>JACSYO010002147.1:670253-1300253 GCA_016806645.1 Ophiodon elongatus
AATAATTGGCTACAAGTATGGGAGAAATGGTGAAAAAGCCAAGAATACTGGAGAAATAGAACGTAATACGTTGACATGTCCAGCTTTTGCCACTCCAAGAGATGATATGCAAACCTGCCCAAACCAAGATAAACATTGAGACTTGAATTGCGTGGAAAATAATGTTGTGATGTATCCACTTTTACATATAGTGTAAAATAACATCCACATTTTGGAACATGACTGGTGGTGTTGATAAAAGGGTACGTGAGATCCTCTACATCAGACAGAATATGGTTGGGAACCACTGATTTAGGCCCTATTTTCTTAATACCGCTGTGTGTGCTATTGATAAGGAAAGCCATCAAGTCAGTGCTCAGTGACGGGCTGTCAGCATTCACTCACAGAGTGAATTAAGCCTATTAAGCCTTCCCTTAATATGCAGGATACCTAGAACAGCGAAAAGATGCATAGATATGTGCCCAAAAGTCAAACATTCCTCAAAAAACAACAAAAGAGTGGACATATGGGGAGCACATTGGTGGCAGAGTTGTGATCACACAAGTTTCCTCCGAGGAGAAGAGAATACAACAAGATTTAGATGTGGTGGTGGGGGGGCTGTTTTGTTTCCCTTTAAAGGCGTGTCAGTTGTCTCTGCTCTGCTTGAGGATACTGGAGAGAGAGAGAGAGAGAGAGAGAGAGAAAAAAGAACTTCTTTCTACTTCATCACTCCCTGTGATTGACATCTCCATACGAATGTATGTGTGTGTGTGTGTGTGTGTGTGTGTGTGTGTGTGTGTGTGTGTGTATGTGAAAGCCATTTGCAAATTATAGCACTGAAACATGCACACAAAGTTCCACACACGCTTCCACTGTAGTGGTTTTGCAGAGAGACATTTGTCCTATGATATTGCTTTTCTTTCCCCCACCTATCTATTCTGAGGACCGAGCTCCGAGCGCACATCAAAGCCACCACAATCTGTCTTTTTCTCTCACGATTTGTCTCTCACACACTCTCTCCCTCTCTCTCTCTGTCCCTCTCTCTCTCCCTCTCTCGCCCGCGCCTGTGCACAAACCGTGCACAAACTAAAACACATTTGTGTAAGAGTGTGTTATGGGAGGGATTCGACGTCTCCTTTGATCACTGCTCATCTGACAGCAAATCCTCTCCAACATGGTGTTCAGAAACACTCGGGATTTGCTTCTTGACGTTGAAGCCCCGGATTTTTAACACACTTATCATATCGATTTTCCTTTGACAGATAATATTATTTGAGCTTCAGAAAATGACGAGATTGCACCAAAGTGAAATCCCCACTTCTTGACACCACCTTATCATTTCCACATTGATTCCGCTGCCCTCTCCGGGGCAAAGTAAAGCCACTGCAGCTGCACATCTTCATCTTATTTCTCCTCCATCCTGCCCGTCATGTTTACTTGATGTTTTCCCTTTTCTCCTCTCTTCTGCAGGATGCCCGGTTTCAAAGGGACCACAGAACAAATCAGAGGCCCATCCTTGTGCACCAATGGCCTGTCTCTCATTTCAGATGGAGATTGAAGGACAAGTCTACCCCGGCCGCGTCAGCGGAGGATCAGGGGGCCTCAGTGGCACCCGCCGCCCCCGGGGGGGCCTCCATGTTTCCACTGCGTGGGAGCTGGACCGTGACACGCACCAAACATGGAGCCCACCGCAAGTGCCTCTGCCCCGCGATCCGCCGACTGGTGCACGAAGTCGCCGGGATCCCTTGTTAGCTCAAGGTCGTGTGTGAGCGGAGCGTGTGTTTTGGGTTTGGCATCCTTTGAAAAGATATGACAATAACTGGCCCCCTGAGCGAGAGTTATTATGTGTTTGGCTGAGAGCGCGAGCTCGTGTGGCTGTGATGGAAGTTGGACGCTTCCCACTGTTGTTTTGAGGTGCTTCGGGTTTGTTAGTCATAGCTTACTGTAAAGTGTCTCCCAGGACGCTCCTATTTAGAGATTGTTTTGCGCGCGGTGACTCTGAAGTGGTCTCACGGGTCAGCTCCTCTGGCGTTCCTGGCGGAGGATGTGTGGGGCTCGTGGATCTCTGAAAAACAACAGGGCAACGCAAGATCAATTCCAGGTTGACGGCGCGCTCTGTATTTGCGAGACGTGGCTCCAATCTCCCCGCTTGTCTGTCTCCAGCTCCGGTCTCTCCCGGGCCCCCATTAAGCTCCCTCGGCTTTCATATGACACGGCGATACCCATCAGGAGCTGCATGACAGCATATGGACCTGAGTGACATTGGATGTCTGTGGCAGGAGCGAGCGCAGCTCCTCTTTGTGTGTCCCATTCATGTGGTGAGGGCAGGATTAAGACTTGATCCAATAGAGCAGGAGTGGCGAGGAGCGAGCCCGGGTCAGATCTGCCTTGAATTAAGTCAGTGTTGCAGCAGGAATAATACAATCACCTCCCCCCAAACCCTGTAATACTACTGAAGGGTAACGTGTGTGTGCTTGTGTGCATATTTGTTTGTGTGTGTGTGTGTGTGTGTGTGTCTGTGCCGAGCCTGCGACCAAACCACAGGCTGGTGTCCTTTACAGAGAAAAGGGGTCTCTGTTGACGGTTCAAACACAGCCCGCGGCCCCCGGCTTCAAAAGGCCCCCCAATCATCGCACCCACTTACAACCAACGGCGCATGTCACTTAATGTGGACCACACTATTCATCAATTATGGTGAGCTCAGGGGCTATCCAACACCCGCACCACAGCTCCACAAGTAGTGAGTTGTCTTCTGTTCTGACTGAAGCCCCCCCAAGAGTCCTCAAAGCCCATCTGTTGCAGGAGGTGTGGTGCGAGACCGCTAACTCCTCGGAGCCGTCAGACGAGCAGAGCCCGAGCTTTCCCTCCTCTCCCATGCCGCGCTATCTCACCGCAGCTCCGAGAAGAAGTCCTCGTCCTCCTGTAAATTTAACTTCGTAAAAGCTCACTTCTTCCCCTTTTCCTAATGTAATTGCTGCCCTCGTCCATCCGCACGCCTCAGACTCGTCCCGTCCGCTCGCTTTGAAACATCCCACAGTAGGCCAATGCCCTCGCCTGTTAGACACACGCGGGTCCACGACCTTACCCTCCTACCCGCTGTTTATCAGGCCCTTTGGCAAGTGAACTGAGTCACACTGGAACTCATTAAACGTCGTCTGATTTTGACATGTCGCCATGGGGTAGCAGTTAAACCCAAATGCCTTTTCGGTATCCGAGTGACAGGACGTATGTTAAGGTTGTAAGAGTGAAAATAAAAGACACCAATGTGGCAACCATATTTAGAAAGCCCTTTAAACAGACGGATGGCGGCGGGGCGTGCAAACCTGAACCAGACCACACAGCATTATCCAAGCCTCAGTCTTCTTCTTCTTCTTCTTCTTTTTCTTCTTCTTCTTCTTCTTTTTCTTCTTCTTCTTGTTTTTCTTCTTCTTCTTCAGTCTCTGTCCATGAAAGAACTTCCAACTTTCTCCCTCACATCTGGACAGGGTTCAGGTCTGAGCGGCCTGGCCCAGCCCGGCCCGGCTCGGCCCGACTCGGCTCAGCGTGAGGGGATTAAAGGTGACTCTCATGCTGACTGGTCCACTTGAGTCATGCCTCTCCCATCTCCCAAAAAAAAGAGGTTCATCTGCTGGTACACATGCGTCTGGTTCGGTGTGTGTGTGTGTGTGTGTGTGTGTGTGTGTGTGTGTCCGTCCATCTGAGCTCTAACCTCAGCAGCTGTGTGTGATTGTGTATTCATGTTGTCTGGGGGCTTCTTTCCTGTTGTCTGTCCTGACGCCTCGTTCCGTGTGCCGGAGTCTGGAGACAGGTTCTGCTCAGATTATGGATGTGAGCCTCTTTGTGTCAGCTGCAGCGCTTCAATGTCGGAGTTTTCTGTCATCTGTGACGAGGCGAGCGACATGCAAGTGGCTTCTCGCTCGCTGATTGAAAGTGAGGAGAAAAGATATACGTTCATAGATTTTTTTTTTTTTTTTTTTTCTCTTCCTGTTATTTTTTTTGCGTTATGTTGAGGTACTTTAATCGGTGATTTCCAACATGGGGCATGTGGAAAGATTGTGGATTAGCTCGACTAATTTGAAGAAAAAAATAAATAGAGATGATGATTTGATTAAAAAAACAAACAAATGCAGTAAACCGCAGACTGTGGATAAACAGTTGAAATAGCTTACTAAGAGTTAAGGATATAAGCTTCTGCCACTTGTAGTGTAATGCAAACTTGACCAAACCAACCTAAATACTGATGGTTCAATTGTGGGAAAGAAATACTGTAACAATATATCCTTTTAAATAGTTAATAGTGTTAAAGAAATTTGTCCAAGTGAACACATTTGGAACGTGACTGCTGTGGTTGATGAAGGGGTGCTTGAGTTCATCGCACAGCGCTGGGGAAGGGGGGGGGGGTACGTAAAGAAAATAAAAATAAAAATAAAAAAGGTTTAGAAACCACTGTTTTAAATTTAGCGTCTCACATTCTGCCTCTCCAATTGTTAAAGATGTGTCTGCAATACATTTGGCCAATTTTTTTAAAATGACATCTGTAATAATTCAATTGAATTAATAGATAAATAATACAATTAAACATGATCCCATTATAGATAGTTTTCTATTATATTCTGGGCAATTTGTTACATAAATCACCATTTGGACACACACACACACACACACACACACACACACACACACACACACACACACACACACACACACACACACACACAGACGTACACGGACACACGTACACAAACACACAGTTGGATGGGGGCAAGCATTGCTTCATAAACAATTGCAGCCACACACGCTCGCTCTAGGAAGGAACATGAAAACAGCTCTAATGGGAAAAAGATGAGAGGGCTCACAGTGAGCACACCCAGAGAGAGGAGGAGAGAGCCGACTGTTGGACACTGTCTCAGCCCTGCTGGCGCACAAACAGTCTGGAATCAGACACAAAGCTTGCTGCCCCGAGGTCACGTTGTTAACAAAGTCCTCTTGAATAGCTCGAGTTGAAAATTACATATTTGATTTGTGGCATTTGTGCGTTAATGTTTCTCTCATGGGTCCCATTGTTTGGCTTTCTTCTGGTTGTGTCTTGTCACTTGCAGACTTGTGTATTCTTGCTCTTGCTATATTTCTGTGTTGCTGCTGTATATTACATTTTCCAAATGAGACAGATCATTTTGGTATTCAATTATCCAAATTAAGTTTTTTGGAATCTGCACTTTTTCTTTTTTAAATATGATTTTTTTTTTTAACTAATAAGTAATTTGCACCATATTGCACTTTTATTCTTTTTTAAAAAATACATTGATGTTTTTGTTCTTTTGTCAGGAGGTTTATTTAGTTTTTTTTTGTGTATTTTGTGTAATTCATGGTGTCAGCTGATAATACTCTCTGAGCTCATCCAGAGCGGCTCTGCATTTTAAAACTCAAGTTATCACTGTGTTCAGATGAATCAGCTGATTTACATAATTAGTTTGAATATTCAAATGTCACAAATTGAATGTTCTCTGTGACTCTGAAGAAGAAAAACAATCAGGGTCAGTAGAAATATGTTAAAAAGAACTAAAGCTGTTATTATCACCCGTAACTCAAACAATTTGGGGCATTTAATGACAAAGTGTGATGTCTGTGTAAACCGGCAGCGAGGGGGGAAGCGGCCCCGTGCTGTCGGGGAAAAAGTGTGTCATCTTGTTTGTTTTCCTTTGGTTTGCTGTCTTTTCCAGCCCATAGGGCGCGATGATAACAAAAAAATATTGCGGCGTCCACGTCTCACAGCGGAACTTGCCCCCCAATCCACAGAGGGACCACAAGGCCCTTGGAACAACATTGTTGCTCCGAGGGAGAGGAGCAGAAGTTACGGCCTGTGTGTTAACGATGGCTCACTGGTGATTCCCTCACATGTTTGTTCAGATTTTGGCTTTGCTTATACATACAGGCACAAATCAAACTCTCCATCCCTCGCTCTCTCTCTCTCTCTCTCTCTCTCTCGCTCTCTCTGTCCAGATGAAGTCTCATCTTCAGGAACCGAGGTTGGCCGACGCTCTGACACCGAACTGGCCCTCGTTTGTGCTGTTTTTTGATACTTTTGTGTCCCGTATCTTCCTGAAGAAACAAATTCTCGTCCAAAAGAAATTCTCATTAAGTTTCCTCCACAATGCCAACTCTATCATTGCTCCCTATGTCTTGTCCGCGGTGTGTATCCCACTATGACGGAATAATATTTGGACAGGTGTTCGTTCATACACATTAACTTCAAGGCTACTAGTGTGCTATTTCATTGCAGTTTCATGAAGAGAAGAGGGAAAAAAAGCAGCATATCCTGGCCGGTGGATTCTTAAGCTGGTACTGTGTACTGTAGTATATACTGTATGTGTAATCCCTGACAATAAAAAACTGTTTAGCACCAATTTTCCTTTACTTTTAAAACCCTCTTTTTTTCCCCCCTGTTTCAGACAACTGTGGAGGCCACATCTGGAAGACAGATGTAGGCCTAGACCCAAAGCTTGTTCTCTGCCTTTGACTCTCGCTCTCTCGCTCTCTCTCTCCCTCTCTCTCCCTCGCATTTGCTGCTTCTCACTCACTCTCTCTTTCTCGCGTCTTACCCTCCCTCCCCTCTCTTTTTGGGAAACATGAGAGCCGAGCTAATTCGCTCTCTCTCCCTCTCTCTCCCTCTCCCTCCCACCCCGGCTGGACCACCCACATTCGGAAACGCCTAGCTGTTCCTGAGGCAGAGCCGCCGGCAGTTTAGAGAGAGAGAGAGAGAGAGAGAGAGAGAGAGAGCGAGAGAGAGAGAGAGAGAGAGAGAGAGAGATGTAAGGATGGGTTATGACTGACGGTTTTAGCAGAGTATCAATTACATCAATGTCAAAGCCATAACCTGCCATTGTGTAAGGAGGAGAGAGTCTTGGGAGAGACGGCTGCTTTGGTGCTCATGATTTCATGCCGCATGGATCCCGGGCTCTTGTCAAATAGATCCTCTCCTTTTATGCTGCAGCATATTTGATGCCGCTTACTAAAATATATCTTAGACGATAAGTATCCTCGTGCTTGAAGCTGGCCTTTGGTAAATGCTGCACATCTTGAAGTTGGAGAAAGATCTTAATAACTTGATCAAAACTGCGTTAAAAAAAAAGGAATTACTTGAGGTGAACGTCTCTGGGACAAGACAGTAAAATGTACTCAAAACAGCAGCTTTTATTAGTGTAAGCAGTAAATAATTATCTCTCAGGTCACCTCAAACTTCTCCAGTGTAAAGGTCAATGTCTCCACCATGTGGAGGTCTCTTAGTATTGCCTCCTTACAAAAGGGGTTTTAACCTCATGTGGTGCCACTCTCTAAAATGACTTGTAGAGGGTTTGTGACGGATAACATTTTAATGGTTATTAAGTGCTTTATAATTTCTTTGTAGACCACTAATAATCCACTCATGAGACTCATTTCTTGTTTTACAAAGTTAGAAAGAATCTTTTTGGTTAGTGTATATCCTCCTATAGTATGACACCTGCTTTTTAACTTTTAGTTAAAGGTACACTCTAAATACTTGTATATTACCATTGTGCGGTGTGGAATGCTCTCCTAGTGCCAGCGAAAGTCAACTCAGAGTTTCTTTATACAACATGTTGAACCTTGGGGCCCATAAATACTCCGTTCTTGCAACTGGTTGAGGCTAAGTGCTGCTAATAGGCGAGCGATACCGCATGTAGGCTACTTTGTGTTGGATGTGCAGCTTTGTGAAGAAAAGTAATTGCAAAGTGTGTGTGTGTGTGTGTGTGTGTGTGTGTGTGTGTGTGCGGGGGGATTTTTGATGGTCAGGGACTCCCCACTCAGCGTACCTGCAGTTCCTTGTTCACTGGAATTGCCCGTGTAACGAGAGGTACTGTTTACCTCCCCATTGTCAATGTAGGGACCAACGATGTTGTACTCGCACTGTTCAGGGTACCTTGAGTCCTGCCCACCTGGTGAGCTTACCAGCAGGTCTTGGGGGGGGGGGATTGTGGGTAACAGCCACAGTTTCCTCCCAGGCTGTAACCAGGTCAGTGCAGGACAGGGTTGCAGCAACATCCCTCACTGAGCAGGACTTTTGAGAGCAGTCTCCTCCAACAGCCTCGCGGTATGTACGGCTGTGAGGCTGGTTGTTTTGGCCCTCGTTCTCTGTCTCTGTGGGGGCTGGTGGTGGTCGCTGCTACAGGTATAGTATGGTGGCGTATAGTTGAAGTCATCACTCATCATGGCAGCCTTTTTTTTTGTTAAAACGGCAAACTTAGTTGACTGCCTTCTGTTCTTGCTCTGGTCTGACATGTTGGCTGAGCGTGTTGTGGCCGGAAACCCCATTGTTGTCCTGGTTACGAGTACATCCCATGTGTAAACGCCCCCGTACCAGAGGTGGTGAGTATAGGGTCACAACCCTATACTCACTGTATTATTTTGCATCACGGTGAGATCTGTTCTTTCCCTCCGTGGGGGTCGCAGATTGCCAGTGTTGGGAGGCTGCAGGCCCCCGGGGTGAGGCCCTGGTCTACGAGGGTAGACGGCCCCTGTTTTGCAGCGAGGAGTGCTGCGTTGCACCTGAGGCACCTCTGGGTGCTCCTCAGAGAAGCTGGCCTCCCTACCAGTGGCCTCGGCTTAGTTTCCCCAGCTTTACTTGGTTTACGTTGAAAAGGAATTCTGAGCGGTTTAAAGGTTTCGTTATGCTTTTAGAGTTTTTATTATGGCCTTTTTAGCTGAGATCGTAATTGGCCATTAAAATCCTTTCCCCCGCAGCAGCTCCAGTCCCCGACTATTTCTATATTTTGATTATTTCAATAAAACCCTTTGGTGCGTTACGAAATCCCGCCTGTCTTGTGTCAGTAATGAATCTGTGTGCCTTATCAATTTTCAAAACGATATCTAAGGTGCTTGATGTGGTGTTTAATTCTCCAGATGGCATGGTCAGTTTTGTCCCTTTCTCTCCTTATCACGACTCACCACAAATTAATAAAATCACTATTTGTCTTTGAAAGGGTTCGCTCATAATGATGAACCCCACGTTACCTCAGTCTATTTGCCTTTTGGGTGTTTTTCTGCTCACTGTCTTAATTTCCATGCCAACAACTTTATTCTTTTGGTCCATATTCAAATGCTCACATACATGAGCGCAGATCTCTGATTTATAGTACAAGTCATAGAACAGTATGGCATTAACATTTCATAGTCTTTCTGTAGTATACCATTAAATTGCAATAGAGTAAATTGCCGGTTTGGGAAGGCGGCAATCGGAGTTGGTGAAGTTAATATTTGTTTGGCTGTTAGGTTTCACAATAGTGAAGTGTGTGAATCAAGAGAAATGTTTTCAGTTACATTCTTCCACCTCTGACAATAAGCAGCACACGGCCAGGATCAGTGTAGTGATTCAAAACAGTCAGAGCACGGGACGCCAGAAAAGTCTCCAAAGTCTGTCGTCAAAACCTCAAAACAGTGTCATGAAAGTCATAATATAGTATGGAAGCAAAACGTCTGAAATGAGTCGTCGTATAATGTGTCATACTATAGTATGCCGTAGAATTGTGTTTAAAATTTTTTTTTTATTATTGTATGTAAGCCATAAAAAGTTACAGTAGAACATGGAAAAATGTCAAAATAGTACATCTTAAAAAAGTCAGTTATAGTATAGTGGCACACTATGACATGACATTTTTACTACACACTGGACATGGATTTCTTCATGGTAATCTATACCAGTATATTGTCAGTTGTTTTGACTTACTATGCAATGCCTGATTTATGGCATATTTTCTGACATTTTTAGGACAAGCTGTGCTATGACTCCTTTTTTTTCTTGTTATATTCCTTTTTACATACTATAGCAACTTTGTTATGACATGCTATTATATGACTTTACAACACTATATTAGTGACTAAGTAACGCACTATTCTCTGCCATTTTTCTGATATGCTTTAGTTTGACTTTTTCATGACATACTATACTCTGACTTCAAGTATATACAAGTTATTATTATTTACTTTTTTATTATTGGCTTTTTTCATGACATACTCCATGATTTATATTTTACGAAATAATATACTATCACTTTACCTTACTTTTTAAAACATACTATACTATGACATAATATATTACAATTTATATTATGTTAAACGGTTTTGTGAAGTTTTCTCTGTGACGTACTATACTATGACTTTTTATAACTTTTTGACATATGGTATGGCTTTTTTTACATGCTCTATTATGATTTAACACCTTTTTGAGATCCAAACATTTTCACTATATTGATGGAATATACTGTGACTTTTTTAACATACTATGACTTTTTATTGACTTTTTTCTATTCACAATACTATGGCTTTTTTTTTTAAACTTAAAAAAAGAAATACTATGCTTTAACCTTTTATTTCATAGTATACTATGAATTTTTCATGACTTCTTTTGACACACTATACTATTGCTTTTTAACCTTTTTTTCTTCTTCTAACTATACTACAACTTTTTTTGGGACATACTAGATGCTATATTATACTATAAGATTTATATAACTTTACTGAAATGCTATATGTTTTTTACACATACTTTACAATTACTTTTTATGACCTTTTTTTACATACTATACTATGGATTAACTGACTTTTTGGCACAAGGTACTTTGAACTTTTTATGACCTTTTTAAAATACTTTCATGATTTCTTTTATCGCTTTTTGAAACTACCTTGACTTTTCCGACGAAATATACTGTGGCTTTTTATGACTCTTTGACATATCATATTGGGACTATTTTGTGACATACTATATTTTTATGACTTTTTGACATATATAAACCATTCATATGGCTTGAATTTTTATGGATCTTTAGATATACTATGACCTTATTTTGGTCTTTCCGATATGCTGAAGTATGATTTTTTATATTCAATATTCAATACTATGTTTTTTGTTTTTGTGACTTTTGTCGACATGCTATATATTTTTTTATTGTTTTGATATACTACGCTAATACTATGACTTTTTTGAGACTTTTTTCATGAATTAGTTGAAATTCAAGGATAATATATTGTCATTATGCAACACAGGGGTGCACAACGAAATGCAGTTGTATCCCATTTTTTAAAACAAAAAAAACATGGCAAATTAAACAAACAGTTTTTGCATTCCTGTGGTGCATTTTCTTTTTATAAAAACAGCAACAAAAACAATTCTCTGCTTAATAGTCATCGACCTCCCGTTGCTGGTTAGCTTGAAGTCTTATTTCATCCATCTTAGTTTCATGCGACCGAACATCAGACAGCCAGGCTCAGGCTGGGTAGTGGAGTCACCTCATGTGATAGTGTGTGTGTGTGTGTGTGTGTGTGTGTGTGTGTGTAAAAATAAATAAATGTCTTTAAAGAAGTCATAAAAAGCTATGAAATGTCATAGTATAGTATGCCATAAAAAAAGTTTGGCATACTATTCTATGTGGCTTGCCCCCAGATCAGACCCACCTTCGTTTGCGTGTCTCCAGAGGGGCCTCGTCAGCATCTTCATCCTTCTGAGGGATGCATCTTGGTCCCTGAGCTCAAGGCTGTGCTGCTACGGGGCCAACCTGCAGAGTGGTCCTGCTTTCATCTGTGACCTCAAGGTTGGCAACAAGAGCAACTCTGTCCACCCGTATGGTTTTCCCCCGTTGTGGCATCTTTTTGTTGAGACTTAAAGACTACCTTGCATTGTTTTTGTTTTTTTTCAGAGGCCTATTATTAATTCAGATTTTTCTCGAGGATTTGGGTTTGTAGGTTTGGGGTTTTCTGTTATGTTCCTTGTTTCTTTCATTCGTTTGGTGTTTCCTGTTTAATTTTTTTGCATACTCACCTTATGTGTCATGTCTATATTTTAGCTCCTGCCTTTGTGTGATTAGCCCGCTTTGTGATTATGGAGTTATAAAAGAGGGTGAATATAGAGGATGCATGGGTCTGCACTGGCCTGGACTCGGCAGAGATAACACTAAAGGAAAACAGTTGATCTAAAGGAGAATAAATATTTGAAAGTGATACAGAATGTCTGAAAGCCTTACTGCATTATATTCCATTATATTTTAATATTTTGAATTGTCACCTGCCCCCTGAATTTAGTTTTCCTTTACCTATATAAAGACATTTCTACCATAAACTGGTGCATAAATATTCTCAAAAATGTAGGAAATTATATATATATATATAGATATATATATATATCTATATATATATATATATATATGTGTATATATGTGTATATATATATATATATACACACACATATATACATATATATATATATATACATACACATATATATATACACACATATATACACGTATATATACACATATATATATACATAATGCGTACATCTATTATTGGTACTATAAACATATTGTTCTGCTAAAACGTCTGTACTTTGGCCTTAAAAACATTTTGAATATAAGACTTGTAAAAAGTATATTTTTACATGGTGTTGTTTTTGGAGTACTTCTTCCACCACTGAAAAGTTATGTAGACTTTAAAAGTGCTGATATGTCAACGTGATGTTCAGTTTGATAGTGCTGCCCCCAAGTGGCAGACTGTGTTATTGCAGGATTAACAACACTTGCATCTGCAGAGTACTGTCGTGGAAGACAACTTTATTCATCGTTTACATTTATAACTTCAGTCACTGAGTTAAATCATCAAGCTGAATAACTAAGCAAACTAAAAATGACAAAGCAAGTTATACTAGAGGAAGATGAACACTAGCCAAAGGGATGTTTCTAACCTCATTAATGGGTTATTACGGATCTGCATGATTTATTAATCATAAATACAGCCATTAGATAATACTGTTGCTGAATTAGAGAATTGTATCCCTTCTGAAATAGAAAATATAAGAACTGGTGCTCAGTGGTCAAGCATAAATACTATTTGACAAGTGCCAGCCGGTAAACCCAAAAGCTCAGTAACACGATAGCGTGCTGAACACAGTGAGGTGACTTTAAGGTGCAACTTAATGCATGACACATTAACACGAGATGGCCTCTCACTTAGTTTTCTGCGTTCTCCTTCTCCCCACCTCGGTAGCCACTGACCCTACCGTGGCTCCCATCATGCCTCCAATCGGCCCTCCCACAAACAGGCCGACCAGTGCTCCCAGCAGGGCCTCCCTCCTCAGCACTCTGGGCAGCCACCTCGTCCAGCCGGTCAGCTTCTCCCACAGGCCCCAGAGAAAAGAGGGAGCCGGGGGGGCGGCTGAGGAGGGGAAGATACTCTCCACATCCACATTCAAGAGGCCGACGCTCCTCTCCGCCTCTTCCCGGACCGCCTCCATTTCTTCCTCTGTGACATCTTCCTCTGTGACAACTTCCTCTGTGACATCTTCCTCTGTGACATGTTCCTCCGGTTGCGAGTCCGCGGGGGCCGCCTGGTCCCCTCCCCTCCTCTGCCTCACGATCTCCACCTGCCTCTCTCGCACTCTTTCCTCGGCCTCCCGGTACAGAGGGCAGCTGCAGTGTTGCGTCCCGCTCGCACTCACCGCCTTCTCCACCATCTCCAGCAGCTCCTCAACAGCTTTGCCCTCCTCTGCTTCCCCACCGCGGGTCTCCAGGGTGTGGTAGCGCTCGCCGCATCTTTCCACCAGCTCCTGGAGGTCCTTGCGCCATGTGGCGAGGTATCCCCCCAGCTGCTCGTCCTCCTCCAGCTCCTCGGTGTGGGTGAAGAGGACGATGGTGTTCGAGGCGACCGCAGAAGGGCCGAATAGCTTGGTCAGGACATCCAGCGCGTTGGCCTCCCCATCGGCTGGCTGGTTCACAGGGACACACAGCAGGAAGACATGGGGTCCAGGGCTGGACAAGGCGACGAAGGAGGATATGAGTCTCCTCCTTTCCTCGGGGTCGCAGCCGGAGCCGAACCAGACTGGACTTGAGACGACCGCCACCTAACCGAGAGGCGGCAGAAGCATAAAATAAAGGGGAAAAAAAAGAAACAGGCACATTAATGCTACAAATTTCATTGTAACAAAACATAGGACAAGTAGGACTTTGTATAGATTATATTTAAAGTAAATTAAGGGAGAAGCAATATATAGAATTGGAGGAAGAGTTTATGGAAAGCAGGACAGAAAATATTTGCATGCATCTACGTTTGCATACATTTATGCAGGTATGTATCCTATCTGCATGCAGAGGTATTAATTAATTAATATATATATATATACACATATATATACACACACATATATATATATATATATATATATATATATATATATATATATATATTTATATATATATATGTATATGTATATATATATATATATATATATATATTTATATGTATATATGTATATGTATATATATATATATTCATATATATATATTCATATATATATTTATATTCGTATATAGATAAATTATATATTTAAACAGAACTCTAGAACTGTATTATTAATGGGTTCATAACTTTACCACCAGTAATCACAGGTCTCACCAAATCAACCTGCACTGACATCTGAAGGATTATAATTGACTGGATATGATCTTGCACACAAATGCTTCAAAGTCTATTAATAACATTTACATCAAAAAAAGTATACGGCAGTAACTGGCAACATTCAGGATGAAGAGGCTGCTGTTGCTTACAATCAGAGATGTGGGTGCTTTAGGGGTGATTGTCTAGAAAGCTTCAAACTAATGTGTCACTATAGTGACAACGAGTCTCCAAACTTAGACCCCCGACCCCCTCCTCCCCGACCCCCCGCGGTGTGATGCTGCCTACCCGTCTGCCTGCAGCCTCTCCTCGGTGTTTGCTGCCCTCCTGCATGGCGGCAGCCTCCGCGTCCTGTGGAGAGTCGGCCAGGCCCAGGATGGTGCTCACGGCCGACCGCTCCCCGGCCCCGGCCCGGCCCAGCACCGCCAGCCGCAGCTCGGCTGCTCACCGCCGGCAAGGAGGGCGGAGACACACAGGAGTGGGGGAACAAATTAATAATCATCATGGCAGGGTCTACTGTACATTGTTTATATTTAAGCATGTGTATATATTGTGTTCATACGTTGTCCAGAGACTACACAAGTTTTCAAAAGTGCATTTTATGACAACATACTTCTTTTAACTCTTCTACCCTCCTCTTCCTCCTCCTCCTCCTCCTCCCGCTACCAGCTGTTATTGAGTCAGCTGTGCTAAATAATGACGTGTCATGGCGTTCACTCGGACCGCTCGCGCATCATTTCCACAGAGCGGCAGCGCCCTTAACGGTCTCGTCTCGTGTCAACACGCACAAATACCATCAACCGCTCCCCGCGCCCCTCTAACCCCGCGCCCCCCTCCCTCCCCGTCCCCGACCCCGTCCCCCCCAGGGCCCCAGCCCACCAGCCTACCTGTCTGTGCCGCCGGTGGAGACATTCGTGCGGCCGTTCACTGCCGTCTTCAGGGTTCAATCCCGGGACGATCGCACTTCCTCGTTCCTGCCCGCGACTTCACTTCCCTCGCCTCTCGCGGGGCAGCACAGCTCCATCTGTCGTAGAGGCTGGTGGAGCAGCGCGTCTCAAGCCGGGGTCCGCGGACCTGCCGGGGTCCGATACAGGTTTTATTTTTTTTTTTACATTTCAGCCTACAACCTATAAAAGGTATCCCCACCCCCCCTGGACTTATATATATTATATATTACTTACATGGTTTAATACAAATAGGCAAGCATCATATTTATGATATTTATATTCATAATTATTCAATAAACTAATTAACTAAGAGTCTACATGCTAGCAGCCGTGAGCTTTAGTTGGGCAGTGCAGTGCTTTACGAGTAATGTTTACAATAGTAGTTTAGCATTTTCATATTTGATAATTAGCCAGAGAACAGCTGGGAATGTCATAATTCATTGTGAAAGTATTCATTGATGTCTGTACCCAATTTCAATGGCGATCCATCCAAACGTTCTCGAGACAATTCACAAACAAAACAAAGATGTCCACCTCGTGAGGATTCTTCCTCCGGCCACCATGACATTTCCAGAAGGTTGATGAAATATTTCAACCTGCCTGTGAAGTTGCATGGCTAATAATAAAAAAAGAAGCAGAAGCTGAATTTGGAAACGTTTTTTTAATGTTGCCATTTTGTTAGATGTCCGACAGTGATTCGGTTGAACAGCTCCCGATTAAAACATGGTTCCACCTAGAAAAGTGTTGGTGTTTTTCCTCCATCACTTTTCTACAGTCAAACTCTAAACGCGGTAAAATATCAAATGTATAAAACAGCAAGGCATGACAGCGCTGTTCACGTGGTAAATAAAAACAGAGAGGCTGTCAATATATATTATGTTGATCGTGACCAAATGACTTACGTACATGTTCCTGGACTTGTTCAGTTTAAAAAAATCAAATATAGTAGACGGAACAGTCGACAACTAAACAAATGCACGCATACACTCACTACAGTACACAAACACACACACACACTCATTTGTACAACAGCACACTGTACAGTAACAATAAAACTAAGCCGACATGCCAAGAAAGATCAACGTGTTCAGTAAAATGTTTTCATTTAAAAATATAACAATTAGAAAAAAATTAAGAGAAGAAGGTTTTTAAAAAAATACACTTTTAAAAACGTTGACGCTAGAAATGTCCAAGTTTTCTTGATGCCCGAGCAAGTGGCTTAAATTAAAGTTCAAAGTCCAAAGTCCAAGGGTCACTCCGGTTTTGGGATCGCTCGCGTCAAATGCATTGACTTCTGATGCCAAATCCCCCCACTTAGATCATCACGCTGCACTCACAGCCCAGGCATGATGTAGGCAATATTATCCAACGTATTCGACTGACGGAGAGAGAGAGAGAGCTTTGTTAGGGAAAAAATGCCATAAAGACGCACATGATCGCTGCCAAGTGTCCACCTGAATGTGTATCAGACTGCAGTCCGGCTAACAACATGCTAATACTTTACCAGGACGTTTCGAGGACATCCGTTTAACTGTGGTATCTGCGCGGTGAGACAGGTCAGCGGTCCCAGCGCACACAGGATGGAGTCCAGAAGGACAGACAGACTCCCGGACACCGCTACCATCCCCTGGCACAAAGAAACATCAGTCACGTGACCCGCTCACTCCGCTGCATACTAGTAGTGGAAGTAGCCAGGTACGGTCCAGTACTCTGCACCACTCAAAGATGAATTGTTGGTACGCAGTACCATCTTCTACTAGGGCAACATTAACAAGTTACTTACTTCTGTCAAAGGGGTTATGTTTTCGGCTTGAAGTTGAAAGTATGACTTCCCGACTTAAGAAATGGGACCATCCGAGGAGCACCTGAACGCACCATTGTCGGCGCTCTCTGAGTGCCATTCTAGTTCTCTTGTGAATTGCAAAAAAAATTGCACGGACAGCGGGTCAAGCAGGCTGTCCGTGCTGTCTGTTTCTGTAAAACTCTGCTTAAATAACTGTGTGCATGCACATATTTACTTCCTAAACACACACGCCGCTTGTTGACTGTTCAACTGGATGAATTTAGTTGTGGGTCCTAATTTTCTACTCACGTAAAACAAAACATATTGTTAGGATTGTGAGGAAACTTTTGTCCACATTCACAAATTATTCAGCAGCACTTACACTATTTAAATAAATATTTTTTGCTAAATATGAAGTTTGAGGGTTTTAACTTCTTTCCACAGCATACAGCTGTAGACTTCGATCTACTTTCACCCCTAAACATCTCCTTGTTACACTCCTAATAAAAAAATGGAAAATAAAGCTTTCTGTCTATTTTTGATATCTATTAATCTGGTTTAGAGGTCAAAAGGTACATCCACTGCAGATACGGTATGTGCACGCCCGCATGTGGATATTTACCTCCGTTTCCTGTAGCCGGTGCCCAATCAGGGACAGGGACTCTCCCAGTAGCTGCAGGTGAGCTGCTGCATCAATGGGATCAACATCTGGGACGCGTGCCGGGGACAGTGATACAGCGGCAGCTGCTCGGTTGGGTGACACCATCCCCGTTGCCGGTCCTACAGCTTTTAATGACCAAACGCAGACACCACAGTTATGAGAACTGAGAGTGAGAGGACAGAAAGTCGAGAAATGATCAAACTCAACAAACGTTTGGCGTTGAAGCCGGAGATACCTTTGCTTTTGCCCTCGTTGACGACGCTCTTGTGTTTGACTGTGGTGGCCTCGGCTTTGTTCTGTTTGTGCTGCAGATACTGAGCCTTCTGCCTCCAAACCTGCACGGGACAAAACACAGGGACGCCGTCCATTTAGTGCACCAGAGGGATATTCAAAATTATTTTGTGATATCAATTACGAATGAGGAGCAAAACGTACCAATTTGTCTTTCTCTGGCATCGCCTTCCACACCTCTGCCAACCTTTTGCTGAGCTCACCAAAGACTGCAGATTAGATATTAAACATATCATTTAAAACGTGTATTTCAGTGATATTTGAAAGGCCGATATGCCAATCAGGGTCATTACATATACTGCATGTCATAACATCACCCACCTAGTCCTGGCTGTTCTGCATTTATGTTGACCCTGTACTCCTTACAAAACACCTGATACGCTGTTGTGTTCTTCTTCTTGGGCTAAGAGAGGACAAAGAAATGAACTGATGATTAACCGACGCAGAAAAAAAGAAGAAGCATTGAACAGTTTTTGCGTATTAGCGTGTTAGTTTGCTATTAGCATTAGCTATTAGCTCGCTTACTTTATCTTTTTCCTTCTCGTGCTTTTCCCGATCTTTCTCCTCTTTCTTCTTCTTCTTCTCCGTCACTCCGTCGTTACCTTGATGGTGGTGTGGAGGGACGGGCGTGCCCATGGCATACATTGGACCGACGGCGCTGTGTGTGACCGTGGGATGGGAGTGGCTGTGGCCCCTCGATGAGTCTGAAGAACGCCATGCAACGATAAAGCGATGGTGACGACAAGTATGGAATCGACACAACGAGTGTGTGCAGCAGAGAAGCGACTCTTTGTTTGTTGTACACTCGACAAATAGAAAACTCACCTCCAAATCCTTTGCTGTGCTTTTTGTCCTTCCCACTTTTTTCCTTGTCTCGGTCCTTTTCTTTGTCCTTCTTCTTCTTGCTTTTTTTGCTCTTCTTCTTCTTTTTTGACATGTGTGTGTACGAATCATCTATAACCAGTTCACCCGCCTCCAGCTCGGCCCCAGATGACGAGCTTTCATCTCCCATGCCACCTCCATAATGACCTGTATAACAGGGAAAACACATCACTGAATATTAATAAACAACACAAAATCTATCATGGGGGTGAAAAAAGAAAAGGTGGTATGGTACATTGGGACTCCGGGTGCAACAATAACATCTGCATCAAGAATATCACTGGTGACCCCAGCCGACATTACTGTTATCAAGAGGCTGTGGTGGGGTTTTAAAGCCAGGGTGTAGTTATTGGGATCATATGAAACTAGACGACCTCAGAAAATGCACGTGGGTACCAATCATTTCTTGCTAGCTTGTATGGATAAATAAAGCCACACACACACACACACACACACACACACACACACACACACACACACACACACACACACACACACACACACACACACACACACACACACACACACACACACACACACACACGTTAGGGTTCCCTAACCCTGACGCTGCTTCCTATGAACATGTCCTTTACACTCCCAATCAATACAAGTCTGAAAGAAACACACGTAAACATGTCCATACCACACCTGTGTGTTTGCTTACGTGTAGCCCAGAGAAGCATAACTCCAACCTTACTAGAAGAAAGAGAACATAACTTGCATCCCCTGGAACATATTTGGGGGTTTTCTTACCTTCCACCTCCACCTCTTTCCCCACTACAGGCAGTGGATCTCGACTCTGCTGCAGTTTTTTCTTGGGCGCCTTTGAGTGCTGCGTCCTGTCTCTGTCCTTCTCCTTCTTTCCGCCTCCTTTGGACGAGTGGGGCGTGAACGGGAAGCTCTCTCCTTCCTCTTTCTCTGGCGACATGATGAGCTTCATCTTCAGGCCGTCGGCCTCGCGCAGCGTCAAGGGCTCCTCCTTGGGAGCTCCGCCGTGGAACAGTGACGACTTTGAGGAGGACGAGGAGTGCTTCTTGGAGGACGACGACGACGAGGACACGGGGCGGGAGTGGGCGAAGGAGTGGCTCCCTTTGCTTCCGCCGCCGCCGCTGCTGCTCTCGCGCTTGCGGTCCTTGGAGGAGTGCGAGGAGAAGGGCGGGTAGGAGGGTTTCTTGTGTAAGTGCGGGCTGGGGTCCGAACCTGTGGCCAGCGGAGAGGTGATAGCCTGCAGGAGGCCCATCGCCGTGTCTGTCGGGTGGGAGGACGAGTGGGACGAGAGAGTCGGGGAGCGGTCGGCAGACTTGTGCTTTTTCTTGTGGGAAAGCGGACCTGAACCATCGTGGTCTGATACGGGGACGATAAAGGAAAAGAAAAAGTAAATACAGTTGAAGAGTCTTTTTTTTTTTGTGAAGTTAAAAGTTAATTACAATATATCAACCTCTCACCTCTGTAATAGTAGTCATCACTATGTTTCTTCTTCTTTTTGTGTGAGTCCCCTCCAAGCGCAAACAGTTCTGAATCCTGATTTTTGAATCAATTCATAGATAAATTGGTTCAAAATATTAAAATGTGCTACAACGCCATAACTATCGGCATGTCTTAAAAGCTTCCTGTGATATTAAACCATACAGTCACGTTAAAGTTGACAGATAACCTACCTTGGGTCGTTTTTTGGAAGATTTTCGGACCTGGGCAGCAATCTCCTCTTCCTCCCTTAAGAGATCCTTGTACGACCTCCTCTTCTCTCTCTGGCTACGACCAGCTACAAGGCCTCTGTCTCCTTCCATCCCCGCATCTAGAATAAATGAACCGACTATTATAGTCCTCACCTTAAAAGTAAAGATGTAATTTAAAAAAAATGTAAAAAGGAGAATATTTAACACGGCTATGAAGGTCCTTGTGCAAACTGGCATTCAAATCAGTGGTGCAACAGTTACGTTTCATGCATCATTGTGTTTCTGACTGCCAACATTTGCATATGTTTGATGAGCCTGTGCAGTGGGAGCAAAGTAAACCCACATGCAGGTCACAGGCAGACGTTACCTATTCCCCCTTTGTTCTTGATCTCCTCAAAAGCCATGGCTCCCGTCAACACGTGTATCTGTCACAGTCGGTCACTGACAGCATAAGGCAGGATGCTGACCTGTGAAGCCAATACCAAGGAAAACAGATCAAATGCAAGTTACGGTATTAAGACCCATCCTGTACAAAAACGAATCAGAGCAGTTTAACGACACACAATAACACACTTGTCCGTTTATGACGACATATTTCACATCTTGTAACGTAACCTAAACATCAACAAAGGTAATCACACTCTTATAGGTACTGGGTTGCTACAACTAACGTGGTTCCGGCTCACACAACGAGCTGCCCGAGCACCGCTGGGGCTCCGGGTAACCTGAACATAACGCCACTCAAAAGTGTGGAAGTGCTGAATGAATGGCTGCTTATTGAAGGAAAATACAAGTTACGCTGTGTTACAGTACCGCTGTGTTCTGTCACCTCCGGAATTGAGCAACGAACGACAGCTAAACAAACTCCCGCCTACTTTCATAAAGATACACAAACACACCCCCTCTCCATTCACTTTGAGTCCTTAGCTTCCCAACATTTTCCAGCACTCTGAATGGGTCTGGCTGAGCGTGGCCTCAGCTCGCCGGTGAAAGCGACCCAGGAAAGTCCGAGGCTTCCACCCACAGCTAGGCCGCGGTCGCCTCTAGTGCAGAGAATAATGTGGCAAACATGCATTCAACCCTGCTCGAGTCTCAATCTCCTCTGGGCCGACAGCTTGTGATGTTTACACACGCCAGGGAGAGCGGGAATAATGTGTTTATTAAATTTTACTACCTCTATGGATCTCCAATTTACGCGGGTCCGGTCGCCATTTTTTTTATTATCGGCGAAGCAACAATACGTGTCAACGTGGAGGCGGGGCTTAGGCAAGGAAGCCAATCAGCGGAGAGGAAAATAAGCCATATTAACAATGCACTTGCTAAAGCAGTTTCTTACTGTCCCCTTTTCTCTTCTTATACCCATGATCTAATGTGCAACATGACAGCTAAAGGCTCAATTATTGAGCATGTTGATATTGAAACGTTGTAAAATGTGTTAAATTACAGAAACCCAGATAGACAGAACATTCTTTATCACGTTGTATAAAAAGACAATATCTGACAAGTATAGCCAAACATATTGATTTATTGAATCACATATATTCCATTTCCAACAAATATCAAATATTTTTTTACAGTACGGTTCACATACAAACGCAACATGCAATACAAGAGAAAAAGGCAACGAGATACAAAGAAGCTGTCAATAAGAAAACCAAGAATACAACAGTGAAAACTGTTTAATCATTTCATGAGAAATATGTCTCACAACTATCGTAGAACTTAGCTAATAATGGCAGGCAAAAAGAGAACATGTCAGCACTTAGACACAGCCACTCTCTCTACACACACACACACACACACACACACACACACACACACACACACACACACACACACACACACACACACACACACACACACAATAGAGAGCAAAGATCCCACTGCACGTCTGGGTTGGCTTCTGTTCCACTAGTTTCCTGTTCTCAATGTATATTTCCCTAAGGGGTTTCTTTTATCCTTTTTTTTTTATGAAAAGCTAACATGTGATGATCTTTTCTGTCTATAAATAAATATCCACTGCACTGCAGTACTGGGCATTAAAATGTGAGCATTTTTGGGGTGTTCAAATGTCACTGTCCTGTAGAGTAATGCTGTAAATAAATATTTTGTTTGGAATATGGACATAAACCCCCCGAACTGTGGTTCAGTATGAATGTGCTTGTCTGGTCAAGGCTAGTGCAGCAGAGGCTTCAGCTCTCTATACACCTTTTCCTTCTATCTATCCCCCAAATTCTGTTTCTGTAGACTGAGTGATGTAAAACTGGCCAATAAATCGGTCACCTCATCCACCTATATATATATAAAAAAAAAAAAAAAAAAAGGAAAAATACATACAACCATGTACGAGTTAGTCGAAGTAAATCCATAAGAATAATAAATACATTCAAATGTAATTTTTTTTTTTATAAAATGCATTCAAGTTTAGTTAGACCATAAATCTTTTTAAGCATGCAAATCTGTGATTTATTCAATAAGTATGTAGGTCTCACCTGCTCTTTGGTGCGTGTGTGCTGCAGCTGTGTCGAAATGTGCTCCAGCCTCTCTTTAGCTTCACTCTGGCCCATTAAGTTCAGGTATTCCCTCAGCATTTGAATGATCTACAAGGGAAAGGCAAACGTAAAAAACTTCAGCGTTTGATTGATCGAACCAAATCAGGATCAATCCAAACGCCTGAGGCAAATGAACGTATCCTCTACCTGTGTGACTTCCCCTCTCAGGGTTTCCAGGCTGCGTGAATCTCCCTCCTGCAGAATATTGAGCTTGGAGCGCGCCAGATGCAGAGGGGTCCTGCCTGCTCGGTCCAGGGCATCCACACGGGCTCCTTGACGGAGACAATGAGAGCACACAGCTCTCAGTTACACATGCGCAGTGAATAGTTTTCATGAATTCTCAATTCTAATAGAATAATAATAATAATAATAATAATAATAATAATAATAATAATAATAATAATAATCACACTTGAGTTCATTAACTCTTATTAAAAGGATCAGTGTTGTTACAGATACATTTGTTGAGATACCTTTGTGTTTATTCGCCACAACTGATTTAAGTGGGTAAGATCCTACATCTGAACAACATTTAGTGGAATGTTGTCAATTACTTTAAGTTGAAATCATATTTAAAACAGCCTGTTTGTTGTAATGTTCAGGCAGCCACAGAAATGATGTCTGACAGGTGTCCAATTCAATTACACCAAAATAAGTAGCACTTTGAAACAGTTTAAACACCTTTCTTAAAATCGGTGATCATGTTAAACACCATTCATCTACATGAAACCAGGGCAGCAGAACCATTGCTTTATATAATGTTTATGATAAACTCACTAAGAGTCAGACAAACTTGCATTTAAATGTTCCCTGTGACACTTGTTGTATTTTTTTTTTTTGCATTTTTTTATATTGTATACAAAAAAATATGCTCCTTCAGGGCAACAAACACCTAGAATATAGAGTTTAAATGAATTAAGTTGATCCTGCGCCCCTGTATTTTCATCTAACTTACAACAAACAATGTGAAAGTGAGCAACATGTAGACAAAGAGGTCTCACCTCCTCTCAGCAATGTGGTGATTACAGGCACGTGGTTGGTACAGGCCGCTGCAGAAACACAGGTGAAAACGGGCACGTTGTGACACAAGAACAAGAATAAAAAAGTGTTTGAAAAACACTTGTTGCAGGCCTAAAAAGTTCCCTCAAACTTTGCTTGTCATTCTGCAGAATGTCTTCACATTAGCAGGTGCGGGCCTACAGCAGCTGCACAGCTGTGAGTCAGAGTGAAACCACAGGCCCATGCCGTACTGACCACAGAGCTACAGGTCTTACGGGACATGGGCGATTGTTCTCCCTTACCCAGATGGAGGGGGGTATTTCCCAGGCTGTCTCGCTGGTTGGGGTCAGCGCCGTGGCTCAGCAACAATTGCACTATAGACATAAAAAATAAAAATAAAAAAGGACATTTGGAAAAAGAAGGATGCTTAATGATTAAAATGTAGACTTACCTGTCATTGATTATAAAATGCAGTGTACACGAAAATGGACTCCTAATTACTTGCAGCATGGTAAACAACAGTATTTTAACTGCTGCATTATACATGAAGTTAACCCCCAACCTACCAATGCTCTCATTGCCATTGCAGGAAGAGAAATGGAGGGCCGTCCTTCCCTTGTCATCTGCTGCACACGGGTCCGTGTCATCTTGCAGGAGCTTTCGAACTGTCAGAAGAAGAAGAAGAACACACACACACGTAAATCACCTTCACCTGTAATCCCCTTCACCTGATGCAGCTCGACTGCCTCCCCTCGCTGTTCGTACCTGTGTCGATGTCGTTGCTGTTCGCGGCTTCTCTCAGTCTTTTCGCAGCTGTGGAGAGACGACATTCAAAATGACAAGTATGTAAATATTGATTTATGAGTGGATCGCATGATATTTGATCAACGAACAGAGGCGCCGTTCACTGGCTTCCCCCTGACAGGGGGCTTGATCAGTGTAACACCGAGCATGGACGGCACGTTGTTACCTGAGATGTTGGCCATCATAACATATCCTAATATCTACTTCTGGTGTCCTCTGTGGTAGACCTGTATCACCTTCAGCCTACCTGTTCGGTTCTATCTAAATGACGACCTGTGACGTCCCTTACCGTAAACATCTTTCCCCAGAGGGCCGAGGTTCCGGACGACCCTGTGTTGCCGCCTGGCCCGCCGCCCCGCCACCTTCCCCATCTTACTCGCCACGCCACCGGCGCCGAGCTCGGCTCTCCCGGGCTCCCACAACAAGTGCAGGTACCGGAGCTCCTTCTCGTCCCTCTGCCCGACTCGACCCAGCACCACTTTGCCCTCTCCGGTGCCGCTAATCCCGAACCCGACAGCGGCGGTGCCCCCCCCGGGCTCCGTCCTCTCCGGGTTTACGTTGCCCCGCGGCTCTCTGCCCACCTCCTCCCCCCGGGTCTCCTCCTCCTCGGGCCCGGGCTCCACCATGTACTCCCCCTCGGAACTGGAGCGGTCGTTATCCGAGGCCGTCGCAACGATTGGGCTCCACCCGTCCATACTTTATCGTGACATGTGGATGCCGTGTTTATGCTACGGTCCGTACTACTGCTGCCAGAGCAAAAAGGAAAGAAAGCCGTCATACGTCGGACCACTTTGAATATGGCTTCCGCACCTCAGCGACGCCATTGCACGGCACGTCAACTCAGAGCCTCCCTCATTACGGGCGTCCCGTCCTCGGTAATTCGAAGTGTTTAGGAGCAGAAGACACCCTTCCTTTACGGCACCAAAATGTCCCCTAGTTCACAGTTTCCATTATCGCGAAGGTAGTAAGAGGAACACCCATTGTACCGTTAACAGGCCCAGGGCAGGGATGACCAATCAGATTCCGTGTTGTTCATTAGCTCTCGTCCAATAGAATCGATGCAACCGGGCAGCCAATCAAACAGTCCCTGTGCTGGACCAATGATAGCTTCGCACATGCGCACAGTAAAATAATCAATAAAAAAATCAATAATAGTCCACAAAACATTAATTTGTAGTACCTCTTTAATACGTTTCATCAGGTAAAACCATGTAAAATGCATAACAATTTTGTAACACACCCTCCACCTATATAGCTTCATATGATATTACAATGACATACTATAATTATATAAATATTTTAGAAGGAATACAAAGAACATGGTGCTTTTCCAGTGATAAGCAGTTTCCAACCTGAGAGTTGGGTCCCCAAGAGGTCACATGATGAAGTAGGAGGGGCCGTGAGATAATTACCAAATAAGGAAATACACAGTTATGCTTAATTATTTAGATTTTCCTCTAATCTTTGATTTACTCTTGTGAATTACTGAATAATGATACTTCTTTGGACCGTTACACATTATCAAAATAAAACAAAAGGACATTAACTCTTTGGTTGATTTTGTCAAGACACATTTGTAAATTGCCTTATTTAAAGGGGTCACATGCCCAAAATGTTGGGAACCACTGATCTGTGTGATGGTATTCTGTCAAGATATTTGGTTTTATGGAGGGAAATATTATGTGTGACAGAGGTAGCAAGTCTGACGGACTGAAACAGCATCATAGGCATAGCTTTAAAAGTAGGCTTCTTCTTCTGTTGCTGTCGGAGGACTGTAATAAACCCGTCCAATCATTTCATTTGGCCCGAATGTAATGATTGGACGGGTTACCCGCCTGTCTACCTAACCGCCTGCGCGTATTCTTCCCACACACTCATTGCTCTTCACACAAACTGCTAGCTTAACAGTTGCGAGAACTTATAACAGAAAATGTTCCATGTTTACATTCAGTTTGATTATTTTGGGGGCGTGGCATTAGAGGTAGGCCTTAAGAAACCTTTAGCAGCCCGCTTTCTACTTTCATTGGACGTGACTTCGCAACATTTGGCTGGATGATTATTATTTATTTATTTTAAATCGAGGGTACTCACATCTCGCTAGTTTCATAAGATTACCAACCCTGCCTTTAACACGCTTGGGCAAAACAATCAGAAGTCAAGTTTCAGTCCTGAAGAAATGGAGGCTCCAGCTTGTGCCAGGTAGTTTGGGTATGCGGGATCCGCCCCCGGTGCATCTCGTCCAGCGTCACCATCGTGCCGCCACAGCTGACTGTTGCGAGCGACACCCTGCCGCTTCAAGTACCCGTGTTGACAAAACAGCGGCGGCTTGCGGTGGGTGAGGGATGAGCGGAAGCATGACTCTGAAAGACATGAGAAAACCCAGGAGTGAGTCAAACTACTATCTGCAATGATCAAATAAATATATAATAAAAAAAGAAAGAGGAAGTAGTGTGTAATTCATATTTTAAAATAGTATTTGCAGCAGAAACAGAGCTTTACCGGCATAGAAGGCCCTGAGGTCAGTCTGGACACAGTGCTCCAAGAAGCGCCGCAGTGGCTGGATATGAGATATGGGAGTCCCCCATTCTGTGAGGAAGTCCTCAACCATGTGGTGAATTATCTTGGGCCTTGGTAAAGGCCAGCCGGAGGGACGGAGCTTCATTTCTTCCTCTGGGGGAAAAAAATATACTAATTATTTACATAAACCTTCATTCAGAGCTCGTTCCCTGTCAAAACTGCAGTAGTTATACTCCTAAAAATAAAAACTTAATGGCACAGCACTTCTACTCACCAGTGGGAAGTTTGTCATAGTAGTACAAAACAGGGTGCAGAAAGTTGTTTTTCCACGCTCTGGTCCAGTCTGTGTCAGCCCTGCCTCGCCCCAGATAGTCTACTTTTTGCTTCCCGTACTGCAAGACCAGAACGATGAGTCCGTGGTGGGAGACCTCGTGGCCCGAGAGAGAGGAGAACTGAGGCAAAGCCTGGAGCATAAACTCTTCCACGTATTCACAGTGAGAGCTGAGAGTCACAGAGACAAGAGAAGAAAGCACCATAACAGGATGAGCATGGAAAAGGAATAACTGGACTTTAAAATAAATAAATAAATATATATAAATAAATAAATAAATATATATATATATATATCCTATTATTGCAATTCAAACAGTATCTTTTAATTCTGTCATTGCCTGGATTGACAGTCACTGCTTGTTAGAATAGATTTTGTCCTTTTACACTTATCAAGATAAAGGCAAAATATATCTCTCGAAAAATAAAACTTCAAAAAGGTGATACTGAGGAATGGTGTTGTGAAGCAAGATGCATTGTGTCAAGACACCTCACTGAGGATTTCATCTCCCTCGGCATCCAGCAACTGCACTCTCACATTAATTAAAAGTTTGGGGCGTCCAATACCACTGGTGATATCAAAATAACACGCGCTTACCCCCGAAGGAGGATAACGTCCCCGAGCACCTCAAACATTTGGTATGGCCCAGAGGCCTCGTTGATCCGCTTCAGAATCCAGGACTGCAGCTGGGTTGTCTGCATTTTTGTCGATTGCCACGGTTTGCCATGGTAACGCTGTTCAAGTACACGATGTACAGATCGCACTGTGGCAAAAAAAAAAAAAAACTTACTATTATTTATAATAAGTTATAATCTCAAAGATTCGTTCTCTTTGGCGGGAAATCAAAACAGTGTTGGGAATGTCGTCACAGACACTTTAAACTTTCATCACAAATCGCCGTTGTCTTACCTCCTTCTGCGAAAGCGACCTGACATTTATGTCAACGAAATTTCTTCTTTTTTTTTTTTTTTTTTTAAACTTTAAATTCCCAATTGTCCAAATTGTCTGCATCCCAATGGCGACCCACATTTGAGCACCATCGACTACGTGTCCTGCCGTCGGAATCGGACCACGTAGACCAAGACGTGAGGGCCGTGGCGGGAAAGGACGACCATGAACGAAATAAAGCTCCGTTTGCTCGAAAACATCACGGAAAAAAGAAATCAAAACATCTGTGGGACTTTCACCTGTGTAACGGAAACCGTGGATGAAGCCGCCGGAAGACGAGCGGTAGTCTCTGGAGTGAGCGGCGGTTCCCAGCACAAACAGGCCCGGGGTGTTCTCCCCTTCATACCAGGCCGTCAGCCTCGGCAACCTCCCTTTGGCGTTGTCGCTGTTCTCCGGGCAGGCAGAGCTGGGGAGATGGAAGATGACGTGAATTAAAAAAAAAAAAAAAAAAAACAGCTCTGACTTTAAAAATCACACACGGTGATGTGATGCAGGAGAGGGGCGGTCGTTGACAAGGCAGTGCGTTACTTAACGTACGGATTTGGACACAATCCAATAATCCTGCACAAGTCTGTACCTGTCAAATATGCTGAAGTTGAATCGGAATCCAAGGCACGAGATCACCCGGTCGTAAGGCTTTCGCATAGAGAAGTTGTCGATGTGATACGCTGGCGTTTCTTCTCCCGTCACGTCAGAGCTGTTCTTCTCTTCCTGGTGTTGCAGGTACTTCTTTAAAACCACGTACAGCTGCCCCTTCTTCCCCTTCTTCTTTGATCTCCTCCCGCCTTGCTCCTTTAGTTGAGTGATGGCTATGTTCTCCAGGGGTATCTCCACCAAGCCATCCAGGGACTTCAGCTGATATGTGTCAAGAACCTCATTATTCACAGCTCTGGGGAAAGAAACAAAAACCAACAATAGGTCCCTTTACATTAAAAGTGTTTAAACAAATCGTATTTAATTATTTTTAAATGCTTATTACAAGCCCTTTTACCCCTTGTGTGACATATTTGTCCTGTTAGCAGTTAGCAAGCCACATTTCAAGAATTTTCCATAATTATGTAGTATAACATTTAGTTTCATAAAGCAAAAAAAAAAAAAAAAGTGACACCAACAGGACAACAGAAATGACTAAATCTTTAGCGCTACCTGACATCTCCGACATAATGCGTTTGCCAGGCCAGTCGAACGGGGTTGGAACTGAGCATGTGCACCAATTTGGCTCTTCCCGAGATGCTCTGGGCGGTTTCAAAAGCAGAGTTCCCCTTGCCCAGAATGAGTACGGCCTGGTCCTTGTAGTCCTCAGGGTCGGTGGAGATGGACTCGTAGCCCTCGACCAGCTCGGAACCCACGAATGCAACTGTCTGAGGAACCCACAGACCGGAGGCCACCAGGAGGACGCTGGGAGGGGAGGGGGAGGGAGGGACACACACAGAGGTACGACACGATGAACTTCACAGATCCAAACAAAAGTTGGACCATCACCTCAGGTGCAGTGTGTTTCGCAAACTACCTGCATTTGTAGTCCGCCGCGTGCTGGTCAGTCAGGACGTAGCTCCTGCCACCGGGCGACTGCATCGCCCTGATCCTGCCGATGTCCACGCCGTACCGGACCCTCAGCCCGAGCTCCTTCTCAAACATGGACAGATAGACCGGGAAGGTGTCGGCTGGCGGGAAGAACTCCTGGCTCACGCGCTTCAGCAGGAGGTCGGCCCTGTCGCTCAGCAGCGAGTTCCAGTCATGGCGCATGTTGAACTCTCGGTTCTGGCTCCCCGTGTAGATCTTGTTGATGCTGATCAGCTTCCTGTGCCTGGGGTACCTTGAAGACAGAGCGGAGAAAGGCCTGTGTCAAAAGGTGATTCGCGAGGGTCAAGACCGTATGACGTGGTCCCGAGCGAAGCGCCCCACCTGTTGAAGAAGCTGCCCGGCCCCGAGTTCCTCTCCAGGATTACGTAGTCTCGTTTAGCCCTGGAGAGGAAATATCCCATCTGCAGCCCCGAGGGCCCGGCACCGAGCACACAGTACTCATAGCCGCGGGTGGCGTTGTTGTGGTGGCGGTCGTCATCAGGAGAGCATGCGACGCAGCCAATCAGGACGACGAGGACCAAACAAGGGAGGTTCGAATCCATAACCTGTTGGACGTGAGGCAATGTGGTAGAAGTGGGAGAATAATAATAAAATCCATGAAGAACATTGTTGGAACATAAAATCTGTATGAGTCTTGCTTTGAACATCCTGCTGCTGATATGATTTGGTGTATATATATATATATAATATATATATATATATATATATATATATATATATATATTTATTTATTTATTTATTATAATAAATATAATATAATAATAATAATATAAAATAATAATAAACACTTATCCTATTTGGACGCATCTGTCAGTTCCTAATTTAAATCGTAAAATGTTGGGGGGGGTTTTATTCATAGTTGTTTAAGAATAATATTGGTAAATAATGGTATAAACGTCATTTTCCTACCAGTCTTTCACTCCGAGCCTACACGCTCACGTGGGCTATGGATGAGGAAACCGTTAAAACCGCGTGTTTGTGTCAGCACTGGACACGGGACCGGCTCTTACGAGGAGAACTGGAAGAACTACAACTCGCTGCAGACGTTTCAGCGCAACAATGAGCATGGCGTCAAACTGGACGGGTAGTTTAACGGGTAGTTTAACGGGTAGCGTGGTAGGAGAAAGCAGCAGTACCCCACCCCACCGGCTCTCCACTAACTCCCCAGCCGACGTTACATCACTCCCCCGGGGATGCGGCGGGCGCCTTCGTCCCCCCGAACCAGTCGTGAGGTCCGGCTAACACTTACCAGCACGAGCACGAGCACGTCACGGTTACCTTGTTGTATTTATTTCAGTCGATCCCTCGCGCGCAGCATCTGCGGTTTGGCGTCGATCATACCTGTCGAGACTGCTACATGTTTACTAGTTTGCATTTTACTGCGTGACGTGCGTGTGCGTGTGCACCCCTTCTGGAAAGCCACGAACCGACAACCCGCTTCCTCCCTCTGGTAACAAAGATCCCGATGGAGGTTCTGCTGCTCGAGGGGCGTGATTAGAGAATGCCATAGAACAGAGTGGAGTAGAATATGGCCCATATTTGACTTTTTTTTAATGTCTTTTTGATTCTTTATTAAATAATTGCACGTGTACTATTTCATAAATGTTCAATAACAAACGGCAAAATACATTTAAATACAGTCTAACAAGCCAGGGGGGGGGGGCAACCGCAGAGAGAAAGAAAGGGAAAAAAGACAGACAGAAACTTAAAGTCTGTGTTCTGCCTTTGAAAAAACAAATGCCCTCCACCCCTTCAATAATAAGTGGTGTCTGACAGTTTTTTTTTTCTTCACACACAAAAAATAAATAAATCAATAAACTTGCTACATAAGAATATTAAAATTCGTGTAACTCCGTCTGCTCCTCGACAGTAAAAGAGCCTCTGAAGGTTAAACATCAAATAAAAAAAATCCTCTGAATGAGGTAATAAGAGACATTTTTAAGTGGGTAAGAGGGGCCTCTTTGAGTCCTGGCCCTGGAATGTAAAGACCAAACACCGTGAAGCAAAGTGGAGCTAAAAGTAAAGAGCTATTATTTCTGTAATGGTTTTTAAGGACACAATACTCACACTGTTCATTTCAAAGCCTGTCATTTTGTAACATTTATCTCTTCATCTTTGATATTGACAATTCCCCCAATATGCCTTTTGCATAGCAACAAAAGGTTGCACAGCATAAGCGCCTCCTCAAAGCCAGGGGGTTTGTTGTAATGTGTACTTTTCCGTTTCATCTGCAAATAATTGACTTTCCTCACACGGTGTCTCTGAATTCTAAGTAGTGGTTTAAGTATTCAGATCCTTTATTTTTTTAATCTAAAATCTCCCAATGAGTACAGTGGATGTCATTACATTTATTTAAAAAGGGCACTATTTGGGTGTCATCGACCAGTTCCCACCCATCTCTCTACACAATCAACATGAGCTCCTTACATATACGTTTCACTCTAATTAGCCCAGACATACCATCTACAGGTAAGTATAATGCAACAACATATGTACAATACATATTTTAGATGATTTCACCAACTCAAAGATATCAGTAATAGTTGACAAATATTTACAATCCCTACACAGAGTAAATTATCAACACATAATTTATCTAAATAAACAGAGCAACACCTATCTTGACTTCCCTCCTACCCGCTCCCTGTGGTTGGTAAACTTCCCGGAACTCTAAATGGGTGCTCGAGGCCCCCAGGGAACTATTTTGCCCAAACACCCTGGAAAGAGGGTGAGTTGTTGCAATACTTACATAAACTTTTAACTTTATCTTTAGCTTGGCTATCTATCTATCTATCTATCTATATATATATATAGAGATATTTATAGATATCTCTCTCTATATATATATATATATATACACTCTATTGTTCTGCTATATAACTAATTAGACATCAATACCATCGGAACTGTTCGATCCGTCTCTCGTTGTGTGTGTGTGTGTGTTCTCCTTGGTACCTTCATCACACATCTCTAATACTATCCTCAGCATGGGTAGCGGCGGTGCGTCGTTTGCACTCATCATGTGGGTTTTGTTTGCGTTTATATACGACGACAGGCTATTTTTGTGTGCGTTGGACCATACGTTTGTGGAGAGTCATTTCTATACAAGCCACAATTTGTGAATCCTTCTCTTTCTGCTTTCGTTATTATTGAGTCCAGTCTGACCCCCCCTCACCATTTCCCTCCATAAATTGGTGCATAGAAATTCACCAGAATGCAGAAGAAGAACTGCATGAAGCTCAGAAGACCCCCCCTTCCAGCTTTAAGCGCTTGAGTGAGCAGCGATTGGTGCGGTGTCGGCCTGTGACCAGCCTGTAAACCAGCCGTTCAGATGAGTGAAACTAATGGAAGGTTAAAAAAAATATATCTTAGCCTCTGTAGACGTGGGATTAACTAACAAATTAATGAGATTTAACTGGACCTTTCACCTATAAGAGTTAAAATCCATACGACAGTTGTTATATACATACGTACATGACCTATGACCTCCTGCCTCACAGGGAGCAACATTCATGCCACACTCTTGATTTCTGCCATGTCACGTAATCGGATTTCCCCACAAACGTTCACACATCTGCTTTGTCACGCTTCAGCCTCAGCAGTGTGTGACTTATGCTGAGTCAGCAGTCACACTTCCCATTTAACTGGGCAAGCTGCAAGCACATCATGGCTGTATAAAAAAGAAGAACTGCGAGGACACGGTGGACCTTTTAACTCCGGCGGAGCTGACGAGAGGACCAACCGGGCTCAAGGAGAGAAGACTGCAGTTTATGACTGGTGCGTTTCATACTTTGTTATTAATATTGAATGTCTTTGATTTAACTAACTAAATTAGATCACTTGTCTGCTTAGATGGAGACCATGAAGAGTGCTAGGAAAAATGAAACGGGGGACATTGGCAGGTACGAGAGTTTATTCTAAAGATAACTTAAAACTCACAAACTGTGATTCTAAAGGTAAAATAAAGTTTTTTTCAGGCCGTTTTAAACATTTTGTGTGTGTGTGTGTGTGTGTGTTCTGCCGTCAGTGATCTATCAGAGCAGATCAAAGCAGCCACTAAGGACAGTCATGTCAGAGCTGAAAACACCCAGCTGATGCTGAGCTACCAGAAGGGTCACATCACCCTGCCTCAGTACAAGGTAAGCCCGGTTCTTCTTTTCTTTTTGTTCCGTTATGTTTACATTGTCCTGATGAGTGGACCCCCCCCCTCCCCTCCCCTCCTCTTCACGTTTCCCGGTCTCAGGTCCTGCTGTGTTCCCTCTACGAGATCTACAAAGCGCTGGAAGAGGAGCTGGACAGAAACTCTTCCCACGCGGCTGTGGAGCCGATATACTTCCCTCAGGAACTCGCCCGCCTGGAAACGCTAGAGAGGGACCTGGAGCACTTCTTCGGCCCCGACTGGAGGAACCAGGTGGTGGTTCCCGCAGCCACGCACGGATACCGACAGAGACTACGACAGGTGAGGGGAGGGGGCCAGGTGGGGGGGCTCGGTAAAGTTCATATTCAGCGCAGGCCTGTTGTGACAGTGTTGTTTTTTATTTCATTATTTTTAAACAGATTGGGAGAGAGAGCCCGGAGCTGCTGGTGGCCCACGCCTACACGCGCTACCTCGGCGACCTTTCCGGAGGTCAAGTGCTGGGGAAGATCACCCAGAAGTCTCTCGGGCTGAGCGGCAAAGAGGGGCTCTCGTTCTTCTCCTTCCCCGGCGTCACCAGCCCCCACCGCTTCAAGCAGCTGTACCGGGGCCGGATGAACGGCCTGGAGCTGAGCGGGGAGCAGAGGGCGGCGGTGCTGCGCGAGGCCGTGGCCGCCTTCGAGCTCAACATCCAGGTGAGCGAGACGAGAGAGAGGGAGGGGGGCGGGGTCAAAGGACAAGTCTACTGTACGTACGTGTGTGTGCGTGCGTCAGTGACCCCTAGTAGCATCCCGAAACTTTCTAAAAAAGAGAACTGAATCTGTCAACATGATTTTTTTTTTTATGCCTATTCCTCCAGGTTTTCGATGACTTGCAGAAAATGTTGAGTGTCACAACAGACACGGCGGACCAATCAGCGGGCAGCGTGGTCAAAACTGCCACGTTCCCATATTTACCCATCATGCACACCGTGGGAGTGTGTGTGGCTTTTGCCACTATTGTACTGGGAATCTACACCTTGTAGATTTTAATCAGCATTTTTTTCATGCACTCAGCACTTTACCAAATCAATGAATGCAACAAATAAACTGGAGCCTGAACATTGTGTCTCATCTTTGAAAGTAACAAAATCAGAGCTGAAACAGAGATTCTCAATTTATCATTCGGAGGAATTTATTAAAAACAGTCCCACTCTGTCAAACTGTCTTTTTATGACTTGTGTTGAATAAAAAAAGAAAGGGATCAGTTTGAAACGAGTCCTGTTATGATTTTCAAATACTTTAATTCTTTACACATCGGGCAGAAACTTGATAACATCAGTTGCCGCCGTAACGTTCAGATGCAACTGAACCGACCCCGTCAGGTGACCGAGGCGGAGTATTCTGAGACGTCCGGCAGGAAATACAGAGTAGCATGACTAAGCAGACCCAAAACTATTTACAACGCTGACTGGGATATGTGTTAGAGCACAGCGGGCTCTACTTGACTCTGTAGAGCACTTTCCTCTGCATGCGGTGCTGCAGCTCGCCCCTCCTCAACATCAGTTGGAGGACTTTGTAGATGGCGTGCTCTGGATATTTCTGTTAAGTGGAATACAGAGAAATAAAAAAACAGGAGAATACAAAGAGATTAGTCATTGATTCACTTTAACCTGCAAGTGTCTCTTTACAGGAGATCAAAAACTATGAAAGAAGACATTAGGAACGAGACGTACAGAGCCTTTTTCCTACTTTGTTGCATAACAACCTGGAATTCAAATGTTTTTTACGTAATGGACCTACCTACAAACCCACACTTGGAGTCTGGGGCATCATCAGGGGCTCGGCTCTTAGCTGATCACCCTCATACCTCTCCTAACAGAACTCGTCTCAGTGGGTAACCATACGTCCTCGACAGCTGAGTGGAGTTATGGTGTGCCTCAAGGCTTGTTTCTTGGCTCCCTTATATTTTCTACAGACATGCTGCCTCTTGGCCACTTTTGTCAAAATCACGCGTCCTTTACCATTTCTGTGCCGACGACTCCGTTATATATGCCGTTAGAATCCTCCAGTCGGTACTAAACACTGCTGCTTGACCAATTACTAGGACAAAGACGAACGAACATATCAGCCCTGTGCTTGCCTCTCGACACTGGCTACCTGTTGGGTTCCAAATAGATTTTTTTAAATTACTAATCCTAGAAACGTCTCTGAATTTATTGACCCGTTACACGTGCCTTCTCGATCATTAAGTTCCACGGATGGAGCCCCGTTGGCTACCCTTTGTCAGTTTGTGACAAAGTCTCCAACTTCTTTTAAATCTTGTCTATCTGTGAATGTTTCAATATTTTTCCTCTCACTTTACCAAATTTGACCATTTTGTGTTGCTCCATTACATAAAAATGAAATAAAAATCTATTTGAATTCCAGGTTGTGATGCAACAAAATAGAAAAAAAAAAAAAAAACGGAAAGAAAAACAGTAAATCATTTTGCAAGTACTGTATGTGTAATTATTAGCAGAACCTCAGTAAAGAAAGATATATATATATATATAAAAAAAAAAAAAAACCCCACAAAAGTGAGACCTCAGCAGGAAGAATGGGAACCTTTGGGATCCCTAAAGTTAAAGCAACAGAGCAGCAAGCACTTTGTCCAAATGTCAGTTTTAAGCAAACTATATTTCTGTACAAAGCATTTTAACGGTATGCAACGTGGAAACATCAGAAAGCCTTGCAGTCTTATGTTTGCCAACAGCAGCAAACATGTCCCATCATCATTCTACTGATGAACTGCACCCCTGGAAGACATCCGGTGCCAACATAACCCTTCGACATGCTGGAATCTGTCTTTAAGCTAGCTACAGGCCCTTTGTTCACAGCCTCAGCCCGGTTTGCACATTAGGAGCGTCTCCGTAGGCCCTTTTCACGGCAGCCAGTTTTACGTGTAACTGCAGGGAAAACACAGGTGTACTTCATTAAACTGATAGGTGTGATGGAAGCTCTCCACCGGGCGAGTACTTTTACACTGACTTGTGTGCCTTACTCACCAACAAGACCATGTAGTCGGTTTAGAGAAGATGACGGGGCTGAATGTTCTGCCGATGTCTTAGTGACTAACCCAACACCCTTTGTTCTCTGCGGTTAATAAGCGGCACACACTCTATATACTTTGGTCTTCGGACTGCGTTGCACTCTGTATGAGGATTGAACCTTCTCAGAAAACGAGATTTTCTGTGGTCAACGTTCCTTATTTCAGCATCGTAGGACTCACTCGGTATTATTAAATACATTTTTCCACCACAAAAAAAAAGGTCCCATTCGCCGCCATTATGATACAGTGAGACTGACCTGTTTGGTGAAGTCTTGGACGATGCTGTGCTCGGACACCTGGGAGCCGATGGCAAAGCGCCTCTTCATCTGCTTCTCGACGCGCGAGATCATTTCCTGGTCCTCCTGAGAAGTGAAGCCCTCCACTCCTAGTGACGAAATGTGGTCAAAGAGATGGTGAGAATGGAAAGTTATTGTGTCCAGTCAAAAAGATACACTTTACAGAGTCTCACGTGATGCACCCCCCCCCCACCTCCCCCAACCCCAGCCCCCACCACCTCCCACCACAGCCCTGTCGGATGAGCTCAGGAGCCCCTTCAGGAACACCACCAGTCATATTGCAAATGTGTTGATGTTATTTATTTAGGTCAATCATATAAAAGGGATATTGTTACAGTATCCATTTCAGTACACACCTGAAAGGCTGCCAGACATGGCGGCATCCAGCGTGGAAACCTGGAAGAGTCTGAGGGCCTCGTCCACCTCTTCCTCTCCAGCCACGGCCTGCAGCTTCATCTTGGCCAGGGACTCTGCGATGCGCACAACAGCCTCCAGTTGCCTGAGGAACCACACACACACACACACACACACACGTTTACTTAAAGAGCCCTCACGTATCAAAGATGGGCGTAAAAGCTGGGCGACATGTTGGCCGCTGGCGTGTCAAAGCGAAAGACGGCGTCTTAAAAATCACCTGACGGTGATGGGGATGGAGGGCCTTTTGCTGGACTCCCTTTCGTGCTCCCTGGCTCCGCTCCTCATCACCACGTAGCGGTTTTTCAGCTTCTCGGCGGCCGCGGGAGAGAGCCGAGGGCCACACTTACTGCAAGCAAACATTCAGACATTCAGAAACCCGTTTTTATACCAATGAGCCCAACGTAAAATCTCACAAAGCGACAGCCTGTGTGTCGTCAGAGAGTGACAGAGACTCACGTTCTGGAATAGGCAATGTATTTCTTGAAGGTGGCCAGTGTGACCTCCCCCTCGACGCCCTCCGTCTGCGTCTGGGCGCTCAGGTGAACGTTCATCACGTGATGAGCCAGCGTCTGCAGGCGTCATAAAGAGTGACAAAGAGCGTTAATCCTCCCGCTGCTCGCAAGGACGCCGAGCGGCTAACAGCGAGCGCGCCTCCTCACCATGTCCCGCTCATGGTCGTGATGGTCTTTGATGATGAAGATCATGTCGAAACGGGACAGGATGGTGGGCATGAAGTCGATGTTGTCCTCCCCCTTCGTGTCGTCCCAGCGGCCAAACACGGAGTTGGCGGCGGCGAGCACGGAGCAGCGAGAGTTCAGGGTGGTGGTGATGCCGGCCTGGAGGGGGTGTCACGGTGTCAGGTTACCCCGGTAACCGCTCAGTACATCAAAGGGGACATTGTGTTTTAAAACAACAACACGTGGGTTAATACCTTGGCGATGGAGATGGTCTGTTGCTCCATGGCTTCATGAATGGCCACTCTGTCGTCCTCTCTCATCTGAATAACAAACGTAGTTTTGTCTTTAATCCTTGGACAAACGTTCAACATCCTCCACAAATTTGTTTTTTTCTTTTCTTTACCTTGTCAAACTCATCGATGCATACAACCCCACCGTCGGCCAGCACCATGGCCCCTCCCTCCATGATGAACCCGCGGGTGTGGGGGTCCCTCAGCACAGAGGCGGTCAGACCCGCGGCACTGCTGCCTTTACCCGAGGTATAAACCTGGCGGCGCACAAAGAAGACTCGGCATCAGTGGGTGAACTCGCCGCGCCGGGCAGAACGACGTGCGGTGAAACTGACACACTGAATAGGATAACTACCCCGATAGGCGAGCACCGCTCCACAAACTTGAGCAGCTGGGACTTGGCCGTGCCAGGATCTCCCAGCATCAGCAGGTTGATGTCCCCCCTACGAGTGAGGCCGTCGGGCAGCCTGAAAAGACGGGGGAAGGGAAAAGCATTACTAAACACGCGGGGAGGGGGGAGGTCTACGGCTGAATTGGAGCCCATCCGGTAGCCTCACCTCTTCCTTGAGCCCCCAAACAGCAGACAGGTGATGGCCCTCTTCAGATCGTCACTGCCGTAGATGGAGGGCGCTACGGAGCGTGCCAGAGCGGCGTAGACGTTTGGCGTGGCAGCCAGCGCTCTCAGCTCCTCCTCCTCCTGTGGAGTGACCGATCCGGTAGCACCCCGACCTGGAAGGGGAAAAGCAAACAACATCAACATCTAACGTCTCCCCCTGTATGCTAGAAACCAATGACACTCAAACAGTCGGTGTTTGATTTGCACAAAGTCCTCTTTACCCGGTCCCTCCGTGTCCACCTGGATGCCGACCACTCGCAGGTAGGACGTGCGGATGCCCACGCCGGCACTTTTCTCTCGGCCTTTGGCCTTCACGGCGGCCGTCTTCTTGATGGAGTAGATGCCCACGATGGTCACTCTGTTCCCTGGGACCACACGGTCACACAGATACCTGTAAGAGGAGGGGGGGGGCAGCTTGAACCAACAATCCTTTACATTTCTGATTACGTGAGAGCGAAGCAGCAGAAAGAAAAAAAACAAACAAACGAACACCGTCCTCGATGTCGTTTGCTCGAGGGCGTGCTCTTTACCGATCGCAGTAGAGCTGCAGGTGGCGGGGCATCTCTCCGTGAGGCACAGCATCCGGGGATTCCTGCAGGCGGAGAGTCTGGAAGTCAATGCAAACGCAGCGGTCCGGGATGATGAAGTAGGGGTCCACGGGACACTTCACCCTTCCGGCTACCTCGCTGAGAAAAAAAGGGGGGGGGGAAAGAAAATGAATTAAACCCCTGGACGAAATGTCTGCATCTCTAAGAGTTGAAATGGTCCCATGTCGGCCGTTCCCGTCGCCCTCGAGCGGGACAGTCGCACTCACTTATTGCACTTGCGCGGCAGAGCGTAGCCCTGCAGGCCCGGGGGCAGGGGGATGTTGTTGATGAGGGCGCGACAGCCGCGACACTGCAGACACACCCTGGTGGCCTTCGCCCTCACCGCGGTGGCCGAGATGATGATGCCATGCACCTTCACCAGACGGGACACCTGCTCGGACTACAGGGGGAGAGGGGACGACAAAAAAAAACGACGTGAAGTGGGCGGTCGGCGATAGCGGTGAGACACGCGGGACGCAAGAGGAGGCGCGCGGGTACCTTGAGGCCACGGATGGAGGCGTGGTGTGCGTCGCTCCTCAGCATGACCTGGATGTCCTGGACCGTCTCCTCGCCCGCGGGCCGGGGACGGGTCACCTCGTCGGCCACCTCTTTCGCAGCTTCCTCCAGCTGGAAAAATAGACCAAACCAGTAAGCGGGGAGCAATCGCGGCAAAGAAAGGCTGCGTGGAAGTAGCTCACCGAGTAGATACGGTTTCATCACTTTAAACTCACCATGGGCAGGTTCTCGGAGGGCACCTTGTAGAGACAGTCTGACAGGTCCTCGTCAAAGCTGGCAAGGTCCTCAATCTCCACCTCCACCCAGTACTCCCCCATGGTGTAGTGTCTCTTCAGCTCATCTCTGATTTAGGGGGGAAAAGGGGGTGGGGGTTTGAAAAATAAGTTTGTGATTTACGATTCATGTGAGATGGATTGAAATATTCCAACTTTTGCCCTTTAATATAGGTCATGCTCCAGAGATGCTAGATACAACATTTCCCACAATTCTCTGCGTCCTTCTACTGCTGACCGCTGCTCACAGGCTCCACACTCCCCAACTTTGTAAAGCAGGCTCTGCGGGCCCTTGATGACATCATCAGGGCGCATTGGCCCTCGTGATGAACTCATTCCAGATGTTAATTGGTTGACTGTCCCTTTAATATCGGGGCCCGCTTCCAATCTTTGTTGAGGTTCATCCACGGGCAGGCGTAATGTCACCGATCCGTTTTTATTTGTTATCAGAGTAGCTCATCGGATCCATCCGCCTCTCCACCTCAATAACTCACATACAGTCCCCTCTCCTCTTTTTATGAACTCACCGGTATTTATACGTGAAGCCCGTGCGGTCGGTCCCCACTCGGAACTGGCGGAGGAACTCACGGAACCGTTTCTTGATCTGGATCTTCTTCAGTCCGCCTTCGTCCCCGCCGTGTCCGTCTCCCCCTCCGAAGCTGTCGCTGTAGTACACTCCCGGGTCGTCGAAGCCAGACATACTGAACCAGGTCGGTGAAATAAAGCTGGTACTATTTTGTTTCTGAATTAAAAGAAACAAAAACAAGATGGATGTAAACTGCCAGAGACGAAGCTGCTCAGTGTGCGTGTTCCTCGGCCAGACACTAAAACTCCTTCCCGTCTGTTTTCCCGCGCCTCGCGTCTGGCAACGCCCCTCAGCTCTCCTCTGATTGGACGGAAGCCGGCACCGCCCGTCGCTATTGGTCGAAGCGGCTTCGCGGAGGGGTGTCTTCAGTGGGAAGGCGGGGTTTGTGAGGACTGGTGGCGCGAAAAACACAACGAGGAGGAGGAGGAGGAGGAAGAGGAAGCGTGGGGAGCTACTTTGATAACAGCAACAATGTGCCACGAAGAAGAACGAATACAACATTAAAGTGCGATCACAGTCGGACAAAAACACACGTTTGTTTACCGCCATTAAGAAGTGTAGCGCTGTTACATAAGGGAGCTCACTTTCTTTAAATAATGTGCACCTCTGTCAGTTTTAGAGGCTTGTTTTATTTATGTATTATGCAGAATGACAGATGGTGTGATTATAGCTACAGATGATCAATAAGACATCATACAAAGCTTTCCTGTAAGACCAATGACTTAAGATTTCTCAAAATAAAATGTAACCCCCCTCCACACGTTTCACCAAGTTTTTACCAGATGAGTCAAAGGGCCCTCATGTTTGAAGGAGAAAAGGAGGAGACGGTAAAGGAAGAGATAAGGTACTTTAACTGGTAAGCTTGTGAAGATTTGTATATGTTTATCTTGCATATTGGACAAGCTCCAAATACAATATTTAAATAAATAAATAAATAAACTGAATATTTTTCCTGTGAAGACATGTTTCCTGCTTCGCTGGAAAGTCCATTCACAGTTCTATATATATCTATATATCTATATATAGATATATAGATATATATCTATATATAGATAGATAGATAGATAGATAGATAGATAGATAGATAGATAATAACCTGATAAATCATAAACTGTCCAATTTATTAAATGTTAGGGATGAAAAAAATAATCCAACAACATAACTTCCTTATTTTATGGTGAGCTTTCTCTCACCATAAAGCATAAAACAAAGAGCTCCCATTCTTCTCTGGTTCTGAAGGATGAGCAGAGCACTGATTCCAATAAATGATGATTAATGCGAGTCACGTGACTGGTTCCATTCTCAAAAAGTGTTACTTTAATGATTATCAAATCCACGATCTGTTGAACCGATGACGACAACTCCAAATAAAGCCCTCCTCCTATTGCCAAGAAATACAAGTATATAATACAAATATCTTCTTAAAATGCAAACGCCTGCACATTGTTAGGAAAAGTGCTTTTATTTTGCTCAGCAACAATAACATTAACATCCGTTGACCTACAAATGTAACTAATATTTCCATCGGCGTCGTTCATAGGTCTTGAGTGACAGGCAGCAGGATCCGGGTGTCCAGCGGCTCACGCCGGTGTGCCGGGGTCGCTCTGGTCCCCGAGCGCTCAGGAGATGACTCCGTGCCTCCTGCCCGTCTGGATGAACGCGTCCACGCAGTGGTCGATGTCTTCGTCCGTGTGGGCGGCTGAAATCTGAACGCGGATCCTGGCCTTGCCCTTTGGCACGACGGGGAAGGAGAATCCGATCACGTACACCCCTGTGGAGGGCGAAGAGACGCGCATTTAAAAAAATTAAACGGGGTTCAGGGGGCCGTATTCATGGGGCATCCAAGAACATGATGAACAAAATGATTAGTTAAGACAAGATCCTGGTGAAGATAAAATGTTTTACGAAGCATCTCAGCCCTTAGGAGAGCTCCTGAAGTAGGGAGGGGGGCTTTTTAAAACTTAAGCAGAGGAGAAAATGGTGGAAAGACAAAGAGGTAGGAGAAATATGAATGAGAGTTAATGGAAATTATTGAGGGAAAAGTTTCTGTCTTGATCTCGTCTTAAACTGTAACGGAGAAAATTCTGAAAGAACGTCATGATCTTAAGGATTTTCTCAGATTTTGGTGACTGGGAGCAACTCTTTGTGGTCCTTTAGCTGCCTCACCGAGCTTCAGCATGTCATCGGACATCAGGGAGGCCAGCCGCGCGTCGCCCAGCATCACGGGACAGATGGGGTGAGCCGAGCCGGAGATGGTGAAGCCAGCCTGCGTCATCTTGTTCCGGAACCTGGACGGAAATAAATAAAATATATATATATTACAGTCAGGATTACAGAAGGATAGCGGTGTCAGCGCGAATGCACCAAATCGCGCTGCGCTTTCTTTCAAACAGTGGTAGTTTTGGAAACGGCTAAAACGGGAATATCTCGATTGTGTTTGGGCATCAAAGGTCAAAGTCTGGCTGTGTTTCCTGTGTCTGCATTTCTTTTTACGTACTTTTTCCACAAACTACATCCAAATACGGGAGGCTCAATTCAATAGATAACCCAAGGACCCCCCCAACCCCCACCTAAAAAATACCCCCCGTACCTCATGGTTTTGGCCACCATGCTCTGTGAAATCTCGTTGGAGGCGAGCAGCAGCTCCACAGCCCGGGTGGCACAGCCCACCACCGGGGGGGGGAGGGAGTTGGAGAACAGGTACGGCCGCGAGCGCTGCCTCAGCAGGTCGATGAGGGGCTTGGGGCCCACTGTGTAGCCACCTGAGGGAGGGGGGGGGGGGGGGCACATTTACGTAATGTGCTTTGTTGAAGGAACAGCTCGACATTTTTGGGGAAATTTGCCTTGTTAGTTAGTTTTCTGGGCGGAGCTTTAGATACGTACCAGCTGCTCCTCCCAGTGCTTTCCCCAGGGTGGAGTTAATGATGTCCACTCTGTCCATCACTCCCAGGAGCTCATCTGTTCCTCTGCGAATCACAGGGTGGAGTGCCATTAGCTTATCCCCTTTCACACAGGTGATATATATATAAATAAGATATGAAGCTAGACTCATCCTCCTACAAACTAAATTTCACACCAGTGTGGTAAGTTGAAGGTTTTTAATTATGCTTAACCAACACCTTAATCCACATCTAAGATATTTAACTCCCGTGATATGTTTTTCTCATATGAAATACGTGATGTTATTGTATCAGGTGCTATTTAAAGAGACAGTACATTGATGAGGTCATACCAGCCTGCTGAAATAAAGCAGCATTATTCAACACTACTCAACATTTGCTGATTTTATATCCCTAAAAATGAATGAAGTCTAATGTCACATTAGACTTCATTCATTTTTAGGGATATAAAATCAGCAAGGAGGTTGAACAGCTAACATGGCACTAAGGTCCCTTCGAAAACAGACTTAAAAGGATAAAAATAATAAATGCACCGTTTGCATTGTTTTTGTTGCATTAATCAGGATCTTACCCACCTGCCTCGGGGCCCCAGGAATCCGGTGGCGTGGCACTCGTCTATAAACACCATGGCTCCGTACTGTTCGGCCAGGTCACAGATTTCCGATAACGGAGCCACGTCCCCGTCCATGGAGAAGACCCCGTCTGTCACGACCAGGCGCATGCGAGAGGACTGGGAGGAGGAGAGAACAGGAGTCAGAATCAGCACCGTCACCCTGACCTGACCCCGTCCCCTCAGGAATACGGCTTTAACGAATGGACGTGCCACGAGACGCACCTTTGTGAACCCCGACTGAATACGTCCAGAATATTGTACGAGTGGTGGTGATTTATCATAACTGTTGACATAATAATGGGTTCACGTACAACTGACAGTTTGCTGAGCCCCGCCCTTCTTTGTCACGTCTTTGCGTCCGGGCACGGCGCACTATGCAGCTTTTCAGCTTTTCAAGGACCTTGTTACTGTCACACAGAGGCAGACCTAACCGGTCTTCTAATTTCTAGGCGACGACCAGAGATTTTGCCAGTTCAAACAGCTGCAGCTCGATTATTAAGGTAACACTAGCTCCACCAGTTGGGGGGGAAGGCCTGGCAGCCGCAGGTGGATTCTAGAGCCACTCTAAAGGAGTTATGTCGCCCTCTGGTGGTGGTTTACACGCAAAGCCAAGTGAAAGAACGCTTGTCCATCGTGGATTTTGATGAATATACCGTTTCAGTGTTCATGACACTTAGCAATCAAACTCCATTTTTTTGATTGTCATTATATCCTGGTTGGCAAAAGAAAAGCTTAAGTTTATATTATGTTTTAGAAATGTACGCGGTTGCAAATCATGATTTATATAACCATATCTATTCAAAGACGCTGTTCTGGCGCAGTTAATGCAGTCAATAATTATGACAATTACATCCATTTTAAAATGATCTGTCGGAAAAAAATATTGAATGGTTGTCTTCCGCTTTAAAAAAATAAATAAAAATGTATAAACGTTTCTTAAATTTCCTCACAATAATACGATCCCACCACATTCGCATAACTGTTGTTAACACACCCACACAAAAAGTGCGGAGGGCCCCCCCCGCCCCCCCAAAAGAAAATCCCGCCTAGGGGCCCCTGTTGGTCTACGGCCGGGCCTGTTTCCAGCTGACTTGTTTCTAAAGGTGAATCTTAAATATGCACTCGATGGCTACATACATGATGTAATGCTAAAAGAGGCCAACGCCAACACGTCCCAGGCAAAAAGTCAGTGTGTAGAAAATAAATAAATAACACACCGTCAGCAGTTTTCTGAAAGAAAATAGTCCCCGATGAACTGGACAGGATGGAGAACATGAGTCTTATGGCAATGTTCAAATGTTAAGGTCCCCACACACACCTGAGACTCTTTGAGCCTGGTCTCCAGGTCCCCGAGGTCCATGTGTTTGTAGCGCAGCCTCTTGGCTCGACACAGTCGGATCCCGTCGATGATGGAGGCGTGGTTCAGCTCATCAGACAGCACTGCGTCGTCTGGGCCCAACAGAACCTGCGAGAGTGATGGGATACTTTACTGATCCCAATGGGGAGCGCTCGTTCTCCAAAGCCCGACCTGTGACCCTCGGAGAGGCGCGGCGTACCTCAAACAGTCCGGCGTTCGCGTCGAAGCAGCTGGCGTAGAGGATGCAGTCCTCCCTCTCGTGGAACTCCGCCAGCTTCTGCTCCAGATTTTTGTGCAGATCCTGCAAAACACAGAGCGAACCCATTAACCCCCGCCTCGTCCCCCAGTTGTCAATGTGCCGATTGGGTGGAGAATCGGGCCCCGTACCTGTGTGCCACAGATGAACCTGACGGAGCTCAGTCCGGCGCCGTGTGTCCTCAGAGCGTCGATCCCAGCCTGCACCACCTCCGGGTGACTGGACAGTCCGAGGTAGTTGTTGGCGCAGAAATTCAATATGCCTGAGAGATGACGGAGGGGGTTTGGATGGAGAACCGGAGAGCCCTTTGGTCAGAAGGGCCCTGTGCAATTCAGTAAAACAACAACCCCCAGGGAGCAACCCCCAGGGAGCAACCCCCAGGGAGCAACCCCACTGACCTGCGTTTTGGTTTGGTTATTGGCACAAAAGGAAAGTGACAATAAAGCCAGCACAGCAGAACAAAGGGTGGGACGCCAAATCAGTGCATGGGACTGTGGGTGCTACCATCCAGGTGGATTGAACAAAGTGTGTGTGTGTGTGTGGTCATGGCTTTAAATCCTAAATCAGCTGAGGACATTTTGGGGGGCAAATCCTGAAGTGTCAACACTTGACAGAACAGCAAACAGAATAGCGATAAGCTGCTATGAAAGTCATGTTTATAACGACCTGCTGTTTGTTACTTTTAATATCTTTGATTGCAGACTCGTCCTGATTTATTTGAGACTAGCTTTAAATCGTGTCTTGGACTTTTTTTGGACAGGTTCCCTTGAAGTCTAGTCCCGAGTTGGTGTGTCCTCCAGTGGACTAAGGTTAGTTTGAGTCAACATCAAGATAACAGAGCAGAGCGCCCAATGAAAACACAACACTCAGCAACTATGTTATACGTGTTTGTCCTCCGCGCGGTGCGTTCGAGGACAGCTGGGTCACATTACCACCGCGTTACATATATATATATATAAATATAGATATATAGATATAGATATATCTATATCTATATATATATACGTGGTGCGCACCGCCGCTTGTGTAAGCTGCCTCCACTCACTGCTGCGGCTGCTGTCCACGTTGATCTGCGGTCCCTGCCTCGACGTGATGATCCTCTCCGCCTTCCACGTCCCCGCGGATCGGATGCCGTCGAGCTCGCTCTCCAGCACCGCTCTGGCTTCGGCGACGGCGGAGTAGCTCCGGCTCGAGGCCGGGACCGGGGCCCGGGCCGAGGGCCGCAGGGCGCCGCCGACCGGTTTCGCCAAACTCCGGGCAACTTTTCCGAGAGACATGACCGCGCTGCCGTGTGTTTGAGGTGTCAGGCGTTACGGGGAAAGGCTGAACTGTTGAGAACCTGACGCGAAAACGTGGCCGCGTCACGCTACACGAGGTAGGCGTATGTGTGGCGGGCCAATCAGAGCCAGGGCCCTCGAGAGGGTGGTCTGTTCCGTCCAATCAGGTTTCAGAGAGTCTGCTATGGCAGCAACGTGTTGCCTAACGCAAACTGCGTTGTCTGCCTTCCCTTCAATTCCGTTTCTTTTCTCAAAACATATAAAAGCCATACAATCACAAAATAGTTTAACATGGGATTGTACCAGCAACAGACAATCATTTTAAAAAGATTTGCCCCTTACCTGCAAATCCGCACTTTAACGTTAGAAATAAGAACAGCCAGACTTCCAGTTAATAGTTTAATATGACAATCTGTCACGACTTCCTGTTAAACTTCAAGTAAAACATCTTCACAAGGGAACAATGGATGTAAAAAAAAAAAAAAGAAGAAAAAAAACCCTACAACAACCATCATTCAGTTTTCCTTGACATCCTACATCAATAATGATGTGAAGCATCCAATTATTTCATTATGCAACAGGCGAGCGTTCTCTTAGATACAAGCTAACAGTGTTTGCTACTTAGACAGGAGCGCTTTCTGGAACCCATCATGTTTAACAATATATATATATATGTAGAACAGCAATATAATACATAATCTATGTTGCAAAAGTTGTCTTCTGTAACAATACCCCCTCTCTCTATTTCAACAGCAGGAATGTAACCATATAAAATGTGCAAGTTTGCATTCCACACATGGACAAACCTTCATAACAATGTCAAGTAAAAACCTCTGCCCCTTCATAAAACAACAAATATTTTTTTAGCAGTTAAAAAAAGAAAGAAAACCACGCTTGCTCCCCAGTAAAAGAGCAGTGTACACAGCTAGATATGGGTCGCGGTTCCCATTACAAATGTGCCATTCAACCCGGTCACCATGAAGAAATGTCCCTTTCTCGGCCGATGGCGCGGGAGCTGCATGAGTGCTGTTAGTTTGGCGGGTTCCAAGACTAGCTTAAGACTCAGAGTGGTTGGTGTCCTGCGAGGAAGCTCTCACCGATGGAAGGCGCTCGGCTGCTTTTGCTCTTCCTGCCAAAAACTTGTCAAACTCTGAGGAGGGAGAGAAGCAGGATTAGATGAGAGATGACACTTCAGAAATTGTCGAAAGTGCTTTCACTGTGGTGCAGAAGTACTGTTTTAGAGTAGTAGTGCAGGGTCAGACTAACCCGTAACTCATTCATTACAAAGTTACCTAAATCTTCTCTCTGTTACACAAATAAAATATGGCAGCGGTCGTTTTAAAAGTACTCAAAAAAAACTGCACAGCTGTTGTGCTGAATAGGTCTGAGGAGAGGTGGTATGTGGCACCACGTGCCTTGTTAGGACTATAGTGCCACCTACGGGTCAAATACTCAAATATTTATGATGAAAGAGGCTCATTTATGTTTTTAAACGGGATAAAGTGTGAGGATCCTCACCTTCACTGGTCACGCCGTCTGAATCTTCAAAGTCATCGTACTGTGTCAAACAGAAAAGATATTATAGATAGAAGAAAAGCTGCTATCTTCTATACTTCTGCAGCAGCCTAGTCGGCTACTTTTGCACATGCACTTTTGCACATTTAATAAATCCGTTTTCTGTCGATCTGAATTCATTCATTAGTAAGAGAATATATTATATATGATAGTTACATTGCTGGAGCCCAGTTCCACCGATAACGCTAGTTTGTAAAAACGTCCCATTGCCGTCAATTAAAAATCGGTCGACCTCTAATATCTATGTATTCATTTGGAGTGAATGTAGGAAATCCAGCCATTTACCTCATCGTCCAACTCCAACCATTTCTCAATGTCATCCATCACAGTGGACTGGTTGATAGGAATCTGAGAAAGAAAGCAGGTCAACAGGAGGTTTAGAGGAGAAAAATATGAGCCGCTGGTTTAACTTTATGAAGATGAAAAAAAATATGAATACAAAAGTGACAACCACACGTCGGGAACAAAAGCGTGACAGGTATGACAACGATGGAGCGAATCAGGACAGGGCAACCCAGACTATGTCATGCTTTCTGATGGGCGCAACTTCAAAAACATCTTGCATTGTCTTCACCACACATATAAAAACATGTTTTCATGTTTCATGTTTCAAACATGTTTTCAAGTTTCATGTTTTCATGTTTCAAACATGAAACCGGCGTCAGCTCGACACCTGAACCACAGGAAAATCATAAAAAATGACCCAGACAAAAGCAATCCAGACCACAGCAAAAAAAAAAAAAAATGCAACCTCAAGACAAAAACCAAGCGACAGAGGGCGTGGAAAGGTGGATCAATGAGAAAGGGGGACACAGACGCACCATTCCCCTTTTAATCATCCAATCTAACTTTGGCGAGGAGCTGCGGGTGGAGGCTGGGCTGTCGTCCTTCACGCACAGACGGAGAGTTCATTTAGAAGGAAAGCAGTTACCGAGACAAAAATTACACACACGTTTATTTACTCAACCGAGGAGCTTTTTAACGAGCCGAGTAGTTCCCGTACCGCTTCTTGAACTGAAACTCAGACCTTCCCCCTCCCAGAGTCTCTCCTCCCCCACATGCATAACACAGCTCAGACCTAGTGCACAGTAATCATGGAGATCTATACGGCGAGCTTGTCACCCAGTTGCACATAAAACCTCGGAGGAGGACAGTATGATACATAGTGTTGGGTTTTCACTGCAAAAGCTAGAAAGGTTCCCGAAGCCAAATTAGCAAATTTCCACACTGAATATTTTCACATCAGCGGTCACATGGCGGACGAGAAGAAGTCACGGTAATCTTTGCTTACCGCCACAGCGTTGAGTAGTCTGCTGTCCGGAGCCTGAGCCACCGCAACTTCACTCCGCTCGCTGGAACACAAGAGTTGTACTTTGGTTAACCGCCATGCAAGATAACAATTTCAGTCAACAACTTTTTTGAGGGAATGAGTCGGAATTAAAACTCCAAAACGAAGATCAACATACTTTGAAAAGGCAACTACCGAGAATTTTGCTCAGGAAAGAGCTGCATGGCTGCTCTGTAAGATTATATTTGTAACATTTTGATATAATAGACCAGCGGAATTTGCTTTGTTATTCACACAGCCTCCAGGTATAGTGGTTCCCAAACATTTTATCTAATCTACCCCTCAAATAAAAACTCATGCTTTATCGACACCACCATGAAGAAATGGTGTTCATGTTGTTTAACACCATCAATCATATATTGGATATTGATGTCAACTTTCAGTATAGAAGCTGGACTTTTTAACCATTACTTCAAATGTATATTCATTACATTTAGCCAACGATGTAACTTACTCTCATTGGGAATTACTCTTTTACTTAATACCAAAAATATAACTTTTGCAACTCGTGTTTATACTGTGTACATCTTCAAGGTCATATGGCTGATCGTCTTTCCGTACCTTGGCCTTTGTCGACTTAAGACATTTATATTCTGTGATAACGTGTCATCCGATTCACTGGTACCTGCGAGAGGGACAGCGAGAAGTTAACAGTGCACAGAGTTAGTGGAGGCGTCCACTGACCATGTGCGGTATGGAGGTGATGTGCATACACACACGACTGGAGCACTTACTAAGTCTTGCCATCTGACTGGAAAAACTGTCAGCTTTTGACAGGCTGAATGAGCTGTTGTTGGTAACTGATGCGATCCCTGATTGGCTGACGGACTCAGGTGTCAAATCGAAGTCCGTTAGGTTGACGTATGTGTGACTCTGAGGGACCGAAGGTGAAAGTCCGTGACTCATCCGCCGTAAAGTAAGAAAAAACCACCAATTCAAATATGACCGACATGTTATTTACCTTCTCTGCTGTGTTTTGATCGTTTGGTATTCGTCTTTCAAACCTGTGACCACACGAGCAAAATCATATCATCAAATGGTGAAATACAACCTGTTGAAATACTACAATCCTCTTATTTCCTAAACAAGTAAGCGCAATAGAGTCAACCTGTGGTAGCGGGTGAAGGCGGTGTTCATCTCATCGTTAGCTGCCAGCAACTCTTCGATCAGCTTCTCCTCACTGAGTCTGGGGACCACCTTTACAATCCTGTCCTGCATTTCCTTACATACTGTGTATAACTGCTAATGACACAATCAGACAAAGAATGTGTGGGCGGGGTTTTGACGGGGGCAGATGCAACACAAAATGTATAAAGTAGGAGATCAGTTAAGGGTAAGGCACTGTTACTCAACATAATTGGAAGGAAATGAGTTGCAGAGAATACGTCACATCATTAAAACCGGAGTGTGTGTGTTTTTGTTTTTTTTACCTCCAGCAGCTCCATGTCTGCTTGTTTTACTGTGACAGGATCCAGCTGAGTCATCATGTCTGACATCATAGTCAGGTTGCTTCGCACCACTCCCAGCTCCGTCTTCAGCTGTTTTATCTGGGAGATCAATGACATTTCCAGAATAAGCACAGCTACAGGCATATATTGATTTCATAAGTGCTGCAGGCCAAAGTGATACAAAAAAGGGAGTTGTGAAACGGCAAAGACCGGGGATTTCTAGGAAAACATTGCTATTGAAAGGCAAAAAGAACACATCTGTCTCTAGCGCAGCGAGGCCATCACCTGGCTGGGAGTGAAGGCATTGTTTCCCTCCAAGGCCAGTTTTAGCTCGGAAGTTAGCGGTGGGATGAGCGTAGGTTTGGAAGAGAGGAGCATGGCGGGCAGAGTAGTGACAGCAGGCCCGTTCCCAGGCGAAGGCTGGTAAGCAGATGCACAGAAATGACCCGCAAGAAAGAAAGAAAAATAAATGACCAGAAGATGACAGGGAGCCCCCGAAGATCAGCGGGTGAGTGACTGCAGCAGCCATGCTTGTACCTTTTTGGGTTCTTGGACTGGCGAGTAGCCGTCCAGCTCCGTCATGGGGAACTCGAGTCCCTTCCTCCGCAGGTCTTCGTACACGGACACCACGCCCGTGAGGTCGGGCGAGCTACGGAACGCATCAGCCCACGCCTTGACGAGAGACAACCACAAATTACTATCAGACAATGAGAGCAATGTCACCACACCAAGACTGAGTACAACACGACAACAATTGTTTTTTCTCCTCATGCTGCCACAGTGTTGCCAAGCATGTAATGTGGCTTCTTTTCTTCTTTTCCTCACCTGTACAATGCTGAGCACTCTGTCATGCAGGACTAATGGAGGGTTGTTTTTCGGGATGATCGACCGGACCAAAACCCCCTCGACAAAATCCCGCGTGGTCACCAGGACGTGAAACTTGTAGCCGCAGTTCTTCACGCACGTCTCCAGGACCTAACACAGGGGGGGAGACGCAATAGCTAGAACTCAAACCGGGCGTAAACACAAACTGAGCATGAGGGCGAAGAGGGAGCGACACTCACAGTGAGCGCCAGCATGACCTCCTTGAAGTTCCTGTTCCCCACAATCCTTTTCTTCAAGGCTCTGACTGCGTCTTTAGGTCTGTAATCAGAGAATGTTCAACAGTCAGAGGCACGTAACCTCCAGAGGACTCGTTTGTTCCTGATACTAACAGATAACACACACACACACACACACACATATACACACCCTTCCTCTGAGCTGTTGATCATGTCGCAGATCTCCATGTTGAGGGCCCAGTCTTCTGATGGCATGCTGGAGCCGGTCGCACTCTCTACAAATTTTTTTTTAATAAATACAATGTTGAAGAATATGAAACTGCAGACTAAAATGTATTGTGTAGTTATACCAGTTTACTCTGGAGAATATATATATATTAAAAAAAAGCTTGTCTTTATGATTATTAATATGATTTTATGAATGCTTAGTACATTTCTCTGAATTTAATAATAATGTCTTCATAGCACAACAATCATAACACAGAACAGTTGATAGAGTACACTGTTTTTGTCTGATTTGTATAATGATGACAGACATATTTAATATGAGTGTACAACTGTACAGTTTGTATCCTGAATAATACTGTCTCCACTCATAAAATCTGCTTATCTATTCATTTCCTAATCTCCATCAGTAACTGAACACACATGTGCAGTCATTAAGCCACAGTTGGACGTGCATCTAATTTGGGTCAGGAGGCTGTGGCCCACTTTTCGTCCCGCCCAGCTATTGGTAGGCAAAACACAGACACGGAAAGCAACCAATCAAGTTGAGCCTCGCAGCCTCTAAGACCCGCCTCTGTCAAGCCATTGCTTGGCGGACGCGTCACTCAAACCGCAACCCGTCGCTCCTCTTGCCAGCCTTAATACATTTACCTTATTTCCACCATGTCACTGTATTGACATTAAACACGCGTTAGCTCGCGCCACTTTAAAAAAAAGAACAATGCGGGGTGTGATTAAAAACCGGTAGAAGCGTCTCGAGAGAGAGAGATGCGCGTACCGGCTGCGTAATGACTCCGGTAAAGGTGACTGAGCCCGACTAAAGGATTCGGTTGATACAATGTAACGACCTGCGGAAAGGTTGTAAAAACCAGGCTCACCGATTCGCTGTCCCACCGGCGTGCTGAACGGGTTCCCCAGTAAAAACTCCATGTTGTTGGGCGGTGAGGGCCCAGCGAAGCACCGACACGTCCCCCGGGCACAGCCGTGTACGCAGCGTCAGGCCCCGCTCGCTCCCGCAGACTGTGCTGCTGCTGCTGCGGCTCACACAACAAAGTGGGGCACCAGTTGAACTGCGTCACGCTTTAAAGTGACAGCAGCCCGTACTCGTCCGACGGGTCGGTGTAGTATCGCTCCAGCCCCATCCTTCCTGACACTGTATAATCCCTCTGAAAAATGAAAGTGGTCCCAGGAAGTACCTTCTGTCTTCATATCCATGTGACAATAAACGATTTTACTGCTGTAGCTGTACACATGATGTAATCTGTTACCACGCAGGCTCTAACACAGGTGGTCATTATAGCCTATAGACCAAGATGGACACAGACAATCAGCTCACATTCATTTGTCTTCATACTTACTGTCCTTATTAAAAACCCGCTATAGAAAAGTATTAACATTTGATGAAAGGGGACAAAATGAAAACACGGAAATGAGATAATGAATATTGTTACACGAAACACATTTTGTGTTTTATTTCTCACATGGGCTATGCATGAACTCTTGTTAGACCTCTTTATGAGCAAACTGTTGTAAAATAACATAAATCCTAAATAGCCTTATTTGGGATTTGAGAGGTGTAGTGCTGTGTGAAAAGTCCTGTCATAATCAATCATATGTATATAAACCATATAAAGATGTGTTGTATTTATTTATTCAACTTTGCGAGGCATTGTGGGATAACTCTACTGTAATTGTACAACACCATACTTTTACAATAATCTGAGGGGTGTTTTACTGTAAAAACACAGTTCAATGCTAATAAAGCAACATACTGCTAAATCACAGTCATTTGATGCCGTGAATGTGAAGTCACATTATACAGCTGTCTTTTGACTATAATTTACTGTACAAATGTCTCAGTAACTTGCTGTGAAAGTTGTGCAACTAGTAGCCAGTAATGTACCGTAAACGTACAGTCAAATATTTTACAGTGCGTTGTCTCTCCGACCGCAAATTTAAAGTAGCGCACGATTTTCTGCAGTGGACTTCTGACACGTCTTCGGTTCACAACCCTGTTTATGAATAATTCTCATGAAATCAGGAAAGATAATGAAGTTTTAGCAGAGGCCGAGACTTCCTTTGTTGTATGGGTCAAGCAACCAGCAACACTGGCTCCTACATTGCCCATAATGCAACTAGATTGGGTCTTTCATTGTGATGACATAATCAGTAGCGCTATTGTGTATGTGTAAAAAGTCTTGACAGAAACAGTTCACTTGGTTACTCCTTCTTCTGGAGCTCTCAACCATATCACATGGTCTTCATTAAACATCCCATTCTCATCCATGTTGGCTTAAAAGTGATCCTGATTCTTGATCCTGACTTTTTTGTCTTTGAATCCTAAAAGTGCTCAGATTAGTGAGACGTCTGCCTCTCCACAGTTGCACAACAAACTGAGCAAACTGCCGACGAAGACCACGTGATGCCGCTGAGAACTGCTGCTTCAAAGGCGAATGTTCGTTCCCTTCATTATGCACCGCCAGACGATCAGAGCACCGTGCTTGTGTTGAGCGGTTCTCTGCCACACGGGTGCACTGTTTGATTTCACATTTCACAATGTCAGACAGCCCGGCGCTGCCTCATGCTCTCTGATGACCTCCCCTCAAGCCTCAACTTCCAAGCAGGCAGCAACTGTCCTGGGTCCTCGGGATTGCTTTGATTGGTAACCATGAAGCGTTTAGGCACAACACAAGCTGACATGATACGGACCTAAAGGTGTGTTTCTGTGGGTCGAAATCTAGTTTTAAACCCTTCAATATTTGAGTATTGTGCTTTTATGTTGCGTATTCCTAAATGAATGGGTGTCTAATCGAATCACCACGCAGGGTCAGATGGTGGGGACAACATGGGGGTTAATAGGGACTCCAGGCTGGTTATTCTAGCCCTACTTACAGTCAGCAAACACTCATTTTTAACAAAACACAAAGATTAGTTGGTTGATTTCCGAGAAGTTGCAGACTCTCAGTGACACTGGGGAGGCACATTCTGTTTGATCACGGCAACATAGATTAAAGATTTGATCCACTCCTCTGTTTACGCCAGCAGAGATAACACGACTCTGGTCATTAAAAAATGAATCATAGAGTGTGGGCGATCACAGCGCAGATATAAATCCAGGCGGTTTCTTGTCACAGATCAAGAAAAGTGTGTGGTTTTCCTTGGCCTCGTCCAACATCTGATCGGGTTCGTTGTTAGATCTTCTTGCAGAAACAGGGGAGACCCTGTGGTCTCGGCACTGTGTGAAAAATCCAGCTTGTCTGAGTTAACCGCAATCAAATCTCTTTCATGATCTTCCTAATGGTTGTTTTCATATGTGGGCGTGGGTAAATGTACCTAAACTGTCTGTGCAGTAATGCTGCAGGGAGCCTCAGCGGTTGCTATGCTACTGTATGGAGAACAATAACCAATCACTGTGATATTTTAGAAGAAATATAGAGTGTATTGATTGTGATTGTTATTATTTGGAGCTTTTGATGAGTCGTGTTAGCACTGATGTTAATAGTATCTGTGTATTTAATTCACGAACAGTATGAACCTCTGCTCTGTGTGATGAATTCAAATAAACATCTCAGAAAGTGCCTATCGGAAGTATTAGTATAATATTGTTTCTGCCCTGACGTTCACCTCTTGACCTGAGTGTATTCGGTATCACCATGGTTTAACAACCTCTAGTGGTCACACATAGACGAACTGCAACACAAAATAAAATCGTTGGCTATTACACGGTGATACTATCAGTGTTATTGGTATTAATATCGATATGTATGTCTTCATTGGAGGGATTATTACAAATAACAACAGGAACACCATTATCGGGTCAATACTCAAAAATAAAGCGACCAAACTGACAAAATCACAAACGAACTAACATAAATAATCATATTTATTTCTCTTCAGGGTTCACAGCGAGAGACTACAACTTCTCATTCTCACTGAGAATAAGACAGATTTTTTTGGAGGTACATAAACACAACAATTCATAGTCCTGTCAGTGCCAACGTCAGTATGGTGTTCATCCAATAGGTTTAAATGTCAGAGACATCGCATCATCACTGTCCATTTGATGAATATCAACTGGAAACATAAACTGATTCTGTGCCATTCAGAAGCGGCTGGCTGTCGGCCTTATTTCTTCTGCAGATATTGAACCAATTGAACCGCAGCTGAGACACATGCTGAATATTTCACTTTAAAATACCACGCATATCTTTTTCAAAACATACGTTTTTTTGAGGGGGGTTGAGTTATGTATAGCAAGTTTCAGCCTCAGTGTCCAATTCAGAAACTTTCTAATTCTCCAAAATATCCAACAGTCCACGGTCATGTGGTATTGGTATAAGGGGTCTTGGGTTTGAAATTGCTTTTGACTTGAATTTAATTTGGAATGCAATCATAGCTATGATAAGACATTTAGCATATACATACACTGCTGGCAGAAAAGTCATATTTGAGACATCAGATCTCCTCAGAGTCAAACGTATTGAAAAAAAGTCTGATATCTTTCTGTGCATTTCACCTTTTCCCCTCCTTTGCCGTTTCCCTCTCCCCCCCCCCCCCCATTTCAACCTTTTATAACTCCCTGTTTTTGTTCCCTCTCAGAGCTCCCAGTGGCCGACATGCACTCTCACAAAGATCTCTCCCTCCCTCTCCCTCCCTCTCCCTGCAGACTGCTGGAGGGCTGTGCAGCTCCTAACATACATGTACAGCACCACCAGGTTCATGCTCCGAGACTAAGCCTGCAATCATTAAATGCTTTTAGAAAAGGGTCAAAGCTATGAAAAAAAAAAGCGAGAGAAGAAAAAAGCAGAGTCTTTAATTGGCCGTGCACGTTATCACCTTTCCAGGGACTTTTCAATGTCTCAGCCAACAAGAGCAAGCAGCTTTTTCCACAAGCATCCAATTAGAGTCAGTTGGCAGTAACTTGTCTACATTCACAGTGTGTGGCCTCCTGATTAGTCTTCTCAGCCTGCAAATTAAATACAGCGGAGAGTATTGCAGGTCTGTTAATCTGCAGCCAGCTGTGACGGCCTTTATCAACTGCCAGAGGGATGGAACCAGCACACAGACCACATTGCTGCAGGAAAAGAGCCGTGTGGACAATAGTGACAGGCCACGTGCATTATTGAACGTGAATGTGTCTCTTCCACAAGGTGAAAGGGAATATTGAAGAAAGGGTACAAACATGCATGACAATCAAGTCCATCATTTTTTGTAAAATGGACAATAAAATTTTTTTTTTGCGTGTGTATAAGGTAAGTTCTGTGGAACTGAAACTATCTGGTTTCCTCCTCACCGCGGTGAACAATAATAACCCCCAACTATCACACACACAGACACACACACACACACACACACACACACACCGTCGAAACATCAAATCTGAAGTGCAACACCCCCTGAAGATCAAATCTTCAATAATTATTCCCCCCCAAAAAATTACTTTGTCCAACAATATGAAGATAGCACGTATTTATTAACTCTTGATTCTAATGTGGCCCACTTATTGAAGAGTTTAGGTTCTAGTGACCTACTTGGCATTAAAGTCTTTATTTGAACAACATTGCAAAGATGATATGTCACACAAAATAATAGTAGATTATAGACACATTTATTTATTATCTTTGATCATATGTGAAAATTTGTTCTTACAAAACACAGACTGTAAGGCATATTTCTTAATGACCAATTATATTTGGTTTAAGTCGTGGCCTGCTGATTAACTGTTCAACATCTCTTCTCTGATGTGCTGCTACTGCTAACTGTATAATGACAAAAGAAGAAGAAAAAAGTATTCATCAATAATGAAAGTAATCATTAGCTGCAGTCCTAACAATGATATCATAATAGTCTGCTACAGTACTAAAGCCAGTGTCGTGGTCTACTCTTACAGCATCGAATACATCACAAACAGACAGTCAGACAGCAGCTGTAATAATATCTAACTACCTTAATTGGACATAGAGCATTATAATAACTATGAGCAAGGAAGCTTCCCTTCTTCAAGACATAAACGCAGTATTTCACAGCAGTAAGTCACATAATATATAATAAGAATAATACGCATCTCTTACAGTATATGCACATGAGGATTAATGCAGATCATCTTTCTTAGCAGGGCAGAGATACAATATGCACATGAAAGCACTGGGGAGGCATCCACACACACACACACACACACACACACACACACACACACACACACACACACACACACACACACTCCTCTGTTTTCGTCCGGACAGTGTTACATGACGGAGCAGGTGAAGCCGCAGCAGTCTTTCAGTAGTGTAAGTCCAGTTTTAGTGAAAAATGGCGTCGTCGTCTGCTGGGCTTTGGACACCACCGTCTGATCTTGCAAAGCACCTGATTGAAAAGGAAGACGTGGCAGTGAACTCTCATCCTCTACATCTTCACTTAAAGTTACGTGCCTTAACCGAAAGGTTTGACATTTTGGGGAATATGCTTAGTCACGTTCTTGCAGAAAGTTGGTTAGCTTAGCACAAAGACAGTAAACAGGGAGAAACAGCTAGCCTGGTTGCCCGGCATCTGGTCCAATTAGAGAAATAGTCCGGCACATAACCCACCGTACATATAACATGTGGATTAGCAAGCTTTTAGAGGCGCTGGTAGAGCCAGGCTGGAGCCGTTTCCCCTCTCCAGTCTTTATGCTAAGCTACGCTAACCTGCCACTAACCTTAGCTTTAGCACGCATAATGAGCTCATTTCTCAAAATGTCAAACTTGTCTTTTCACATTTTCATGAAATCAAATTCTCCGTGTTGCACTTATTGATGGTCAGCATTTTTTTCAGCAATAGCGATTCAATGTGTTTAACTTCAGCAATAAAATATAGATCTTCTGAACTGAACGTATATAAAAGAATCGCACGACTGTTAGCTCGTAGGCTGTTTTCAGCTAGCAGAGCGAGATAGCATGATGAACTGTGACTGAGCGATTTAGGGTTCAGGGGTCGTAGCGGATCAGACATCCTTGGTTGGGCCACACAGCTGGTGCAAGGATTACAACTGAACTACCAGAAAAAAGTATTTGCACCAAATAACTTTATCAAAGATGACTTCTCATTGGAAGCACATGTCAGCCTTTTTGGTTATACTCACCTTTTGCAGCCAATGTCTTGGGAAATTTGGACTGTAAGAAGGCGGCCATTTCTCTGTCTTCCTCTTGTTCCCTGTGGAGGAGAATATGTCCCTGTTTTTTTTTCACTCGTCAAGGACTTCTGGTTCCGAGATTTTCGCAATCATGTTAAATGTCACTGGGCCGCATTTGTGAGAAACCAAGGCGACGGACGGGACTGACAAATCCTCCAGGAGATCATTTTAATCTAGCTGTGCATGGCGTGGATTCACAGCTGCATGTGCACACAATGCCTTTCTCAATCTATTTCCACACACATACTGAATGATGAAGGGAGACGGCCTCTCACATCACCGCAATCCTTCTGAGACCAATCAAAATGTCACTCAAAGATATTCTTTCACATCAACAACTGCCTGCTTATCAGCGGTAACAGCTAATTTAGCACCACAAACGAATATATATATGTATATATATATACAGTATATATATATACGTGTATATATATATATATATATATATATACACGTATATATATATACATGTATATATATATATACATGTATATATATAAAGAGGGGAACGCACAAAATACTGTATCAATAGTTTGTTGTACTGAATAAGGTATTGAAGTTGTTTAAGAAAAGCTTCAGACTGATTAGCATGCTGAAAGCTCATTGTAAAGTTTCATCTTTACAAAGTTAAATCACCAGAATCCAAAGATCCAGACCTTTTGGACACTTTTGCCTCCATGAAATCAAACAGACAGCACTGTAATGTCTGACGTGCCTGAGAGGAACATCGCCGAGTCAAAATCTTCTTCTCAGTTTATTGAAGTAATAACCTCACCTCAGCCTCTCGAACTCCACATCATCCACGAGGAAGTCTCTGGTCTCCACCAGCTTGTTGATCTGCTGCAGCAGCTCTTCCTCCCGCTCCCTGTCCTCCTTGGCCTTGTCGTTGTCTGTTCAACAGTCACATGACACGCCTTACGTAAAATACAGCAACGAGTGTTACAATTATAAACTAGAATGATGGAACAGAACGGATCTTTATTGTCCATTATTGTGAATATTTAACGGTAGCAAAATCAATGTCTGTGGCTTAAATCTTCTCAGTGGCTATGTTGAGTGTTTGATCTGCTGCAGCATTTATATTTCACAGAACAGGCTTTGAATATTAAGTTTCGTTTATTGTTGTGTATATAGTCAGAAATGACATGCAACACTGATTAATTGCTCACAGAATTGATCAGGATCAGTCTCCTGGCTGTGTCAGACAGTACAGAAATGAGACGCAAGCTAACACGCTCACCCAGTGACAATGCTAACATGCTAATGTTTAGCATGTACAAATAATCTTTACTTTACCAGGAATATTTCCCATTCAGATGCAAAAAGTTTCACATGAAAAAACATATTATATCACATATAACTACACACATTATAGAATCAAATTTCAAGTAGAAAAGGGGATCATTATTCTTTGAAGTCTCTATGGGTTTGAGGTGACGTGAAAGGTTTTCTGTTGAAAAAGTCATCATTTTTATTCACGACAAGCCCATTTTGAGGATGTGTTGGATTCCCTCCAAGTGATTGCTGGTCAGAAAAACGTTTTCTTTATTTTTTTTCATAGACAATACAGAAAATAAGGCACATCATAAGTGAAATGCGTGCTCATTAAATAAAATGTGACTGCTTTTCAATTTACCTGGAATAGAGACAAGTTTCTGCAGCTCCGTCTTCAGTCTTGTGATTTCTTTGCAGAGCTGGATGTCATCCATCCTGATTAGAAAAAAAAAAGAAATCCCGAATAGATGTTTGTAAGACAGCAGGTGTAAAAAAATGTTTTATTAAACCAGACCTTTGTTTCCTTTTCAAGGAGCTTTCAAAACATAAAATGGATTTCATATAACAGCAGAAACCCAATTTCCTTCCTAACTAGACAGACAAACATCAGCGAGAAATTGCAGGAGCTTATCAAACAGAAAAACACTGGACTCAGACGACGGCGAGGTCCAGGATTTATTAACTGGAATAACACCGCCACGCTGCCCTCTGTGAATGAATCACACCTGACACTATCAGATCTCATTTCGCTGCCTGACTCTGAAGCAGATTTCAAAACATCAGGGGCCAGTCACACAAGTGTGTGTGTCTCTGTGTGTGTGTGGGGTGGTGGGGATGGGGATGGGGGTCTGCCATTACAGTGATGGCAAAAAGAGGGAAATGACTGTGAGAGAAATATGTACTCTGAACTGTTGGTTTAATAAAACAGGTTTCACTTTGGCATACTTCAGCAGGATACATCTCAGGATGACTCATAGGCCGCCAGGAGTGTTTTTTTCAAAAATGTATTTGCATTGGAGGTGTCTTGTTTATGTCGCAGTCAGCGCATACGATTTCAGTAGTAACAACACGTCTGCTTCTGTGGAATCTGGCATGCAATGTGCATTTAATTGGGACATGCTACTTCCTCGGCATGCATTTCCTTTGAACTAATTGCACAATTATAATTCTATCCCCTTTTCACCTATCCCCTCTATTTACATTTTTTTTACAAAAACGTTTGTGTTTGTGTCTATTTTTCTTATCTTCTGCAGTTGCCCCCCCTCCTCATAACATGGCATCTTGAACTTTGACCCTATCAGCTGTGCAAAGGACTGTGGGTCAGAATAACCAGAAAAGCATACTAGCTTGCATAATGCAAAATGCGAATGGATGGAGTAGAACATCCTGGTATTTTTGGCAATCTGCATTTGCCATAGCTGCGTTCCAAATCTCATACTTTTTGTTTTAAGCTGAAGCACATACTGCAACCTGCCTTTACAAAGTCGGTTACCCGGTTTGCCGTCTCCTGGCCGCCTGATTTCATGTTAATTCAGCACAAGAGTCAACAGCCATGCTAGCAGCTATGTGACAATGCTAACATGCTGATGTTTGGCAGGTATAATGTAGTGTAGTGTGTAGGCAGGTGAGCATTTGCCAATTATTAGTCACAGCAGTCTGGACCCAAGTGGTGGACCTACAGACCGAGACATCAGTAGAGCCATGGAGCAGGTTAGCTTAGCTTAGCATACAGACTGGAAACAATTAGCCTGGCTCTGTACCTCAAAGGTAACACAACCCACCTTCCAGCCCTTCTGAAGCTCACTACATGTTATAAATTATTTGATTAATGTGTACAAACAGGCTAGCTGTTTCCCCCGTCTTCAGTCTTTGTGCTAAGTTAAGCTAACCGACTGCTAGCTCTAGCTTCATCTTTACCATCCATTTTTTCAAATTCAACCGCACCTGCACATAAATGTAAAAGTAATTTGTTATCATTTGGTACAGTTTGTTGTTTTACTAATCCTCCCCATAATAGTTGAGCTTCATTTGCTGCCTGTGTTGCAGTTGACGTAACACATGTCAACACATGCAGGGAAACAATCTATAATTGGGATCGTGCATTACTTTTCATCTTCTGGATGAGGATGAATGCAGATTGGAAGCGAGAACATGATACGTGTCATCATGAGCCATCAACACTTATCGGACTAATAATTTTGAAGGCTCCCACAGCAAAACAAAACTCCTCCCAAGCAAAAGTGATCCTCTGTTTTCTCCGAATTCATCTCATGGCCACATTATGCAGTGCTGGTCGCTGTTCGCTATTCTCGGTCCCCGCACCACCTCCTCCATCCTCGTGTGTCAAAATAATGAGGACGGCCTCGACAGAAAAAGCGTGAAATAATTAAAAGGAAAGGATGAGAAGGAAAGGAGTAAAGGGCATCTTTTGAAATCAGTGTGTCTGCTAAGACCTTGAATAGCCGTTTTCTTCACACATTTTTTGCCGTCATGCACATGGCTGCTCCCAGTGTTTGTTGCCGACTGTCACGGTGCATCATCTCGTATTCCTGAGGGGCCGCTAACAGTATCCTGGAGTATTCAGAGCCCTGTACAGCAGAGCTTTACTGTGTGTGTCGGTGCAGAGGAACATCACATGATAAAGCAGAAGCATGTATTGTCTTTTGGGGTCTAATGTCATCTCTCTGTGTCAGTATCCAATCCCTTTTAAAAAAATAAAAAACAACTCATATATGGTTTAATTCAGACTAAAATTGTGCTATTGAAGAAGCAGCTCTTACATGTATCTCAGCTCCGATTCCCTCCGTACCAGGATGTCTCTTATCCGCTCGATTTTGCACAGCTCTCCTTCAATGTCCTCGACGGTAATTGTGGAGTCAGCCATCGAAATGACATCCTCTGCTGGAAGACAGGCAAGACCAAAGCAAGATTATTTGGTTTCCGATCATGGCATTGGGAGTTTGTGCGGACAGACTCGTGTCTGTGTGTGACTGCCATCATCAAACAGGTGACACAAGCACCAAAAGGAGGCACATTCCGTAAACTACAATCCACAAATTGATTGTGAAATTAATTTGAAACTGAGGCTGGCAATTCCTTCCGCTGGCCTTACTCTCTGGAACTCTGAGGACGTTAGTTACACCCGTGTTTTTGCTGCAATGACAAGTTAGATGTTGCATGTGAAAAGGGTGGGTTTGTTTCTCAGTTCCACCAGCAGCGTCCACACAGACTCCAACCGAACAGATAGAGAAGATCATCATTTTCAGAGAAAAAACACTGAATAGTTCAACATTTTTGGGAAATACGCTTATTTGCTTTCTTGCCGAGTGTCAGATGAGAAGATTAATGCCGCTAGCAGCCAGTTAGCTTAGCTTAGCATAAAGCTAGCCTGACTCTGTCTAAAGTGTGGCTAAATAACACATTTCACTTTGTTTGTTTACCTTTGGGGGGAGACAGGTTAGCTGTTTCCAGTCTGTGTGCTAAGCTAAGCTTTAGCACACAGACATGACGGCGGCATCGATACTCTCGTCTGTCCCTCGGTGAGAAAGTGGCCCAAAACTATTGCCTTAAATTGTTTTTACCATATAAAGTTTGACTTTGTGAGCACAAATACTTTGAAAGTTCGGAGTAATTCTGAGAAAAGTGAAAATAAAAAATGTAATTGAATCCTATAGTGCAACTGTCCATCTTTCTGTTGCGCCTCAAGTGCAAAATTGCTAAATTGGAGTAACTTATTGCACTTGTTATGTCCAATAAACCACATGTCTCGGTTCTTAAGGTTCGAGAGACTCTGGAAACTCACGAAGGAAATCTTAAAGTAAACATGCAGAGGCAAACACCAAAAGCACATTGATGAGACAGTAAAACCTGCACTGATCCTAGTTCAGCTTTAAACAATCAAAATGCCCTGGCTCAAATTCACCGTGCTGCTATGATCTGATCAGAGCTCTACTAGCCCCCCTCCCCCTCCCCCCGGCCCCCCCCCAGTTATTCTTCAAGCATCACTGAATAGCTGCACTCCCTCACCAAGCGAGCGATGAGTCATCCAGCAGAGCTTGGATCGGCTTTTACTTACCTGACCTTGTGTGAAAAGACACAACAATCACACACACACACACACACACACACACCCCGGATCACTGGGGATAACACTCAACCTCTCCAAATCCATTTTATTCACCATACGCATGCACACACACACGAGTGGCCGGCATGTGTTCCTTTATTGCCCCAAAGCCTCCGACAGGCCCTGGGAATTTAATGAAAATGATTTTGATGACAAACAAGAATGACTGACTTTACTTGTTATAAGCAGGTTTGTGAGAATGCACAGTTTATATTGTTTACTGTTCTTCTTACCTCTTGAAGCCTGCGTATAATGTCAGTAGAATGCAGTTGTATTAATACTGTACCACCCTTTAGGCACACTTAAAGTCAACCATGTGGTACATGTGCGATACTATAAAGCAATAAAAGAAAATGAATGTGCGCCTGTGTGTGTTCTGTTGCACACATAGGAACAACAGAGAACCGAGGGCAGAGCCCTGAGGAACAAAAATATAATCTCATCTCTAGCTATAGATATAAGGTGTCTCCATTATCATAGATGGATGTCTGAATGGGCCAACCGGACACAGGCCGAGGGACCCGAAGCATCAGGGGCCCCCACTGGTCTTCAAGTACAAAATGTCACCTCAAGAGACACAAACCAACCAGGAAGAGATTCAAATTTACCTAAAAAAAAAAGACACAAAACAACACATAAAGAGGCAAAACCACCACAAAGTGCATATTTTCTCATAATCCCATTAACTGTAAAAATAGTTTCCTAGGAATTGTCCTGGAATAAAAATATGTAATTTATTCGTAATTATAAAGGAAAAGGAAGTAATACAATTAAATAAATTATATATTTTTTTCATTCATTACTGGAATCTTTATTCTCTATGTGTTGAATTCCCTGCTGTGCAATGACATCGTGACTCTCCAGATCTAGATATTGATTTAAATTAAAGCCTAAACTAGACCCGATGAACTAATGTTGATCGTCAGAAAAATGATCCGCAGCTATTTTGATAATCAATTAATCGTTTATTTACTGTATCTTGTTTCAGTTTCCAAATTGGAGAATAACAGGCTTATCTTTGTCTGATGTGACAGTAAACTGGACAATCTGTGTATTTTGGACTACTGGTTGGATAAAAACAAACCATGTGATGGTAAAGGAAATTGTAACATACATTTTTCACTATTTTCTGCCAGTTTGGAGACGTTTCCTTTTATCATTATCAATAAATTACTTTTTTCCCTTCTATATCTTTTAATTTGACAATAAATAAAAAGATGAAAACAACTGGAAGAGTTTTTTTTATTGTTTTTTGGGGCTGTGTGGAAGAAAGCTCTCCAGACCAAACTTCAGACCATTAGGTCTAGAGGGTTAATTCATCTTTAACACAGTGGGGGTCTACAGGTCTACCGGCCCCCCCATCCGGATGCCAGACAACTTTAACATGCTCACGGACTGCGGGGACCTGCAGGGACCCGAGGCTTTCATTCTCTCTGATGAAAGTTGGTGCAGTGGACACATACTGCCCTTTATTTCTCACCAGTACTTCACACGGGAGAACCCGACCCACGCATGCATCCACAGATAAACTCAAAACTCACTTGATGTCTCCGTCGCTTCGGTCACCTGCGTCTTCTCCAAAGAGCCGTACTGCTTGGAGGATCTTCTCTCTTTTTCCATATTTTCCCCCCTCAAAAAAAAGCTCCCCCCTCCCCTTTCGGACAAAAAAAACAATAAATCAAATAAATGTTTGCACAGCCCAAAAACAATGTGTATCAGAAGGTCTCGAGCATGCAGCCCTGCTGTACCGTGTGAGGGGGATAACGGGAGGAGAGCAGCTGCTAACAGATGCTGAACACAGCGGACTCCTACAGAGGTGGATGTCAGCGCGGAGGAGCCGAGGTCCGCTGCGGGGCGCCACCTGGTGGCAGGTCCGCACATAGCACCACCTCCTAAAGAGGAGGAGAATCACACCTGAACGGTGGTGGGAGAAGTATTCAGATCCTTTACTGCAGTATTCGACAGTGTTTGTATATTACATACGAGGATGAATATTAGTTCTGCATAAATGTGCATGTTGCACTGCTGTAGGTGTTTTGTTTTTGTTACTCCTTTATTTGTTTATGTGTTTATATGCATCGTATGTTTGTAGCGTCACTGTGTGAGAACCACGCATCTCTAAAAAGAAAAACAGCCTCGTTTAGTGACTCGGAAGTGAAGTTGTTTCCCTGATCACGGTAATGAGAGGAATCAAATCGGGCAATAGAAGGATTTAATGAAACAGACATCTGCCATTATCGCGGTCTGCCGCTCTCTAACCACGATGACGTCACTGTCCACGGGGGAGTCGAGCTGCCGCTCTCTAACCACGATGACGTCACCGTCCACGGGAGAGTCGAGCTGCCGCTCTCTAACCACGATGACGTCACCGTCCACGGGAGAGTCCAGCTGTTTACCGGCCGGGCCCTCGAGGGCCCCGCCAGATGTTTTCGGGGGAAGTCCATCTGTCTGCACGCAGGAGCCTCTAGGTAGCCCTGTCCACACATTCACTCGCCACTCGGTCAGTGCGCGCGACAGAAGAGGGAACGTTAAAAAGACACAGTCAATGACAGCTGAGCAATGAGTCTGAAGGTATTTCACAGGATTGGGCTCATCAACGTTTATTTTGGCTGCCGATTGCACTCAACATGAAGAGGAAGAATGTGTATTTATTGCGAATAGCAATAATATAGTTCACTCTCCACAGCACTCGGATATTCAACGGATTGAAGACTCAAATACAACAAGAGACATACAAAAACTCTCTGGGAGGAAAGAAAATTACACATTTAAATCACGTTTTGCATTTCTAACTTGAGACAACGCCTCAGGACGGGAGGAGGTATGTTCAGGAAGAACTCAATTTGAAATGCAGATTAGAGCAACGATTAAACAAACACGTCCGCTCACAGCTGCAACTTACAACCCAGTTCTACTGTGCTGAACCCCCTGCAGTTAAAGAACGCTAACCCCTTGTTTCATCAGTTCACACAGAGTCCATCAATAAGGCACAAACACAGTGGGGGGCCGCGGTGGCTTTAGCTCTAGACAAACAGGTGTGGTGAAACAGGAGGCCGTCCTTGTCCCGCCTCACCTTGAGCACACGCCTGGTGTTTACGCTCAGATACAGGCTTCAGTGTTTCTGTTGACCTGATGCCTGAGCTGTTGAGTCCTTCTTCTGCCCGCCCTAAATCCTGCTTCCTTGTTTGCTCTAGAAAGACACTATTGCCGATGGCAACGTTCATTTGAGAGGGCTCAGGTGGCGCGGAGAGGAAGTCCTCAAGTGCATCAGTACGGCCGACGCTGCAGACCGATGGAACGCGACGCCACGACGTTTCGTCCTCATGAACCTCATGAGCAGTGATGAGCGTTAAATATACGATGAATATATGATTTCCGATAGAAATTATTCTATGTCAATGCGTTCTCGGTATAGATTACTGCGCCCTCTGAAGTGTCCGTTTGTACTCTCACACTGCCGTGGTTAATTGTTTATCCTCCGACCGTTGTTGTTGTTGTTGTTGCCTCTGTCGTCGTCCATCGCTTTCTCCAGCCAGTCTCTCTCCTGTTCAGACTCGGTGTCACTGGCTTCGCTCGCGTCCGCTGCCAAAAGCCGAGAGTAGTTGATCCTGCGCTGGCGGGGGGCCTTCCACTGGAGCAGAGGCAGGCAGGCGCACCACGCCATCACGCCCACCGCCGCTCCCCTGAACAGCCACGCGAGCCCGAACCTCTGGGCCACGAAGCCTCCGGCGAAGCTCCCCAGCCCGCTCCCCAGCTGCAGGGACAGGGCTCCGTAGACCCTCCTCACGCTCCTCTCGGCCCCCGGCGTGGCCACGTCCTCGCACTGGAGCCTCACGGCCCACCAGAGGGCCCCGCCGCTGAAGCAGCTGAGCAGCTGAGCGGGCGCCGCGGCCCACGGCGCCCAGAGGAAGGAGTAGTAGAAGCACTGCAGGCCGAGACTCGCAGCTGCGACGGCGAGCAGCCGTCCCGGGCTGAGGAGCTTGGACACCCGGTGGGCCAGCAGAGGGAAGGCGGCCTGCGAGAGCAGAGCGATGGCCAGAGACAGCCCCATGTGCAGCTCGCCGCTCCCGTGGTCCTGCATCTGCCACAGGAGGAAGTTGTCCACGACAGAGCCCGCCACCCCGACCAGCAGGACGGTGACCGTGCAGAGCAGGGCGCGGGGGGAGCCGCGCACCAGCTGCGCGGCTTTGAGGAGCCCGTTGGCCCGGTCCCGCTTCCTGTTCAGGTGGAGGGGGAGGTGGGTGGCCACGGGGAGGGCCGCGGCCGCCACAGCGGCGTAGCAGTAGAAGTGCGCCGCGCTCCTGGGGATCCCGCCGGCGATGAGGCAGCTCAGCCGGCTGACCAGCAGGCCCGCTCCCCCGACGCCACACGCCGCCCCGAGCAAACCCCACACCGCGGTGCTGCCGTAGCGGTCCGAGGCGTCGGCAGAGTCCAGATACTCGTACAGGCCGTCGTCCGCGGTCCACTCCAGAGGGGCCGCGGTGCACTCCCACACCGACACGATGATGAGTATCAGGAAGAAGAGCTGGTGTTGAGCGTCCATCACCTTCAGGCTGCCCAGAAATTCAAAACGCCTCACCTCTTCCTCTTCCTCTTCCTCCGTCTTCTTTTCTCCAAGCTCTGACCTCTTCCTCCTCACTGGAGCTGACGAAGAGGGCGAGGGGTGGGGCATGACGGAGCCGCCGACCTTCGGTTCTCCCGCGCCGTCTTTGACCCCCGCTGTTGCATTCAATGGGGGCAGCTGAGGATGGGATTGATTATGAGGATTAAGTGCGGTTTTGGAAAGTGTCTCTGCAGTAGAAGTGACCCCCGACTGAGAGGCAGGAGCTGTGCTGATTTTAGTTTGAGTTCCAGCTGAGGACGCGGAGGGTGCAACGCTGCTGCCGAGCAGGCCGCCGCCCAGACCTGGGGTCGGGCCGCCGCCCAGACCTGGGGTCGGGCCACCGCCCAGACCTGGGGTCGGGCCGCCACCCAGACCTGGGGTCGGACCGCCACTCAGCTCGGACCGGTTACAGCCGCCGGCCTGCGGGTGCACATCCGTCAGCGGGACGAGCAACAGGACCAGAGCCACCGCCGCCGAACACACCAGAGAGACGGTTATGACCACGCGCCGCTTGTTGTAGTGTTTGGAGAGCAGGCTCGCCACGGGGCTCCACGCCAGCGTTATGAGGTGCTTGGTGCCCATGACGATGCCGATCATCGCTGGGGTCAGGCCCAGCTGTCTGAAGTACAGGGTGAGGAAGGGGAGCAGGCAGGCTCTGGCGCAGGACCACAGGAAGTTGAAGGCGCCGGCCAGAGCGAGGGCCCGCCTGATGTCGATCTGCTTGTTCCGCTTCATGGTTGGAAGCGCACGGCCTCTCCTGATAGGTTTCACGTGGAGCACCTTAAACTAGGAGACGGAACACAGTACAACATGGCACATTAGAGTAATCGATACTTGGCCTTATATGCAATTTATTTTCTATCAATAACCAATGTTCTTTCTAGGGCTACAATTATTTTCATCATCAATAAACTTGCTAATTAGTTTTAATTTAAAGCAATCAGTCTATGAAATGCTAAAAAATAAATAATAAAAATGCCCATCGCAACTTCCCACAGGCCTATAGGTGACACCTTTCAAATGTCAAAACCAGAACATATTTGATCCACAACGCAGTATGAAAAAGAGAAGCGGCACACTTCATATTTCAATTAAATGGATTGTCAAAGTAGCTTCAGTCACACAATGCACTTTGGAGCTATCTGCACTTAAAAAAGTAAAAGCATGCAAGAGTTTTTTTTTAATTATAATTTATTACATAAATTAATAAATACATTTTATTTGGGTGGGATTTGTGTTGTAAATAACTTGTTGACCATTTATGCATATATAAAATATACGCACAGTATAGACACAATACAGTTCTTATGGTGGTAAACAAAAAACATAAATAAATGCATTAATGTCAAATATGTTTCCCACAAGTAGGGAAGAGCTCAACTATAAAATGTCATCGTGTAGTAACACGCAGATAAAACGAGGAAGAAGGCGGACATTACACCTGGGGCTCAATGCAACGGTCCCCAGCAGGGCAGGAGAATGTGGAGTCCACGTCACGTCAAGTTTGTAAGATAAGAAAATTAAATAAACCGATAAACACATTTTACCTTTAGACCTCTGCCCCCTCGTTGGCTTCTTTCAAACTTGTCTACCGGTCATCTTCCACCTCCAACTCCCGCATTCCGCCCACGGTTGTTGGCTTTTCTGCGATGTGAGCGGCGGCCACCTGTTACCTTCTGCACGGTGAACGCACTCAACTGTGTGGAAGAGTACACCTGGAGAGCCAGTCACGTGACCACAGCGCCCCCTAGCGGCGCGGATGCCTCTGTGCACCACAGAGACAGAGCATTGTAGCACAATCTAAAAAAACATTATAAAGTTCAACTGCTGTGCCCCTGATCTGAATTTGTTTTTATTTAATAATTTTATAAAAAATGTAGCACAAGTCAAATAGCAAAGACATGTAGCGTGCTACTTCTTCCAGGTGTGAGAGAAAAGAGCACGTTCACGTCAACAACTTTCCCTGTGCAAATAAAAGCCACCAATTCTTTCACACAGGAGACACACATTCATGGAGATGGATCGTTTATTTACCACGTTTTCAAATCCAGCACACATCATGAACCCACGTCACATGGTTTTCATCCTTACGTGTGTGTGTGTGTGTGTGTGTGTGTGTGTGTGTGTGTGTGTGTGTCCCATTCCAAACAGAGAACTTATGACCGCAAATGTGTCATTTTAATGAACTCTGCAAATTCATTCCCGTATGAACAGCATTACAAGAACATTTAAATAACTATAGGGTGTGTCACAAAATAAAGGTAACACTTTATGACACGGCTTCGAAAACACAGGCTTTAACAATGCAACACATGCATGACTTCCAATGAGTTAATCAGTGGTGGGTGAAGTGTAAATATACTTTACTTGAGTAAAAGTACAGATGTGATTACTGCAAAATGTACTTGAAGGATCAAAGGGCCCCATTCAGAGTGTTGTATATCATGTATATTATTGAAAATATTATGATTATACAGATGCATTTTAGTGTTGAACAACTGCATATACTGTTGAGTTTAGTTCATCGTGTTATATAAAACCGCTTCATGTGTTTTACATGTAAAATCCTAATCTGAAAAGTAACTAAAGCTGTGAAATAAAAGCAGTGGAGTAAAAGAGAAGCACCCACCCTCTGGTTCCCCTTCAACTAAACACTGTTAGCTCTGTTAGCACCGTTAGCTTCTAGCCGCTGCCATGTTGAGAGCCGTGTGGAGGCAACAGATGTGCTCTACAATTTTGTATTGAGCACCTTTAAGGGTGTATTTTTGCTCTAGTATTATAACGAGCTGTCATGATAAAAACAAATTTTATTAAATAGAATACAAGAGCATTTATACAAACAGTATGATAAACTTACATTTTGTAACACGCTCTGGTGTTGATAGAGCATTATGTACAGTAGATTGCATGATCTGTAAACCCTCAAGGGGTCACACCAGTGAAGGTGTTGATTGGCAGGTACATGGCTTTGTCTAGATACTTGCTAAACAGCAGCTCTTGCTTGGGCTGGGAGCCAATGCCGCATCCTGCGTGCAAGCACGGAGATATTTCTAACCTGTAGAGGAACCACAGGTTAGAATATTACATTGCATCACTTTCAATTTGCATAAGGTGCGCAGATAATGCAAAACAGAAACGCTGCAGTGTAATAAATTACCTTTGAACGTCAGTGTATACACTGCGGGAGTCCTTGTCCAGACACACGGAGAGTGTTCGATGCTGCAGCGCCCTGATGCTGATGTTCTGGGTTTGGATCGTCTATAATCAACACAGAAAAGGTTTAGAGAGCTTAACAATTTGCATCAAAGCATCACTTACGATCCTAGAATAAATATGACTTCAAATAAAAGTAGTAATAAAAAACTACTTTGAGCAGAAGTGAATAACTTCTTACCGTGTTGTTTCCTGGGTTCACATTGTGAAACTTGACGGTAAGGTGATCATCGCCTACACAAAGTGACAAGGATTAGTCATTGCATTGCTTGCGATGACAGAAATCTGTCAGATAAATATAAATGCAAAAGGTGAACCTGATGTTACAGCTGCCGGCTCTGATGTAATCACCACGCCAAACGTCATGGGTGCTTCTCTCTTCACGACTTTTCGTTTGCTTAAAGAGATCTGTTGAGAATATGATATCCGACTGTTGATGCAAATGCTGAACAGAAAGTATTCAGAGCAGCTAATAATAATAATAAATGTACCTCTGTGTAACTGACTGAGATGACTGAGTGGAAGACTTCCACTGTCCGCCTCTTTCGGCGTGAGCTGGGCTCCTCTGTCGAAGACAACACCTCACTTTATGCAAATATAATGTTTGCACAGTCGTGGCGGTATCCACACACACACACACGCGCGCACACACGCACACACACACACACACACACACACACACACACACACACACACACACACACACACACACAGAAAGAGATTGAGAAATATACTTGAGAACTTCTCTTTAAGGTGTCTGAAATCTGGGATGTCGGCCTCCAGGTGGGACACAAACACCTCCTCCACCACACAGCTGGAGAGGGTCATCTAAACACAAACCAGAAAGTGCATGTCCAACATCAATGAATTATTGACAAAATTGACAATATCTACCAGAATCTACGCAACCCATATTGGAAAAGGTATTAAAATAATTTTCTTGAAGCTGCATCAATTATTATTATTTATCTTTTTGTTTGGCAGCCAGAGGACAGCGGAAAAAAAAGCAGAAAAGAAATACATCTACATACGCGTATCACCTTTTAAAGATGTGTATAGTCTTGTGTCACGTGGCAACATTAGCATTCGTGTTTGGAGTCACGTTTCTATTCACCTGATGAATGCAAGTTCAACATTCACTCTCCTTTTAGCTCAGTTTTGGTTTCCACCAAAGGAAAACATCTGTCTCTGTAGCAGTAAGTCGCTAACTTATTCTGTCCTTGATGCTAGTCTTTGCTGAAAACAGCTGGAAACCAGGTTGATGTGAGCAGAGGTTTGTTGGTCAGAAAATGAAAATAGGGAGCTAAAAGAGGGTAAAAACCTTTGTGGACCTGAGAGAACCCGCAGAGTCGTGATCGTTTGTGTATTGCTTATATCGTCTTCAACATTTTTCTTCATGTACATTTTAATCTGTAGCCGACACAGGACAGCTGCACCGTACCTTCACCGAATAGAGCAGCAGGTTAACTGGCTGCGTCCCACAGCGGAGGTAGTGACACAGGTTGTCCAGGAGGAAGACGTTTGGCTGCGCTGGCTCTCTGTGGGTAGACTGCTGCAGGAGAGAGACATCACAGAAGGAAGAAGGTGTCAGATCAACTCCAACTCTGCTGCTCATGTGTTTTAACCTCGGTCTGCCTCTTCGGGTTTATTGTCAATGTTAGCATGCAAAAAAAAAAGAAACGACGCTAAGATTCTCGAAGAAGGTAAACATTATACCTGCGAAACATCTGCACGTTAGCATGCTAACATGCGTCTCGAACAGAGTTGTTAGCATAGCAGTAGACTCTATGGTTACCTTTCCAGCCAGTTTGGAGATGGCTGCTCCCAGACTGTTGATGTTGCTGTTGTACCACGGATCCACTCTTCCCAGTAAGGAGGCGAGACACAATCGGCCTTCATTCTCACATGGGCTATCCTATGAGGAAGAACAGGTGGTGCAGGGTCATATAGTCTTCTACATTGACACCAGTCAGTCAGTATCACTTTGAGTGACTCAGTGGGACTCACAGGTGAACTGCCAGAGGGCGCCACATCAGTGACCGGGATGTAGTACAACCACAGGTTCAGTTTCCTGGTCAAAATAAGATGCTTTGACTCTCTCTCTCTGTTGGGAAATAGGTGGAAAACATTTCACGGAAAGCTGAGTGCACTCGTTCACAAGTGCACACACACCATGCGAAATGCAGAAAAGGTTTGAGGACCATACACCACTTTGCTGTAACACTATTTGGAGGAGGGTGTGCTTAACAAACCAGCCGCTCACCGAATCGAGTGATAGGCCCTGGAAAGTCTTCCCAGCACACGGTCGTCCCCCAGTACCACCACCCGAGCTGTGCGAGGCCTCCGGTCTTCTTTGAAAAGAGGAGAGCCTCCGGGAAACGCGTCCATCTTCTCACTCATTAGACTAAGTTTATGTTTAGTCTTCATGGTCTTAAAGGCGTTTCTCCGTGTGAATTTTGGCGCAGGATTTGTGGATGTGTCATCAAAGTCACTCTCTTTCAGATCTCTCTCTATCCCACTGTCCTGAGACCGACCTGAATCCCTTTTGTTCTTCTCTTCTTCATCAACAGTAGTTGAGTTAGAGCCGCAGCACATGGCAAAGTTTGCCAGCAGATCCCCTTTTGGAAAATATATATTTAGTGTACATTTGTACTGCAGCAACTGGATCTTTTATTGACAGAAAAATTAAGCAGTGGAAACTTTTGTTTTTCTGTTTGACTCACATAGATCCTCATCGTCCCTCCATAAGAGGAAGTTGATCTCTGGATAGGGCATTGCAGCGCTAAACACAGAACTATGATCGAGATTGGTTCGTTCTGAGGAAACAGGGCGAAGGTTAGCATGGCAACCCTGTCTCAATCTCTGCTAATGCCAATCTGTGCGCCAACAGCTGAGCGCAGGATACACACCTTCTTGAGAGGCAGTCAAGATGTCTCTGTATATGTGTTGTAGTCTGTTCAGATAGTTTGCACGACCACCTGCACCTTGCTTCAGACTCTTCTCCACAGCCAGAGACAATTCCTGGAAATATGTCTTCACCATATGTTCCCCCAAAGCCTGAAATACACAAAAGACACACGGCCTGTTTTTAAAAAAAAGAAAAAAGAAATACTGATACAGATAAATATATAATTTATGTATTTAGTTCAGTGAGAGACTTTCCCCATGCAAGCATTTACCAGCAAGATCAACAGCCACGCTAGCTGTGAGACTGCACAGCAGTATATGCTAACACTAGCATGGCATGGTGCTCACAGTGACAATGCTAACATGCTAATGTTCAGCAGGTATAATGTTTACTATGTTCAGCGTGTTGGCATGCTTTCTGGCATTGCACTAGCTTTCTGCTACTTGACACTAAACACAAAGTGCGACTGAGGCTGAGTGAGTCAGGGGATCACTGAAGCCAGCCGGATCCATCCTCTGGGAACCATGAATGTCTGCAAATTAATGCAGATAAATGTTTGTGCAAATCGACCACTGAGATGTTGACGCTTTGACATGCTGGTGGTGTTCGATGAAATATAAAGTAAGGGAATCTTCGAAGTTATTAGAGTTCATCCTCTGGAGACCAGGAATGTATCGACATCATTTTATTGTCCAATAGATGTTGAGATATTTTAGTCTGGACCAAAGTGGTGAGCTGATCAATCGACTGGCTGGCATTACCATCCCTACACCCACACTTCTAGCATGGCTGAAAAAATATCCTTCTTACTTTCACTAAAACACCTTCATATACCTGCCTACCTCCAGAGCCTGAGTCAGCATGGAGCTCTGGCAGGTCGTCCCCAGTCCCGTCTGCAGCACATGCAGCACCACATTTCTCTCCATGGTTGACGTGTCCCTGAGAACGCTGGACGCCTCCAAGTGGGATCTCACTGCTGCTTCCAGTGGAGCAGAAAACACAGCTGGGTCAGCAAGCACAAACACCCTGGAGGAAATCAGCGAACAGGAAAGGAACCGTTGTAATTAAAAAAGTTTTAAATTCCGCACCATCTTGATACAAGTTGATTGTCATTCGTCAAACGACATACTCACTTTTCCTGCAAGGTGAAATGCTCATTCTTCAGGTTTTGCTCTGCGGTGACTCTCCTGTGATACAAGGAGCCTGTTGAAGGAAGGATTAGTATTTTGCATCATACTAAATCACATGTGTTAATATCTTAACACAAGTTGCGTCAATTCCCAACACGCTAATGTGTCTATACAAGGCCCACGCGTTTTGTGTTACTTTTAACACTTTTAACTAGTGTGTTGAGAGATTTAACACAAGATTTGTTTTGGATTCTCCAACTCAGTGATTGTGTCAAATGTAACACAATACGTGTGGTCCTTATTTAGACACATTATTGTGTTAAAATGTGTTAATTCTCTTCCTAAGGATTTTAATTCAAACAAGCAGACACCCGAATGTAGAAAGAAAAAGGTTAACATTTATTGTACAATATATTTTAACAATCCTTGTCCTGAACACAAAATATTTCATCAATACATTTTGAAATAATCAACAAACTCATTGAAACAACAGAATACGCGTCTGCTTGCTAATAACTACCTGATATACAGTCTATGGTAATAACACACAAATTGTGCCAGCTATCAACACATTTGTATGAAGAGCGTTGTCAGCTTCCTGTGAATGTGTCCATTGACGCACGATACCTGGTGTGGTCATTTCCATCTTGATGCTCCTCAGCGTGCTCAGGGCCACAGCGGAGTAAGGAGACGGTAATATCATCAGTTTCATCATGCACTCATACACCGTCTGGTAAACGCTGGTGGGAATCATGACACCTGACTGGAAAGGTAAGTAGCAACACAATAAGACAGAAAAAAACTACTGATAATGCACAATTGTCCGTTTGTCTACTGCTACACTCGTCTTGTCTTAATCTGCACGTTTACAACTATAATAGAGTTTCTATAAACAATATGGCGTTGTCAATTAGAGTCACACAGGTGTGTCTTACCTGCATAACCACATAGTAGAGTGTGTGCAGCACTGGAATGGTATGCGTGTAGGACCGCATTTTATCGACCTGTATCAGCTTGTCCAGCTCTCTGACCAGCAATAGGATCAATGAAACGCTGCAGGATGGATTTGCTTCCAGCTTCTTCTGAAGACTCCATCGAATCAGTCCTGCAGAGCAGACAGCCAGTGGTTTGCTTTATATTGTGGGATATGTAGTGTCCAGTATATGTAGTTTGCTGGTCCCACTTTAGCTACTTGGGGAATGTAGTCCAGTGTTGATCATTTCTCTTTTTTCAACTAGGTAAATTTCCCTCCATACGTGTCTTGTCGGTTTGATATAAAGCTACAACCAGCAGATGGTTAGCTTAGCTTAGCATAAACACTGAGAGGAAACAGCTAGCCAGACTCTGTCTGAAGGTGACGAAATCCACGGCTTAAACAAACAAGATGAGAAGTGTTTAATAGTGAGCTTTAGTTTGTTACCTCCAGACTCAGCTGTTTCCCCTTGTTTACTGTCTTTATGCTAAGCTAAGCTAATTTTATATAACCTTTATATTTACTGTAAAGACATGGGCTCATCCAAATAATTATGTTTTAAATGGTCATCCACATTATTGGTTGCAGTCAAACATGTGTCTTTAGGTGCCTCACATTCCCTCAGCTGTAGCTACCTTTTTCCCGGGCACTTTGGCCGCTCATCTCTTTGAGAAGAGCCTGGACCGTGTTGTACAGGCTGGCCTCAACAGTTGAGAAAGCCACACGAGCTAAAAGTGAAGATCATACATGTTATTGTTTTAATAACCGCATTGTACAGCTCCAAGTGTTAACCAGCTAAACAAGTTTGGCTCACAGTAATTCTGGTAAAAGAGAACACTTACTGGTAGGATCATCCATCTTCCTTCAGGATTTAAGGATAGGGGGTGACTGTGGCTTAGTGGTGAGCAGGGTCGTCCTTCAATCAGAGGATCGACGGTTCAATCCCCGGATCTGCTAACATGTCGATGTGTCCTTGGGCAAGACACTTAACATTCAGCATTCAGATGCCGTAGCTGTGCCTATGGCATCTGAATGCCACTGATGGACAGGTGGCACCTTAGCCCCTCCCATCAGTGTATGAATGACATCATGTAGTGTTCGGAAGACTAGAAAAGTGCTATACAAGTACAGGACCATTTGTGATTTCAGCACCGTGTGAAATCCACCATATACTTTCAACAGATTTCAGTCTGTCATGACAAAGCCAACAATGTTTGAATTCTGAAGTAATCCATTGTTTACCAGTGTGGCCTCTATCTGTTTGAATGAAGTTATTCATGGCATGTTTATAGTGTGAGTGACTCTTAGGAGGAAGTGTCTTAACCGGGAAAACAAAGAATAAACAGAAAAGACTGAATTGTTATTTTATTCCAGTTGTTTGATCAACCTATTTTCTGAAAAATAAAAAACAACAACATACAAAACAAAAATGTTTTTCATCACTATCACTTCAAAATAAATAACTTATTTTACGACACTTTTTTTTTTTAAGTATTTGACTGTCATCAACAGAACGTACACAGTAGTAATCAAGTAATTTGTTTTATGCTACTGACAGCAGATAAGTGACATAAGCCCTGCTCGAGGGGATAAGAGAAAGAAATTAGAAGGAAGCTTGAAAACATTGCTCTAAACCGTCACAATGTGGCACACCTTGATATCAACTACAGGATAAACCTGATATTTAGGGGAAATGCATGTCACCCTTATCATTAGTACTGTTTTGTTTCCTGCACCGTGTTCAGTATCTATTCGTTATGTAAGTTCTGCGTCCCCGCGTTGCTTCGGTTCAAAGAAGCCTGGGTTGGCTCAGCGTGGTGCAAAGCGGGTCAGGGGTATGAGGCAGAGAAAGAGGTGATGGGGAGGCAGAGCAGGGAGCAGTAGGACGGGTGCAGAGGCTGGACTTGGCCAGGTGAGGGCTTGTAGGACCTCCAGTCTGAACTGCTTCCTAGTTTACAGCACAGAGACACCTCACACCTGCAGACACAGGAGAGACGGCGTCACTGCATGTGGGTCTGAGAAAATGCATGCACATGTTGTGACTCTTAACATGAGGGGAAATGCAGCGGCGGTAAGTTATTAAGTACATTCAAATGTGTAATAATGTATTATGTTACTTTATGCATTTAACTCCACTGCATTTCAGACGCGAATATTGTATTTTGTTTACTTCTTTACATTTGTTTAGATTGAAGAGACGACAGCAGCGCTTGTGTTAACAGTGATGACGTTAATGTCAACTCTGAAAAGGATTCCGGGACATCCCTAGTTGTTCCAAAAATATCAAACTATTGCTTTGAGTAGGAGTTTGAATTTAGGACATTTGAATTGTAATGGAGTTTCTTCACATTGTTGTATTGGTTCTTTCACTCAAGTAAAGGTTTAATGACGTGATAGTCAGTGATGATGCTCTTGTACCTGGTGACACTTTGGATGAACTTCTTCTCATCCTGATCCAGACACACGGCAAACGTTGTCCCATCCTCTCCACCGTCCACATGCACCCTGTCCACCTTCACCTCTGATATGGAGATGTGCTGCCAGGGGGGAGGGAGGGGGGGAGGGAGAGAGAGGAAGTGTAAGGAGATTGTGTTTCAGAGGGAGAGTGTGCACGAGATTATGTTTCACGTTTAATTCCAACCCTTCACCTGGTTGTAGCCCTTTTTAGACTTGGAGCTCTGCCTCTTCAGGACTTCTGTCATTGTCAGCTGCAGACTTTCTATTCTTGTATCTGGACAGACAAGATTCGATGTGCTTAGACAAAAAATAAAATAAATAAATCAATTGCTGGCACATGATTTAAAGAATAGACTGTCACTGTCACATACCTAGCTGCTCCGGTTTCCGGCAGGCTTTGTAAAGATTTATCGACGTGCAAACCACCTCCGTCGGGATCCACTGACTCCTCCCGCTAACAGCCACCTGTAAAGCGTGTGGAGACGAGGCAGGTGTAAAAATAGCTCATGCTGTGTTATTGTTTGTGTTCTGATTGAGTCAAAGCAGGAAGCATACCTTGTTGTAGGCAACACTGAGCGTGAAAGGGACGGCCTCCCGCTCTTCATCAATCCCAAACCTCTTGCTGGCAGAACCTACAAAAAGACACATTAGACTACACGTATGTGTGAGTGTACGTGTGTGTGTGTGTGTGTGTGTGTGTGTGTGTGTGTGTGTGTGTGTGTGTGTGTGCGTGTGTGTGTGTGTATGTGTGTGTCTGTGTGCCTTTATGCTGTTGTGGCTGTCTGGGTGTGTCTGTCAGAGTGTGACTCACCCATGGCCTTAACAGCTCTGGTGCCAGCACTGTGCCCGAGCTCCAGTGAGTGAATAAACACTTCCCTTCTCCTCTCTCCTCCAGCCAGGGTCAACTGTGCAGGGAAGGAAACAAAAAAAAGAATCAGGTGAGTGTGTGTGCGTGTGTGTACGTGTGTGTGTGTGAGTGTGTGTGTGTGTGTGTGTGTGCGCTCCTCTCACCTCAGCCTGGTAGAGCTGCACCAGAACAGGCTGGTCTGCATGGCGACAGTAATAAAGCACCAGGTCAGCCAGCAGGGGAAGAGTCTCCACGCTGCCCACTGACTCATCGCCGTCCTTACAGGCAGTCTGGCTCACAGAGAACACACGAGGGGATGATGTGCATACAGTTGGTGTGAGGTGTACAGAACCAGCGTTTAATCCTGAATCATCATTATGATCATGTGTCTTTGGGCCAATAGAATCCTATTAGTGTGTCTCTTGCTACAACTAAAACAGAATAATGTCAAGGACTTTCTCGTGTCATTCTTATTGTATTTAAATATAGATATATTTTGGCATTGGAGACGATTTTAACGTACCCTTATTTGTTTGTTTGTTCGCCATATTTTATATTTTATATTTTTAAATGATATCATACTATTGCACTGTGTTTTACTGTTAAGCACTAAATCACCCGAGCCAATTTCCTTGTGTGTGACACGTACTTGGCAATAAGCAGTTTCTGATTCTTTGTAAAAAAAGCTCACTGAAGTTCCACTTTAAGGGACTGTACGGAAAATATTTGGGCTAGGAGGTGAACTGAATCTCATGTCATAACAATAAACCTCACAGTGTGCCAAAAACATATTGTTCCATCATCTACTCTCTTGACTCATCATGTGACGCATGGTGCCACGACGGAAGGTACCTGACAAAGGACGTCCGAGGACAGGCTGAGCAGACTGAGGACGTTGCGCTCGTACCAGGGGTCCATCATGCCCAGCAGCTGGGCTATGTCAGTGGTACTGTCCTCCAGCACACTGCCGGTACACTCCTGTCACAAGGAAAGAACAAAAAAAGTGGTCATTCCGCAGTCAAGGACTAACATGAATGAATGTCATTACAGTTTCCTGCCGGCAGGTCTGTGAACATTTTCAAATGGGGCTTCATTAGGAGTTATTATTAATACGTATATTGTTAATTCTCTGTAAAAAAAAGTCTGTACGATTGGGTTTCCAGGTTGTGACAAATCTCTCTGGCTGGTGTTTATGCTCCTCCAACAGAAATACATTTAGTCTTTTTAGCTCTTTGGTTCATCAGATGGACTCCTCCAGTGGACCATTTGACCTCTGACCTGCTGGAAAACTGCTGCAGAGCCTTTTGCATTTGTTAACAACTTATTAACATTTGCAATTAAACGTGATGGATTGCTGTAACAACTTTTATCATTTACTTACTAAAATGTATTATTGCAAAAGACTCACTAACTGTGACCTGGTAACCTTTATTATTACTGACTTATTACAGCAGATATGATGGCTTACCCTTCATTAATTACTCTATTAATTACTCACCAGCCAGAGCATTTATTTCAATTTCTTGCAACCTAAAAGTTGCACGAATGAATGCTCTATAACTGACCTATAAAACATGATAAAGCCATTACAAAGGCTGCTTTATTAGAAAGTTGTACTTTATCTATGAATGCATATATATATATATATATATATATATATATATATATGCAGTATATACACACACATACAGGTGTATCTGACAGAGACAGATGTTCTCACCACAGAAGCAAGAGATCTGGTTGAACTTCCTATCGGCCCTTCAGTTGATGTTTGTCCTCCTGTGCTTCCCGTAGTTCTCCTTTTGGTGGGAACAAAGTAAAACTGCAGTTTGCATGTCTTGGTGAGTCGGGGACATTTACTCTCCTTCTGCTGCAGGTCGCTGTACGCCCTGGCCAGCCTGCCTGCTTCTTTGTCCCCTCCGAACACCACCACTTTGACCAGCGTGGGCGACTCTGGCACATCGCCTTCGTCGCAGCTCAGGATCGGCCTCCTGCGGACGCACATGTGCTTCCGGGGGGAGAGAGGATCCTGGGTAGCGGTGGACGCATGCAGAGGGTGGACTTGTCTGCACGGGGACCTGGAGTGTTTGAGGTGCGGCCCAGTCCTTTGAACGTCTTTGGTAAAATCAGCACGGTGGCCCATGCTCTGGACCCGGCGGCACATGCTCGGGCTGAGGGGAGCCTTGAAGAGCATGGAGAAGCGCTCTACTCCTAAAATGGATCTGGACTTCTTTTTGGGTTTCTTCCTAAGCTTCGGTTGGCCATCTGGTCCTCCCTCTGTGTCCCTGCGCGTCGTGTCCTCGCCGAGGTCACTTTCCACGCCTGATGAGCCAGACGCCGTGGAGAACACAGACCAGCTGGAGGAGAGGGAGAAGCCGGAGTCCCTCGAGGACGAGGAAGTGGTGGAGACGCGGTGGCTCTCAAACTCATGGTCCACCTCGTCTTCCTCATCCACGCTGGTGTCATTGTTATTATCGTCATCCATTCCGGTTTCAGGGAAACAGTCTGGAGATGAGTCCGGGTCGTACTCGCTGGAGAGAATGTCGTTCAGAAAATCTGCATGAATGTGAAGGAGATTTGAGAACAAAGAGGTTTGTACGGTTAAAGACAAATACATGCTAAATAATGCAGGAGAGTTGTTCAAACTAAACTAATTACCAAAGTTGTCATTTTCCCAGGAGCACGTGTGACATTTGGGGAAGGGCAGCATGAAAGTCTCAACAGCCCCTAATGAGAGGAGGTCATATTTACGTTAAGGAAGCACCAACAATCTTGAAAAGCAGGAGACTCACAGCAACACTTCACACATGTATCCACCTCTTGCTCACATTGTCTGTCTTACCAGTATCTGAGCAGCCATCACTAGGAGCAGGAACAGCAAGGCTGTCTCTGAGCCTCTCCATGCTGCGCAGCAGAGCTTGTCTAGCTGTCCTGAGATCTGCCGTCGAGGCTGCCGTCTCCATGTGGTCAGTCACCGCCTCCACGAGCTGCTCCAGCTCCTCAGGCCGCTTCGTCTGGAGGAACATTAGGCAGTTTGTTTCGAGGGAGAAACTAGAAAGATAAGACTAAAGAGGAAGTGTGCATCCCTAGGTCAGTCACCTGCAGGGCAGCGTGGAGCGCCCGCAGGTCGCAGGTGCCCAGAGCAGCCTGAAAGCAGTGCAGGATGAGGAGGGTGGTGACGTCTCTGCTGGAGTGCTGGGTGCTGCTCAGCTGCTCCGAGACGGACTGGACCTCTGGGGGGACGTCCTCATCTGGGTTCACCAACAGCACCGTTCTAATGAGATACACACACACACACACACACACACACACACACACAAATACACCATCACAAGGAGAGCAGTGATGTGAGCTATAAAACATGTTTCAAGACCTCAAAAGATAAAGGCTGTTGAGTCTGAAGGTCAATGAGGAAGTTTAAAGGGACAGTTCACCCAAAAATCCCAAATACATATTTAGCAATCTAGATGGTTTTGGTGTGAGTTGCCTAGTATTGTATGTATCTGACGTCTCTCCAATATAATGGAACTACATGACACTCAGCTTGTGGTGCTCAAAGCGGCAAACAAATACAACAGAAGCTCACAACTATGTGTGTGGATTATCTTGGGTAAACGGTCATGATTTCTGGAAAGGGAAGTCGCTGTTGAGTTTTTCAAATGTATTCTTTTTGCCACTTTGAGGACGATATAGTCCCATTATACTGGAGAGGAGGCAGACATCTCTACGGCCGACAGCTCCAAAACTAGGCAACTCACACCAAAACAATCTAGACTGATAAATAGCACTATAGGTGAAAGGAAAATATTTATTTTTGATTTGGGTGTAAACTGTCCCTTTAAGATGTTTTGTACATATATTTAGTTTATTTTAATAGCTATTAATAGCTATGAACTTACATGGTTTTGGAGCAGTGAATGTCAGGAGAAATACCCTGCTCTGTCCGAACCAGTCTTTGAAACGAAATACCTAAAACAAAAGTACAATAGTAGTTAGTATTCAGTATAGTTTAGTATTTCCAAGTGGGTAAACACTGTCCCCTTATGGTCACACTGGTACATGAAGAATGTACCAACACAGCCCTGTCAGAAGTACCACCTCATCAGCACCACCAGACATGTTATAAATGTGACTGACTATATACATACCAAAAACCTTTAACGTAGAAGTATCCCTAGTGGGAAATCACTGGTGTAAACTATACTTTCGATACTGGAAATAAAACAGCGAGGTGACGCTGGACCCATTTTTCATTTGCAGTGCTTTAGAGTGTCAGTGTTACCTGGTGCTCTGAGCTCCTTCTGGATGATTTTCAGCAGGCGTTTACTGGCAGAGCTGCAAGGCTGCGGCCAGGCCAGGAAACCATGGAACAACAGGTAGGCCTCCTGCAGCAAGCCGCAGTCCGCAGCCACATTAGGAGCCTGAGCAGAAACCAGAAGCCACCGGGTCAAAAACAAGAAATGGAATAAATTGGAAGAGTCTATGCTTCTTTCTCTCCTGATTGCAAATGACGCCCGCTCACTTTAAGCAGGGCTGAAGAGAACAGGAGAGTGAGGGGCACCACCAGTTCATACCGACACTGCTCGAGCACCTGTAATAGATAGGGAAGGGGGGGGGGGAATCACAAGATGAGACACGCTGTCGCTCCTCACATCACACTGAACACTTTGGAATAATGATGTTGTTTTTCAGCTCTTGACCTCTGTTGTTTTCCTCAGTAGTTTCTGTAGAAGAATGAGGAAGTTGTGGGGATCTCTCTTCACAAGTTCCTCCAAACACCAGCGGTTGATGCACAATCCAGCTGATCAGAACGACAGAAACACGCACGGTTTATTTCTCCTTTTGGGCTTCATCCTGATAACAGGCAGTAAACACGCTATTTAGATACGCACGTTCACAACTAATATTCAGAGAGGTGCCGAGGTAAAACTAAATGATTACGCCACTTTCCCTTCTTGCCAAAGGTCTGAAGGAAGTTCTTTTCGGAGAGTCTTTCAACATGATACTCCTCTGTACTGTCTGTCACTCCTCATTCTGTGTGTCACCACTTTCAATTCCCATTTGTCTCTATAGGATGGACAATATGTTCCTGAGGGGTTAGCTGGGTGCGTGTTTGATGATTTAGGGCGAGACACTACAGGCAAAAAGTATTTGTTTTCATGCCCTGACCGATTTTGTGATGTCTTCTTTCAGATTAATGGAAAGAAAACATCCAAAATACACATTTACATGTTTTGTATTTTTACTACACTTTGTCTGTTTGCATCTTTAGATTTCTCCTAAATTCACCAAACGTTAATATTAGATAATTTCTATTTTGCATATTTAACATGACATTTCAAGAAAAAAATATTTTGTCTTAATGTAAGTAATCAACTGGGGAAGTTTCATGGTTGTATCTATTAGTTTAAAGTTTTTATACTATTCACCTGCAGCGTCAGCACAGACATAAACCAAACCTTCCAGTTTGATTCCTCTCTATATTCTGAAGGTTTTCACTAGGGGGGTTTGTTATAGAACATTATAAAGCTAAAAACATGGCGAAATTTGATTTTTATTATTGTGGCTGTTGAGAGTATTTTCTAGATGTATGGAGTGATACAAAGAGATACACAAAAGTCCCCTCTGTCCAAACCTTTGATTCTAGCATGTCAGCAAAATGAAACAAGAATTTTGATCCTGTCTTTATCCAATGTATACATTTCTGTTCTGGAAATGTCTGCAAATTAGCACATATCTAATAAGATAATGCATAATTTGGATGTTTGAACCTACATTTTCTGAAGACGAGCCAAACAAAAAAGAATTGTCTTAATGCAAGTAATCAAATGTTAGTTCATTTTATTTTACCCTATACATGGACAAACAGTTGTCAACAATCGGATTAAACATATCATCTGTAGTCTTTGCCAGATGTATATTTCTGATAAAAGGCAGGTATGGGGATCAGGTCTTACCGTTCCAGAGTTGTTTGTCAGGAGTGTCGAGACCCAGGCCACTGAGACAGCGCTCAAGGACATGCTGGATGCGATCCTCTGTGCACGAGGTCTGCTCCATCTTCGGCATCATCTTCTGCACAGGCATCACAACAGCCACAGAAAATCACAGGAGATAAACCAGCAGGAAGTCCCCAAATAAAAACGAGAATTAAACCTGAATATTGTTTCTCTTCAGTAGACCAAACTTCCTGTTATTGCTGTTGCTGACACTTAATAATCATTATTGTTCCTCCCCGGAGACAATCAAAAATACAATTCAGAGTAACAACAAGCAGAGTTGCAAACATAAATGTCCAGAGTAAAGACGGCAGGACAGAAAATACAGCGTGCCACTTCCTACTGAAACCAGTGAGTCACAGACAATGTGAGCAGACCGGAGATGAGCTGGTCGAAAAACAGCAGCCACAACTTCTTCTACTTCTCTATTTCTACTTCATTCTTAAAATGAGCTGCTGAAACAAAATTCCATTTGACTCAAGATGGGATGGAAATGAATCTTGTTAAAGGACAACTTCCCATTTCAGCCTTATTAGTCTTGTTAACAAACAAAGACAAGTGTGTAGGTGTTTCATTGTGAAGACTGTAAATGTCAGTCAAGGGAAAAAAAATCATTCAACTATGTTAAAGGAACAAAACCCGATCAAGTAAGACAGAGAAAAAGACAATTTCTTGGGGGAATTTGCTTACTACAGATCAAATGACAACTGTTGCTAGGATTCATACGCATTTGATGACAAACAACTACAACCACACTGACCAAACAAAGTAATGGACCACCGAGAAAAAAATAAATAAGACTGCCATGAGACATCCCTGTTTATGAGAAGAAAAAAAAGTTTCCTCATAAGTATATTTGGCTTCCAGGATGTCGATGTGCATACGGAAGCTGCAATTGTGCCCAGCTGTGGCAGATGTGTCACTATGACCAGCGTTGAGTAACGTGTGTAGTGACAACTGGAGAACGGGGGTCACCTGTGCCCGTCAAAACAGGAAAAGGCCTTCCGGGAAGCTCTGATGCAATGTTAAGACGGGACAGAGGGACAAACTGCATCTTGACTTGTTGAAATATATTCAATGAAGAGTGTGTGCACTGTATTGTAGAGCAGTGGTACCCCTTTAAATTGATTTTAAACTGGATTATTGAACACTAATAACTAAATTAAAGTGGGCATTGTTACAACTGTTTATCCATTACTTCCAGCTAACTGTTTTAACCATCTATCCATTACTTTTAGCTAACTGTTTTAACCATTTATCCGTTACTTTAAGCTAACTGTTTTAACCATTTATCCGTTACTTTAAGCTAACTGTTTTAACCATTTATCCGTTACTTTAAGCTAACTGTTTTAACCATCTATCCATTACTTTTAGCTGAGCCTCCTTAAATTGATTTTAAACTGGGTTATTTAACACTAATAATGAAACAACTTCAATTGCAACTGCTTGTCCATTACTTTTGACCTGTTTCAACAGTTTTAGCTACTATTTCAAGCTTACTGTTTCGACTATTTTATCCATTATTTAAAATACAATTTCAACTGTTCATCCAGTACTTTAAGCCAACTATTTCAGTGATTTAATTTTGTCCATTATTTTGGCTGACTATTTGAACTGTTTCTTCAATACTTTAAGCTAACTGCTTCAACTGTTTATTCATCACTTTTAGCTAACAATTTGAAATGTTTAGCTAGTTAGCTAATTTCCAGTTTTTGCGCGCTGTCAAAACGTGTAACGTGAGGGCTCAGCAGCTCATACGTGGATATTGTTCACCATATTTGTTAAATTTGAAACTGCAGAAGTAACTTAACTTTACCTTGTAGTAAAGTAGTATACAAAGAGCACTGGCTGGGGTTATCTAATAACAGGCTATAAGTGATGATATTCAACCAAGATTTTTGTTTCAGTCTAACAGTAAAATAAGTTCAAGCTCGTGAACTGCAAAGCATGAAATGACTATATTCACATACTGCATATTAAAGCATGAGGACCTGATGTATCTAGCTTCTGCAAGCAAGTCTATTCAATCAATTGTGTTCTGAGGAAGCAGGTGTTACACCATTGTATATTGTCCAGCCCTGCCATGCAAACACTATGCAAACCCTATACTGCCACAATGCAAAAAAACCCAATGATCTTTCATTGGTCTTCTTTAAGCATTAAGATTATTTAAACATGAGTGTTGCTTTAATTGCACAAGTGGAGGGAGAATGGGAAGACAGGAGAAGGGAATAAGATGTACAGCTGCCCCATACACTGGCACAACTTCAGTACACTTATCACCTTATCTTTCAATAAAGAAAGAAATACCGAGACTCACTAATCTATAAAATGCTTTGCCAAACAAACTTTATGTAATTCTGCATGCACTGTGAACAGCCTTCGGCGGCTTTTGAAAGGGGAACAGGAACTCTGGAGAGATTGAATAACTTTGCAGTTAGATGTGATGGAAGTTGTGCAACAGAGGGTTTTCCTATATCTAGAAAGAGAGTATGTGAAATGGTCAAAATATGGCCAACCTTAGACAAGCATGGATGGGACATGTGATACAGAGACATGGAACGTACCGTAAACATGTTGAAGCACAAAGAGAGATTGAAAATCCAAAAGAAAGAGCCATAAGTCTTACCTAGCTGCCGTTATCAGCGTCTTAGATCATCCCAGATCAACTTCAGCTGAGACACACTGGGGGGGAACACTACAGAGACCACATCCTCCTGCGTCTGTTGCTTCTCAAAAATAGACCTTCCGACTACAGAGTTAGAGAGCATGTGCTGCAAAACAGGAACTGAATGATTCTTTCAGGCTGCGGTGGTAAACATAGTGTAAGCCAATCTACTAATGTCGCGGGAGGAGTCTTTTTACATTACAGACCTGGTTCGACACCACCAGCTTGTTTAGAGCAACACACCTGGTCATGGATTTGATGCTGCAGGCTGTCAGTTTGAATATGTCACTCTGTTTTGAGAAAAATAAAAGTAAATCAAACACATCAAATAGATGTCACCTCACGAGTACTCATGCAAAATGTCCCAGATGTTTATGGTGAGCTGCTGTTTAGGCATGTCTCTGGTGTTCATGGCAACAACTGGCAAATACGTAAATGTACGAATGCAAAGCGAATCGTGTGTATTTTCACAGGACAAAGTGGTCAGAGCAGCTTTTCTCACCTTGCACTGCCACTGAGATGTTTGTCCGTCTGCAGCTCACAGCTTTTCTAACTATTTATACCCAACGCAGTAATTTGAGTTTAAATGGTTTGTAACTGTTCGACCTGTTAAATGAGAGTTTACTTTAATGGTTGAAACCAGTTAAAAACTTTGAGGCCAAGTCATTTGGAAAATAACAACGACTTCATGACTTTTAAGGGTCACCAGCATTTACTTTCCCCTTGTTCAGATTGGCAGCTTGGCTCTCTCGATATACACAACAAGATGTTTGTGCAACAACTTTACTTCCTTTCGCAAATACTGCATGAATGTGTGGCCTATTCATCGCTGCAACATGCAGATGCCACATGTTTAATACCAACTACTTTTCTTTTTTTTTTGGTATCTTCAAATCACAAGATTCCATTGCATCATAATTATCTTTATTGGTCGCCTCACGTGGGGACTAAACCAGTGTACTTTTTAACATGCAGTGCCGACAACCCGCCGGAAGATGTCGCCGCTCCCTCTCCCTCCGCAGAGGCACTCTAAAGGCTCCGACTCCTCTCCTCCGGACGAGTGGACCCCCTTTCTGCCCTATTATAACAGAGAGGGGAATGGGACAGACAGAGATAGAGGTGGGCAGAGGTGTGACTGAGAGGACAGGCAGAGGCAGAGGGACACTCGGAGCCAGCTGGGCTTTTGCCATTTCCTATTTATATTTAGGAATATCAAAGACGGGTGTGTGGGGGGGTGAAAGGCTGAAGAACTGTAGCGGCAGTTGTTTTTTTTTCGTGCGTAAACGGGATAGGTTGTTCTCCACATTCTTAGGAGTTGCGCTTCACTTTCAGACTGAGCGGTTTATTTGGAGGTAGTGTCCCGGGTTTCTTTGCCTCGTAAGAATATTTCATTCACATTTTGTTTGTTCCATGCTTCGCTACAGTGCGTCCAAGTTTCCCCAAATCTCTCTCAGAGCATCATTTTGTCGTAACTGTTTTATACTTGTCTGGACTCTGCCTTGATCGTTATTAATTATAGTGTTATTAACTCTCCTTTATTTTGTTGTTGTTGTTGTTGTTGTCTCCATTACATTTCAGCGCGAGGGTCCCCTGCGGTGCACGGATTACAATGCAAAGGGTTTTGGAGGTTTGGGTCACCTTGGTGACAGTCACGGCGCTGACCGAGGGGGTCTTCGGAGGGTACGGGCTGAGCATGTTTGCCGCGCAGTCCTCTCCGCCGGACCCGTGCTACGACGAGCACGGCAACCCTCGGAGATGCATCCCGGACTTCGTCAACTCCGCTTTTGGCAAGGACGTGCGCGTGTCCAGCACCTGCGGCGGCCCCGCCGCCCGGTACTGCGTGGTGGCCGAGAAGGGAGAAGAGCGGACGAGGGACTGTCACACGTGCGACGCCGCGGACCCCAAGAAGTCCCATCCACCCGCGTACCTGACGGACCTCAACAACCCGCACAACCTCACCTGCTGGCAGTCCGAAAACTACGCGCAGTACCCGCAGAACGTCACGCTCACCTTGTCGCTGGGCAAGAAGTTCGAGGTCACCTACGTGAGCCTGCAGTTCTGCTCGCCTCGACCCGAGTCGATGGCCATCTACAAGTCCATGGACTACGGCAAGTCGTGGGTGCCGTTCCAGTATTACTCTACCCAGTGCAAGAAGATGTACAACAGGCAGAATAAGGCCGCGATAACCAAGCAGAACGAGCAAGAGGCCATCTGCACGGACTCCCACACGGACATGCACCCTCTGACGGGCGGCCTCATCGCCTTCAGCACGCTGGACGGCCGGCCGTCGGCGCACGACTTCGACAACTCCCCGGTGCTGCAGGACTGGGTGACGGCCACCGACATCAAGGTGATCTTCAGCCGGCTGCACACGTTCGGCGACGAGAACGAGGACGACTCGGAGCTGGCGCGCGACTCCTACTTTTACGCCGTGTCGGACCTGCAGGTCGGGGGACGGTGCAAGTGCAACGGGCACGCTTCGAAGTGCGTCAAGGACAGAGAGGGGAACCTGGTGTGCGAGTGCAAGCACAACACGGCGGGGCCGGAGTGCGACAGGTGCAAGCCTTTCCACTACGACCGGCCGTGGCAGCGCGCCACGGCCCGGGAGGCCAACGAGTGCGTCGGTGAGTGTCCGTCCACTGCGGAGTGTTTTTTTTTTTTTTTTTGTGTGCTGTAAAAATCTGTTGTTGAGTAATTATATTATTCGATATCTGAAAAGGGAAAAGGAAAGCGCAGCAGCATGATGTTTATTCGTTAATGGTAATTATATATTTGCTTTCTTTCTTGCTGGGAATGAATTACAGACACGGCTCTCGCTGAAAATTATAACGTTCTCGATTTTGCTCCACGGAAATGTTTGTGGCTCTGATTAATATGCGGGTCAAATTACTATGATTGTGGCTAAATAAATCCTTGTTGAGGCACAGAGAGAGAGAGAGAGAGAGAAAGAGAGAGAAGAAGGCCTCGAGCTGAAATCCCACAACCTAAAAACGGTGAAAGAACCATCCAGAGTATTACAATCAAAAGACGGGTTGAATAAAAATATTTCAATTTAATTAAATTGATGATAGCAAGTCGAAAACCAACCTGTCCGCCTGCTGGTATTCTGAGAACTTTTAATTTGTTTCAAACAAAGTAAAGTACTAACATGAATTTACACAAAATACACCACTTAAAGGTAAAGAGATTCAATAGAATATAAGAATAAATAAATGAATTCAGAGACGATTCAATGACAATCAGACCGGCCTTTTCAAACGCACACAATTTAACAGACTTATTAAAGACGTTGTTCAAACAGAGGCTCGAGGCCATGTTTCCTCCATGCCAAGAAAGAATAAGAAAATTAAAGTGTTGTTTCCAGCTCTCAGAAGCTCAATGTTTTGTTTAGAAGCCTAACAAATGTGTGCACTTTGTTGACCCCTGATTTTTATCAACATTCAGGAGAAAAGAAAGGGCCGGAAGTCGTCTCAACAAAGTGCGCCTGTCCGAATGCGTAATTGCGTTTTGACCCGCGTTTCCGACTGTAGTGGCGCTCTAATAGGAGAGGAAGCGTTGCAGCCGCGGAGATAGACTGCAGGGGCGTGTTGTGTTTCCATAAGCAGGTGCTATTACAGATCGGACGGGCGATTAAGGCGGTTTTATTGACATTTTTGGCACGTAGAGTATAAACTGCCACTTTAGAGCCAGTAAACTATTCAGAGAGGAGGACAAAGCCAGAGGTAATTTGAAGCCTGATCTGAGTTTTTTTTTTTTTTATTCCAGCAGCACTACTGAGCGAGTGTATTTGCTGTGATGCTTATTTCCAACAGAGCAGGGGGGGCTTATATCAACAGCTCAAGCCCCCCCTCTGAGCTACAGCGACCCAAACCTGGAAAAGTAACAAGTTCAGACAGTGCCATGGTTTGCTTAACCAAACGGAACAAGTGAACAAGTTGTTCCCCTTGGCCTCCACCTTTTGCTGCTGCAAAGCCTGCATCGCGTGTATTTTACTAAAACAAAGGGTTGTCACTTGTGGCATCCATCTCACTGTCAGTGGGAGGGGCCCCTTCCCCCTTTCACCATCTCCCTTTTTGTGTGAGCGGTGTCATCAGATGGAGCAGCAGAAAAGCCAGACCGTGCATGTCTTCCAAAGAGGAAATAGTAAGAGTGGCCTGACATCTACAAGCATGAAAGAGGAAGACCCGGGGCCAGGGGAGGGGAGGGGTGTTTCCTTTGAGCAGTGGGTCCATATGGTCGGGCAGTGGGGATGCAGCGTGGTCGGTGCTAATGATCTGTCTGGATGTCTCCTCCCCGCTGTAGGACATTCAGATAGGGAGGTGTGGTTGTTTTCACTCACTGGCATCAAGGAAGTAAGGCAAAGTCCATTTCCCATGACTTTGCATGCAGGGTTGCCATCATTTTGTCAAGAGGCATTTATATTGGCAGCAGCAGCAGCTTTCACATTCCTATCAGCTGGAGTTGCATGACTTACAAATTTGTTCATGAACGCAGGGCCGGGGGCCAGAGGGGGGGGCAGAGGGGTGGCCGAGGGTGGGAGGGTGGCAGAAGGCATGTCATTTCTTTTTGATTTAGACCCGCGGTTTTCAGATCCTTTGTCAGGCGGTCTTTGATTTATTTAATATGCGTGATTCAGTTGTTTCAATTAAGTTTGGCCCAAGGATGCAAAGCGACCACAAAAAAACACATATGGAGTGCACAGAGATGCGAAACTGACTACAAAGATGCGAAATGACCACAAAGAGACATACAACGACTACACAGAGATGCAGAACGACTACAAAGAGGCACAAAACGACTGCAAAGAGATGCAAAATGGGCGGGGGCCTTTTACGTGCATATGTCCAGGGGCCTGGCTGTATTTGGAGTTGATGTTATTTCATACCCATTGTTTATTTGGCATCCATTTATTAATTTATTAATGTAAGTTAGTTATTAATGTAAGTTAATTAATGTAAGTCTCTTCAAACATTTCTAAGCCCACCCTTGCATAAAACTCGGAAAAGGAAATATCTACACTTGTTTAATGCCCGGTAAAGTTTGACCACGACCCATAATCATTTATGTAAAGAAATGAATAAGGTTGTGAAAAACACACACACACACACACACACACACACACACACACATATGGTGACACGTCATGCTCCCCTGTCCCAGGCAGCTGCTTCGTATTCTCTTCATGTTCAGCGTAGCACTGACCCCTGACAGTCAGGCCCCCGCTCCTCTCCGGCCTGACTGATGGGCTGTGAAGGGAACTGTGGGAAACTTCGACTTGCCAAGTGGGTTTCGAGGCAAGGTGAAAATGGTAGCCTTAGTCACTCAAACGTGCAATTTTTCACATTTGTTCAATTTGATCATTGTTTTCGCTGTCAACGTGCCATGCGATGTTCTGTTTTGTGATGGCTGAGAATCAGCGGGAGGTTCAATCAGTCTTGTTTCCTTACACTTTTGATGTGCTTTCAGAGTAAACTTTCACTTTCTCGTCAGTTCTTACGGTTGGCAGGCGCTTATCTGGCTTTAGATGTTTTTGATATGAAAGAGAGAGTTCGTTTCATCAAGCCATCCTGTCTTGGATAGAAAATATGTAAATCTTGCGTTCTGTGGAGAGCATTTTGTTTTGTGCCCTGCTCAAAGTATTTATTCTATTAAACCTAGACAGAAATCTTTGAGGGGAAGAGACGACATGTTTGCCGCCCACAAGGTAGCTGAATTAGGATATGATTGTATCAATTGCTTACTGGCTCTGCTCCCAGTCTGTGCACCACACACTGGTACGCTCTCCAACAGCTCTAAAACAGAGTGCAGAATGTAAATGCACACTCACAATATTTCTAAAGAATCAGCAGGTTTTTTGACAAATATGGTGAAAGAGATTTGAGAGACCAAATGCAAGTGGTATTAGTATGTTAAAATCAATACTATAACTACATTAATGTTTTGTAATGAGTCTAGACCAATGTTCCTAACCTTTTTTGCCAGATATAAGACTTTATCTCACTTTTTAAACCATATCAGATACTTTTAGCTAACTATACCATTATCTATTACTTTCTATTTCAACCATTTATTCATGAGTGTATGTCAATCGTTTATCCATTATTAATTTACTAATGTATGTATTTAACCATTACTTTTGGCTTACTATACCATTATCAATGACTTCCTATTTAAATTGTTTATCTATTGCTTTTAGCTAATTGTTTCAACCATTTTTACATTAGTTTTAGCTAACTAATTATCTCAACCATTAATCCTGTAGTTTTAGCTAACGGTTTAGACTTCTCTGCATGCTAGCTAACTAGTTTCCACACACTCTCATTCATGTTGTTCCGGTGTTACAGTTGACTCAATATTTGGATATTATTTAATTAAATTGTGATTTCCAATGTTTTAAAACAGGTTGAACTACTCAATAATCCTACCGCTAGTTGGGAATCACTGGTCTAGACACATCAAATAAGAGTGCTTTGAGAAGACGGCATTTTTGTCTTGCATGACAGCAGCTCAGAGAGAGAGAGAGAGAGAGAAAGAGAGAGAGAGAGAGAGAGAGAGAGAGAGAGAGGAAACACTGGCAGAGGCAGGAGGAAACCAGACCCTTTCACCACTTTTACCACTCCACATCTAACGTCGTATTTCCTGTTTTGTTAACAATTGAGCCACGATGATTTCGTTCACAAGATGCTTGTAGGGATGCAGGCAGACAGCGTCTCTGTGCTGGTCGTTGTCGTCCATGTGGCCGCCTTGGACCCTTGACACCGGTTGTGCTGACGGTGAATGGGCCGCCGCCTCCCCCCGGGTTGCCAGGTTGGGCCGGGCCAGGCCAGGCCAGGCTCACCATCTGGGTCTCATTTCAGCTCCATGTGACGGGAGAGAAGAATTTCTGTAAAGCATGATGTCATAGATATTCTTCTGTCTCACTCGTCATTTGGTATTTTGGTTTGTTTCGTTATCCCTCCTCTCTCTCTCTCATTCTGCGGCCCGTCCTGGTGTGCTGACGCCGGGGGACAGTCAGCCATTTACATTTCATTTGTAAGCTGAGACATATTTGAGGGTTTCGATTTTGCACATGAAGTTAGTCAACAATAGCCAGAGGACACGGCTATTTCTGTGTGGTTGTTTTTGTTTTGCTGACTTCTGTTTTGATGGGTTTCATGTCTAAATACATTAGCACAACATATTGCACACTACAGCAATCAAAACAGGCTGCGGTCGCAAAGTTAATGCGTTGCCTCGCAAGCGCAGTTATTACGTGCAATATAGAGAGAAGATATTGTTTGGTTAAAGAAACGAGGTGGTCTGTTGACGAGACAGTTTCTGTCCAGGAGTTCAATCTTCTGTCGTACGGAAAGTACCCATGAGCACGCCACCGAGTCCTCATCAACTCCTCCTGCTCTGACCTTTGACCTCGCTCTGGAAGGCGAAGAGAAAGGACACTTTTTGGGGGTGAATTTAAGCGTGACAAACAAAAACATCCAGTAGTAGACATCATGTCTGAAAGGTACATTTTACTGAATGAGAGAAACCACAAAAAGTAAAAGTAAATAAATAAATGTGATTGTCAGCGTCTTGTTGTCTCTTGTCGTGGGTTGTTTGTGTGGATCCTCATGAATGATTACGGGGTTATTTCCCCCGGGGTTCCAAAACAACCTTTACAACCATCAATAGTTCAACTAAAACCAAAACCTGAGCGCTGCGTATTCCGTTTGATCAAGAACGACATGGAGATAGCAGTTGAAATAATAACGATCAGAAAATGAGGATAAATAATAGAAAACAGGAAGCGGGTGTGTTGCAGGTCAGGAGACATTCAGGAACTATCTTGCAATACAGCGGCATGGAAGTCCTTCAGGAGCAGAGCGCCAGTTAGATGGGCCGTCGAGTCTCAGTCATCTAGAACATGTCAGAGCTTGAGCACAGCTCGGGGGCACGACTCGCATGCTTTGACCGATGGGAGTTCAGAGAAAGTAATTGCAGGCGGTAGCGACCCCGAAGCACAACTATATGAAACCGATCGGTTTCAATCAGCAAAAATCAAGAGGAGACTCACGGGAGCTTTTCTTATGAACACGAAGAGAGCATCTAACAATGTCAGGGCAACTGACAGAGTAACAGCAACGGAAAACTGGAGATGGACTCTGTGATGGAAACTGAGACGGGAACTCTTGTCAAACACAGGGACTATAGGAAAACTTTGCTGTTACTAACGATTCTGCAAACCAGTGACAGTCTGTGTGTGTGTGTGTGTGTGTGTGTGTGTGTGTGTGTGTGTGTGTGTGTGTGTGTGTGCCATGTTAGTACTGAGCTGAGTTCAGTTCATGTTTCACGAAGATGAACTGAAATGTATCAGAAAAGGGATTTTAGTTTGGTTTTTGACAGGAGTTTACACTTTAAAAAGACCATGGTGGTAGCCTCGCATGTTTTAGAAAATAAAGTTCAAATCAGCTTTATTTTGCATTAGTATTGACAATTTCCCAAAGCCCACAAAAGGATTGTATATTCGAAACACAAATTATAAATCCATTTAATTTATTGTCATTTTTGTGTCTTTGGAATATGTTAGTTTTGTGGACCACTGCTGTTCCATCCTGCAATTTTTATACAAAATATAACAAAACATATTTTTCTCAATAATTAATTGTTTGTGTGTCTCATATATCTCATCTTATTTGAGATTGCATTGTCCCATATTTTTCATTAACTTGGCTTGGCAGTGGCAGTGCAACGCCTCATGCTGTGTTCACACTAAAAGCAGCGGGCTACAAGTCGTTGTGACTTGAAGAACTGAGGTCCGACACGTGGCTGCGTCTCCATGGTAGAGATAATGTTTATTAATGGACATATTGGCCTGCGTATGCATACTAGCGCCCCATTGAGTATACACTAAACACTCTTTTCTCCCACAGTAAAAATCTGGAATGAGAAAACAAAAGAAAATACATGACCCTCCCCTTTTTCTGACACTTCTTTCCCCCCCTAATCATTTTTATACAGTCCCTAACAAAATAGCGTCTGCTTTATGATTTGTATTTGCTTTTGTAGGCCTCTTCAATTTTCTTTTTTTTTTACTTGGGAGCCTGGATGGTGGGAAATCTATCCGCAGCATGTTTTGGAAACGGGTCAACAGTGATTAAAAAATGTACGCAATTTGCAGTAAATGGGGGTAAAACATGCATAAAGCACCCTGCGCTCCTGTAAAATGAAATGTACTTCGCGGAGCCTGGCCGTAGCGAGGGCGGAGTACACATCCAGCTTACGAGACGTGGCGGCTGGACATGACAGGCATTCATTCGGTCTCTTGTTCCATGCTTCAAACGTAGGAAATGTCGCACAGACTCTTGGTCGTCCAAGTAATGTATCGGTATCCCGACCCTAAAGCTGTGCTCTTCCCTCTGTCACGATTGCAAACAGAGAACAATACTTCAGAAATTGGCCTTTTACTCTGTCGCCTCCGGTCTTTCTTGCAACATAAGCCTATGTGACTTTGGTAAGAGGTCTCACTGTATACAACCAGACCATAAAACAAAGAGATGTATTTGTGGGGTGGGGGGCGGGGGGGGGGTGGATCTTAAAACAAAAAACAAAATCCAGCTACAATCCAGTGTCCTCTGGGTAAAGGCTGCATGTTTTGAGGATTTTGTTTTGTTGAGCTCATAATTCAAGACAGACACGACGGTTCGAGCCAGAAAGGTTTCGCTCAGGCTTTTAAGAGCACGCTGAAGAATCCCGCTCTGCCGTGCTGTGGACGGCGGTTTGGAGAGGTGACTCAGTGTTTTGAGAGGAGTACGCTAGCTTTGATTTAATGTTCGTATCCTCCACGCATGGGATGCTGGATCGCATGGCACGGACGCCGACCTGTATGCAACATGTGCAGAATACAGAGGATTTCTTCTGCACATGTTCAGATTATCCTGTTTTAACATTTGACGGAGAGGCGAGAATTCTTGAGGCGCACATACTTCACGACACATTGCGTGTGTGCTGATGCCCGCGTTGTGTCATCACCAAAGAGAGCACGTAACACGGCCAAGAGAGCCGATTTAGATTTTCTGCCTCTAGCTTTCCAATAAAAAAAAAAACTAATAAAAAACAACTTTCTTTTCATATGGACGTCTTCCCGATGCATGCACATCGCATTTTATTTTATTTATTAGGAAATATTTTTTTATGATTATTTCGAAATCGTTTTATCAGAAAAACTTTACATTCAACCGCCCCGCTCATTATATACACAACCTCCAGATTAAAAAGTTAATAAATAAAAAAAAATCGGGCTCAATGCACTTCTGACTTTGATTTTCCCACTGTTAAAGCGTTTCATTATTTATATCCGCCAGGGCCATTAATGGTTACTTGTTTTTTTTAGGATATTTTTGTGGCATTTCTGGCAGTGGGTGTGAGGGACAGAAAATGTGGGGAGAGAGGGGAATGGCATGTGACTCACTTTTTACATTTTTGGGGGGAGTAATTGATTCATTCATTTGATCATGTTCAAATGTTATGTTATTTTCTATTATTATGAGCAGGAAACACACGGAAAATGAAGCAATCTACACAATTTCTACTCTGGTATATATAGGAAAACAGATGTGTTTTTGTGACATTAACAGAAACAGAATATGTTAAAGCCCTCGTCATTATTACTGGTGTATTTATTCAGCGAGTTAGTGTGAACTGTGAGCCTATATGTTTTGGGCCTCCTCTGTTAAACACAACAGTCAACATTGCACGATGCAGTAAGTGGATCCTCGACGGCTTTGGAGGCTCAAATTTGTTTGTTCTCGGCTGTTTATTTCGGTTCGTCCACGATGTTCACTGAGCCCGGATGAAATAGATGTTTAGAGCAATATGCGTGGACGCTTTGTGTCCAGCGTCTGTCTGCGCGGAGCCGACTGCCGGGGCCTTCCAGGGTGGCATCAGGACCACCTAGTGCGCATCAAGCCCCCTTTGAGACGCCGAAGCAGTGCAGGCTGGGAATGATTAATGGGCCGGCGGAGCGACACGCTCCGCGGCTCGGCTTCAGACCCCCGGGCCAGCTCCCCTGCTGCGCCGCCACCCGACACAGCCGGCTCAGTGACGACGGCGCTTGTACGCAACACACTTCCTCGGTGTCACTTACACAACCTCCTCCCCCTTCCCCCCCCGCCCCCCCCCCCTTCTAAAAAGCATTAAGGGACTCTGCAGTGGAGGCGTAAGCTCCTTTGGCTGGTACCATCCTCCCTGCTGCGCCGTCGACACAGAGGCCTTTTTTACTGGGAGACAAAGGCACCAACTGACAACTGGATTGGTTATAGTTAAATTAAGTCTTGGTCCTTTGGGATCAGAACGACACTTACAGTAAGTCTTCAGTTTGGAGCCCTCACCTAACATTTACATTAAAAAGGTTACTTCTGCTTAATACTCCTCCGAGCATCAGGAATGTCCGCTGCTAATTACCCCCCGCTCCTCTTTTCATTAACAGCCGCTTATCTTTAAAACAAACACGGCGCAGACATAACAAGCCCGCCTCGAAAAGAGGAAATGGAGTGGCTGGTTCCCGTTTCATATTTATTTTCCCATATAACGTCTGCGTGAGCCTGTCCAAGAGTCTCCATCGCCCCATAATGGATGTCCGCATCCTCCTGTGCTCGGCCTCCATCTCTCACACACCCCAGCGACCAATTCTTCTCGGAAGGGCGAATGAGGAACCACTTATTGGATTTGAGGGGATATCCAGCAGGATGGATGGAGGAGGGGAGAACACAGTGGCTATCAGACACCGGTCCCTACGCGACTATAAATATCTCGCAACTGCTCAAAGGAGGGGAAGACCTGGGGATTCATCCATTGCAGTCCTCCCTCTGCACACTGTGCGTCTGTGATCGAGGCGGAGGCTTAAGCAGCCTTCCAGTCTTCCATAACTCTTCCAGTGCGAGTGGGCACGTAGACGGGAGGCCCGTTCCCACCCCTCTCCCTCATCCCATGTCCACCACAGCTACTGTGGAGCAGATGGCTCACAACCGCTTCACACGGCTGCACCAAACAGCAGAAGGCCGCTTCCCGAGCTCCCAGACGCAGGGACGGTTTCCTCCCTCTCTCTGCTTGCGGGAAAAACCTGGGAGCATCACGTAAACTCAAGCTCACAGCATGCATACATGCATATGTGTGTGTGTGTGTGTGTGTGTGCCATGTGGTTTATTTACACAGATAGTGAGTCAGAGATAACACTCTGCGTCTGGTTCCCATTTGGGAGGGCAGCTTGGGAAAGAATGAGCTCAGAGCGGTGAGCCCATGTTAGATTACGCTGTGATGGGAGACAAGTACCTGGGTTACAGCACGTTTTTATGCTCCATAATACCTACACAGGGAACCACATCACAGTGAAATATACAGGATTCCAATTGATTTATGCAAACATTAATTATGATATTACAAAGATTTCGTTGCGCACATTGCCCCATTATTTTAAAGTTGTAAGTCTTATGTTTTTTGTCATGATTTGGCAAGACTCATTTGGTTCTAACCGCAAGTTTAATAAACATCTGTAGTTTTCCACACAACAGCAGAGCAGAAGCAGTAGCTGCTTTCATTGCTGAGAAGTTGCAGCCCGTCTCCTGCAACTCTTCATCTAACAGCTCATTGTAACTGTTCCATGACTCCCTGCAACATTTAAATCCGCAGAGAGAAAAAAGGCAAAAAAAAAAAAGAAACGTTTTTTTAGACCATGGTGACAATTACACCGCGTTTCCTGCGAGTGCTTCACAATAAAAGCCGTCTTGTGCCTTTGCCAGTTGCTCTGATGCGTCTGTGGCAGCAGAGTGAACAGGGAGGCTGATATCAGTGAGGTTGTCGATGAGTAATTACAAGCGGTGACGCTGGCTCTGCATCACTTCCTGTGACTCCGTCCTGCGCGTGTAAGACAATTTGAATTTCAGGCATGGCGGACTCCGCCACCAACAATAAAAACAACCCCAGAAAGGGGTTTAAAAGAATTTAATTACATTGAATTGCTGTTGCGGAAAAAAGTAAAAGTAAACTTGAAACAGTAACAAATAAAAGTTTGATTTCCTGATTTAAAAAAAAATATATAATAATACCTTTAAAGCGGTTTTGCAGCAATTAAGTATTGCGCTACCATTAAGCTGGTTGGATTTGCGGGTGACAGATTCAAAGAAAGCGATGCAGCTTTGAGTTTGCGATATCGTGAATTTTTCCATAAACAGTCGATCCAACAATTCCCATAACACGATGACATTGTCGGGGTTACTTTGGAAGGCTCCCTTGAGCTTAATGTGTAAAATTAGTGGAATGTCCCTTTGAACATTACACATTAGAAAAGTCTATTATTTATGAAAGTGAAATAAACAGCTGAGTCACCTGGGTTTGATTGACAGCAGAGGCCCCTCCCACTGTACATTTGTTTAACTCATTACTAGCGTAGTTGGAGGTTCACTGGGTTCCTGCTGAGATCGCCAGCGGTTGGCGTGCTGCAGGAAGAACCAAGCCTTTTCCTCTTCAGCTCAGTGCCACCTAGCAACCAGGACAAACTTTGGGATAGCTTTGGGACGCAGTAGCAAGAAAACTTTCACAATGAGCGCTCAATGTTTCCATGAAAACAATTATTAAGGTTTAATTCCATAACATTTTCCTTCCTATACAGAAAAAACTTTTTTTTTTAGCTAGTGTCCCATTATGAATTGAACACTTGCTCGGACTCGTGCACAGACCATATTAGTGTTAGGACTCAGCGAACGTCTCCACGAGCTGAATACATATTGGGAAACAACTGCACACAAAATGAATCCGTGATCGTTGAGATATGGGGGTTAAATGTTTTGATGCACTCTCAAAACACACGGGAGAGATATTTTTTGACATGGGGATGTGGCTTGTTATAAATAGGCCCTCGGAGAGAAGGGAAGAAAAGCACAATAAACATGCCACAAGAACGATGGACTGTCATCTCAGCTTTTTGATTTACAACCGAGTGGCTTCCTGCCTCCATCTCCCTTATCCCCTCCACGCGGTGGAGGAACACACGTGCCGGAGTGTTAAAATAACCTCCCTGCTCTGTGGTGAAGACTTGGAGCTCGGCCTAACAGCGGCCAGCGCAGTCCCACAGCACCCTGGCCCTGTTTAGATGTTTCATACAGGTTTAGTCTGGAGGACGTCCCCTCTGACCACGAGCTCAATTATGTTGCATTCAGGTTTACTGCAAATACAAGCTCCCAACTGGAGAAAAAGACCCAGGGCGGCCTCAAGTTGGCGATTTCGGTTAAGATAAGTGAGGGATTTTCAGATGTCTCCGAGTTGTGTCAACACTCAAACCCCAAATCCCCAATCATCCAAATTACTTCATTTGGAGAACTGGGTTCAAAAGGTAGAATAGAGAAAAATATGGTGCCACTACAAATACATTTTAGGCTCTCATCATCTTTTCCACCAACTAAACTGGTGAGTAAACTTGTATTCAATTTTAAAAAGAGATTCACAACCAGCTCCACTTGTGCCAGGGGGAACTTCTGCAGTTGCAACACGTTCTCACTCCCAACTCGTCAAATACCGAGGATTGGTCAACCTTCAAACTATGACGCTCTAGGTCACCCTCTAGCATCAGTTTTGGACGTGTCAGGGATGGCGTGTCAATATGTGCTTGTTACATGCACAGTGTCTTTTCAAAGTGAACTTCCATCTTCTTGGGGCGTTGGGTTTAGGCAACAAAACCACTTTGTTTGAGTAAGAAAAAGATCGGGGTTTACGTTAACTTGACTGAATGATAACTCAAGTGACTTTTAGTTTCACATGGGACACAAACAGCGGCCTCCTGGGTGAAAGTCCTGTGTTTGTTTGACCCACCCTAGGCGGACTATCACTTTGTACCCTGACCGTCTAAGCTTGACTTATACTTGCAGCACCTGCGAGGGTCACAACGGCCAACGTGACGTCACATCATCAGCCCCCAGGGTTCCGTGTGGCTTGTCCTCGCCTGTCCGTGCAGCTTTGAGGATGCCGGTTTGCCGCGAGGAGAGTATAATATATATGTATATATATTATATATATATAATATATACAGAGTATAAAAGAGCCAAACGTTACCTCGACGCGATTCCACGTCAGCTCGTGTCCGTGCGACCGTCCTCGCGGAAAAAACAACCGAGGTTTTGTAATGACGTGGGTGGGTTTACATTGGAGTTAGTTTAAAGCCTGGTGTGTCGCATACAGACGCTAAAGGGTGCCTCCGTGTGCCGGTATTAGACGCCGAGGGGCACTGACCAAGTGCCGGTATTTGATGAGTTGGGAGTGAAAACAGATTGTTAGTTGTCAGGTGCTAACGTGGATCTTTTTTTTTTTTTTTTTTTACTGTGGAGTGTCTCTTCATCAAATTAAAAAACATTTTGCCTAAAAAAAGACGTGTGCAAAAACTAGTTACCAAGCGAGAAATCTAAACTAATTGTAATGGGTAAACAATTGAAATAGCTAAGAGGATTGCGGTAGTTCGATAAAATAAAGGATAAAGGGAAAATGTTGACATAGTTATAGTAGTAAAAGAAAATGTTGAACCCGTCTATGCAGTGCACTTAAAAACATACAGTAAACCCCCAAACAGAAAAGCGGGAACATAATCTGCTTATCGAGCTTAATGACCGTGGACCTTTTCATCACCTCTCCCATCAACTGGAGGAAGGAAAGGAGCAGCGCTGCAGTCGGCCTGTTTCCACACCTCCACTGTGGGAGCACTGCAGTCCACTGAAAATATACAAGGCATCAAACACAAACACACAGACACTGTCAGAAATTAATAAGCTTTTATGAGATTATTACTCAAGAGAATATTTAAACAAAAGTCACAGCAGGCATGTGTGACCGCTGACACACACACACACACACGCACACGCACACGCACACGCACACACACACACACACACACACACACACACACACAAACACACACACACAGTAAAGAGGAAGTATTCCCCAGTCAACGCCCCAACGCTCCTGCCAACCAGCGACAGCAGGATGTTCCTCCACCAATCCATCAGCTTTACGCCTTAATTGGACATTTTTAAGTCCAGTCTCGTTTCCTCCAGCGGATCGCTCAGGAAGCAAACCTCACATTTGATAAAATATGACTAAATTCAAGATTTGGGCTCAGCACATAACCTCTGATGTGCGGCGAATCAGGTGTAAGAGAGAAGAGGCCTGGACATCTGAGGAAAAGCTAAATCAAAAAAAGAGAGCCGACACTAACATCCATTGCTCCGCTTTTCCCCTCTTCTTTGTGTTTCCCTTTTGTCCCATTTGCTGCTATTTCTTCCCTTTTCTAATGGCGCCGCTGCTTTAATTGGCAAGTTCAGAGCGCACAAAGACAAGACGAATGGCCGATAGAAAACGGGTGACACGCAACAAAGATCCCAGGCGAGATTGTTGCAATTACACGGCGTTACGTTCCAGCAAAGTGAACCGGCGGTACGCCCACTCCCGCCTCCCCCTGGACCGCTCCCAACCCTGCAACGAGAGGACAAATGGGCCGGCCATTACGCATTATTATTCATAAGAGAGGGTGTGTTATCATTGGCACCGCGTAGCAGCGGCTGTTTAGAAAGCAGAGTGAAGAACTCTGGTCATTGCTGATTGCGCAATCACAACATGTTGCAAGAGAATGTCGGCTCTCCTTTCTTGTATGTAAAACAGGTCACGGTTCAGATTAGTCCGGGCTCACACACTTGCATAGGGGATGTGACATGTTTCACAATGCTTGTGAAGGCATCAAATGTAAAACACGGAATATATTATAGTATTTTTAGCCTGTACAGTCAGTATGCAGATCATTAAAGACTGCCAGAGACAACTACTGTTGAAATAGCCCGTCATCGCTGGCGGCTCATTACTATGACTCGCACACACATTATTACCAGCTAATAATCTTAAATTACACCGCTAATGGTGCGTCGCGTGAGCTGATGTCACATCGCATTACCTAACGACGTACAGCAGGCCGAGACGGAGCCTGCAGCGCTGCTCGGGCCAGCTTGACATGGGTGACTGTTTATGTTGAGGCAGTGCACCCTCCCCCTCCCCCCCACCACCCACCCCGGCAACCGAGGGGTTTACGAGGAAGTTGCCCGCACACAAAAGAGCAGGGGGCGGCGCTGATTGCTTGGCTAATTGATCCCCGCCAGAGATCACAGGGGCTGCGCTCGTAAAAAGGGAGAGGAAAACGCCTCCCCATGACATCACCGCACGCTGCGTGGTGAGAGGAGGCGCGCAAGTCGGGGGGAGAGACTTGTTCCCACTCTGAGGGAGGCGGTTAAAAGACACAAACACACACACACACACACACACACACACACACACACACACATCATACATACATTAGCTGCATGGTGCTCGCAGTACCACCATAAAGGACGTTCCCGACCAAAATGCTGACTATTCTTAAAATGCTCTGCGAAATTCCTGAGAGGTCAGAGGTCAAACGTGTCCACAGGTATTTAGTGTGTTTCTCGAGGACCCAACACGAGAGCTTGAACTCAAGATTGTCTCCTTAAAGAGGTCTCGCTAAACAGGAGAGCACCCTGAAGCCCAGAAGGCAGCAGACTACATCACCTGTGGTGGAATCATACATTTGTTCTTTGGGTAGAGCACTTTCTTTTATTTTTTTTATTACGTGACAAATGTAATGGCTACCTGGATTATATGCTCAGCGGGAACATTTTTTTGAGTGAACAGGGTTCACATCCCCACTCCTATCTGTGGTGAATCACTTTGGTTAAGGTCAGGGAAAGAAATGATAGAAAAATGATAATTTCTGGTTAAAACAAATTGAGTTTAAACTGGACAAACATGGTGACCAGCAGATTAGTTTTTTTCACAGACGTAGGAACGTGCTCAGACTTGGGTGAAGCAGAAGAGCGAGATGGCTTTAGATAGCCTTTCATCTCGAGGATAACTCAATTTATTAGCTCAGCTTTTGCCTTTTTCATCTCTTATCTGGTCTCGGGGCACAAAGTGCACTCTTGTGTGGTTTGGCAGCTCCTCAGAGGTGAAAGGTGAGCTGAGTGATGGGTCATTATGTTTCTCCGTGTGCTGTTGCGGCAGCAGAGAAGACACGCCTTCCCCACAGGGAATAGAGGTGTTGCCACCAAATTGGCCATGATGGCATCATTAGATTGATAGCATCTGTCCTCATACAACCAGGCAGATGCAGCTAAACTGCTCTGTTAGCCTCTGCCCTTCATATCAATTCTGAAGTGAACAGCTGTCACTGTCATGTCAAATTAAGGCTTCTGAAAGAATGTTTTTGAAGGTTGTGATTACAGTTTATTGCATCTGGTCAGTTGTTACTTGCCAAAAAATGCAAATAGGCCCACATTGGCAAAACTGCATCGCCATTATGCTTGCTTGATTGCCATATATATATATATATATATACATACAGTTAGCTGTTAGCACTGTTAGCTATGATCCGCCAGCTCAGGCGTATCCATGATGAGATTCATTGAGATGCAAACGAAATACTCCCAATCACATATCTTGCAACTCTATAGCACAAGCTTAACAGATTTTTAACGTTTTGCTCTTCTACATAAAAATACTAAAGTAAATACCCCTTTCCCTTTTTTAAGCTTCTACTGGCGGCTAAATGAGACAACAAAACGCCATCACGCCTACCAGTCCGCCTTTAGCTTCGCGGCTGTGACGTGAAGTCCTGCTACCGCGGTGTAGTTTGTTGTTAGCCTATAGCATTTGCTTTTTACTTCTGATGATTGTATCCACGCGTAGGTAAGTATCATAAGCCTGTGTTTGACACAGAGCTTATTTTTCTGCAAAAATCCCCCCCAAAAATAAAAAAGCACCCTGGACTTTCTCATACCTTTAATCCTTTCCTGTCCTCAGTAATCTATGAACTCAAGCTGTGAACTATTGGCCAGACCGCAGCAAAGTGATTTTCATTATTACCTTCGGCCAGTAATAAGGAACCAATATTTGACATCATAGAGGCACAACAGAAGAAATCTGAAATTCATTGACGGAATGAAGTGAAATAACCGCCATTGCTGCCAAACTGTGATTCTTAACTTAATCAAAGAGGAGGGTCTTTAGATCATTCTCATATTGGCTCACATTGTTTTGATGCTTTATTTGTTCATGTGTCACCCAGGTGACGGGGTTTCTCTTGATGAGGCGGCCTTTTAAAAAGGTTGTTGCGTAAAAACCTGCTCCGTTCTGTGCGAGATAGAAATCTCCCTTCAGCAGCTCCAACTGTTTCCCTCCCATTGTTGACATTGTTTTGCCTCGAGTGAAATCCTCAACAGTAGTCAGGGAAACTTGTGAAAGGAGTCATCATCTGGAGAGCTTGTTGCGGAAGTCCTTTGTTTTTGTTGTCCTCGCACTCCTCAAACTCCCAGCTGCTGCAGTGGTGTGCATATTCATCATTGTGGGGAAACGTGCGTCCGGTGGAAGTCGGCCTGGAAGCAGCTGAGCGTGACGTATCGCAGTGCTCGCCTTTTTTTTTTGTTGTGTTTGTGCATCACCGTTCACAAACGTGCTTCACCAGAGAAAGTCCAGGGATGCCGTGCGTCAGAAACGCGCGTTTGGTCGAGTCTTGGCTTGAATAAAGATGAGTCTTAAGCGCAGCCTTTTTTATAGCCGTGGCAGCTGATATCATGTTCCATAAAACTGACGGATTTATTGAACCTTTGCAGCAGAAATCATTTGTGATTTATGTCCGGCTTACCAGGATTTTAATGATATGTTTGTGCCATCTATTTTACGGGGATTATGATGTGATCAGTGACTCTCCGTGATGCCCTTATAATCCCACGGAGGAACTGATTCCAGAGAATAAAACATAATAACTGAGTTAATCATTGCCTGATCAGCAAGGCATACAGGATCATGGTTTTAAGCAAAATATTTAGCCATGACTTCATCCATCAAAGCTCCATTACAATTCTCTTTTTTTGCTGACAGTAAAAGTCTCATGATTTAGTACATATAGGGAATGTACTAGTGGGTAAATACACTGTTAAACTTTTTAACAACTTTTGATTCTACTAAAAAACTAGGAAACCGATTGCATTGAAAAAGGTAACTATATAACCATATACATACAACTATTTGTCTACTTGTTCAGTTTACTTTCTGTTGTATTAACTGAAATTCATAAAAAATTTCCAATTTCAAAATGGCACATGACATTATCTTGGTCTTACTAAGTATTAGATAAATAGAGTAAGCACAACAAAGAATGATTTGTTCGCAGGATTCCTTTTTCTTTTCAACAAAATACCATTCTGAGCATCTTAAAAGCAAAGCAAAACAAATCCACTTTTAAGACTTATAAAATAATCTTTAAAAAGTCCAAACACAACCCAAATAGCTTCAGCGAGGCTTTTAATACATGACGACATTCCAGATTGACACCAATGCTGGATGGTTCAAGGTACACAGCATTTGGACCTTTTTTTCCTCTTTATTTTTTATTTTTAAACAACAAAACAGAACAAATCAGGAAATCAACATACACATTTGGTCAAATTAAACAAGGATTTTTTTGGACTGTTGTACCAGCACAGACAGAAAAAAGAAAATCGTGAAATAAAATAAAAATGTTTTTAATGTGGATCATTGTCTATCATTAATAACATAACATAATAGCTTTTTTATAATGATGATAAAATGCTGGAGAACAGTAAATATCTGCAGCAATCAAAACTGATGTTAGAAATGTCAAATTATTACCAGCTCGGGTTACTTCTGATACTACAAAGCATTGAAAATGTGCCAGAAAGCTCCTTTATTATAGTGCAAGTCCAGGTGTGGGGAATATACATATAGAATCATCCCTTTTAAAATGTAGTTTCCAGTTAGTATTCCATTTGTATCGTAAAAAATATTGACACTATAATGTCAAGCTGTGATCTAAAGCAAAATAAAAAAATGCGTACCCACTTCACGGATATTAACGAACCCTTTTGACACTCCTGCAACATCACCCACATGTAGAGAACAGGTGTTATGCAAGCATTGTGTAATCTCCATATGCTTTGCAGGGAGACCTCAGAATGAAGTGTGTTTGATGCATCTTCAACAGCATGAAGAGAGAGCTCAGTGAGGCAAAGACGTGTAGAAGCACACATGCACCCTCCTCAAAGAAACACGTGAAACTGTCAGAGAGACATTCACACCAAGTACAGTGTGTACGCGAAGTATCCAACCACTAAACCAACTGTTGTCATGAAAATATGTCCCCGTAATCTGTTAAGGCCCAAGTGTTGTCTTTCCCTCCGATCGCAGGCTGCTCTGTTTGATCTGGCGCGCGGCGTCAGCTCGTGGTACGAGTGACTGTACAGGATTATACGCAGTGAGAGAGGAGTTGGTCCTGAATCAACAGCAATTGTGCTGGAATTCCATCTTTCTCCGTGTCCGAAGAGGCGGTGCATTCTTCAGACTGTATGGTTAAACATATGACACCCGTTGACAGGGCTAGTAAATATCTGCTGCTGCGGCGCTGAGTTTCTAATAACCAAATTTCATTAGGTTATTATTTCACCGCGTACCGACGTTTGATTGTTTCTGAAGTACGCTCTCCTCTGTAGACGGAGCGGGGAGAAAAAAAACGCCTCCACCGAGCCGTGGGATGCGTAATTCCCATCCAATATGCACACCCACCACGAGCGCTTCCTTCACTAAGCCTGATAGATGGCACTTGAACATAAATAGATTGGAATAGCATAGCTGCAAGTGGGCCCTTGAAACCAAATGAAAGCAGACCCAGAAAAGACACCTTGTTACTCTGGATGTCCAGTGCAAAATCACAGCAAACCGCCGATTTGCAGTAGCGACGCCTTTATAAACTCGCTTTGTGCTCAGCATTTCAATTTTGTGTTTCACTCACTTAGGCGTTTCTAGAATATGATTCTGTGGTAATATATGCATTTTCTTATTAAGTTTGCCTCATAACCACTCATTGCTGTTTTTCTGGTGTTTAGGAAACACACGTAGCAAATACGAATGCTTTCACAAGCTGGGTTGTGTTACATTACAGGGAAACAAAGGGCTCATATATATACATATATATATGTATATATATGAAAATTACACACATTACATGTTGTACTCAATCAATAGCATTCTAGGATTTCTTAAGTGCAAGGCACATAAAAAAGACACCAAAAGTAACGACTTAACATTTGATAGCTAAATGGTGAAACTATGGATGTATTAAGGAGATCTGGATATCGCATCAAAGATGGCATCCCATTCGACCTTATGAAAGTTGCTAGCCGGGCGCATACGCTGGAAAAGCCTCCGAGGCTTCCCTCACACTTTTCGATTTATTTATACGACTCTTGTAGACTTTCCAACTGGATCCGAATATAATAATAAAAGAGTAATTTTGTTTTTTTTGTGATTTTTCAATGAATATGGATAGGAAGCTTGGTTGAAACGTCCAACCTCTGCTGGGCCCACTTTAACACTGACTTCTTAATTGTATGCAACAAATATTGAGACAAAAAATCGATTTAAATTAAACATTGTTATGACTGCTGGTGTTGATGAAGAGGTATTTGAGTTATTCTGACAGCACCGCGTGGGTACGTCTGGAAAAAAAGGCTCTTAATCCATCACTTATACATATCTTCACTCTTTGAGCAGAGTTTCCCCATACGTATCCCAAACGTGTTGCTCTAAACACGGCTTATCAGCGCTCGAGCTGTTGTCCCTGCCGGACAACAACTGCAGCGACCGGGTGAGCAGAGCGGGGATGTGTGGATGAGATAGCGCAGTGCTCATTAGAAGGGCCTGGGGACAGCTGCGGAGATAGCGCTTATTAATCTCATGACGCTCTCACACACACACACACACACACACACACACACACACACACACACACACACACACACACACACACACACACACAAGAAAGTATGTTTTACCTTTGAAAGTGACCAGTCGCCAAAGAGGCAGATTCAGATCAATTCATGCGAAAGAATCACGGACTTCTTCGAAAATTTGCTTGTGCCGCATTGAAACACAAGAAAAAGAGTTCACACAAGTTAAGATGTACAGCCCGCTTTAGTTTTTTCTTTTTTGTATCTGGCTGGTTCTTAAAAAGTAATTGTGTTCTTTGAAGTCACTGCTGAAGTGTTACAATAAACACACCTGTGTCTGAATATTTTGGAAGATGAAAGTACAGCACCAGCATCGGCTTTCTTCAGCACCGAAAGCTAAGAGCATTCCATTTCCTATTCATGAAAAAAGAAAAGCCCCGGCGCATTTTCCCCTCACACTTCCCTTAAGTGGAGATAACATCTGGGATAAGAAAGCAGTAAAGAGTAAGAGGGAAAGGGAGGAGGGAGTGTGCGTGTGTGTGCGTGTGTGTGTGTGTGTGTGTGTGTGTGTGTGTGTGTGTGTGTGTGTGTGTGTGTGTGTGTGTGTGTGTGTGTGTGTGTCTGTGTGAGAGTTCTTCAAAGCTTGGTGTAGTGTGTTGGATCAGCCCTGGGGAGGGTAGTGTGGTAGATAAGCCTGTGACAGCTGCCAAACACCTCTGTGTGTGTGTGTGTGTTTGTGTGTGTGCATGTGTGTGTGTGTGTGTGTGTGTGTGGGCCCCCCATTCAGAAGGAGTGTTTCTGAATCCCAACCACCTGCCAGCTCCGCTCCCTTATGGCAGGTGTGAGTGGGTTTGTACGTGATTCAGACCACTGATGAACGCGGAGCATATGTGACAGTCTTATCGCCAGCATCTTGCTGTAATAACATTAAGACGGGCACATTGATGGAGAGATTACCAAAATGTGAGGGACTGTAAGGGCTGCTCATATGAATGGTACGTGCCTGATTCAGCCTAATAAAGGGAGGGGGGGTGACCGATAAAGGTAAAACATCACTTACACGAGGATATGAGACAATATGGAGCCCTGCATTGTTCAATATTGAAAATTAAGTAATAATAAGTAACAAATCACTAATATTTTGTTTATTGGAGTTCATTTTTATTTCATTATAGACATTTCATTTGAAAATGGCTTCTTGCAAACGCCAGCTTTTAGCTGCTACTTTTCCTCAATGATTTTTCTTTTATGTATGTCACTTTTTGTCATTTTTTTCATGACATAAGAGTTGTCACTTCCCTCTCACTTTTGATCAATCACGTGTCCACCGCCTCATCTATAGTAAGCTCAACAACTGCTCCCAGATTTAGCCAGTAATTCTGAATCAACTAACTTGAAGCTGTTGCTGTAAATAAACACAAACATCTTTATTCATGTAGCTTAGCCAGTTACCACATGTTAACCAGAGCAACAACAATGTAAAAGTAACTCTGAATCAACTCTCTAGAAGCTAATGTATATATACATCTTATATTTCTCTTATTTATAGCTTAACAAGTGAAGAGACGGCTGCAGCTAACATTAGCTGGTTAATTCAGAGTTTCTAAACACGTGTCTCAGAGCGAGAAACACAACAATGTGACGACCAAAGTGGCACAAAGTCTTTCTCTGTGGTGTCTGGCTAACAGGAGCTCTCTAGCTAACACTGCTAACACCGTCTCGTCACTCTAATGCTGAATAATAATCTCACAACCCAGACTGGTTAGCCGGCTAGACAGGTAAGCTAAATAAAGGGAGAGGTGTAACGTTAGGCTAGCTCTACACCGTGTTTCATTTCAGCAACTTGTAGTTGGTTTATTCATAATTACTTTTACATTGCTGTTGCTTTAGCTAACAGGAGCTAACAGGAGCTAAATATGGGAGAAAGTGTTGAGCTGGCTATTGACAGGAAATAAAACAAGAATTTATAATTACATAAAAATTAACTTCAATAAAACTCTAACTTTGAAAATAGAAATGTTGAAATTACGAATTATAGTAAAGCGTTCAGCTTTAATATTTTCTTTGATTATTACTCGAGTTGTTGGTCCAATTAAATATTTTACACAGGGATTATTTCACGTCATTTTAATTTATTTAATATTGACCACTGGGGTTCCATAAGAGAGGCCCTTAAATTTGTGGCAGTGCATCAGTGTGTGAGGAATATGAACTTTGGGGTCAGTATTAACGAGTGAAAATAGCAATGACAATAAATCAACAGTCTCTCAGACGTGTGGGAGAGCGGAAGAAAGTTTTCCTGCCTGACATCACCGGGGTTCAGAGGTTAAATTCACAAGCAGGTGGCCAGTCGAAAGAGAGCCTGAACCAGGGCGTTTCTTTTAGAGGCTCCCTTATTCTCAAGCCAAACCAAAGTAGGCCAAGCCACGGCATCTGTTTTAATAACCTGTTGTCTAAAAATGACAAACTCAAACTAGAAGATTAAAACTTTGTGGTGTCAAGTAAATATATTTTCTCAGGATCTCAAACGACTGCGTTTGGCTCTGTACCACAATTGCAAATTGGAAGGTCTGTAAACATTGTGCGTCGAGTTCATTGCTGTCAGATAACAGGCTCATGTTTCCAAAATGTCAGCTTTTCAGGAGCTAAGAAAAACAGCAGTGTTTTGAGGCTCGAAGACACGACGTTGGGTTAAAAGTTTGGAGTTTCTCAACAGACTGAATTTCTCAGCATCTCTCTCTCTCTCTCTCTCTCTCTCTCTCTCTCTCTCTCTCTCTACTCAGCCTGCCACTGCAACCTGCATGCCCGCCGCTGCCGTTTCAACATGGAGCTGTACAAGCTGTCAGGCCGGAGAAGTGGCGGGGTCTGCCTCAACTGCCGTCACAACACGGCCGGACGCCACTGCCATTACTGCAAGGAGGGTTACTACAGGGACATGACCAAGTCCATCTCTCACCGGAGGGCTTGCAAAGGTAACAGGAAACAGGATATGTCAAAGGTTGTAACATAGTCTGTGCACAGTCACCAGTATTTCCACAGTGTAACTGTTACACGTCCCTCTAATGTAAGGGTTAAGTTATGTTTCATACACATGCTTTTCCAGTGATGGAAAGTAGCCGAGTAAATATGCTCAAGTGTAACTTAAGTACAATTTTCTAGTTTCTCTGACTAACCTGGTTCCTTAAATGCTTATAAACATACTGTACGAATTGCGAGCAGTTCAACCAAAGAAAAAACAGCAAAGATTAGAAAGAAATTAGAGCATATAAACATACATTTGTGTAGCAGAACTTTGTTTTTTCTTCTTTCCTCTCCCATAAATCATGTCACAGTCATTCAGATTTATATTGGGACCCTTTGATTGGGACCTGACCTCTAGATTGAGAACCATTGAACTAAACGTAACTGTTTATAAAGTTGTTCAAACTAACAGAACCTCGATCAGCTAAACTTTCCTTTTGATGAATTAAGTAAATTTTGCTGATAATACTTGTGTACTTTTACTTAAAGCTACTACGTCAATGTGTTGATTTTGGTGTTGGTCCCTGTGGACAAAAGCGGCAGTGTTTCGGAGCACCAGATTCCCTTTAAAAAAAACTGAAACTTTACTGCAGCAAGGTCAGACAGTCTGCCCTGAGCAGTCCTGGTTCTGGCTCTCCCGTGCCTCCCTTCCCTCCAGCGGGCCCAGTGATACGGCTTGGGCCCCCAGACCAGATGGCTCCGATTTCAAGCATTAAGAACAACTATTTATATATTTACTTATATATGTGATATAGAGTAATTATTATTACTCTATAGTAACTGTAAGCAGGATTTTGAATGCATGACTTTTACTTGTAAGTATTTTCTCATCGTGGTGAAGGTGTATTATTTAAGTAAAGGATCTGTGGACTTCATCCACCACCATCTGTTTCACACTTCAGGTATTAAAGGAATTCTTTAAAAAGTTGTGGAGAAAAGCGCCCACCTGTCTTGGTGTCAGTGAACTGACCCGTGGAGCTCCCGAGCTATTTGGGGTCCTCTGTGGATCCCTGACAAGACAAACATAACAAACAGAACAGAGGTGTGAGCTGATCCACTGAACAGAGCTGTGGAAACAACTCGCTAATCGTCCCTCTCCCCTATTCATACTTGCAACACGTAGGCACAAAAAAACAACACACACACACACACAGACACACACACACACACACACACACACACACACACAGGTGTGAGCACATGCGTCAGATTCGAGACCAAAGCCGCCAAGGATTAATGTGTGGGGAGACAAAAGCTGGGGCTCCTTCTGTCTCGCAGCACCTCAGGGAGTAAAGACAGGATCCGAGGCCCTGAGCAAACAACCTGAGCTGTCACTCAGTCACTCCGGCTGTACGCTCACCGGCAAAATATTCCATAGATGCACAAAATACTTGCGCATATCTATGCCTGTCTCTGACTATGTGACGGTGGGAAGCATTGATGGAAACGCAAAATGCTGTTGTTTTTGGAGGGAAAGTCTGTTTATAATCTGTTTATATGGGGGGAAAACTTCTTAAATGCTACTAATTTAATCTGCAAGCCATTGTATATTTACATCATGATCCTTTACCACATCCTAATGACAAATTAGTGACTTAGGGCGGATGCACATATTGCGGTCTTGAGCCACATGCTCCGCCGAGCTATGATGGGCTGGTGAGAGGGTCTAGGGATGCCTGTCCTCCGGTGCCACCATCCTCGGTACACCGCTGGCTATTTAAAACACAGGAACGGCAACAGGATACTTCCTACTGCATGCCACAACAGTCCTCCCCATATTTATTCACTCCGCTTTGCATGAAAGCATACACGAAATGAAAGAAAAGGCTGGAACAACAGGGCCTAAAAAAGCGTTTCTTCCAGATTTGTGTATTTTGTATCAGAGCGCGCTGGGATCGATTTGCAGCATGTGGTATAGTGTTGTGCTGAACACAAGCTTGATAGATCGTCTGCACTGCTAGAAAAAATAAAAGACAAATAAAAAGATAAATGGTTCTCTGCTGCCAGCCTGAACATTTTCACAAGTTGTGTTTGGGGAGTAGTTGGGCTCAGGGGAGACGGAGCTGGGAGCAGGTGAGTGTAACAGGGGTTCTCACTTTTCCTGATGATGTAGCGACATCGATAGATCTCTGCAAAGTCTTTCCAAACAGCTGGATCCGCAACCTGAACAGTTCAGGCCCCTCTCCCCATCCCGTCACGTACCCAGCCCGGCGCTCTGGGATCGAACCTAAACAGCCTGATTGCTGCCCTCCTCCTCGGGTGACAAAAACAGGGTGATCAGTTAGAAACCACTATATTTATTGTTCAAATCAGCCAACCATCCCACTCTGCTGTTGTTGGACAGGAAATACAGCGCTGCGCCAGCAGAGCCGGGAGGAAGTCTGCTTTCATTCCCCGTTCCTTAACCCTTTAACGATTTGCTTAATAGTCGAGACGTTTAGTGTAAAAAGAAAAAGGAAAAAAGGCTCTGCACCTCCGTCTCCAGTGGCAGCGTGGAATGCCTCATGCTTTATTTCCCAGATTAACAACTTCACCGCACGCCCCCCCTAACAGTTTTTTTTTCCCCCCCCCCCCCCCCCGTACGTTTGGCAGCCTAAGCCTTTAACTAGGCGCAGCGAGTCCACAGGGACGAAGCTGGTACATGGTCCACTGCACGCCACTCCTCCGAACCCCCTCTGCACAGCCACCCCCCTTCCCTCCCCCTCCTCCCACTGCAGGTTGAAATCAATTAATCTGTCCAAGTTTGTAGCACCCCCTGTGAAGGAAGTGAGGCTGTGGTTTTGGACATTTGAGATGAAAGTGGTACGAAATAGAAGGAAAAAAAAGTCCCCTACCAGCACCTTTTAAAGCCATGCTAAGCTAAGCCAAGCTAAGATAAGTCACCAATGTCGATGGGATTTTGAATGACGTTTCTTACATCTGGAGCAGGACCTGGACATTTCCTGTCCACTTACAGAAGAAATCTGTGAGTGGTCTCTATCTTCTCATCTAACTCCGGGCAAGATAAATCGAATGAGCGCGTTTATACAAATTTCAACTAATGCTTAAATAAATCAGCACAGATTGCAACTTAACAATGTTGGATTTTAGGATTAAATTGTTCGGCGCCCACCCTGATATATTATTTGTAAAAGATGAAGGTGGATAAACATGCCCAGGCAAACAAGAGTTTATTTTTTATGATTTTTATTTCACTGATTTTTGGTAGACAAGGATGTAAAGAGGCAGCCAAAAGAAAACTTTGTTGGTAGAAACCGTCTCCATCTCTATGATGTAATTGTTCGTTCGTTTATTGTTAGCTGATGGCTATTTTATTGCGTTTGTACTTTCCTTTAAACAGCCCTCCCTCATTTTATATAAGAAACATGTTCATGTTGAATTCTCACAGGAAATGAACTGGATCCCTAAAAAAAAAAAAATTCACTTATTTTAATTCAACAAATACACTTGGAAGACGCTTTCACAATATAAATCAAGTAGAAGAAAAACAAAGATGTTAGAGCTTAAAAAAAAATAAAAATAAAAAAAGATTTAATAAGCATCTCGTTATGTTCATGAAGCTCTATAAATTCCAACAAAAAGCAACTCCAAAAACTCTGCTGGACCACTTCAAGCAGATTTGAAATGACTCTGCTGGTACATATAACACATGCAGGGCTAATAAGGAGGCTGGGCTTCCACTTCAAACACTGGCTTTATGGTAAATGTTTGGCAGAGCACACACTCACACAGAACAAATTTCTCACATTTAAACGTGCGATCCTCCCAACTAACAGCTTAAACAGACTTTGAAGTGCGTTCCACTCGTCCGTTATTGGGAAACATTATTCAGGCCGTATTTGCATGGAACTCTTTGCCAAAAAAGCTCCACATTGGAAAACTCAATCTGAAGAGCACACAGTCTCTCTGATCACAACGGTGCAGAGGACACAAAGCCCGCTCTCAAGAAAAGCTCAAAGACACACGCACCCCCGACGAGCGGCCCCATAACGCACATGCATTTCTTTTTTTGCGTTTACACACAGTAGAGCGATGCAGTGCGGTGAGGGTGAAATACTACAATTAATCAAGCTATTTGCTGTTCCAGAGCAGACCTATTGAGGAATCCCGTGGTCATGATGGGTGGAGGGAAGCAGTGTAATTTGATTGAGGTTTTACGCTGGTGCGGGGCCCAGTTCCCCATCTGTGATGGTCTGGAAGGAAAACGCAGCTCTAATGTGAGTGATTCCTCGCTAGGTTTCCGTGTGACGACTTTTTATTGTATGGAATATGTAGAGTCAGCAGAGGGGCGGGGCAGAGACACACTGTAGCCATTTGAAAGCCGATATGTTTTTTTTGTTTTTTTTGAGGGCGCTGGTTTTTTAAACCACAAGTTGTTTACTCGGGTTCAATCTAGCTTGATGTTCTTGTGCCTTTTTTTTCTTCTTCTTCTTCTCCCCCTCCTTTCCCTCCATAGCTTGTGACTGCCATCCAGTCGGAGCAGCGGGGAAGACGTGTAACCAGACGACGGGCCAATGCCCCTGCAAGGACGGTGTGACAGGAATCACCTGTAACCGCTGTGCCAAGGGCTACCAGCAGAGCCGCTCCCCCATCGCCCCCTGCATCAGTAAGGCCTACCTCTACCCCCCTCCCAACCCCCTTCTACACACAACGACTGGGTCCACACAATGTTAATCCAACAACCTCTCATAGGGGAACTGGTGCAGCTTTCTTAATGAATGTTCATGATATCAATCTGTAGAATTACACTTTTCATAAGAAAACATTTGGGTTGCAAAGTTGCCTCATCATGCATCAGGACTGATGTAAATACATTCATTAAGGGCGAATGTAAAGGGCAGAAATCCCAATAAACACCGCAGTAGTGACCTCATCAAGGCATCAGGTCAGCAGTGAAAGGCTGTGGGTTCCTCACTGTCTAATATGTCATCATGATTAATTCGGGGTACCTTAAAAAAGCAGCACTACATATGCAGCCAAGGGGATTTCTGACTACCCCTTTGTGATAAATGATCCATAAGCATTCAAAATGAATGTATTAACCATTGATAAAACAGTTTGTTGAAACTTGAAACAACAATAAACTCTTTATAAATAAAAAATAAAAATACTTGTCAAAGCTAAAAAGCTTTAAACTCACACCAGAAAGTGGTTCAACCAAATGAATCTGTGTCTATTAGAAATATTTGGTTCTGGCAACTTGTTGACGCGGAGCATAGCTGCTCAAAGTGCGGCCCGCGGGCCAATGGGAGCCCCTCAGAAACATCTAGTGCAGCCCGCCAACGTGACATGAAATAGACGCGTTATATTTTAATCAGCCACGTTCCTTTCCGACGTTTCACTTTCAATAGCTTCCATTTAATTCCCTGATCGACTGTACAGAAGAAGTGGACGTGATCACCCTCACGTCACCCATTGGTCTGTAGACCAATGGGTGACGTAAGGGAACTCAGAGAACCTCCGGACACGACCTGAAAAGGGACAGGACGTGCTTGTTATGCATGAATTCATGGCTCACACTCATCTCCTGTTATATTTGAGATATTTTGGACAGATATTTGGCCGTTCAAAACACAGCCTGGATAAACAGACCAGCAGAGGTTGCCTAACATGGCCTTGTGTGCCTTCAAACGCCGTTAACGGTCTCTCTCACAATAAATCCCCAGAACGAGTCCATGGGAATGATGGCTGATATATTTGTTGGCTGTATCTGCTGCCTGCAGATCCCAGGCCCTCGGCAATAAACGCCAACGCCTCGCAGAAACAGAGATGGGTCGCTAGCAGCTGCTTTAGCTAAGAGCATCAAGTAGCTGGCTGGCGTGGTCAGATAAGATAACGGCGATGTCTGGGAGGACATGTACACACTAACAATTGTCCGCTATGTTACCGGGGTGGACATTTCTGATAAAGGCCTGCGTGGCAACTGGACGTGGCGTCTGTGGTCTTGTTTGGCCGGAATCCTGAACGATAATCTGAACCTGTGAACCTGCTGGAATAGCATTTCTCTCATTGTGTTGGGAAGGTAACGAATGTGGTGTAAAAGCCAGAGGAAATGGGGTTCTTGAAGAACATATTTGGTTTCATGTATATTTATTGAGATAATGCCTTTTGGCTTTTTTAATAGCACGATATTACATTTTTGTGATATCTAACTCCCTGCCAGCTCCGACTTTAACAAGACCGGCGACCTTGGCTCGCTGCACCTACAACACACCACAATCCGGAGGGAGCGGAATATTAATGGAAAACTCACAGTCTTGTTACACATTATTTCAGCACATCTGTGTGTCAAAATCAGCCGTCATTAAAAAGACATCCCATTAAATCTGTGCTCGGAGGGTTTTCACATTCTGCTCTTTGGAGAATAACCAGGAAATTGAGCTACATATATTCCCCCATCACATAAGTTTTATTCTGTATTGCGTTACAATATGATCACAACGTTAAAATCTATTCCCCTCTTTGTCACAGAGATCCCAGTTGCGTCTCCGACAGCAACTTACACCAGCTACGAGGAGCCGTCAGGTGAGAAACACAGCACATATTCTTCTGAGTTTTAGAACAATTAAACAACACAATACATATCTGGATTAAAGTCACATTATTAAATACCTTTGGTTTTCAATTCACCTGCACAATGAAGTGGTATTGCTCTGTTAATGTCTTTGCTGTAATGTCCTCTGCTTCATTCTTTTAAATCACTGCCCAGCTAAACTAAAGCAACGGCTCCGTCATGCATGTGATTGTGCGTGCATTTCTAGCACCGTGCCTGTTTTTTCCATCCGTCCGTAGTCGTAGTCCTCAGCTAAACACACGTCAGTGAGGTCTGAGTGCCGCTGATGTAAACTCCAGATATTTTGCCAGCGCTCCCTGCGGCCTCGTTGCCTGTATTCCCAGCCTGCCCAGCGGCCTCCCCAGGGCCTCAGCCCTAATCTGATTACATGCTTCATTTGCACCAGTTTGTATTTCAATCAAGGCCGGCTGTGCCGACAGTGACGCGACCCTATTGTTTATGTGCTCTGACAAGCGTCTCCGTGTTGGACCGCTGACATTAGACCATGTGCAACAAAAATATCTACCTGCAGCTTCAGTGGACTTTGTCCGTCCTTTAGCGGCCGATTAGGACGGCTTTTCATAGAAGTAATTGACCAGCTAACAGGCTGTAAACCTGCTGCCTCAGCTGGTAATATGCATTTATTAAATTACAGTGTTAGCTTTTGCCATGAACCAGCTTTGGCTGAACGGACTGAGTCACCTCTGATCATCAATCAGTGTCTGATGAGAGTGGCGCCACTGACTTCATTCAGCTTTGTTGCGAGTCCCACTTCCTACTATGGTGACTGGTGACTGTGCGGAGTTTGGATTCCTGTCAAGAGACTCCACACAGACACCACCCTCCAAATTAGGAGCAGCGCGGTCCCCCGGGGACCACGTAGAATGAACGTGGCACTGCTGCAGGACAACACAAAGGGGGCGTTTGTCCTCGCAGCGGGAGATTGGACCTTAATGAGAGCCGCGGGTGTAATGGCCCAGCGCAGCGATTGCGCTAAAGGGGCTAATGGGCAACGTCAGCTATCAAAGGGAGGTATGATAAAGGCCCCCAGGGGGCCAGCAGGAGATAAAGCGGCCCCCCGCCCTCGGCACTTCATTTACATGGAAATCAGGCGTGCTCGATATGGACTCGTCAAATTCATTTACTTTGGGATTTCCTCTTTTCTTATTTCTCCCGCCACCCCAGAAAGCGGCCAGGCATTCCACCAGAAATGCTTTTCTCTACATACATGAATTCGATCCTCAATCCCACGTCCCGTACCGCTCTCTGTTTTTTTTTTTTTTGAGAGGGAGGAGAGGGGCGTTTTTTTCTTCCTCAATCATTACCCAGGCAACCTCATTCACACGGAGCATAATGGGGAAGAAAAGGGAAGACTGGACAGAGGGCTGGAAGAAATAATGAAGTTTGTCCATATTCAGGCAAGCTGAAAGGTCCCCTCTCTCTCTCAACTGCCCCCTCCTTTCTCTTCAGACTGCCCAGCCCAGCTTTCCCACCCCCCACCCCCACCCCACCTGAAAAGAGCACAAGGCTTATTGCTCTGGGAGAGGCGGAATGGGAGGGGGGTGGGGGTGGGGGGGCAACACTCAGAGATGATCTGGTTCCAATTTGTGTCAGTCAGTGGAGAGTGCAGGGGAACAAATGATTTCAATTTTTCAGTTGGCCCTCTGGTCCCACCACCAGCGCCCTCATTACAAAAAGGTACCTGGCACAGTGACAGAGCGACAGCAGCGGCCATCGATAAAGCCCTTTGGCAGGTCCAGGTACACATGCACCGGTGTACAGGGGACACGGCGGAGACATTAATCAGAAGCCCGAGAGCTTCTTTCTCTAGGGGGGCGCAGAACATTCCGCCTCGGCCAGCGTTCGAGTATTTACTCTCTTCCATCACGTGGATTAGATGCCGCAAAGGGTCCCTGCTAATTTTCCGTAGGTCGCTTGCTAATATCCCCCAGTGACCTTCTTTTGTGCAGGGGTGTCCTCTGTAGCCCTCGGAGCACACACAATGCATGCCAGGACACTGACGAGGGAGCAGGCTGGAGTGTAAAAGTTGGGAGGAGTATAGTAAAGAGTGTGTTGACAGACACAGGAGGATCTGTGTGAGCTGTAACCCGTTTCACAGTGGCACTTTGAAGGCATCTTGGAGACCCCGGGGGCACAAATAGTGTGACGCAAAGGGACCATATGACACACACACGGAAGCATTTTATGAATTGCAGGATGAAATTTGCCATCTAACTTTGCCTCTTTCATTCCTTTTCACCTCTTCTCCCATAGACTGCGAGACTCACTGCAAAGCCTCCAAGGGAAAGATGAAGATCACGATGAAGAAGTACTGTAAAAAAGACTACGGTGAGTGAGTCCAATATGCGGGAATGTGCGCTGCCAGACGTCAGCCAGCAGTCAAGAGGTCAGATGTCTCAATTAATCAGACCCCGAGTGAAGCCAATCCACACCCTGGTGCTGCTCTTACACAGCCAGAAGCGCTGTCCTCTAATTCAGATTCATCTGGAAACACATCTTTTCTCTCCGTTGCCGGCATCCAAAACGTGGAGGATTTTGAAGTCTGGACAGGGAAAACAGAGCTTTTAAAGACAAGTGACTGCCAGCCAACGCTCCGCTCATGTTGTATGTTGATCCAGCTGATCTGATCAAACAGTGCAAGTGTTTTCATTGACATATCTCTCCTTTTCTGGTGTCAACTAACAGGTCAAAGGTATCATTTACCTTCAATCAAATCATTATTAAATGCTTATACTGTATGAAAAACCTATACTTTATCGACAGGCCAGTCAAAACACCTGTAATGTTTGAAACGCAGATGAAAGAGAAGGATGGCGGCGAAAGAACAGAGCTTTAAAGGTTCTGAGAGACAGATGTTGTTACCGTCGTACAGAGCCAGGCGAGCGGTTTCCCCCTGTGTCCAGTCTTTGTGTTAAACTAAGCTAATTGACTGCTGGCTCCTGCTACATATTTACCGCACAGAGATGAGAGTGGCATCAATCATCCCATCATAGCTAACATCCGTATAAATTAAACAAACTCATAGCAACTTGTGCTCTCACTGAGCTGAGCTTTTAAAGACGAAAACAAGCTGTGGAGTTGTAATGTTACGGAGTGTGGAGAGCCAGAGTAATGGTAAATGAGTAAAATGTAATAACTTAATGCTTCAACCACGCACTCTTGCCACAGCGTGGGAAAGCCCGTTGCTATCGCCAGATGAGTGACATCTTTGTTCGGCTCATTTTCTGTAACTGGAATTAGCAAGCTAGCTAGCTAACTACAGCGGGACTGTAGTGGACAGCTGGCTCGTTAGCTAGCTTGTTAATTCCACCATGCTTTAATGCTACACCGGTTACTGAATGTGAGCCAAACAGCGGGCTGGTGGTCAGCAGCGCTGGGTCTGACGGCTCCTCCATGGCACTCCACGCCGCTCTGGAGAAGGACAAGTTGTCTAGCGGACTAGCCAGCCATTCTTCTCTGGCGCCGCGTCCGCTCTCTTTCTGGCGAGCCACGACTACACTTTACGGCCCCACTGACGTGTGTTGTCACCATAGCAACTAACAACAATAGCCATTTTCTTTTGCACTAGTCAAGTGACCAAGGAAAACAGTTCTATTCTAATAGGAGTCCTATTCTATCTCTATGGTTGAACTATTCCTTTAACTGAGAACAGGATGGAGGATGACAATGTGTAAATACTAACGATGTGTCGTCTTTCCTTTGAGGATTGCCTAAGATACCTAAATGTATTGTGTTGAGTAAAAGCCTGTGCACTTCTGCCGCCCTGCTGCACCTCTTCTCTGGTCAGTTATAAAAGTGTGGAGGTCTGAACTACGGTAAACCTAAGAGTTACAGACCACACAAGCACGGTGGACACGCTTTTTCCAACACCGCCAGCCTGAGGCATTTAGCAAAAACGCTTGATGTTTTAAGAGCAAATCCCAAACAGATAAGAGAAGCCAAAACACACACGGCAATCACATTATGTTGTCGACGAATCCACAGAACAAGTGGCGCAGCTGAAATACATCTAACAGTGAAGTGCCTGGTAAATAAACACCATATCACAGGGTATGACGTGATATTTAAAAAAAAAAAAACATTGGGACCACCAGAATGAAGCAAAGACAGCTGTGTCTCGCAAACCAACAACTTGGAACCAGATGAAAATGTGATGGTTGATGATACTGACATTTACACTTCACACTAAAAGCAGTGCCATACCTGTAATTCAAACACATTGAGGGATATAACTGAGGCAGTAGTAGAATACTTGTTTTCATTACACTATCCCACTACTTTCACTCACACGACAAATGATCCACTGCGCTCTTTGGATTTTCCGCACCATTAATCATGGCGGCAATATAATAGTTTATCGGTTACCGATGGATCAACATCTGTTAAGCACAGAGGCACACAAAAAACAACCTCCGTTCAATCAAATGTTACTCATCTCGTCTCAGCCAGGTTTCTGCAAGTATTGTATTCATTAAAAACACAGTAAGAGTGCTTCTGTAAATAAAAACTACATTTTTCTTTGTTAAAAAGGTTCTTCCCTATTAGCTCTGCTAGAACACTTCCAGCTCCCCTAATGTTGATTGCTTTCAGAACATGACTAACTTGCCCCTAATTCAAGATCATCGTTGCTGAAACTTCATCTTTATGGACTTTAAAACGGCATCCAGCTGAAAATTGGCCAAATAAATTGTATTCCCCCTTACAGCTGAGTAGACAGTAATTCAGGCCATTTGTTGTGTTTTGCTAGGAAGCCAAGTGCAGCCATTATTCATATTTCGACTGACTTAAATCTTAATCATCGGAGCTGAGACAGGCTCTGCATCTATAAATCAGTCGGGCTGAGTCAGGCAAAGCGGGCGGTTCCTGTTGCTTTTCTCTGAAGTTCGTGTAAAAAAAGAAAACGGTCTGGAAGCAGATGATTCTGCCTGAGCCGCTGCTGAGCCAGTGTGGCAGACATCATTGCTTAGCATGCGCTCCCTCCGCCTCGGCCCTAATTCATTTCTCAGGCCTGTCGCCTCGCTTTTGTGGGAGCTTCGGGGTCTCGTCTCTGTTCTTTTGGGGGGCCACAACCCCCCATGTGTGAGCGGTGATGCGGGGCCCCCTGGGGGTCACGGGAAGGGGCCCTCTGTTTAAACACAGTTGTGCGCTGCGCCGGCAACCGAGCATTCCTCGGGGCACAAACAGGTGGTAAATTAGGCGGACGGTGACGGATTGCCGCCTCGGAGAGAAAGAAATATGTTTTGTTTATTCAATTTTTTTGTTTTTCACCGCCGCCGTAGCTACGGAGATGGAGGACACAAAGGGATTATATTCTCGCCTGACACCCTCCTTCTGCACACACGCACCCTCTCTCTCCCTCCCTCGCCACCAGGAGGACAATGAATCAAAGCGCCGCGTGTTTGCCGACGCTCCGGGATAGTGCTCAAAGGCAGACCCCCCACCCCCACCCCCAACCCCCCCCAAGGCCTCCCAGGCCACCCCTCTGTGCTCAACCAAGGGTAACAGGTCCCAGATCATTCACTCAGCTGATAACCACGGGGGACAGGGGCCTCAGCGCGGTAATTAAGCGAGCCCTAATTTCATTAGCCCCTTTGCTTGTTGGTGGCATGCGGTGTCAAGCTGCAGCACACCACCCAAAGAAGATAAACCCAGCTGGAAGTTTGGCGGTGAGGGAGGCCCCACGGTTGGCAGACATTGTGCGAGTGCAGGATCATCTCACACTCATCGCCTCTCTCTCTCTCTCTCTCTCTCTCTCTCTCTCTCTTTCAACCGTCTCACCAAACAGTGTCAGTGTGCACCAATTCGTAATAGATTGTTGTGCTCTCAGTGTCTCTCTCTCTCTCTGGTGTCCATTTCGCTCAAAACCGAGTGGTGTGGATTTGTGTGCGTTGCGAGACGCTGCGCAGACTGAGAACGCACTCGAGCGACAGAGAGAGAAAGGGGGAAAGAGGCAGACGCGGACAGAGAGTCTGGACGCTGTAACCGAGTCCCCTCGGCCTGGAGAGGAGAGCGCTATCTCCGCCGGATTCTCACGCTGCGAAGTTGGACGGGGCTCTGGGAGCAGAACCCCGGACAGCTCATGAGGTCGGAAACACATCCCGATTCTCCTGGAACTTTTTCTGTGGCTGGGAAGACAAATAGCGGCCCCCTCCCCCAACTCCCCCAACACCCCCACCTCCCCCTCGCACACCCTTTATGTGTCTGGATGAAGGAGAGCGCTGCGCTGAATGGCAGGGCTGTGAGAGCTCGCTCTACTCAAGCCCAACAAACCTTCTTTCTTCTGAAATTGTGTGCAATTTGCTCACACCGTGCATTGACACACATACTCAAACACCCCACTCCTCCGGTTCCTGGCAGTAATGGGGGACGACCGATGAACACTGAAAGTGATCATGTTCAGCCAGAGAGGCAGAGAAAAGGCCAACTTAACCTAGCAATCTGAAGGAAATGAGAAGGAAGGATCACACATTACGACAGTATTTCGTAATGTGTTGAACAGAAACCACAGATATGTCTTGGACAGATAAATAGATAAATAAAAGATATGCTCCAGCATCCAACTGATTGTCACTCGAGTCGTTCCCATCACCTAATCCAATCTTCAGATTCGCTTCATTCTCACAGTCGTGGGCGAACCCCCACACGCACACTTAGGCGTTAATGGCACATTCCTAGCTAAACCCACGGGGGTGAAGCACTTCACCTCGAGCGCAGATTAGCTCCATCGCCGCCGAGCTGTTCGCCCCTTGTTGCAGTCACAGCAATGAGGTAATGGCCGCTCCGTCTGACGGAGGATCCGTGCAGGCGAGCCTTTGCGAAGGAGGCTTTACTCATTTCCCGGTATAAAGATGTCTGTAACAAGTGGCGTTCCAATAGTTACCAGGTTGGGCTTGATTTGGCCTGCGGTTGTCAGTGTTCTGATGCTCAGAGTCCAGCTTAACACCTAATAGACCAATTGGAAATGATTTGTTTCAGAAGGTATATTGTTAGCAGATGTGGCAATTTTTCTAGAACAAAAAAGAAAAAATCTCCTCTGGCCTTCTGTGTTTGCAATAAAGAACCTAATAACAACGTCTTCCTCCTCAAACTGAGCCTGCGGCCACCTGAAGTAGAAAGTCTCTCTCTGGCCCTCACAAGAAAGTGTGCTCTCCGATGTTCTCCGCCATGAACCTTTGTGTGTTTGCACCGGGAGTGCTATGGCAACAGTTGCCGTAATAGGAAGCATGCTCAGGATCACAAGAAAAGGTCGAAGGTCAGAGATGAGAAGCGAGACCGGCGACAGGCTGCAAAGTCAGCGAATTCTGGTTTTGCTGGACCTTTTATACAATGCTGTATAAAAGTGTTGGCATCTGTCTGCTGTTATAGTTTATGCCAGATGTCAACACCAGGTCAAGTTCCAAATGTGTTCATTTGAATCCATTTTTAAAATAGATGTTATTTCACATTATTACCTTCATAAAATAAATAAATCTGTCTTTTTTTTAGGATCCATTTAGTTTGCGTTTGTACTACTGCCACTTGGCATGGCAAAACTCTTTAACCATTACTATTAACTGTTCAGATCTCTCGATTGCAACATATGGTGTTCGAGTGCTACAGCTGATTCAATATATGGATTTTTTTTTTACCCAAGGGCACATACAGTATACCCAGGGGTAATCTCCATAAACAGATTCTGCATGCATATGTAGACTCTGGAGGCAAGATTTTGGTACCGCAAGCGTTCTGGTTTGCCATCTAAGAAGTATTGACCAATCGCGTTTGAGGAGGCTTTGGTTGAATGCAGGTAAACGGTCCGTGTGGAGACCAAAAGAGGCGGAACGCTTTGGCAGGAATGCAATATGGGAACTCACCAGCTATCCTCAGATTTAGCTTTTTATTAGTTCAAAATGTGCGTGTAAACTGGCTTCCCTGGCTACATCAGAACCCCAGAAATATAGCCTCTATCCCCCAGAGGCTAATCCATCATCAGACGGATAGCCGATGGGGCCCCGAGATCGACCCAGTGGTTTAAGTATCTCTGGTTGGGTATCACTAGATGATTATATGTCCATGTAGGTGGTCTAACCCCGGCTTCTCTCTCCTCTTCCCCCAGCTGTCCAAGTGCACGTGCTGAAAGGAGACAAGGCGGGCGAGTGGTGGAAGTTCACCGTCAACATCATCTCCGTCTACAAACAAGGCGAGCACCGCATCCGCCGCGGCGACCAGCTGCTGTGGGTGCGCGCCAAGGACGTGGCCTGCAAATGCCCCAAGATCAAGCCTGGGAGGAAGTACCTGCTCCTGGGGACAGACGACGATTCCCCCGGGCAGAGCGGCGTGGTGGCGGACAAGGGGAGCCTGCTCATCCCCTGGAAGGACCTGTGGGGCCGCCGGCTGAGGAAGTTCCAACAGCGCGACAAGAGGGGGAAGTGCTAAAAGTTGCTGCAGGCGAGCGAGAGATTGAGGGAGAGATTGAGGGAGGAGGTGGAGGCGAAACAGCGTCTCCGCTGGGATGAATGCAAAGAGGAGAGGATGAATGAAAAAATATAAAAATAAACTGGAAGAATAACAAGATAGAAAGACACAGGTGAAAAGTAGAAGAGATGGGGGAATGACTGAGTGCTGCTGCTCTGAGTTGGAGCGAAGAGATTAGTGTTGTTGTTTTTTTTTTGGGAACTTTTGTGAAGGAGCTCGTTCTACAGTTGTTCTGTTTCTGTTCGTCTTTCAAGGTTCGTTTTGTCGTGTAATTGCAGAGTTTGCACTTAATGTTGCAGATACGTCACACCCTGACTATTTTACCCATGATGCCGTTGTGTTTTGTTTTTTAAGTCCCTTATTGAGTTGTTTTAAAGAGCAATGCATCTACTGTATCACTCTTTTTGTATTTTTAAGAGGATCTGTCTCCACTGTGCCGTGTGAAGCATCGTCTAGTTGAATGAAGAGACTTTTTTTCGAGGCATTGAGGGACTCCACTGGTGTATTATAAGTTGCTCCTGTAACCTGCCAAACTTTGGATAAACTCTGTCGACAGCTAAAAGTGAGAAAAAAAAAATTGTGGATTTACTCTGTGGGAAACATAATCGGTGCCATCTTCCCTGCTCACGTGTGAGGGTCGCCTCAGAGCAACAACTTGGGTGTGTCGTGGGATCGCCATAACAACCCTCTGCTCACTCTGCAGTAATGATCCCGTCTCTGCTCGGCGCTTATCGATATATATATATATATATTTATATATATATATAGATATATATATATATCAACAGTATGTGGATGCATGTAAAGTAACCATACGTGCGTACGTAGACATTATTCTTAGTAGATGATGCCGTAGCATCGGCTAGATGTAGAGTAGACGTGTCAACCATGCACTTATTTTTACTAGTTTTAGAACATATGAGATATGTTCACAAAGAAAAGAAATCCCCATACTGTACCATATGATGCACAAAAAAAAAAGGAAAAAAAAGCTGTACAGTTAAAACCCTGCTTGCCGCGTCACAACTACAGTTAAGAATAGTGTTTGTTCTCTAATAAAAAGCCTAAATGTAAGTTGGACGTCCCAAACATTTGCAAGTGAGAGAACGGATGAAGTGAAGAATCTCACTTTGTTTAAAAAAAGAAATAAATGGAAAAAGAAGAGAATTTTCGACCTATCGAGCAACACTGACTCACTGCATGCTCACCATTTACTGTAGCTGACTGCAAGCTAACGATGATTGTGAATTATGTACACATTTGATTTGTATACCGTATTCAATGTTGTGGGAAGATAACCTGTGGAGTGATGAAATATCACAGATGTTTATTGTGCCGTGCGTTCAGCGCGCTGTCAAATGTTCCCTCAGAGCGACCTCTCTGAGGACTGGATTCCACTGTCAGGACTCGGTACTCGACATAAAGGCATGACCCATTGTCTGTGTGTTATATAGCTGTATAGTATTACCTTTTTTTTATTTTATTCTTTTTTGTTGTTGTTGTTGTTGTTGTTGTTGTTTTGTTAAACATTAACTCGATCTATCTCCATGTGAACTTAACCAGAGTTTTTAAAATACTAGAGGCTTAATAAATGAATGTCGGAGAAATGTCTCATGTTTACGTGAGCGCCCAGAGGATCACACTATGACACGTACACCAAATCCCACACGCAGGACCACACACACACACACACACACACACACACACACACACACACACACACACACACACGCACACACAAATACAAGGGTACACCTCAGTACTCCGTGCATCATACTGTATGTATTTGAAAACTACAACGCACTTATAGTCTCTGCCAACACATCTGTACCGACTGTTTATTTTATATTTTTCAGAAAGGTAACCACCAGACTCCATGAATATTATACCTAAATAATTATCTGCTCATGTTTATACATCGGCTTGTAAATGTTGTTTAGCAGTGTCCATTGCAAATGGTTGTGTAATGTCTTGTAATACTAATATATTATGTTTATCACAAATGAATATATTTAATGACACATGAGAACAATGTGGCTTTTGTGGTTTTTACGTTTATTTTTTACTTTTTGCATTGAATTGTAGACGGCTGTGATGAAAAGTATTGATACATGTTTGGCTATTGAACAGCCTGATAGAACTGAAAATTAATTCATCTGAAATAAAGCTGTGTAAACAAAAAAACAACCAAAAAAACTGAGGATGATCCCAGATGAATTGACTTTTTTTATTCTTCTTTTAAGTCAAAAAGTGTCATTATTTTTCACATATCACGAGCAGACATTTAAACTACCTACTCCAACAATGTGCTGCAATACAATGTTTTATCAGTGGTTACGGTTTGTGATTGTAGAAGCCAAAAGCATAAGAAATAGTTTAATCTACAACTTAATTATAATTTCTAAAAAAACAAATAATAACCTAAAGGAAAGCCCACAAGCGCATACGGCAGGACATTCTAGATTACAGTCCCACTATTTATTGAATACAGGGTTTTAATACATATACAGTATTTAAGTACAACGTATAAAGGGTTAGGGGATAAGAAGGTAACAATTTAGTGTTTTAGAGGAGTAAGAGGGATAAATTACACTTTAACTACCTTTTTAAATTACTGAGAACCTATTTAATAATTACAGGGTGCAGTAATATTATTACTGGGCAAAACAAGTTGATATGGCAACGCGATTTGTTATGGTATATTTCCTTTAAAGTCATGACATTCATACAAAAATATATATATATGGAGTAGCCCATCAATTATATAGTTTAAAAAAATAGTTTTAATATAGTGTTTTTTTTACCAATAGCCATGAAACGGTTCCATTTATATTTCTAAAATGATGAGGAACAGTGATGTAGTTTTGGGGTTCAAGCCATAATCCATCTAACAATTAAAACTGGTGTCAGAAAGGAACCAATACGAGCTTTTATATCCCGTCACATCATCAGATCATAAACAATTCAGGAGCCTATTACATACATGTTCACTCTCAATTAAACAAAGAATACTGTGGCCAGCGATTAGTAAATTGCCAAAAAGTGAGACATGTCAGTTAAAACGTTTTTTGGGGAAAGCATCAGGAGCTACAGCTACGCTGACGGGTGATTACTACAATCAAGACAAAGCATTGACAGCGTGATTGTGTGAGAAATCTCCTTCACTGTGGAAGTCTGGGGAGTAAGTGGGCTGCACAATAAAGCCATAGTTTGGTTACAGGGCATGTTAACATTAACATTACACTTTTTGTGTCACACATAGTTTGATTTATTTTCATGACATACCGGAGCTAATGTGATAGGACACAAATCAACTATGATTTATTATTTACTGATTTGTAAATGTGTTACCCCCTTATTCTCTCCTTCCCCTGCACCTTCAGGGAGCCACTAAGTATTTGATTGAAACTGCTTCTATAAAAGGATTATTTACACCGTAGTTTGTGAGCTGTGATGTAAAGTTATAAAAAATGTCATCTGCTGAAACACAAGGTGATGAACAGCTCAGCGGGCTCGAGGAACACTTTAACACACGATGCAACAATAACTGTGGAAACTGTCTAAAGAACAAATCTTCATGAAAACTTTTAGAACTAAAATATGATTTATTGTGAATGCTGAAGAAAAAAAAAAAAAACGCACTACTTTTAACAGATTATTATACCTTTTTAATGTTAGTTATTTATTTTATTTCAACCTCAGGAAAATGTGTGAATTCTCCGAAGGGGAAAGTTGTCAGCGAGAAAAAGGGAAGCCAACAGTCAAGCAAGTAAATTAATTAATGTTGGATCCCGTGCCCTCCGTGCACTTCACAGACAATAAGCACTGATCGCTGTGATGCAGGCATGTTGCTAAAAAAGGGTGATATCACCGACGCGTCTGATCCAAACCGCAGATGTTATTGTTGTAGCTGGGAGGTTTTGGCGTCAACCCCTTAACTTATTCCTGAGGGAGCTTTACACCAAAAACACACAACTCTGAACCCGCTCCAAACGAGCGTCCATCTGTCTTGGCTCGAGGACCGGGTATTGATATACTGCTCCCGCAATGCCCGGTGCAGATTGCTCCAAGGGGGTTGGGGGGTCGGGGGGGGACTGATTATACAGTCACTGCTGAAAGTTTAAGCTGTGTTCTCCATTAATAGAAAAAGGCCACCAGGATTACTGGCCGTAAAAGAACAAAAAAACCTCTCCGATATCGGTAGATGGTAGAGGAGGAAGGAAGTGATGACGAGGCCAGAGGATGGTTGTTGAACGTGCCTGTTCAGGTTCCACTAGCCCCCCTTCTCTGACAGTGAGATCCCCGTGTCATTCAGAGACAGGAACAATTGCCCATCAGCTTGTTTAACTGTTGCACAAGCTCTTTGTGATTCCTCTTGTGATTTTGGGGAGGGATGGGAGTTGCAAAGAGATCTGGGCATGTGTGTGTGTGTGAGTGTGTGTGTGTGTGTGTGAAGAGATGAAGCTGGAACAACAAACACGAAGACATGATACGACCCGAAGCTTTTGGTCTCAAAACCCGGGGGGGGTCAGGTTTCCACCAGCGGCAGCAACGTGGAACTTTCCGCACAGAGGAGTCCCTCCGGCCGCGCCGCCCGCCATTGTCTCCGTGTTAACAGGGAGCGCACTCCTCGGAAAGTCGGGCCCGAGGTTGTGCTATAGCCGTGGTGGCAGGGTGGCCTTCTGCCCTCCGCTTGCACGCTGAGCTGACAGCTGGCGGGAAAACGGAAACAGCAAGTGAAACTCCCACGACATATATTCTTTATGTCTGCTGGTGAGGACAGGGTGGAAAAAAGACCCTGATTTCTTTGTCAGATTGAGCCCGTAAAAAAAAAGAAACAGAATTTATTGCCTTTTCCTTATTGTTCCTTGCCCCCTTGGTTTCCCCCCAAAAGGTAAGCGTTAAGTGTTACGAGACCGCTGCGGCTGTGTGCATAGTTGAAACAACATCACATCGGGGAATATGCGACTTCCATGCGTTCACGACCCACGTGGGCTCGAATCACAATTTTCAAAAAACACTAGTTACAAACTGTACGCGGCTATAGGTGAATTTGTAGAAATTCCAGTCTGGAGTCTGGAATAAAAATTTAAAAAAGATTTCTTAACAGCACAAAATCTGTCTAAAAGCATAAGTCTATGGAGAAATCTCGAGCTCCTTAAAACGTATGGAGAGAAATGACCACTGTGGTGGGACAGGAAGCATCACAAGCAGCCTGATCCCATTCACACAGATCCGATAGAGCCTTCCACAGGACGGGAAGAGAGGGAAGAGGAGGTGTTCAAATGGTCCGATAACAATCTAATTAGCAGGTAATTACAGTGCATTGACTGCAGTGTAACCGAACAATGTTTTAATGACTATGATTGGTGTTTTATTACACAGGGAGGGAGAAAACTAATTATTGAGAGCTACACAATTTAGTTGGAGAGAGCCGAGAGGCCTGTGATACTTAAGTGGATTAGTTGTTTGGGAAGAAGGAGGAACACCAGAGGGGATCACAGGAGGGACTGATTTGCATTACCCAGCAGCCACGGACCTTTAGCGCCACCATTTCTAGTCTCAAGTCACGGGTGAGCCCAGCGCCTCGGGGCGGGGGTGTGGGTGTGGGGAGGGGGGGCGACTGTCATCCGACGCTTCTTCACGAGTCAGGGAGGTTCGAACCATTTCAACCCAGTTCCAGTTGGATTTGAAGTTGGATTTTATGCATGAGATCTCTTCTGCCGCCACTTCAGCTGGAAAACTATACGCAATCGAGGCCTTTTGTTTTTTCCTGAAACCCACTTGGCCCCCTGCTCCTTCGTCTTAACCCTCCGTAAAAACTAGAGCCACACCACAGATGCCGTTTTGTTTGCTCCTAAGCACCCGACTAAACAGGGGACAATATAACACTGTGTTTTCTCAGCTGACTAAATGTATTTCCAGGCCCTGTTTGCTTTGCTTCACGTGAGGAGCAGGGGGGAAACATGAGCGCATCGTTCACAAATGACTCACGCAAATGTGCCCGAAGATTGCCGTCAAATAAACTAATCAATCCCATCGAAATAAACCTCAGGAATTTGGCTTTTGGTGGACATAATGCGAGACACCAACGCGCTTCCCGTCTACGTGTTTTTCACACGTCACCGACGTCCTCCATCCGCCGAAGGCCACTCTTCTGCTTCCCAGCCTCCATTCAGCGGAGCGGGGCTCCGGGAAAACAAAGAGTGAAGCACCTTTGGAGAAGGAAGGAGAACCTAAAGAGGTACTTGATATCAGCCCACTGCGTGATCACCCCCACCCCACACACACACACACATACACACACACACACACACACGGGCGAAAACACCCGCGAATAAAACATACATGTGCACACACACACACAACTTGAGCCCCCCACCTCTTCACTTACTCATTCACTCTCTCCCAAACTGCCTCTCCATTTCTCACTTTCTTGCAATGCGCATGGTTCAAAAGCTGTATTTCTGGCTTCCTAGATTGGAGCACAAAGGCTCTTCTCATGCATCCTGGAGAAGCCCCACTAGAGAGGCCTCCGTCCCATCCTGGATAGGAGAGAGCACACAGACAGAGTTAGTCCTCTTTTTTTTTTTCTCCCTCTCTCTCCTCATTACCATTTCCATACAGGATTAAGCCACTTGGCTTTTGGATGGTGTGGACTATATTTTTCACCCATCCCAGGTGCCCCCACCCCTCCCCCCCAAGCCCCTCTTAGCCCCACCCCCTTTCCCAACTGCATTCTCAAATTCTCAAGGGCCAAGTTAAACGATCAGTAGGACCATCAGCTCATAAACTGGCCATTCACGCAGACTGGCGGGCCCGGAGGATGCCGGAGTGGATGAGTCTCGTCGGAGTCGGCACCCCGAGGGGAGTCCTTCAGTCTCCTCAAAGTAGCGCCCTGTTTTCACCCTCCAGGCTTTAACGGGGACAAGAGGACACCAAACAAAGTTTAACAGGCTACTAAAAGCAGTTCCACATTTCATTTGCGGTCTTAAATGAGACTCCAAAGTCGCAGTCCTTAAGATGTTCATTAAGTCAAACACTGTTTGTGGTCTGCATTTTTTTTTCCAGCAATGGCCCTTCAATGGATTTACACACCATGATTATCTTATTCTTTATTGTTAGTGGCGGAGTTCACTGTTTCCACGTTGGATTCAAAGTGCCTTTTTATCATGATCAACGCAGCATGTGTTACCGTTTGTAATTTTATCTCATTGATATGAGCCTCACTGTCTCCGGTTCACTCTCCTCCAGCTGTATCGGGTTACTGCTAATGCAAATCCAACATTTCCTACTGCTGCTGCTAGTTCACATTAAAATCATCCGGGGGACTTTTATTGTGAAGCAGTCACAGGAAGCGCATACAGGTCGGGCTGTAATAGCAATGAAACTCACGTTGATTATTAGCACTGTATGATTTGTCTTTATTTATGTGAAAACATATGAAGAATATAAAAATTATTGTAAATGGATGTAAGGTTTTTATCATGATAGAAGAAATCAGATCAAATATGGGAAAGAGACGGAGAGGCGCACGGAAATCTGGAATTTTCCTCCTCACCACTCAGCTGCATCCCCCTTTCCTTTCTCTCCTCCACCCTCCCTTCCTTCCTCCTCATCCGAATACATTAATATCTGAAAGTGTTGGCTCGGACCAAAAATACTCATGGGCTGAACAAAGTGCAGAGTGACTTCAGGGTCTGGGATCTTCAAATAAACCCTGCCTGGGTGTCATGGGGACCAGGAAGTGGAATTAACTGCTATATTAGCTGACCTTCATCTTGTTGTTTGTCCCAACCTGCCTGGCTGGGCCCCGGCCTGGCCCGTAACCACGGTCTCCGGGCCCAACAATGCGGGCATTTCCCTCGGCGAAAAAACACAGGCCTCGGGGGTTTACTGAGCAAACAAGACGAGCCCTGCCAAACACTCCTCGCTCCCACATTTCACAATCGCTGCTTTTTTTTTTCTTCTTCTTTTTCCTATCGCCATTTTTCCCCCCTTCTTTGCTCTCGTCCATCCACGGAGCTCTGAGAAGCTCCCTGACAGTTCTGGGTCGAGTGTGAGACAGAAATGTAGGAAAACAGAGCGCTGACCTACGTCCAGATTTAGTGTTCGTGTTGACGAGGCAGACCTATAACTCTCTGGATGTCTCGCTTTAGCTCCCGGAGAAAGGCTGCGATGTAAATGTTAAAACTTTGTCATCAAATCTCAAAACATTCTCCCTTTTCAACCTGGTGCGTAACAATGTATATTTCAACTACTGGTCACAACATCAGGACACTTTTACAAAATTGCCGCGACCACAGACTTGTGTTTTTAAGGGATCAAATATCCTCAAAGTGGAATATGTTTCCACTTTTGAACATCTGTCCATTTAATATGAAGCGACAGCCAGCAGCCAGTTAGCTTAGCTTAGCACCAAGCCTGGAAACAAGGGGAGACCGGTAGCCTGGCGCGGTCTCAAGCTAACACTTCCAGCACCTCTGAAGTTCTTTTGCTTTAACGATGAATCATATTCAATGAAAATGTCTTCATATGCTCCTGTTATATGACCAGAAACGGTTGCATTACTTTTCAACGAGCTGTACGTTTTTAGGGTCTGGGTCTGCTTTGGCCATTAGTCCGTGTGTTGTTCCATCCTACAGAACTTGACGTGAAGGCAGAGTTAGAGCAAAGCGGTCCTGAGTTGCTCGTAAATCAGGCTGCTTGCTTGCTCAGATTAATACAGGAAGACATCAAACGGTCAGGAAACAGAATGGCTGCGTAAAACACCAGTGGAGAGCGACAGGAGAGGACTTCTATTTTACTGCGAAGCCGCGACTTTTCTGTATTTCCTGTGAGTGAAACAACCCAGGGGACGACAGATTTGTGTCAACAGGAATAAAACGAATACAGCGCTAGGTAATAAAATGTTATATCTGTCTTTAATAGCCCAAATCCCTCCTCACCTGGTATTAAATAGTGGACGCAGACTGTCAGAGATATGACAAATGTCAATACTCTGGATCAAAGAAAGGAGAGGGATACAGCACCTCCTGTTTAGATACAAGGTCTGATGGTGCCTTTTGGTCAACTGTGTGTGTGTGTGTGTGTGTGTGTGTGTGTGTGTGTGTGTGTGTGTGTGTGTGTGTGTGTGTGTGTGTGTGTGTGTGTGTGTGTGTGTGTGTCTGTGTGTGTGTGTCACAGAGGGCGGTCAGATTCAATCTTGTCGCGGCATCAAAGTGGGGCGGCCATCAAAAGCCCAGCATCAGCATCGGGAATCAAACGCGTCTCAGTCACAGCAATCATCCACAGGGTCACAGGAGGAGGACCGGGGTCAGACGGCCAGCCAGGAGGAAATCCATTTACACACACACGGCATTCACCTTCAGGATGGCGACCTTGGGCTTCTCGCTGCACTGTTGTGAGGATCATTATTTGAATTTCGAAGGTTGTTTTCAAAGAATGGTGAACAGAATTCAAATCAACCAGGGCATGTTTTAATTCCGTGTGATGCAACGATTGCTGTAAACCGAAGCAATTGTTGTATTCTGCAGAAGTGTTAAAAAAGTGTTCAGCACAAACGTGACACATCGTGTGCAGAGGATGATGTATATCTATCTATATCAAAAGAGTTTTGATTTCTGGGCTGGCTATTGTTGGCTGCTTTTCTCTGTTTAGTTAGATTTTTATGTGAAATCAGACAAATGTTTTTTTGCAGTACAAATTGATATTGATAATAATGGTAAATTTGGGCTACGCTCAAATATATCTAAAAAAAAATGTCTATTGCTAACCATTTTTCCCTGACCTCGATCGAAAACTACAGGGATTAAGGAGAGCTGGGAAGAAGAATTCATCAGGACAAGGAGAAGACAACAGCGCTGCGAAGAGAATCCCACTGCACCGATACTAGGCCACGTAATTATGCAACGGCCAATGTTATTGACGTGGGTCTGTCGCAAGGAATTGTGGATTGCCATAATCCTTCCTTTGGTAAAGGATGGACCAGTGTTATACTGAAAGAGATAAGAACGGAAACATTGATGCACCTTTCCTGAGCATGGAGAGAATTCAATTAATTCTTATTATGGCGGCCACTGACCTTCCGAAGCAAAAAAGACCATTCGGCCAGAAGGCTTGTGATTTTAGAGCTAAATGCTAACATGCTAAATACAGCGATGCTTTGAGCTAAATACAGCGATGCTTTGAGCTAAATGCTAAAATGCAAAATATGGCAATGTTTTAAGCTAAATTCTAACGTCTGCATGCTAACATGTTCACAGTGACAATGCTGAGCCACTGATGTTATCAGGTATTAGATGATCCAAATATCATGATAATTCATCCAGTAGCTGTTGAAATACTAGCACGCTACTTTAAATGAAAATAAAAAATAACATTCAGTCTATTCAGTTTTTCTCTGGCATTAAATAACAACACCACTTTGGTGTTATGGGGTGGACCCTTTTATTCTAGCCCAAAATGTTGAATGAAATAAACAACAAGGGATCTTTCAAAGTACTGTAAGTTTCAAACATGTCCCCCCAGGCCCATCTAAGGGGAAAGCCCTGTGATCCCCGCTGCGAGTGACTGACCGGAGACATGGACCGTCCAGCCTTTGGCATTACACTTGTCCTCGGCGGTCAGGAAAGGAAAACAGCTCAGTACTCTTGACTCTCACACTCTGCTCATCCAATCATGTTTAAGATTCCTGAGTGATGTGTGCTGTCTGCTCCCATCTGGGCAACAGCTCATTTTTCCATGATGAAAGACTGTGGTAAACCTGCATTTTCTTTTTTCTTTTCTTTTTTACCGATAAAGATACCAGGACTGTGAAATGCTTCAGCGACGGGCAGTAATTCAAGACATGCCACACACGCTGGTTACCGCATGCACAAGATAACCCGCCGTGGCCGTGAACCAACAGGTTCCAAATTTGTTTTGCTTGGGAAAACAAGCACTCCACGCTCAGACCAATTTAACTGCCGAGCCGTCCTCATGCGATTGAGGGAAACGTTGATAAACCAAGTACTTCTAATGACACGAACTCATTACCAGAGTGTGTCAGTGCATCTCAATGCGTGTACATCTCACGGAGGGAGTCGAGGAGGAATCTTTTCGCCCGTTAATAAGCAGTGTCTAGACCCATGTCCTGCTAATTATCCACAATTAATCAATTAATTCTCTGTAAATATATTTTTTAAACGCTTTCGATTTTTATCATTGAAACAATCTACAGTGTCTAATGTAGATATATTTGAAACAACTGAATTAAACTCTTGTTTTGATCTTTCCAACTCAGGAGTTTTAAAGGGGAATTATATCTTGTACACACAACGAAAGTCACCAAACACATATTTAACTTATTTCTCAAGGAGTTTAAAGAAGCTCATGAACGACCACAAAGAGACGCAAACAACCACATGGAGACAAAGAACAACTAGAAAGAGACACAAAACGACAATAAACGATTATTAATGAAACTAATAATTATGTACATTTATCAATAGTTTATTTGATCATCTTTTTAATAGTCTTATGAATTGTGCACACTGTTTAAACTGTGCCCCAGTCCCGTTCCCATTGAAAAGTTTAAAACCCACACCTGGAAGTTGTATAGTGTATTGCAAACAATGGCTCTGGATTGAGTCACAGTTAATCTTTTTCTCATTCTCTGACTCATTCTCACCTCTGTCGTTGTTATTAAGCAGTCATTACAGAGGCCTCGCTGACCTCTCTTCCTCCGCCTTTGCTTGTTTTTCCTCCCTGCCGAACGCCTCCGCCACTTTCAGCGGCCAACCTTTTTCTCTCACATGCAGAGGAATCGCTCTCACTCACACCCTTTGACACCGAAGACGGTCACTCTGTGGGGTTTGCTGAGGATGCGTGCGATCCGTCGGCGCTTTGATCCAGACAGAACTCGAGGATGTTTCACACAAGCAAGGAAGAGGGTGGCGTCGCATTATCTGTGCTCTCTGGATTGCGCCGGTCTTCCGGTTTGGACTGGATGGGGGCAGCGCGGAGACTCGTGACGGACTCGTTTCCACTTTCATTTCACATGAAGCTTTCCCACAACATCCCCACTTTAAGTGTGAGTGGGTGACATTGGCGAAAGATTGCACAATGTTTTTTGAATTATCCAACTGAAAAACACAGACGCAAGTGTTGCCAACTCTTTACCAATGAATGTAACGTTAGCTGTAGCAGCACTAGCTCCAAAGGTCACTAAATCTATCCAGAAAGTTGACGTGAGGAGAAATAAAATACGTGAGCCACTCAAGTTTTAAGACTGCAGAGCGCGCATCAGGATGAGAAAGCATAAAAAGGAATAAAACTTTCATTGGAAAACATTATTGTTCATCTTTTATTGAGTCTGTAACCGTCCAACAGTGTAGACTTGTGTGGAGTTATTGAGTGTTGCAAGTTTGAGATCACTTATTTCTCATAAGGCCGAGGCTAATCTGTGCTTCACATCCGTATCATCGCATCGGATTTGTCGTCGATGTTACCTCAGATCCGACAGATGAGTTAATGGCTGACACCTTCTGCGTCGACTTGGAGGAAGAGACGAGGTCAAAACAATGTCTGGACCTTGACATCCACAGGAACAACCCCTCTGATGCAGCAGGGTGGGGGGTGAAGGGGTGGGGAGGAGAGGATTACCGGCGCGACAGCTGAAACACATTGAGAGATGGTAATCATTAACCACTTTGAATAAGACGTCAGATCGGAGAGATCAGGACCGCATCAATAATACGGCGAAACCGCAGGCACCAGAGTCTGATATACGTGACTTTTACTGGGGCGGGCAGATCATATGGAATAGATAGATGAGAGCCCCCAATCCCTTTTGTTGGACTATTTCACCTTGCGTGCTGCATCAAGAAGGGGGAGAGTGGAAACAGTCTCCATGTAGACTCAACAAACTAAAGGTGTATGTGTGTGTGTCATAGAGAGCATTCCTGACTGTACAAAACAAAATGAGCACGCTGTGTGAAATCTGTGTTTTTCTGATTTCTACGTGCGGCATGCGTGTGAAGCTCGACCGGGTTCCCCCGCGCTTCTCTCCAGGGGAGGCGTAGTGAAAAACCCGGTGGACGTCTCTCTCTTCCCAGCATCTGGCTCTTAGAAGTGTCTGCGAACACATGGGCCCATTAGTTCCACCTCCGGGTGGACTCCCGCCCGTTCCACACTGATGTGATCTCACGAGGGGCCTGGGCCAGCCCTCCCTGGGGACCCGTAACCACCCAGGCACCAGAACAAATAGCTCAGCGCTTACGCACACTCTCTCTTTATGGCAGGTGATTCCTCGCCCTGTTTTCCAGAGCATTGCGGGAACTTCAAAGTATCCCACACAGGTCGTCGTTCTCACCCTTGGCTTCCTCGTCTCTAACCTGCCACGTAGTTGGATTCTTGGCCGTATATATATATATATATATATATATATCTAGCCGGAGAGAGTCAACCACAGGGTGGGGTCACTGAGGTGGGTGTCTAGGTGTGCTTTGATGTCCGAGAAAGGAATCGACTGTATCGAAGGTAAAAGTGCTACTGTCCTGCACTTAACTACTCGGCACGAAACCACGACGGCAAGAGAGCGAATAAGCGTCTTTCCGAAAATGTTGAACTATTCCTCCCTCGATATCAGTGTTTTTGTATTTTAATGGGAACCTTGTAAATGGTCTTAAATTATGAATCTAGCTGCTAGATATATGATATAGTGTTACCGCAGCAACATGTTCCATCCTCAGTTGATTGGTCCACTTACAATTGAAAATATGGAATTCAGAAATGTTCTTATATTGCTGTGTAAAGCTAGTTAGTGCTCGTGTATGGAAAGGAACAAATTAAGATCATTCTAACATAACTTGTTTGTGTTTTCAAACTGTAAAAAAGGCTTTTAGGATGAAGACTAACTAGTGTTTGAGAAATATAACGCTGTCCTGGGTAACGCTGCTTGTACTTTTTTCGTAACAACCCGTTCACACCTCTTCAACATGTGGAGAACGTCAAAGCTCGACAAGCTTGCTGTGCCTAGCTACGGTTGCCAAGGGGACAGTTGTATCCAATAGACCTTTTACAAAGCAGACGTTTCGACTCGTCATTGTAGGAAAAGCACAGGAGAACGTAATAATGGCTGCATTCCACTTAGGTGACGTCCTTGCATTGTGCATGCTGGCTCACTGGAGTGGCTTACTGGGACACCAAGTGGAACTGAGGGGTTTAGTCAATCGTGTCAAAAAACAAAATAATCTGTCAAATGCATCTAAACATTTTCATTTCGCAAGTCTGTCTCTGTGTGTGTTGGTGTATAGCAGTATTTATTTTTCCCATCCGCATTCTGCAAAGACCGCCCTCCCCCCCCTACTTTGCTTCTGATTGACTCTGACCCTGATATTCTTCTTGGCTGAGTGCTGGTAGGGAAAAGAAATAAGGTATGTGCCCTGTACTCCTCCTTGAGCAACGTCCCAACCTTAAAACACAACGGTAATTCAAAATGAAAAGTACTATTGATCATTTCTTTTCGTCCGCTGCACTGCCCATTTTGGGTGCACTTAACATAAAAAAGTTAGTCTGGAGCCCTGTATATAGTTCAGAATGTATTTTACTTTCCCGTCCATCATCTTTGATGTTGTTTGACTTGAGCTCACAGCAAAGACTGTGTGCCACAGTCAGTCATGTTCAAGTGCTGAAAGACGAGGCAGAGAGGAGGAAATTGATGGCAGAGGGAGAGATGCGTGAGGAGTGGAGGTTACCCACCAGCTGTCGCTTGGACGCGCCGGGCCGCCGCGTGCAAGCGCTCTGTGATGAAAATCAGCTCTGGGGCCTATGGAAATGTTTGAGTAGAAAATTTGACAACGACGACACAGGAAATAAGACGACGTTTGACAGGAAACATACATCCTCTTTAACGCACAAATTTCACAGGCGCAGCAAAGGAAAACTGGTATATGTGCTGTTAACTCCACCGTAGGAATTCCATGTCACAATGGCACAGTTGGCTGATGAAAGCTTTACACGTCGCAGTGCGCTGATTGACAAACCAGATACAATCATCACGCAAGCCTCCACTGTTTTCTTTTCATCCTGGTGTGAAGCTGTGAAGGGGAAAAACCTTGCTGTTTCTTCTGGCTTCGTATTGGCCAAAATGTTGGCGATGTCCTTATGCAACAAACAGACAATGTCAAGTATATATTAAGTCCATAACGTAATTATCGAGACAGGCCTAGTGTGAAATGACTGACCAAGAATGGCTAAACTTACTCTTTGGAACTTATTACCATTGTGAGTCTGTTCACCAATCATCTATTGCCTTTAATACACTACTTCACTCCACGTCTCTGCTCTGAACTCAGTCTGCTATAGAGTGCCGCAGCAACGAGTCCTTAAACCCGGAAACGAGTCAGCGGTTTTGCACTCCCGTTCCCTCGTCTCAAAGTCAATGGGTTTTTGGTTAGATGTCTGTAATAAGGTCTGTGCTTAACACAAGCTTAAGACTTTTTAAGGTTTTGTTCTACGACATAAAATGCGTCAATAAATACCCCTCTTGTGAATTCTGATGCTTTTATGTGTCTTAAAAAAAAATGCGGTTGTTTACAAGTGGCTGAAGGAGACTACTAAACGTCTTCACGCCAACCGGTCCGCCTTCACAGCCTCATTGTACTCGCACTCATGCGACAGTGGTGTAGTGCGTTTACAGCCTAACCTCAGCTTTTTAATTCCGCCAATTGTTTTTTTCCTGCAATAATCCACAAGCCAATGGAAAACTCCCTTTGGCTTTTTGTGGAGGGTACCAGTGCGAGGCTAACTTCCGGGGTTGGCCAACAAAAAAATACGCCATCCCTGCACCGCTCCATGGCAGCCGTCTCTGTCAGTGGAGAGAAAGGCATGTCATTTTATCTGCCAGGCTAATAAACATGTCAGATCCTAATTTCCTGAGGCATGATTGGCACTAGAGAGGAGGCCTTACTGCTAATAGAATTACGGAGACGTGTCACAGAGAGGCATGAAGTTTGTATATGCCCCTTTTTTTCTTTCTTTCTTTCTTTTAAAGCCTTGTAAGGGCTGGATTGGACACCAAACAAGGGAAAATGTGTCTCAGGGTAGAAACCACAAGAGATTCAGGTCTGTTGAACCTTCACATATAATGGAGGTGAAACAAACAGAAACTGTGGACCTGGAGATGACATCACCAGCCAAAGCTCCGTTGCCAGACGCTCAATGTGGGGAATATCTTTTTTTTTCCCAAAACTTGGCAAGAGAAACATGTACACTCCAATCCCCTTTTATTGCTATTTACCTCTTTGCCAAGCTTTGTTGAAAGCACATAGTTTCACAAGATGAATGTGGAACTGAAAAAAAAAGACCCGACAGCACAGCTTCGACTATCAGCCGGCCCTCCCTCAGGTTTCAGCTCTGCTTTTTATGCTTCTACTTAGAGTTGATTCTTCCCAGCTATAAAAGGATTCCTGCAGAGGGGTGTGTGCTCTGCTTTTAGCGTTGTATGTCATTAAGCAGCCGGAGAGCTGCAGCGGCATCACAGCAGATCGCTCAGGCAGCTTGACCCTCAACAGAACAGCACTCGGCCGCCCCACACTTTTTCTAAATATGTACACAAGTGCACAGGAGAGCACCGGCGAGCCCGGAGGAGACCGCTGCTGGTGCTCGAGCATCATAAATCGAGCACCGGGCAGGCAGGTTGAGCCGGAACGTTTAGACACTGTGGGCCAGGTGATTTATGGATCAACGCAACCTCTGGAGTTTAAAGATAACAAGAGCAAATCTCGCCTGGGATTGAATACCTCTGCACTGCACTGACACTGTAAAGACATTTCATCCCCTCAACAGGACGGGGCCGGTTAGAAAAATGATATGATAGAGAGGGTTATATATTATTGTATTTCATTAATACGGGTAATGCAGGGAGCTCACTGCCTCTCCGAGCAACTGAAAACGGAGGTGAGTTTAATGAGAAGTCGTTAATGGAAATATTGTTGGAGCGTACTGTTAACAGCCACTTTCCTCGCCGCTCAGGCCAAAACTATTTCCCTCCGACTTCTTTGCACATTGCCGTTTAGATTGAACATCACTCACTCCCCGCAAGTAACCCCCTCCGATGACCTCCGCCAGTTCCCAACACGCAGCTCTCCGCTACACAAACCAGCACCTGCAGCACAGAGGAGAGTGCCAGTAACTCACGCGGTGGCAGATCCCAGCGCAGGCCTTTCTGGGTGAGGGCCTTCCCGCACGTCGAGGATTTACTCCGATGACAGAACCCGCCACTTCCTCGCCAGGCCTGGCGTTTAATGGAGTGCAAAGTTCCCTTTAATATTGCCACAGGTGTTAGGGACAGGGATCCTGGAGCACACGGGGGTCTTCTTTTAGTGGAAGGCCTCGTAAAAAATGTTCCACAAAAGGCTCCTTTTTAAGCGTACAGGAGATATGAAATATAGAGCAAAGGGAGATTATAAAGAGCTTGATTTTGTTTTTTTAAAGGAGGCGTCAAACCAAGGGCGAACTATGTGGCTTAATTTATAGAATGTCTGCAGGTTTGTTTAAAGAATTTGCACTCAGCTGTTTATCATCCAATCCAGAGCTGTACCTTGTGTTTTGCACATATTCTTGCAGCAATGTTGAAAAAAAAGAAGTAAACGAAGAAAACATGATACTATCTGTGTTACATCAGATGTTAGTTATACAATGTACAGTGAAGATAACCTCCTCTCATCCCTCCCCCAGGACACAATTTGTGTTCATCTGCCTCACAAAAATCCTGTACCCATCGATCCCAAACACCGCAAATTCAACTAAACATTGAGGGAATGCGGACGGATGGCTGTGATCCCGCTCACACTCATTTCAGTGGCTCACACAGGAAGCATTCTCTGTGGTAGGTGTCAAGTTTAAAGGCACTGAGGAACAATCTAGCGCCGTTTTCCCCCGGCCACACGCGGCTGTCATCATCCCCATTCACGAGGCCAGGATGAGCGGGAAAACACTTATCATGTCATCGCTGCCCTGCGATGGGAGCAAGAGCCCTACTTAGCGAGATAGCAGCTTGTAATCGCGCCGTCCTCCAGGGCCGCGGCGCTGCGGTGGTCCCGGCTAACGCCAAGAAAAGGCAGCCGAGGAGCCGATGAGCTTGGACCTGCGGCTGCGTCTTCGAACGATCCGTCTGTAATGACGTTCACTAATGACAAGTTTGCGGTATGTTCCCGAAAACACCTCAAAGACCTCCGCTGCGTAAACACACTAATGGAAACACGGTGCCGCACATAACTTTTTATGTCTGCAGTTTGCTTGTAAATATCCCAACACACAAACAAAGAGCCAGGCACGTATTGTAGCATGTGTGTATGGGCCTGAAAATATTTGGTTTTTTTCCAGACACATCTGGATGTTTTTCATAAAAGTCAAAACTACCCGTCTATTGCCATGCTAGAGGCTATGAGGCTGTACTAAATCCTACATGCTAACTTAAACATGCTGACGTGCTCATGTTGGCACTGCTAACATGACGATGTTAAGCAGGTTTAATGTTTCCTATGTTTAACATTTAGCTATAATTAGCACTGAACACAAAGTACAGCTGCGAGTATGTCACTAGTTTTACATGTCTTTGGTCATAAACCAAACTTTGACTTGAAATTTTGTGCTAGAAAAGGGGTTCTGGTTATCTGTCATGGAAACCCATCCAATAGTTGCTGAGATATATTTTAGACTGGACCGAAGTGTTGGACCAACTGCCAAGTTTGACAATTCAGAGCATGTTTAGTTCCTGCACACTGCTCTCAATGTGGCCACACCTGAGCTGGCTCGCTCGCGGCTAGCGCTGAAAACCGCCGCTAACAGCGCAAACAACGGCAACATCGCTGACAGAGCTAACAGCGTTTATCTGATGGAGGGGGGCATTAGTTTACGCTAACATGCACTAACAGCATGCGTGGCCGGCTATGTCCTCAAAACACAGAGGAACTCTGATTACAACACACACAGCGAGAGTGACTTCCTTCTCTGCTCAGGACGCCATTACGCCACTATATACATTTACATGGAAAATAGTTGTTTGATGCTACATTAATGCTCTGAACATCGTGAACCTTTAATACCGGCGTAAAGCACCAGAGCTCCATGCATTACTGGTGAAATTATTGGAAGTTGCAGGGTAGTATCTCCATTTACGTCTGAGCAATGCTGGAGATATTTTTGGGCTGCACTGTAGCGGTTTAGCATATTGCCAGTCTAACATTTGGAAGTGCACATACCAGAGAATAACGCAGCTATCACTAGGGCCACCTAGACTGATTGTTTTTGGAAGGGGGTGTGGACTATTTATGGCCTCTGCTGTAACTCTGTCTCGACCATTACTTGGACTTGCTTCAGGTGGACGTCCGTGCTGCACAAGCACACACACACAGTCACAAGGACACCTCCAGCTAATGGGTGACATGGAGTAGGAGCCACCACCCAAGGATATCCTGGTACAAGCTGTTAGCCTGGCATTCCTGGCCATTCCAGTACTTATTACCTTTTGAATGTAATTTGTATACATTTGTAGTAAGTTACTGCAGTGTTTTAACTTAAAAACATACACGTAGTTTTGACAAATAGAATATTTGGAGAGCAGAGAGTATGAAGTGTGTAATCATAACAAGACCCTCTCTGAGAACACACTGTCGACATAATCACAGTTATGGATCACACTGTTTTACACGCATGGATTTCATTGCATAAACATTTCTGTGTTTTGTCAGTGACGGCTGGTGAAGGTTCATCTGAGAGCGCAGCTCAGCCAATGAGGTGAAATCAGGGAAATCTTATTTTGTGGTTTTGCAAAAACATAGCTGTGCGCTGCCACTACATCATGTGGAATTCTTTTGTAAACAGAGGTGAAACAAGTGCATACCGGAGTTGTCAACACGTACAGTATATATACATGCTTTATGTCCTGTCACAATAATATTAAACACCTTTATCCAAGAGGGGAACATTTTCAACAAGTAGAGACGTCATGTCTTCTTTTGACGACTTTACAAAATGGCAACACTACTAATAATAACCACCACAAGCCACCTGCATATTGCACCTGTTTGTTGAAATCAGAAGTGTGTTTCCCCGTGAGAAATGTTTAACTGCATTCAACAAATTGTGTTACCCCGTGGTCCAACTCGGTGTGAAGATTAGAAGCTTATCCAATTAGCTTTGTGCTAAGACCGGCTGAGCCAATCAGGCACATCTAAAGGCCCCGGCCACACTGAAGTGCTGCCGGGGCCGCCACAGATCAGTAGAGGCCAAATTACTAGAATAATGTTATTTTTTTTTAATTTTTTTTACAAACTAATATTCTATCAACATTTTGTTTCTCAAATTCGTTTTGAACTCAAGTTCTACAGAGGGGAAAGCTTAGGTAAATCAAGCGTGAATAATATGATTACTGCTTGGAGAGACCCCACACTGTGTCTTTTAGCTTTCTCATTGCCCTCATACAGGCTTCAAATAATGAGGGAATAAAAACAAGTTTTCTACTATTTCTTCACAAATATTGTTTGATTTACATAGAATTTCAGGTTTTGATGAAACTCAACTTCCCAAACGACATAATAAACCAATTGGGTCCTTGCACTCCTTAATGATTATAAAGATGGATGAGACTTGGTGGTCAATAAACATCCTGCAATTCAAGACAAACAGCTGTGTTGGACTGACGCTGACGCGCTAGCAGCACAATTTACAATAATTAGCCTGATGTCATTCATAATTAGGAAGAAGAGCTGTGCCAAAGTCTACGACATGGTGATTATGGACCACCTCTGTGGTTTTCACTCACGGATACACTGAGCTCCCAGTAACACTTCCAAGAGGAGTTTCCATGCGCAGCCGTCATTCTCTTCTAAATACTGCCATCTGCAGGGCAGAAGCGGTATAAATCTGTGGGTGGGAACAATGGGTCTACTTTTGAATTGTGCATAAAGGCAGACAGTGTTTTTTGGTCATGCTTCCAACTCAAAGATTAATGTTTCACACATGGAGCTTGAAAGGCGTTTTGAATTGCAATTGTGTGCCTTTCATGTTTGGCATAATTCACCCCCGCTAAGATGCCACCCTGGAGGTCAGCCTCGCGGGGTGTAACTGAAGCCTCTTTCAGCGAAGGTGCCACAGGTCATTTATGTCCAAGAGAGAATTATGACTATTTTTTCCCTCATTTGTCAAGAGGGCAAAGCTCGGGGTACGCGGCCATGAATGTGTCTCCACCCCGCACAGCTGGGTGGTCCGCCGAGCTGAATGTGACCCCAATAAAGACCTTTGTGCCGAGCGGCTCTGAACAGCGCCTGCTCTAGCATGAACCTCGCTTTTGTGCGAGTGTCATGGGGCGCTGATTCACGACACATTATGCAAAACACAACGTCTTACATAGAGGGCCTGTTGAAATACGTCGCGAAGACATCAGCTGAATTTGATCACATCAAATGAAATGTCACTTGCTGTGATGTTATTGTCATGGAATGAAGATGGACATTTTCTTTGGGCTTTTGCGCCATCAGTTTGAATTCATATAAACCACAGGACACGCTGACACTCAAATGTGTCAGATGTTTCTTTTTCAGTCTTTTTTTTTTTATGTTGAACAAAAATAATAAATTATATGTGATGCACTAGTGTCGAACACAGCTGAGGTGGGCAGTTATTGGGAGAGTGCAGCCAATGTATCAGTAATCAGTGGAAGTACCCACTGTTGACACGCGAGTTTAGGAAAACTGGGATTGATTATGTATAAATCTCATTGATTATGTATTAATCTCACCCTCATCTTTTTGACTATTTTATGAAGTCTTCTAGGCCTGTTAAAGGGGAACCCAACACCATTCTGCAAACAAAAATATGAAATAAATGATCTAAATCTCCCATTTATTTATTTTTTACATCATACTTTTAATTTTTTTAAAATCAAAGTACAGTTTTCGCCGAAGGAAATGACGTCAGAACCAAGAAGCCGGTGAAAGGTAAGGTCATTTATATTACAATAATTAGGTTAGGCCTATTTGGGCCTACGTACACAAGAAACTCGTCCTAGCAGAATACAAATTTCAGTAAAATATAGATAGTTGTATAGTTAATGTTAGTTGCCTTGAGAATTACATTTTCATAGCCGTTGACAAACCAGTGCTGGTGTTTAAGTTTTTTCCCCCACAACGTTAGCTGGTCACTGAATGATCTAAAGTCCTTCATGCTTTAGCTCAGTTGTTCCCATTGTTTTGCTGTGAGTTACCCCTTTATACCAGTGGTGGGATGTAACTAAGTACATTTACTCAAGTATTGTAGCTTTATTTATAAATTATACATTTCATTTTCTGCTAATTTACACTTGTACCCACCACATTCCAGTGGTATAAATTGTGCTTTTTGCTATGATACATTTCTCTGACAACATTCGATAATGGATATTTTGACTATTATTTTAATAGTTGAAATTAATAATAAGAAATATACAGGAAAATCTAATAAATGATGATGTTTTATTATGGATTAAACTTCCCCACTGTATATAAAATAGTCCTTTAACACCAACTTGATGCTTACATATTAAATCACGAATAATTATAATACTATAATATCATTCTGCATATTAGGTGTAGGTTGCTTTTACTTTTTGCACTTTAAGTATATGTTAATGCTAAGTTATGTACTTTTTTTTTTTTTTTTTTTTAAGTACTTTTACTTGTAACAGAGTATTGTATTTCTACACTTTTTCCACCTCTGCTTAAAACAAAGCACATCATATCTTTGGGTTATTACCCGGATAGCCAAAAGGGGATTTTTACCATTAGATTTGAATACTTAACATAAAATGATCTTGTAACAGGAAAAACTGTCTGAAAAATAAATTTAATTTTGTGCAGCATTAATGTCTTCTCTTCTCTCTTCCAATTAATTGTCTCGCGATTCCTTGTGACCCAACACGTTTGATACTTTGTATTGTAAATGAAGAGCTGTTTGTGAGGTGAAGCAGACTCCTGGAGTCATTGATCTTATTAATATGGCATTCAAAGTCTCACATTAATGTGCCAAAAAAAAACAACACCAAGCATTCATGTCAGTCAGTCAGCTAAATCCACCTGATTTTCTGTTTGACTCTGTGTTTCGAACTGTATCCTCCCTCACAGCTGCTATGACAGGTGAAAGCTATCGGCGGATATGACATGAAAGTGTCTAACAGGATAGGACATGAGGGAATCCTATCACCAGCTTAGTAATCTTCTCAATGGCCAAAGCTCTAAGGCTGGAGGACATGACACTTCAAATCAAAAGTCGAGCCTAATGTCTTTCTTGTCTATTGAGAATGAATATGAGAGGTTATATTCTCTTTAGCTTTAAGTTCACAAATGCACACATACTGGACATATGGTTGTCAGATGTTGCATCGCCGATCAGGCTGTTGTATCTCCCAAGTTGCAAGAAGTGCTTTATTCTGGGATGAAGTGTCAGCTGAAGTCTTGAAAAAAGACTCGGAGGCATTGGTCCAATGTTTTCTGCGCAATTTGAGAGCTCATTTTTTACAGAGCTGTGCCTTCTTGTGTTATTCAAGCTTAATGTTTTGTAAAATATATTTATGACAAATTGCAGCCAGTACTTTTTGTGGAAGCACCTATGACAGTGATTCATTTTTCAGGTTTTCTGAGGAGAGGGCTTTGTCCTGGTTGCAGTCAAGAATGTCCTCCCTTTCTTCCTTGCAGATCAGCTCATGTTCAGCCAAGTTGGATGGGGAGCGTCATGGCAGCTGTCATCGTCATCCAATACATTTTTAATGGAATTCAAAACAGGCTTTGGTTGTGCTGCTCGGTGAATCCTACCGTCTTGTTCTGAAGCCACGTCATCGTTGATTCAACTATATGACGAGAGGGTCGCTGCCCTGTTGGAAAAGTCAATTTAGGGTCATGAAGGAGGTCATCTGAGGAATATTACCATAACAGCAACATGACAGAGACATTTTGATTTTTGTTACTGTGCTTTTGACACAGTTTTAAAGGGCAAACACTGAATTATTCAGGACACAAACTGCTGCTTCACTGCTTTGTGTGGAAAGTGGTGAATTGTGCTTTGACGTTACTTGCTATTTCAATGAATATGTTTTTTCACAGGACGCATTTTAATATTTCACAGTGGGGAAAGGTGTAAACGATATGATGTGTGATGGCTGAATTCCATTTAGCTCCTTCAGTTTCAGGGTCCTGCTGTCGCTGATGCTGACTCACTGTCAAACTGTGATGGCTTATTGGGACACTTGCGTAGAAAGCAGCCATAGTTGGTGTTATTGGTAACACTGTGCTTTTTCTACTGTGACAAATCCAAATGTCTGCTGTGAGAACGGCCTATAAAGTCAAATCGTCTTCCCTGCACAGTATTAACTGCATTCATGATGTTGCCGTGTGCAACCGGCAATGTGTACATAATGTGCATGGTCAGACTAGCAGGTGGTAGTAGGTCGATATGCTGATCCTGCAGAATTCCTCACTTGCATAGAGGTACTTCCGAGCCAAATTAATCTCAAGTCATACTCACACTTACCAGTAGAGGGAGCCATAACACAAGTCATTGGAAGTTGCTGAGCGAGTACTTTATTTATGATTTTAAACTAGGAAAAGCTGCCTTTCCTAAATGATGATGTTGTTGTCCTTGTGTGGTGTTTTTACAGTGGCCCTCCTGATAATTGCAGAGCTTTTTGCAGTTCTACAGAGTTTCTCCTAGACAGACACATCATCAACCGGCAGCTTTCAGTGTAATTAGCGTTAGACCTTCTGAATATGATTGCCTTTTTGCAGTTCATCTTTCACTTCTTCACTCTGCGTGCAGACGCTGACTCATGCTATGACTTGTAATTACATCTATTCATATGCGCAATAAGCAGGCAGCACCTGTCTTTTTGCAGCCAAACCATAATGGAGAACCCGTGTGTTTACTGGTGTAACGGGACAGGGGATGCTACCCGCTCACACAAACCACAGCTTGGGATTGGCTGCCACCACCTGAGATAGCTGGAGAATAATGAGGGCCGGGAGATGAACCCAGCAGGGGACTTCAACAAAAACAAAGTGGTGTTCATGATTACACTGTGAGACAGGAGTAATATGCGTTTCTACTGCAGCTATAACGTGATCTGGTTTGGTTCCTTGCTGCATGTGTGTGTGTCTGGTGTCCTGCTGTGACTGATAACAGTTGAGATACAGTGAAAGTAGGACTGGTTGTGGATGAAATAGGCCATGAATAGAAATAGCTCCGTAGCCTGGGCTCCACAGTCTCTGGAGGGATTGCTGTCTCAGTTGCCTCTTGTGTGCTGTTAAGCCGATGGCTGTCTCTTCTCCGTCCAGGTGCGTGTGCGTGTTTGCTCGTGTGTTGGAGATCCTGCCCAGGACTCTCAAGCTCCTGGAAACCATGAGAAAGCATAAGGCCTCTGCCAAATGCATTAAGATTAAAGGCATTGACAAGGAATGTGTTATTGCCAGCTCAGATGGGGCCTGCATAATCTGGGACCTGGTGGAAGCCAGAACTCGCCCACTCAACCCCTTCTGTTTCTTTTCTGCTGAAACTGCTTCACATCACAGGAATGGTTAAGTCAGTTAAGTTCTGATGAGGGCGCTCGTCTTGTTAAATCTCCCAAAACGTCTGTAGAACATCGTATTTAGTCAGCGCTGTAAAAAAAAATACATGACGCAGTATTGATTTCCTCCTCACTCTGTCTGTCTGGGTGAGCTTTTTGTGAGGAGTCAGGTGGTCCAGGATTACACTGATCAGCACTGTGCGCTACACCTCCCAGACACAAGGCAGGTCATTATCAGGCAGCTGTACCTCCCGCGGAAAAGGGAAGCCAATAATGAAGTGTCTTAAACTTGCATTCTTTCTAATGGCCACCGAGGCGACTCCTCTGATTGAAAAAGAAGTCTGGTTGTATAGAAGTGAGAAAAAGACTCTCTCTTGATTCATTCCCTCAGTAAACATTGTAAACATGCGTTTATGGTCTCAAGTCTTCTTCAATACAGCATGATGTTCATTTAGTAAATGATGGTCCATTTAGAGTCAAATAGACCATAAAGCAGGGGATGCTTTAGGGCGGGGCTACCCTATGATTGACAGGTCGCTATACCACGGTGTTACAACTTACCTACCAGGGGGGCTTGGTTGCCTAAATATGTCCGCGTTCTGTTGTACTTAGCTCCACTCAGGTGTAACTTCTGGTTGCAAAAAAAACAAGACGTCGACTTCTTATATACAGTCTATGGTCATTATTAGTGAAAGAAACAGAAAGCTTTTTCAGCACATAAATCAAAAGAAACTTCTAAACTTTCATTGTGCCGTATTACATGTAAGTTTTGATGTACTAAATTCTCAAAACACGAGTGTATGTACATAGCGAATGCTCTTGCATCTGGTCATATTTAACTGTGGCACAGCAGCCGTCGCGGGACAGTGTGTGACAGTGCCAGTGCATTGTTCTTTTACTTAAGGGAGCGCTTGTTCCTGGAGCAGACGGCATATATGACTCAGACAACCAGATGGTCTCTGTTGCCTACTTCATCTTTGGGAATGACATTTCCTTCTTTAAAAAGAAGAATGTCGCAAATAACCTCTCCATTTATAGGCAGGCTTAGATATTAGGCCAGCATGGAGCAACGCTGATCTAATTATGTGTGCTGCTGCACTCTGGGGGGAAAACAAAATACACCTTACTGTCTCTTTTTGTTTTTTATTGTTATAAGTTTGAGTTGGTACCACATTAATGTTCAAAGGGTTGGTCTTTTGCATGAGATGTTCCCTCACATCAAAGACAATGAAATGTAGTCCACACATAGACGCGTGTCTTTACGATGGTGCACCTCCCTTTTTCACAGCGAGAGAATAATTTGCATGTGTGATATGGAATTAGATGTTGGTGGGAGTAATCATCCTCGCAAGAGAAATATTAAAAGGTACTTGACCTTAGAAAAGGAAAATGCAAAATAGCTCTAAAAATAGCATCAAATCAAAGCTGATGGCGAGGCCAAAATAAAAAAGGAGACAACTGCCAAACCCAGAGGAGGTTACTGCTTAGCCACGAACTCTCAGACATGCACAGCGCTACTGAAAATGAGAGCTGGCAGCAGCTCAGAGGTGCCCTAGGGTCATTATTGCAGAAGTTAAAAAGTTGTATGTTTCATCAAATCCTGGGAGTAGAAAGATTGAAACACTCCAGTTGATGGCTTTGTAGTAGTTTCATAACAACTCCCTTCTGATGTCAATGACTGAAAAATACCATCGGCACATTTATACAGCTCGGGTTGGCTCAACTCATTCAAAATGTGGATTTAAACAGGAGAGGAGGATCAATTTAAAGAGAGTTGACCCAACGCATATCAGAGGAGTTTAACTATGGAGTTCCTGCTGGATGAGTGGAGCCTTACATTGTGTTTGGGCTCTCGGTGTGAGACACTCCGGTGCTGGAGCGATCTACATGTTGGCTACAGAAGTCCCACGGGTACTGTAGCTATCACACGGCTTAAAGCTGGTGTGACTTGCTGCTCCCCATCGACACTATCGCTTAAATGTGAAACCTATTTCATGGAAGTTAGATCTACTTGATCATAGTTTGCATCTGCGGTGTTGGCTCCCATGAACAGGTGGCGTGTTTGGCACATGGTGTGGGAGAGAGAAGATTATTATTTGCCTCGTCGTCTTGGAGGCAGATGATGTTGGTAAAAAAAGTGTTTTCGGGAGGCTTTGCACGCTCTGCTGTGTGCACTCATGGCAGTTTCTAGCTCTCAGCTTAAAATATTTCATAAGTATTCTTGACTTTCCTCCTTGAAATTGAGCCTGCTGGTTATACTCCATGCCATCATCAGCACCGCTCTGAAGGGAAGCAGAGTAGGAGGCTCCTCTTCTTGGCTCAGACTCTCTCTTCATGTCGTATTAGCAGCGAGGAGGAGGGTCAGTCATAATGCTTATATGCTCACTGCTGCAAAAAAGAAAAATCTGCAGTTCTTCAGTGTTAGTAAGACAGCCCTGTGTGATAAACGTATACTATGTAGTGAGCGAAGGAGATAAGCCGTGCTGCTCTCCTATATACGTTACAACCCAGGAATGATAGTAATAATCCAGGACACTGTAACCTGTGATAAATGCCTTCCCAGGCTTAGCTAATGAATTTCCTCTGTAGGCTGCTGGGGTCACAGACATTCACAAAAGATATGCTCTCCTCTTGCCTCTTTTAAAAATGTTAATTGGCAGACTTCACCAGTGATTCCTTACCATCCTGTACCCCAGGAAGTACTGGAGTTACCAGAGTAAGTGGCAAGGCTGTGGAGAAAGAAGAAAGAAATTATGCTTGATTTAAAGGCCTACAAAAGTCTTTCTATGAAACAGTTAGTTACATTTCAAGTACAGTGTTGCGGTATATGTACTTTACTTTAGTTTCTCAAATGTTTTGCTTTATGCTTCACAAGTTTCAGAGGATATGTTGCACTTTTTAATCTCATAAATCTCATAAAATGCAATGAACTGTTAAAGATAAATGTTTTTTTAGCCTTTTTTGCTTGTGACATAGTGTCAACTGGGGCCCCTTGTCTCATTTCAGATGTCCATGAGTTGTTAGCAGTTCTACCAAGGAGACCTTTCTCCCACTGAGCCTGTCAGATGGGTTCATTTAAATAACTCTTTGAGGAACAAAGAGGGAAAAAAACCATCCAATATTTCACTATGACGATTCAGGGAAATTCCAGAAATGTTTAATTTGTGTTGCAGAACTTCTGTTATTCCTCGGTAATCATCTCAAGACTCCTCAGATTTAACCTGTGACCCTTTGGAGGGGCCCGACTGAACTACCTAACCGTATATAATGCAGTTAAACCAGCTCCTCCTCGACCAGTAACATGATGACTCATTAATAACAATCTAATAACGTCAGATATGATAACAAATAGGGGTCATGTGTACATTTCTACATGAGTACTTAAACTCTTGACACTTTAAAGTACATTCTGCTGATAACACTACTATGCCTACTCATACTCAGATGAGTATGAGCTGCACTCATACTGCACTGGCACTGATACTTTAAGTTAAGTAAATTATTTGAGTGGGCTTCTCTCCCAGACCCGCGGTGTACACTGCTCTCTTATCTCCTCCATGTGTATTCATACATGTGCAGGCAAGTGGGAGGGGGCAGCCGCACAATCGCGAGCCTTTTTTCCCCAGGCGAAGTGTGGAGCGATGAGGGGGGGGGGGGGGGCTCAGGGGGGGGCTCAGTGCTGCAGCTGGACGGCGGAGCGGCTCGTGTGGTGCCCGGCATGACGAGATGCTGCTCGCGGCAGCGGCGTCGGAGCGAGAATGAACGCCTTGGGTAGGAGCTGGGATGGATGAGGAAGGTTCACCGTCAGCGCAGGGCGGACTAACACTGAGCCGTTGTGCCTCCTGGCTCCGCGATGCTGTCACCTCCGCGATCCGGACGGGGGACACGGGCACAGAAGTGACACGCCGGCGTCGGAATTTACACAACTATCAGTCTCAGAATAGACGCGCGAGGGAGTAGAGGCATGGAGAAACAGAGCAGAGGCAAGGAGGAAATGCCGACATCGAAGGAGGACAAGCGCAAGGAGAAGAAGCCCAAATCTGCCAAGCTCTTCCGAAGGAAGTCGCTGAAGTCTGTGGGGAGTTTCATGAACAGAATCATCAAAACTTTGGGCACTTTGACCCACTTTGGAGACGCGGACGCGCGGGACGCGGAGGACGACGACGGGGGGTTTCGGAATGGCGCACCTTGCACCCTCAGCGCCGGCTCGGGGATCATCAGGGACGACGCACATTTGACCTGGGATCGCGTGGTGAAGAACACCTCGTGCACGTCTTCCTCGCTGTGCATCGGCAGAGACAAACTGCTTCACCAGTTCGCGGACAAAATCCCGGGCGTCCTGGGGCTGAAAAACCACGGCAACACCTGCTTCATGAACGCCGTGGTCCAGTGTCTGAGCAACACGGACCTGCTCGCGGAGTACCTGGGCCTGGAGCGGTACCAGCTGGACCTGAGCCGGATGAACGGGCTGCTGAAGAGCGAGGAGACGCGGCTCGCCAAGGGAGAAGTCACGCAGCAGTTGGCGTCGCTTGTCCGGGCTCTGTGGACTCTGGAGTACACCCCGCAGCTGTCCGTGGACTTTAAGGTACCCCGGTGTACACCATGAGCCACAACACGCAGTCTACAGGTGGACGCGAGCTCACTGATGAGTGTACTTAGTGACGCAGAGTGGGTTCTGTGATGGAAAGAGCTGGTGATATTAAAAAGATAAGGGCAGTTTTAGTGGTTATCAATAACTAAACACACTCTCACATTATACGTCCCTCGGTACCTTCAGTGCAGAGTAATCTGACTGTTTAGTTAAACATGTGATGCCCACAGTATGCCATCAACACCACTATGAAGTGCACAGTGACACTAACATGTTCCTTCATGTCCAATAGCGCACAGCGCTTTGCCCTGTGACGTCAGTGTTTTAAATGATGACGGGCTGCTGTCTCTGCAGTCTGGGGGCTCAGGGTCAACTGGTGACCGGTAGCTGTGCATGCCTTTAACTTAATGTTCTCCTGGTTGCGCTCCCGTGCGGCACTAACTAGTGTTTTTATTTCCTCTCTCATGGAGAAGTATTGCAGTGTTTATTTTAGAAGTGTGGCCGGAGCGATGCAAAGTGCGGTGGCTGAGGAAAGATTTACTCCCACTTAATAATCTTCCCTCCCCGAGGATCAGGGGCGGTGCAGTCCTATCAGGAGACCCTCAGGCTTTCCTTCTCTGCCCCCTGGAGAGACAGTAAGGGGAAGGGGGGAGTCATATTTTATCTGCCTGCAGCTCTTTGCTCTGGATTTCTTTGAGCCATAGTTCAAGGCAAGAAGTAGATAATGTGGAGTAGCGAACAAAAAAAAAAACTACAATGTATCTATTCTTGGAAACGCTAATTACCCTGTAAGAAACCGGTACAAGTACGGCTACTGGAATATCCTGACCCAAACCGTGTTTAGGCACCTCCATGTCTTTCCTCAGACTTCAATATAGTTTAAAAAAGGAAGCCGACCTGAGAGCCAACTAAATATTTTTGCTGCATGTGAAATGCAATCAGAATCAATTTAGTATAATATTGATTATTTTTGTTTCTCTTTTGCTCTCCCATCTGTCTGGTCTCTGAAAGAGACTCCTGTCAAGCAGAATCCTTGCTGCCAATAACTCCCAATTTCCACGCTTTCTCTTCCCTCTTATCTCATGAGACTCAGATATTTTCAGGACAACAATCAAAGGGAACAACATGGAAACATCTTACCAAGATAAAAAGATAGGTTCAAAGAAAAACACTAAACACTCCCCCTTGTGTGTGATTAGATGTTTCCTGTGTTAAAGCACACACACACACACACACACACACACACACACACACACACACACACACACACACACACACACACACACATCGCTGTGCCTCTTGGCTGTGGTTTGTGAACGTAGGAGGTCCAGAGTTCATACAGCTTAGGCCTTCTGAAATTGCCTGTTGAGTAATACCACAGCTGCCTGGAGGGAGGCATTATGAAATAATCAGATAGCTCCAAGTCTTGTGTCTGAGAGGCAAAATTAGCTCCCAGTTGCGGGAACCCCACACAGCATACATCACTTCTAAACAATCCTCCAAAACGGATTGTTTTTTACTTTTAAAGCTGAATGAATCCATTGATGTGGGAAGTTGATTATCCGTGTTTGCAGGCCTCTGAAAGTCAGGTGTTTTGTCGGAAAGGTTCAGGTAAAGCAGATTAAAAGGACTCCCTATAGTACCCCTCTTCACATCACATGCATTTTGATTAGAAATGATAAAAGGGCAAGTGTTGAAAGGAATCTTTTTTTTTTGACAATTACCCTTTCAACAGGACGTACACCGTGCACTGCGCTTTTTTCCTTCATTTTAAATTAATGATGCGGTTCACGAGCACCTCCTCTGTAAATGTGGATTCATCCTCTTTGATCAAAAGTTCTTCAAAGTTAATGAATCAGCAGTGGCCTCCTCGTAGGTCAGTTGGCTGAGAGTCCCCGTCAGGAGGAAAAACAAAACAACAAAGTCCTGCAGGATACCGGGCACTCCGCCACATCCCAGCACCACCTGTATAGTAGAACAAGAGAGGTGGAAGGATGGAGGCTGCTAACACGAATGTTCCCTAAAGATTAGGTATGTGGGTCCTGAGCTCCCACTCTCCCAGATGTGCAGTCGCAGGGTTGCGTTACTCCAACCTGGTAGCAGATGTGATCTTTTGATCTGGACAGTTCCCGGGCGTTTTCTGCATCCCCCCCCTGGCAGGGTGGTGTGTTTGCACAGAGGCCTGGACAGGGACAAAGCCTGAAACTCAAACAGTTACCCAACAGCCAAGTTATCGGTTTCCATAACACGTGAGGCCTGAGAAAGAAGGGAGGTAGGCTGAGCTCAGCAGGAATGCCATCCTCCCTTCGGTGGGTACTGATGGGCCTATTTAGGAAGCTAAATGTGTGTTGTGACGACAGCGGGTCATGCTCACAGGTATGTGTCAATATTTGCCGTCTCCATGTTGATTTTTAAGGGTTATCTGTGTTGCTGGTTGCAGATAGTCAGGCGGCTCACAGAAGATGTAGAGTAGAGCAGTGACTCCTTACCAGGGCTACATTTACTTAACTGTTGACAGGTAGTACGTGGAAATATTGTGGAGTAGCTCCGTTGATTTGAAGCCATATGTTGACAGAGAAGACCGACTGCAACGGAATGAATCGTGCAAAACATTTTCTGGTGGTGGGAACAATGCTCACAAGTTATTAAATAAATAAGTAGTAAATAAGCAATGTACGCGGTATTGGGAAAGTTATTTTAGTAATGTAATGGGTTACCGATTATTAGTTACCCTGTTAACAATGTAATAATTCATGTACTGGGCCATAAAGTTAAAAAGTCCTTATAGCGTGAACCTGAATAAGGCAGTGTTAACCTCACAACAGTACTCAACACTGAAGCTTTTATTAAAAGTTATGAATGAATTAATGTTATATTCTACATATTTGCTTTTTACCAGAAAGAATAAACTTGGATGTAACTCATCTTGTAATCAGCATTGTGATTAGTAATTAATTGAATTATATGTATTTTTTCTCAGGATCTGTAATTGACTACAATTACTTGGCTATTGTTTGTATCTGTAATCCTGGCCAGTTTTTAGTCGTCAGCTTTTCTGCAAAACACCACATAGCAGGAAGATCAATTTTGCCCTCGGTTTTGTCAACATTGCTGGCTAATCCTGCGGCGTCGGGTTGTAGTTATCTAAAATAACGGATAGACAGTTGAAATAATTGGCTATAAAGGAATGGATAAATGGTTGAAATATACAACATTAGCTCAATGATGTGGAGGAAAGAGTGTTTTCTTATTTTGTCTTTGTCTTTTAGTTCGATGATTACACACATTACAAACTGGCCAGTGGCCAATATGCCACAGAGAGCATTAAAAACACGGCACTTTCCACAACCTCAATTATATCTCTGAGACAATTGCCACCTTCAAAAGGCTGAAGGTAATTACTGTTATTACTTTGCTGCACAACAGCTTTAGGTTAGTGTGTGTCTCATGGTTAATAGCAGAGCATTTCTGCAAAGTGACCCTGAATGTTTCCAGGGCATTCATTTTAAAAGGATCTGCTGTACTATGTTGAATGTTCTCCAATCAGTCTGATTTGCTGTAATGTTAAGTATGACAGAATATAAACTATATATTTGTGTGTGAAAATACATCCACAACATCTGGAGAATACACACGCTTAAGGTTGTAAATATCTTATTCTTTAATCCAGAGCAGACAAAAACTTCCCTGAATCAGAGACGTGTCGTCTTATGAGAGTGAAAAGAAAAGTGAAAATATCAGTGCAAACATGCAGTTTATAAAAAAGTCCATCTGGCTCTTATGCTCTTGAATGTAATAACAACATTGCTCAACAGAGACACGCAGCTGTCCAGTTGTGTTGGCTAATGAAGTAGCTCTATGTTGGTTAACCTTTTGTATTTTATGACCAATTTATCTTCAAGTGGTTGTAAGGTTCCGGTGTTGGATTGCGACACTCATCACTTTTTTACTTTGAGACCCACGAGGCAAAGGAAGTTTCACTTTCACTTTCAAGACGAGATCACAGGATAAGATTAGAAAACCTTATTGCGCTGCCAAGACTCCACTAGCAGTTTTTCTCTGTTTTATGAATTTTTATGTTCACATTCTGCACTTGTCAGTAACATCTCAGAAACTACTTTGAAGACGCAGCTCAGGCTCTACTTCCAATGAGTCATTACCATAATCTGTACATAAGAAGTGGACGTAATCATCGTGACGTCAACCTCTGGTTTGTGGATTATGCTTTTGAAGCCTTGAGGTTGGCATTTTGAATGTCGCCATCTTGGTTCTTGGACTGTCGCAATTTTGTTTTTTTGCAACCAAAAGTGACATGAGAGGGTGGAGCTAAGTACAACAGAACGCTGAATAGAACATTTCTAGGCAACAAAATATTTAATTAACTTTAATGAACTGAAAACACACAGTGAAAGGGTTAAAGTTCTAAGATGAAAACACGGACAACTCCCAGACCGGGCAACGCCGTGGTAACAACCTGTTAATCACAAGGTAGCCACGCCCTAAAGCATACCCTGCTTTATGGACTATTTGACTCTAAATGGCCCATAATTTACTACATGAACATCATGCTGTATTGAAGAAGACTTGAAACTAGAGATTGAGACCATAACATCATGTTTACAATGTTTATTGAGGTAATAAATCAAGTGTCATTTTCTCATAGACTTCTATACAACCAGACTTATTTTTGCAACCAGCGTAGTCGCCCCCTGCTGGCCATTAGAGAGAATGCACGTTTAGGACGGACTCCGAAGGTTGCCGCCTGGTTATTACTCTCCTCATACTGAATGTCGCTCTTTTAAAAGGATCTCAAAGAAGAGTAGACTTGAGTATACTGATCTGCTCTATCTTGTTTTCAAACTGCCGCTTTATGTCTCGCTCCACGCTTTGCTCCAGGACTCCACAGTGCTGGTTGTCAAAGGAGCAAAGAGTGTTTAAGTTCAGTATCTCTGCCCATCTCTTTGGGAATCGACCAGCAGCTCTTCAGTGTCAGGCTTCTGACTTCATCATCAGACATGCTACATCACGTTACGGTGTAATAGCTATAAGAGGCGTATAACACATTAGTGGATTATGAAGCAATGATTACAGTCTGCTGCTCCCTCCGCTATAATCTCTCATCACTGCCTTTGCGTCTGCAGGCTGCCAGCTGCGGTTCATGCAGCTAATTCCTGCCTAATTGAGTCGGCTGCCATTCACATCTGAAGTGACATTATACTGTGTGTGTGTGTGTGTGTGTGTGTGTGTGTGTGTGTGTGTGTGTGTGTGTGTGTGTGTGTGTGCGCGCTAAAGCAGTCCTCAACCTACTTCTAAGAGGAACGTTATTCACACATCTTTTTCCATGTCATATATTTTCTGAAATTTTGATCCTTTGAGAAGAAAAAAGGGAAAGGCAATACTTTTTTTACCTTAAAACTTTTTATTAACAAGCATGCTTTATGTAGACAAAGGCATATTTTACAAATCCAAAATGTGAAATGACTCTGCATCCGTCAAAGTGTGAGCCAGGTGGAGGCGAGGTAGGCGTAAAGAGCTTTATTGTAAATTTGCAATTCAGGGGTTCCTCTGATCAGCGCTCTGTGGAGGAGGCCGGGGCAGCGCTGCCCAACGAACACACCCGAGCTGTCAAACCCAGTAAACAAGTGGCACTTGAGATTCACATTTTTTGTCAGGGAATTCTTTCGAAAGAATATCTTAGCAAGTCTATTTCATTTGGCTTCTCCAGGTGTCCACTACAGCTTCAACTCTTAACAAGCTGTCACATTATAAAAGCCAATTAAAGTGCCACTGCTTTTATTTTTCTATTGTATTGTAGACTATCTGGATAGGAGAAATATATATATTCACAGATTTCAGAAGGTTTCTCTTTACTTCACTTACACCTAATGTCATAATTATGTAGCTGCAGAAAAATGACCCTGTCGTCCCGTGTGCCTCTCTCCTCTCCAGACTATAGTGTCCAAGTATGGATCGCAGTTTCGCGGTAACTCCCAACACGACGCCCTGGAGTTCCTCCTGTGGCTGCTGGACCGCGTCCATGAAGACGTCAATCTGGCCTCCCACAACAACAACAACAAGGCCAAAGCTCCCGGAAAGGTAAGAAACTTAGTAACCGTTAACATGAGAACACTCGCTGAACGGGAAACGTGTCGCCCTTTATATTAACATTTAATATTGAACGTTCACACCGCATGCTTAATCGGTGCATAACTTATACATGGCTCGTTATGATTAAATACATGAATTAATGCATTATATATATATCATGATCTCCCGTGGCTTGATATATGACGAAGCCATATTTCATGTGATTACACTGATGAATCATCATTTTATGAATGTTAATCCACACATTAATTAACGTGACATTATAGCAGTTTCAAACAGGTGGGTGTGCGTTTCACCCGCTGTTGCTGCACGAAGCTTTCTAAATGTTTTCAGATGTACCCCCCCCTTTCTCCCCCCCCCCCCCCACTCCCTCCCTATCCCCCCCTCCCTTCTCCCTACTCCCCCCCAGTGGTCCATATAGCTTAAGTGTGTATGTTCTGTGTTGATTATTATCAAGCTAGCAAGTCTAACCTCACTGATAAGGCTGTCCAGAAGTCTTTTGATAATTCCACAGACGGCAGCATCACAGTTGTTCTGCAGAGAAGCTTTTAAGCCACCAAAACCAGCGTGGCAGTCTCAGGTGTGCATCCTTGCCCTGTGTCTAATGCGTTGCCCGCGGACAAGCGTGGCGATTTTGGCCTTTGATTTTCTCCGAGCACGTGTCCTCCTCGAGGTTGGCCTGCGGGTGCGGTGCATCCTGGTACTCAGTGAATGGAACTTTGAACTGCTCTTCTGTCAGCCATTAAAGCAGAGTTTCCATGTATTATTAAATACATGTTTTTACTTTTGAAATAGACATCCCTCTTATTTGTCGTTTTAGCGGGGTGATAACCAGTAGCATAATTTATGAGAAGCGCTACACTTGCTGTTGGTGAGTCATTGCAAATATACAGTATCTACTCAAACTCAGTGCCCTTAGTTTCCTGAGGCACTAACTGCAGTAAGTTATTCTGTTATTTCATCATTATGGGATCGGGAGATATAGAGATCAGGAAGTCTTACCCTCCCAAGGCTATACATTGTATAATTTAAGATAGAACACCCCTTTTTCTATGAAATTGTTATGACCGACACGTAACCTTTTCTCGCGCTACTTGTATCAATTAAAAGAAGAGAATTATGTATTTTCCTTGAGAGGAACAGGAATGCACTGTCAGCACACTATGTCATTATAAAGCCACAGTCATATTGAAAGTTATGGCTAGTCTGTAGGAGTAAGCCCAGCTCTGATTGTATGTGAATGAGGCAGTGAGACAAATGAAGTGATGCTGAGAGAAACAACTGTGTGTATGTCAAATCTTACTTGACAACTCCTCCACGTTTCTTGTGTTTCTGTAGTTTATACACAATACTCTGATTTTATCACTTGCACAGAGCTTCCATGTTTTTGTGAACTGAGTTGCCCTTAAATTCAGTGAACAATGGGGTGAGGTTAGGTCGTAGGTGGGAGTCTGACAGTGTATTTCAGTGCACATGGGTCTGCAGAGGGCGTGACAGGAGGTTAGACTGGAGAGCTGCTGATAAGGTCGGCCGTAATGCCGCACCTTGTTAACACCCAGGACATAAACCCTTTTCTAAAAAAACCAACTTCATCTTGGATCCCTCTATATGATGATGTTAGCATCATGATTCATTTGATTGAAGGAATGGATGAGTTTGCTTGCGTCTTCTTCAGAGTTCGTTAATTTTAACTTGTCAGAAGTAAAAACCCTGTCCCTGATTGGATGAAAGCGGACATGGTACACATGTTTGATTGTCCAGTAACCAGTCACTGATAACTTAACTGGAATAAACATAAAGTGGAGATGACATCAGCTGGTGCCAATGAAGCTAAAGGTTTTTTGTTTTTTTAAAATACAAGCAGTAACCATTTGTTTTATAACAAGGCCGAGCGGAGGAAGGCTGGGGTGAACCTGCTCAGTAGTTTGGTCTGAACTAAACAGGGACTGTGAGTCCTGTATCCATGGTGACTTGATTGTCTACTTTGCAAGCCTTAGTAGCCTCTTGGTGGAAACATTTGTTGGCCAGTCCAAATGCCACTTTTGGCCCGAAGCCTAGAGTTGACAAAATCTGCTGTGCACCGGAACAATCAAATCAACACTCGAGGCCTGTCAGACAGGGCCACTCTATCAATGCAATTGTCAAAATGAACAACTTTATTTGCTCTTTAGAGACTTGTAATGGTAAAAGCAAAAGGTAATGTCAGAAACGAGCAAATCAATACCAGTTGTAACACGGTACAGGTTGCAAATGGAAAAAGCCAAAGGGGGAAGAAGTACACCCAGTCCACTCTATTTCTTAGCTCCGCTAGCAGCATGGTTCTTTAGATGGCATTGTTGGTATGCTGGTATGAAGCTTGTTGGTCTGCCACTTTGGTCCAGACTTAAATATCTAAACCAGTACCTCCAAGAACGACACCATGCATCTGAATTATTTTCTTCTGTAGAAAAGCTGGAAAGAATTGTGAGGTTGACCATTGGCTATGTGCATTGGCTGCAGAAATGCAGAATGCTGAAAGATGAGGCAAATCTCTCAGTTAATGATCAGTTGTTGTTCCAACCGTCTTTGTGGTCACAAGCTTTGGGCAGTAACCAAAAGAATGAGATTGAAGATACAAGCAGAGAATGCAAAGTATCTATGTGGAAGACTTTAACAGTCATAAATGCGTTGATGCAACAGATTGTGTCTTTCTTAATCAGTCTGAAATAAGCTGTAGGTCTCTAGTTGCTGGAGGTTCAACTTTGTATGAAAAATTCAACAGCAGTATGAGCCTCCCATGTAAAGTCTATGATTAGTCCATTCCCTTGTTAATATCTGTGCCATTTTGTTGGACTGTGAAAACCTGTGACCTGTGTCTTTAATTAAGGATGATTTCAGAAGAATACAGTGCTGTATTAGAATATTCTGCAGATGAGTAAATATCCCTCGCAGTGAGAGGGAGGGAGTGAAGCAGCACTATGGCCTCTGTCCAGAGCCGACAATCTCTTGTGACAGTTGTCTCTTATGTTTGTCCAGGCCCTCTGCCACCAGCCAGTGTGGGCTCTTTGCAGACACCAAAGGTTGTCATGGATTTCATTTTTATCAGTGAGGAAACATGCGGTCAGATAGACCTCTGCTCAGTATCATAAGTGGGAGGGAAGTAATTCCACTCATTCCATCTCCCCGTGAATCATACACTCCGCTCATTATTCTCTGCACCATCCCTTCGGTCGCTCTCACACACTGTACCTCTGTAAGAATGTACAGTAAAGTTGTGGTATGCAGCGTGCTGTCACTGCTCTCCACCAACAAAGGAGCTTTGAGAGGGGCAGCGAGGGCCTCACTGAGGTCAGGAGACGGGTCTGAATCACACTCCTCCTAAACTTTAAAGAACCATTCCGGGTCATTTTTGCACCGTGATGGTTTGTTTGTTTGTTTGTTGCTTCACCTCCGTGTTAAGCTGCTCTGCTGCTGGAGCTCCAGTGGTGCTGGCTGGATGGCAGAGTCATCCAGGGTCACAGCCAGGCTTAAGGGAGGCGTCAGCCCCGTTTACCAGTCCACGCACGTTCCCACTCACAGCCGGGGAGTTTGCGAGCTCCGTCCTCTTCTGCTGCCAATTCAGGAGCCTGTGGGCCTGCGCTAATTGTTTGTATGCATGTGCTGTTAGTTACCACATAGCACAGGAGAGCCAGAGCCCAAAGAAAAAAGTTAGGAAGAGGGTAACTCCCTTCACTTCCCCTCTCCATCCACAGCCCTCTTGGGCTGGCGATGTAGTCGCAAACTCTGAATGTAAAGAGTGGTCGCCGCTGAAGTGTTTTGTATTTGTAATGGAGGGTGACAGATCACCGTCCTGCTCACACACAAGCAGACAGACACTACACACAGTCTAACGTTTACCGTTGACTCCCCGTGGCTTTGACTTATGTGGCGCACATTCTTTCTTGGTTTGTTGATTGTTTATCGCTTAGGAAACACAGTGTGACGCTCTCGCTCGCTCTGTCCCTGCTATATGAATGTGTTTCTTTGTGAGTTGCAGGAAGAAAGAGACACTTGTTGTGCAGCTCTGGTACAGAGAAGGAGAGGTGAGACTAAGATCTGAGAGGGGAGGACAGTAAGCAGTAGTGACAGCCAGAGAGATGGGGAGACAGAGAGAGAAATTACTTCTTTGATTCTACATGACAAACATTTCTGTAGAAACACAAGAGCAGGGGTATTCAATTAGAATTCAATGGAGTCCAGTTAGAGCGCAATGATTTCTATATTCCCATTGATATTGGAGTAGCCTAGCAGTTGTATTAACGTCTGTATGTAGTCAACAACTAACTGTCAAATCAAAGAACGTTCAATTGAATAATATCTAAACAATATTTATTTTCTGTTTTCAAATTGAATTGTATGAAGTAAATAATACATGCATACATATAATAATAACATATAAATAAATGTTATTCTCTCATTTCAAGTAAAATAAGGGATACATTTAAAAATAAAATACATAAGGGAAGGCTTTTGAAAAATGTTTATCTTCAAATAAAGTACTTCATTTTAGAAATATGAATTTAGATGACTTGTCCTTACCCTGCAGCTTTTAATTCAGTTCATTCAGGTGTGAAGGGACGTCAACGAAAAAAAGCCACAGTATTATGTTCTTCTCATCTTCTAAAAAGAGAAATTTGTGTGCAGGGACTTGCAGGACAACTTGTTTCAGCTCTATTCCCCTCTCTGTTTACAGCATTGATGGGCTGTTAATTAGTGTGTTAGGATTCTGATCATATTGGACTCTTGGATCATTTATTTTCTGTGCTTCATTTTGAATATGATTGGGTATGTTTGCTCAGAAGATTTGTGCTTTGTCTCATAGTGGCGCTTCACATTGCCACTTTTAATAATCTCCACGGTCTCTGAACACATGAGACACACTGGTTTTGATATAAGAGTCTTGTCCAGTCTTGATTAAAGGCTCTGGCCTCGCTGTCCACGTTCCTCTTTTTGGCGAGCACCTTGTGAAATAACTTCTCAGACTATTGGGTCTCTCGCCCTGATTCTCCCCTGTGTGTGTATATCTCACTCGAGTCATGAGGCTTTTCAGAACACACACATGGTCCGCCTATTAGTGACCCCTGCACTAGAGGGAGGATGTTTCACATTTACAAATGTATCTTTTTAACAAGGTCAGGCTTTCCATGGAGAAATTGTATCTGATGTTCCGGTTGCTAGAAGCACCTGTCCAGATTGGACAGATGTCTTCGGAGACGCACAAATATTCTCTCGCTAATAATACCAGCCATGGGAGTCCCCAAATATTTTCCACCTTTTTTTAAATTGGATTTACACCCAAAGACGGGGAATGCCACTTAGAAAGCACACACCTTTTGTTTTACATGCGCTCCATTGTCCGACAGGCCGCTTCTTGCCTGCAGTGAGTGAGCAGCTGTTAGCTTGCTCTGTTGAAGCCGCTAGTCCGGCATTAGCATAAACCTCTGCATATCTAACCCTCCTCAGACAGCTGTCAGATAACAACTTGGTGGAATCTTCACTGAGTGACTTAATTAAAGGAGTCACGACACGTACCAACTGGTACCTCAGTCGGGGGAGTTTGCTTGCTCTCAGCTCTTCACCTTCTCGATAAGCCCGGTCCTCATCCTGCTACACGTTAACAGCACAACAATCCCAATGTGACCCCTCCTCGTTTATCACTTGTGCCCTTCCTCTGCCCGGAGATTTGATTTGTACCATGTGGGTGGTTGTGTCCTGAAACTAGGCACACATCCAGACAGTGACCCAGACACTGTATCAAGGTTTCAAACGTGGTTTCTTTTGACTCATTCTGGCAGCACATGCCCATAAATGCACCTCTAAGCCCCCCAGCCGAGCAGTTGCCTGTGTGTGTGGTCAGCGCTGCACCCCTCTCTTGTCAGGGCTCGATGCGAATGGTTCTGTTGTGATTCTTGTGTTTTCTGCTGTGTGTGTGTGTGTGTGTGTGTGTGTGTGTGTGTGTGTATGTGTGTGTGTGTGTGTGCGTGTGTGCGTGTGTGTTTCCTCTCCGCTCTGCCTTTGATTCTGTCTGACCTGCCAAGCTGAAATGGCTTCCTGTGGCTCAGAGGCACCCAGCTGGAAAAGCAGCTCGAAAGGGAAGGGTCCGAGTATGACCACTCTGTGTTTGGGTCCTCCCTCTCCTCTGACCCAGATCACTGTTGATTGGCTAAGCACCCACCAGACGCTAAGATGAGAGTTGTCTGTGTGTAGAGAGTAAAATTAACTTCACGTGTCCATCGAAATGTCATCAGTATCTCTCTGTCAGACATTGGATTCGAGGCCAGGCTCGCTTCCTAAAACAGGGAGATGGTTTTATTGGGTTGGGTTTGATCACTGTGGCACAGACACAGTTAAGCTGCAACTATCTATCTGTTCTCGAAGGCTGTGGTGATGCATCGTGTTGTCTGGAGCAGTAAAAGGACCTTTCCATAAACTGCACTGATGCTCTGCAGGGAGCCCAGAAAACATTGTCTCATTAAGTTGTGGAGAGCTTTGGAATTAAAGGAAACTAAATTACCATCTGCGTTTGTGTGATGTTGACTTCTCAGAGAAGCTGCATGGGTGTAATTACTTAATGAGTTCAAATTTCGGCAGTTAAAAGTTTAAATCAGCTCCACACAAAGCTTTTTAGGAGTCATTGTTTGAACTCCCACAGATTTGTCTTCAAACGTGCTGTGCCCGAGGAGAAGAATGCAGCTCTTCATCTTGTTTTGCAGTGGAAAAAAAAGTCAAATCAACAGATTGATTTGTTGTTTAATATAAAGAAATCTCCTCGCACACAAATTATTTCCAACCCTGCGGCGTCTGATTGGCAGGCAGCACCGACCCCAGCAATTTGAGTGATTGAGATTTGCTGAGTGGAGGCTTTCCAGAGAGAGTGTCAATTCAATTGCCTGAAACCAGGCTGACTGGAATGATTTAAACAGTTGTTGATAGAAATGATTTAAGCAGGGAGGCGTGACTTTCACGCCGAGTCCAGTTTTAATGTGTCATCTTGAGTTAAATTAAATCTGCCCGAGAAGATGAATGGATTTTTTTATTAAAAAGCAATAATTATCAATCCGGCCTCATCAACAAATGCCAGTTTTTCGAGAAAGAGCTTTGATTAGATATCAATAGCAGAGTTTGCATTTTTGCAATGTTATGCCTTTGATCCTAACTCTATCGCTGTATATGAGCGTATTTATTGTTGATTGTACAGATCATTAAAACTCTACGGCAGGTACCGGAGGCTCCTGTGTGCCTCTGCTGATTGATGTGTGTAGTGTTTTCATCCTCGTCTGCGTCGCCACGGTCCTCAGCGGCAGCCGCAGAAGCAGGAGGGTAATAATAAACCTCATCAGCTCAGGAGGCCGACCCGCCTTGATTAGAATTAATTTTCCCCTCAGCTTCTCCTGCTGCTCTCTTTAAGGTGGGATAAATCTTCTTCAGAGACGTCTCACAAAGTCGTATTCACCAGTAAATTGAGCCAGCGCTACATTTGTTTTCAATTACTTTTCCTCCAAGTTTGTTCTTTTGAAGAGAAGCTGTTTGAACAGCAGTATGCGTCTGTGTTGTTATGCGGGGGATGTAGTCGAGAGGCAGATAAACATGGTATCAGTGATTGGCTCCACTGGACCTGTTGGGTTAAAATGTTGTAATATGTTGTTGTAGGCTTAAAAGATATAGCTTATAAGAAGCTACATTTATGAACAGTGCTGTACGAGCCACCCTCATCCTGGGTCTTTCCAAGCTGAACTACAGCCGGTTGTAGAGCATGGCCACGGAGAAAATGCGCCAAGCGAGGGCCAGCCAGCACCGGGGAGAGGTCACATGTGGGGAACCTCCCACACCGAACAGCCGAGTTTGATCCTCCAGGCAGCTCCATCCGATTGAAAATATTTTCGGTTCAGTATGTAAAACTGGCAACATCTGACTGTGTTAATGTAGTCAAAATCATCACTGAAACATGCCAATGGACATTCTGCCAGATATGTGGAGAAAAGAAACAAGGAACGAATATTTAAATCTTCATATTGAACTGCCAGATCCTCAAAATTGGTTAGCCTCAAAACAAAAGTGTAATGTTGATGTCATAATGGCCTGGTTGTTGCTCAAAGGGAAAAGGTTTCACCATTCTTTGTTTTATCTAGCTTCATTTGTTGTCCTGCAACGTTCTGAACCCTCATCCCTGGGAACTTCTCCACTCCGATACAGGTTCTGATTATTCCCAAGCGGAGGTTATTGTCCAAGGACAGTCACTCAAACTCACATTAATACCTGCGGGTGGTTTAGAGTCTCCATTCCATTTTCATGGCCCTGCGCCGTTCGTCCGTCCCATTCTCGTGATTGTGATATCTTAGGTTCGCCTTGAGCGAATTTCATTACATCTGTCACAAACCTCCTCTTTGACTCGAGGGTAAACTGATAAGATTTTGGTTCCTCTGTGACCTCTGCGAACAGGATAAAATGATGATCCTTTGGACAAACATGGAAGAGAACTGCAACTGGACTGGTTAAGAAAAGACGGCGTGGCAGTTAATACAGTTCTTACTGCAGTCAACTAACAACTGAGAAGGAATAGTTCTCATATGAAAAGGTGAAAATATATGACTCTTAGGTCAGAGTATTTGAGGGGTTAGCAAAGGACTTTTGGTCATCTCGGCGTCATATTCAGTCATCGCTCGGCAAATGTCTCGCTTTTAAAATGTGACTCATTCACATCGCACCCCAAACTAATACATGTTTGCAATTGTCATACACTTTCTCGGCGAGTTTGCTTGTTATACCACACTGTCAGTCAGAAAGTGTGTTGACAGTGCATCAAGACATTTTAAGCCACAGGAATAGAGCCTCCCTCCTGACCAGCTCCCCATCTTTGCTTCCTCTTGTTTGTTCCTGTCACCATGTCTGTCTGATCCATCACAGTCTCTCTCCCCCCTTCTGTCTCTTTCATTTCTCGTGTTGAAATTAATTTTGAGGCCTGCGCTCTCTTGTCATCAGGTTCTTTCTCCCAGACGAGCAGCATACACTCTGCCTCCACAATGGCTTTCTCTTTGCATGTCTCCCCTTTCAGAGAGCGGGATTCAAGGTTGTGACTGGCCTAACATGATAAACAGGATGCAACATCTACCAGTATAAAACTGTCATTTTCATTTTTACAGGCACTTCAGTCCTCATATTTTGAAACAAATACATTTGTTGTTCAACCTTGTCTTTTCAAAGAAGCAGCCTTTTTAAAAAAGGATTTAGGTTCACATTTCTTTACCGGCGGTTCCACACTCCCGAGTGTCAACGGCATGTCAATTCTGCAAGCTCAAGAAGAGGTTATTGGAAGATTAGTAAGGACTGTCGCTGTACAACAAAGCGGATTGTCCTTCGTAGTGTTGGTGGTTTGACTCCTCTTTACCACAGGTGTCTTTAAGCGAGACACTGAACTCCAAATTGTAAATGATAAATACATTCCATCATTGTCTAGACATGTCACTGATAACCTAAAATGTTAACTTTATGGTAACTAGTGGAAGAGACAGATGATCATCAGAGTCAGTAGGATTCGTCCTCAGGGGACCATGAACGTCTGTAAACAAATGGCATAGCATCCACCCAACAGTCATTGATATATTCCAGTCTGGTCTAAAGTGGTGGAAAGACAGTCTGACATTGCCGTGCATGGAGCCACGCCGCTAGCATCGGGGAAAAACTGCTCGTGTAGCGTTTCAGTGAGGCAGCTTTAGAAACTTGGGAACTTTTCAAGGACGGTCTTAAAAGGGATTCCAGCGCAACCTCAGCTGCTCGGCAACTCCCCTTTTTCTCTCTTAACAAACTCGACTCCGTGACTCTCCATTGATCACTTTGGGAGAAATTCATCATGTGGTTATGCCGTACCTTGGACAGGATCCACGGAGCCAGAAGGAAATCTGGTTTAATCAGAGCAGACGCCTGCTCACAGAGAATCAGCAAGAGGGTCACGGATGGCGATGTAATGCCAACGAAATTCTTCTTCTGTGGTGGAAATACATATAAGGCAAATGAAAGATCTGACAGCATTATAGAGACGAACACTGCATCAGTCATTCAGTTACAATCCCGAGGTCAGTTTGAGTCCATGCGGCAATGTCTGGGCACTTTGCGTGTCCATACAAATAGCACCGCACCCAGAGTGATCGCCCGTGGGGAATAATGGCCCAGAGGGTCAGAGAGAAAAGCTTCCATCGTCCGTATCACTGGGGCTATTTATAGAGAGGTACGCACACAACAGGAGGCGGTGTTGAAGGAGACTGTCCATTATTTATCAACGCTCCGTATGTCAGCTGTGTAGACTACTTTGACTTTCAGTTACTCAATAACACTCTCTTTTTCTCTCACTCTACCGCCATCTGTCCATATCAACACACACACACACACACACACACACACACACACACACACACACACACACACACACACACACACACACACAAACACACACACACACACACCTGCACACCTGCCCCACATCTCCTAGTCTCTCTGTTACGATCACCACGGGGATTTAGGTGCTGTTGGGTCGTGTTCTCAATCACTCCGCTATAGTGCTTTCTTCAGCAGCTGCATATGTCCATCCCTGTGTGTTTCCACAGCTTGTTTGAATTATTCACATATGGGCCATTACTGGGACCGCTCGTCCCCCCAACCCCCGTTTACGATCTATCTCCCCCACCACCCTTAAAACCCATCAGGACAAGATAGGTGGTCTGTAAGTATGAGGGGGCGGGGGATGGTGGGGGGGTTAGTTCCTGGATTTCCACCACAGTGAAGTGAGAGTGCCTGAGTTCCTTTACAGTGGGACATTTTTTGGGGTGAATAATTGAAAGCCTCCCCGATGGGACAGAGTGCGCCGATAATCTGTGGGATTTTGGGCTTTGGTGCTGAAGTACAGATGACCAGGAGTCAACAGTGCTGGAGACGTGGTCGTGAGCTGCTCATCTGTGCTTGCATCCTCACTGCTGACATGGATGATGAGTAAATGCAGTGCTGTTTCCATGGCTGCCAAGTTTCTTTTTTATAACATTAATCTCACTGTGGGAAACTCCTCTAAGCAAAATACAAAGGGCAGTTTTCCACTCTTACAATATTATACTTGTGTTCATAGTCACTTTTATATTATCCAGGGGAAAAATAATCCTTATACCTGTATTTTGAGGAGGAAGCCATCTTTGTTTGTCAATGATAATAACTATCTAGAGACATCAATTCCCCAAATTGTCAGTTTTTCACAATGGCATTGTCATTAAAATACAGTCATGTCAGCTGGTATTGTTTATTGTTTGGTATTGTTTAGCTGTCTGATTTCCAGCAGCGAGCCGCACAACAATGAGCTCATCATGTCTAGCTGTCTCCATCACTCTTCCTTTTTAAGTCGGCGTAAAAATCCCAGGCGGTGAACTCTGGCCTCCTGCTGACACAGCTGAGCCAGCTGCCAGGCTCCAGCCTACCGCTCAGTGGCATGCTGTATCTCTGTCATTTATCTAAATCCCAGAAATCAATTACAGCGCGTGGAGGTGCCAGGGTGAGGGATTTTAGTTTTAATTGTCTCCTTGCTCCTCGGGCACTGGTACACGGCCCTCCTGGCATTGAGGCTTATGGATTAAGCAGAGGTAGACAATTCTCTGGCTTTGCATATCTCGGATGTTAGCAGTTGCACATTTTTTGGGGGTTTGTATTTCTCCGTGTTACTTTTTCCGACGTGAGTTGCCATGTTTCGACCATCCAATGAGGCAGATCTGTTTTCCTTTGAGGATATTTTCTCCGCTCAGCCGTTAAACTTCAGCCCTGAGTACATTTTTTTTAATATTCTCAAAACCTCAATACAGCAAACAAGACATTGAAGCCCCCAGCCCCACTCCCCCCCCCCCACTCTCGCTCTCTCTTTGCCTATAGAGTTAAACATATTGTCTTCTTCAGGAGGCTGCAGTCATTCATTAGTGCTTGTTATCTTAATGTAAACACCTCTGTTATGTCTGATGTCTGATCTGATAGAACCGTGACACACAGAGCTCTCCAGTATCCGGCCAGTTTGAGAGAAGGGGCTGGAATTGACCTCTCATTCAGGAAATATTGCTTGTTTATGTTCTTGTTTTCCGCATGGCGAAGTAACACAAGCAGCAGGGAAGGAGGGCCTACTTGGCTCTGGTGAGTGCAAGTGCAGTGACAGAGATTAATGACGGTAAAGCGTTTGATTTGATGCTGTATAATTTACAACTTTGTGGAATGCTGTTGTTAAACCACTTGCCGTGCTCGCACTGTTAAAACCCTGCGCATTTATTTCCCTCTCTGTTTTTTAGTTCCCTACATTACTGATGCTGCTCACAACAACCCATCACGCTCATCTTTCTTGGAAATGGCTGTCTTTGTTTTTCTCAAATAAAACACATTTATTGGCAGTTTAACTCAGCTTGTCTTCCCTCATTGTCACAAGACTTTGAGTAAGTTTGTGACAAGTTGGAAAGAATAAAGAAGCCGGTGACATCACAAGTCCCATAGGGGAACCCACACTGCTAAAAGGGGCCCCCAGTACCTCAGAAGAGCCCCGACTCATCACAAAGCGGCTAAAATGATGGGATAATGAGGGAAGACAAGCTAAGTTTAAGTGCCAATAAATATCTTTTATATTGACGTTAACCTTTTTAATTTCATAGTAATTACTGTACAAGAAATATTGAAATGCTGGCAAAGTAATATTGATGTTGGAGGAAATGGTAGAAGTGCAATAAACTTAACACAGAACAAAAATGAGGATGAGGTGTGGAGGTCATTACTGTAGGAAAATCTTTGTGTTTGCATTGTAGGCTGCAAATTGAAAACCAAAACAGCAACGGCTACATTTCAGTGTGTGTGCACTGTACAGTATCAGAAGAAGAATACTGGTGTGTAAAGGTACAAAATGAAATGTCACACCCCCACGCTTTTCCCATTTCTCTCTCCCTTGTGGTAGCCGTCTACCGGGCAGACCTGACTCTAAAAATAACATCTCAGATCCCTTGTCTGCCTGTTTAGTTGTTTTATCAGCTCAAACTTGGCATATTTTTCTGACAACCAATTTAAAAGATAGCATCTCAATTTCAATTTGGTTTTGCTATCTGGCCATGATCATTTAGATGATGGAGGCTTTATCAGATGTCTGTGTGCATGTAACCTGCTCCACTTTCTCGCTGCGCTTAAACGTCCACTTCTTCAACAGCTACTGTCAACACACGGCCGACACCTCGCGGTCTCTTGAAATGGCAGAGCCGGGCATGGGTTTCTGCGGAGTGATAACACCAACTGTGTCTGCACTCGGTGGCCTCAATGTTGCTTTGTTATCTCCACATAATGATAGCAATGGAATCCATTATCAACTATGTGGAGGGAAAAAAAATGGGAGTGCGAAATGCAGAGCCTAATGATGTGCATTAGATCAAAGAAAGAAATGGTTGGCTTTCTTAACCTCTAAATTCATTTTTAACACTTTACATTGCATGTTTAATCTGAACCAGCAACATGAATATCAGCCGGGTTTTGACAGTTTCTGCATTTTTTTGGGAGAAAACCCCTGCAATCCATGCAAAGGTTGAGAGAGGGGGTCGACATTTGCCATTGTACGTGCCTGTTGAAGCCCAGTGCAGCAGGAAGGTCAGGTTTCAGTCTCGCGCTCGGTCTTTGCGAAGCTCAAATGCTCCGAGAAGAATAGACTCCGGATTTGAAATGGTGGTGCACTAAAAAGGACCCTCCTGTCTGTCTCTGTCTCACAATGATGTCTGAGACGCACACGCACACGCACACACACACACACACACACACACACACACACACACACACACACACACACACACACACACACACACACACACACACACACACACACACGCCCTCCACTTCCCTCTCCATTTTAGAAATTCTAAACCTCCTTTCAGCTCCATTTGTGAGCGGAGGTCATGGTCGAGCAGCCAGCATGGGAACAGTGGCAGCCAGTATGGGACCAGGAGCTAGAAATCGGAGAGTAAACAGAGAGTGAGCGTGTGTCAACAGAGACGGATCGGAGAGTGCATTTCCGTTTGGCACCGCAGCCAGGTGTAAAAGCGCAGCTAAAATGATATGATGACTTAATGCATTCTCAAGTGCCTGACTTTTGCACCCGACCATTGTGGGCTTGATAGCGTGCGAGCAGACAAGTGCTAACAAGGTGCTTGTATGCCACATGATGGCCTTTTAAGCAGAACCACTTGGTGACTGAAAGAATGTTTTCCAGGACATTGTGCTTGGCTGGTTAGGCGTGAAATAGATTGGCTACTGTACAGAGACGTCCGAACTGATTCAGTGTGACAGCTTATTGTTACCGTAAGCACTTTTAGATTTAGGCCTCTGCACAACCCTTCCACAAATGAGTGTGAATGTTTTACCTTTTAGGAAATACACGTTCTTGCTTAGAGCTAAATAATAAGATTGATACTACTGTCGGGCCTGCGTGTTTTAAATGTGAGCTGCCAATTAGCATAGCTAACTATCTGAAGTAGAAAACTAGCCTGGCTCTGTCCAAAGGTTTTAAAACCTTCAAAAATGTATACATTATATCTTCTTTGTTTAATCCTGAGAGTAGTATTAATCTTCTTATCTAGAATATCTAAATAGAGTATTTCCCAAAATTTTCATTTATTCCTTTAATTAGCCCATTGAGTAGCAATTTAACAAAAATATACATTTGACATACTGTATCACTTCATGAGTCGGAGGATTAGATGCATGTAGTTAGATAACATTTGTGCATTACCAAGTGTAACAAATGATATTCTATGTAAACTGTATTATGTAAGTCATTAAAGAACGATTCTTTGTTCTGTAAAATGATAGAAAGCCATTAACGCACAGCGGTGATTGTGAGACACCCTTATGTGTGTTCCATCCAACTCATTTGCTTTGTGACCTTGCCTTTCAGTGATTACTCTGTTTAAAAAATATATATATATATATATATATTTTTCTCCTCTTCTTTTATCTTCATCTAAGGCCAGCTTCCTCTCCGTAGTGGGTGAGTAGATGAAAGAGTAGCGACAGAGGCTGCCCAGCGGGGTTATGTTTAGGTCATTGCTTTCCAACAGTTTCCAAATTTATTGTTGCACTGCCGCAAAATACGGTTTCCTCTGACAATGATGACAACCTGGGCAACCAGCTAACCTATGATGTATCGCTAAAGAATCTGAGAGTGTGACAGCGTTGTGTGTTTATGGGTGGCCTCCTCTGTGCTGCAGGGCCCCGGTGGAGCTGAGGAGGTGCTGTCTCCTGACCCGTCCCAGTCCCAGCAGCCCAGACTCCAGCACAGCTTTGTCCAGGAACATTTCCAGGCACAGTACAAGTGAGTCTCTTCTCTTAACATACCACACACACACACACACACACACACACACACACACACACACACACACACACACACACACACACACACACACACACACGCCTGCCAGGAATTAAGTCCACAAATACGTCCACAACAAAGGCCTCTTATGTCTTAGTGACCAGTTAGACTATACAGTGATTCCTTACTACCACCATGTGAATATTTCATGGCGTAATATAGACTGTTCGTTAAAAACTCGTCTCCTGAACAGTTTATAATCATAACTACATAACTTTGCACAACCGGGCTCTGAATCTTTGGATTCCTCCACATTTTGAAGCAGTATGGATGGGGCTTTAGTAAAAGCGATAGTTTGTAAGAGTTTGGAGGGTGGTTTCTTTTTTACCATCAGCCAAGCCAAAAATACTAGTTAAATTAGTCAAATACTCTGTAACCAATGTCACAGTTAAGCATGGTGGAATTAGCAAGCTAGCGAGCTAACTAGTGGACATCTGGCTAGTTAGCAAGCTTGCAAATTGCCACATGCTTTAGTGCTACACTGGTTACAGAACAGCGGGCTGGTGGCCAGCGGCAGCGCTGGATCCAACAGTCCCTCGCCTCACTCCACATCGCTCTGGAGAAGGACAAGCTAACGTTACCTAACTAACTAGCCAGCCATGTGTCTCCAGAGCTGCGACTAGACTTTACCGCCCCGCTGATGTGAATAAGCTCCAGAGGAACACTAACATTATTATACCCTTCTTGGGAGGGATGAGGGCGAAGATTCATGTGTATGCCAAACTTTTTGATTAGCTGTAACTTTCAGTCTCTATCTTTTGCTAAACAAACAAAACAATAATAACTTGCCGACAGTCAGCTTGTTATTGTTGTATTATTGTGTTTATGTCGGCTGTACTCTTATCTATATGGAAATCAACATAAACTGTATCAGTACGTGTCTTGTGACTTGTTTACTGATGTTGTCAGGTGGTCTGAATGTCAGACTGCCCTGCAAGAGAAAGGTCACAGACTGAATAGTCGCTGTTTGGTCAGTAAGATGCTACATCCAGACAGCGTTGCTCTGGATAAAGGACTGAAATATAATTGTATAACACCTGCGTAGACACAGGTCCACATCACACAGTCCACCATGCTTATGTTGTGTTCTGGCTTCATTGATCAGTTGTAATTGTTGGATACAGCTGACGTAATGCAGATGTCATTATGTCTTTTACACGGAGGTCCTCTGAGACACAGATGCCTGGCTAGTAGCACAGTAAATCTGCACAGTAATTAACAAACAGGCAAGAGTAGTAATACTAAAAGGTCTGATGAAAAACTGCCCTGGTACCTACCCTCATTGATTCCTTTAGCACAAGTACTTATTTAGAGTGCTGTAATTGGCGTTATAAATGTGACTGGTGTATTTTGGATCACAAAGAGTTTTTTTTAATTTACTGGTTACTGTTGACAACTGTGGTAATGCACAGCAAAGCCCCCCAAAACAGGCTTTTCACCACTACTGTATAATCAACATTTCTAATGCAGCTGGACGTCCTCATGACTCCCATCAATCAGTCGTCCTCTGGATGAAGAGACAGTCAAATTGGGTTTTTTTTACATGATATGTTCACCTGTCAGCTGTGGCCCACTGGGAGAGGAGTGTCATTCAGATGTCAAGAGGGCTAACTCATCTATGTGCCAATTTCAAGTGTTGGTCTGGTCCAAGAAAATATGAGCAAGTTTGCACCGCAGATTTATTGTAAAAAAAGATATTTACTTTGCGGTTAATGACTCAAAGCTTTTTACAGTGATGTTTTAGGGACTGCACTCTTCCCGTTCACCAGTCAGCTGTATCTTCTGTCTCCAGCTCCTGATGCTGACGCAAAAGCCCAACACCATTAGGACTCCATCTATAAACCGCTGACCACTCTGACGGATTAAAGAGGTCTTAGATCCAACACCACAATCTGATCTATGTTGGATTAATACATTTATTAAAAGTAGTCCGTCCAGACAGAACTGCTAATATCTCGTTTGTCGGTACCATCCGTTCCTCTGAAAATTGCCGTCTCTGTGTGACTGCCAGTAATACATCTGTCAGAGCGCATCTCTTAATTGCCACCCTCACTGTCAAATGTTTCAGCTGTGACAACTCGGGTGTGTCTAGACAGGAAGCAGCAGTCTTGGCAGCCCAAATTTATTCCCCTCACCCACTTAAACACTGTGCTAGCCAGGGAGAGTGAGTGGTGTGGAACACAGGGAACATCTACATGTAGCACAAACTTTACAGAGGGACTCTAACATATACAGTAAGTGTACAGTCCGAGTCTATTTTAACAAAGCAAAAGAAGCATGCATCACAGGGCTGAGAGGGTTTTAAATGGAGATGAAAGCGTTATCACTGTTGGACTTGGACTTCGAACAAATACTTCCTGACTCCTGTCCCTCTCTTTTCCTTGGAGTCCCGAGGCCCCACTGCTGCCCGTGTAGCTTCACAATGGAGTGTCCGATGCGATCCAACATCTAGAGTTGACAGACCGGAGAATAATCTTTGTAATAGCATGGTTTGTCACTATGCAATCATCGCGGCCATTAGAAATGTTCAAACAAGTTACATCACTGTCCGAGCAAGCCAAGCTAAGATTTTGATCTTAATTTATGATATCTGTCGTCAGACTCTGGAGCTGGTCAACATCATTTTCAGCAGAGTAAAGCACAGCTCTCACCTGTTTTATACTTATATTGCTCTTTACCCTCTGATCAATGAAGCAAATCTTAAATTAGATGAAAGACTGAGATCTCTTGTCTACACGCGGGTGAAGCATGCAGTCGCCGGACACTGCAATGAAAATGTCTGTCTGTCGGGCGTTGTTCATTACAGTGGGGCCGATTGACGGGCAGCCGAGCGTTTCAGATTACAGACGTGGTGCAGTTTCAGCGCGGCTCGTCTTACCGCCATGCCGCTTTCTCTGAGAGACCCTTCTCGTCTCTGATGCAGTCGGGCTGCATTTGTTTTGATCACATCTCCTGGTTGATTTGTTACGACTTGAGCGATTGGGTAACTGGAGTTTGCCGGCCCAGTAATGGGTCCGTTTATAATGTGTGTGTTGTAATATTTCAGTTAGTGAATGAGGCATTAAGGTTCACGCCTTTTCCTATCTTGGAACATTAGTGTGGTGAATAAACTAGCGTTCATCCCCCGACAGGGGATATGCTGACGGGCTTACTGAGAAGAATTAGCTGCCAATCTGTTAAATTTGATCCTTTTGAGACTTTTTTTTAAAATTGCCTCTCATAGGAGAGAAAATCAATTAGATATAGATACCTGCGTTACCCGGAGAGATCCAAAGCTCCAGCAGTGTGTTGTAGTGCAAAGCATCAAGCTCACGGTCTCTTCAGCATGGCTGCATTCCGGCAGACGGCGGCATACATACCTCCCCTCAACCTTTGCACGCTTCCTCCATTAGAGCATCACCCGAATATCACCTCTTCCTTTGCTCCTTTTCTCTCTTTAAGTGTTTTAGAGCGGTGCAGGGCACATCTATGTTTTAGTGCAGGCTGAGTGTGATTTGTATGCATGGAGTGCAGTAACCCTCACTGTTTCCTGGCGAGAACAAGACATCCGTAGGGCAGCCATTCTGCTCTGCCAAGAGGGAGAGATCCACTAAGAGCCAGTGTCAGCTGGGCCTGCTTGAACAGAGCTTTATTCACTCCCCCGTCTCCTCCCCCTCTGGGTCCGTCAGGTGCCGTCCTATAAGGAAAACACATTTGAACAGTTCATCTATGGCTTAATTTCCCATGGTAGGATGTCTTGTGAAGGTTGTAAAGATTCAACACACATACGCTTGGGGAGTTATGGGAAGTAGGGAGAGGATGGGGAGTGTTTTTACGCATGGTCTATGATTCTAAAAGACACTTTGCCATTTGAAATGAATCAATTCATTTTCTTGATTTAATCTAAATGTATGTTCATCATGATGTAGAAGACATGATTTTTCTTTACGTGAGATTTAAGTCTCCCAGAGTACTCACACTCTGTGCATTTTATTGCTGCTGGGTTATGCTTCACACAAGTCTATTTTCAGTTTATGTGCAGCACCGTGCTTTGGGCTTAGTGTCACAGTGGCGGCGGAGAATCAAACCTGTCATATTTGAAGTTATTTCACCGCACACCGTTGACGATTTATGTCCATCATGCCGCTGATAAAAGAAATGAAATCAAAAAGCAATTCAGAGTAATGGCGTTAGCACTGTACAGCGTCATTAAAATCCATTGATGGTGGGAGATTTCACTGCTACTGTAGTGCTATCTCCTCAATGACCTTTCTGCTTTTTATTTTTAGGTATAACGTGTCTGGGGAACATGTTTTACCTGAGCAGACATGGTCCCTTTCAGCAGCCCCATCCGTCACTCTGGTACAGTCACTCAGTCATACCAAAGACCTGCAGAGAACAACCACAGTTTTAATGTTGGGAATGAGACGTTGCTCTCTCTCTCTCCAAAAGATGCGTCTTACTCAGTATATTTTTTCAATTCCCTACCCAATCTTTTATTTTTTCGCACAAAATATTTTTTGCAGCTGGTTTGAAAATGAAACTCAGGAGCTTCCGTGCACAACTTTGACACCCAATATTCTGTTTGTCACTTCTAGAAATAAGATTGGAAAACATCTACTGAGGATTGATTGAGCCCGGCCAGGGTTTAGATCAATGGATCCCAACATTTTTTGACTGGATGTTAATAAACACTATCAAATAGATAAAAGTGGATATTGTTACATTTAGTTTTTAATATGAGTTAACTGTCAGTGTTTAGGTTGGTCTGGTCAAGTTTTCACCATTTAACCATTATGTTTAGCTTTTTTCAACAGTTTTTTCTGTTACTTCTATCAGTTCTAGCTAACTGTTCAGACTCACTGCACTCTGGATCACAACACATAGTTAGTGTGGATTTTTTTTTCATGGTATCTTATTTTGATTTCATTCAAATTAGCTAAGCTACTAAACAATCTTTCCACGTATCCTCTGGCAACTGCAGGAATACCATTTGGGGTATTAGTACCTCTGTTTGTGTATCACTGGTTTAGATGGAGATAGCTCTATTTAAATTTCACTTTGTGTACAAAGTATTTACGGTCTCCACACACTGATGATTCTAATTCATGTAATCAAAGAGGTTGATGGAAGGCTCCTATTCAAGATTCACTTAATTATTGAGTATTTACAGAAAGTCTTATCCAGGAAATCCTCCACGGATTAACTCTAAATGCTGGACAAAAGATTTAATTAAGTTGCAGGACAGTTTACAAAATCACTTCCAGCAATCAGTCCATTAACTTCAGTGGGCTCTCTGACTCATTGTTAAGATAATTAGCTAACTGGAATACGTTCCCCCTGTGGAACTGAGTGGGATTCATTGAAAGGAGTCTAATTATGAACAAAGGGGCTGAATGGAAAACTATTGTAACAGGAAATCACTGCTGCACACATCTGGTCAGTGGTCTATGTCCCGGGCATTCAGATGCAAAGGAAGAAAGGGCATCACTTAGGAAAGCTCCGCACTTTTCTCTGCTTGGGATCCTGTAACGGCGTCAGCGTAATGGCAGCGTTAGAAGCACTGGTGAGAGTGATGCAACAAGATGGAAACTGCTTCTGCTGGTTCCCCTTTATAGCCCACAGGGCTTTCTCTACAACTTACCACCCCACCTGCTCGTCTCTCTCAACTCCCACCAGTTACATCACTCATCTTTTCGTTCTCACAATCAGATCAAGAGGTTCTGCGTGTTCATTTTGACCGTGTCATTCACTTGGGTAACAAGATTAAATGTTCTCCTCTCCTGCCAGACTTAATCAGGAGGACTTCGAGATTAGTTTGGAAGTCGTTGGTGTTTCAAGACTAATGGAAATGGATGCTTTCTTTTCCTCAGATCTTCACTCACATGCCCCCACTGTATGAAGCAGAGCAACACCTTTGACCCGTTCCTCTGCATCTCACTCCCAATTCCTCTTCGCCAGACCAGGTGAGCAATTCTCTTTTTAATCCACACATTCTCACTCAAAATACCGGCGCTGGGTCAGTCCTCTTGGCTTTAAACTCTAACGCTCGAGGTGCCCCACTATAGTGTCAGTGTTGGACGTGTCAAGAGTGGCGTGTCAATACACGCTTGATACATGCATAGTGTCTTTTCAAAATAAACGTAAACCATTTTCACAGGAAGTTTAGGCAACAAAACCACTTCGTCTGGTTTATTAAAAGAGCATGGTTACGTTAACCTGACTGACTAGCAACTAAGACTAGCCACTTTCATGACAAACTTTACAACAAAACTAAATAAAAAAAGTGATTAGAAATATGTCAACATTGCCTTTTAGTTTCACGTGGGACATAAAGAGTCTCCTGAGTGAAAGTCCTGTGTTTGTTAAAACTCAAAGAAATACTTTGGCATTTTATTCCCTTTCTTGCTGGGAGTTAGATATGGATCAATACCTCTCAGAAATCTGTCTATTAAATACAAGGCTACAGCCAACAGCCAGTTAGCTTAGCTTAATACAAAGAATGGAAATGGGTAAACAGTTAGCCTCGCTCTGAAGTTTCTGCATTCTGTCAAGAAATCGTCCAACTAATAACTCCCTGTAAAATCCTAATGTGTATTCTATCTGTCTATTAATATAAGGCTACAGCCAGCAGCTTGTTAGCTAAGCTTAGCACAAAGAATGGACACAGAAGGAAACAGTTAGCCGTGCTCCGAAGTTACTGCGTTCTGTAATTGTAACGGGTGGCAACGTGGCAAAGGCAGGACCCAAACGCAGACTCATCAGGAGACAGATAGTCGAGTGCAAAAGGTATTTAATAATTCCGGCGACACAGGATCAAGGAATTAGACAAACACGGGAAACACTGCTGACAACAGGCAAAGAAAACAGACGAACTCACAACGAGGGACAAGACAAACAGAGTTTTAAATACACAGGGAGGTGCAGGTGCAGGTGATCAGACACAGGAGGATTCAATTAGAAAATCACATAGACAGGAAGTGAAGTGACCCGGGGAAACACGAGACAGGGAACCTTCAAAACAAAACAGGAAACCCACACTGAACAAAACCCCAAACCGTGACAGTAATACTGTGATTTGTCATTTTTACACTTCGGCTTTTGAATGAATTAGACAAACAACATATGACGTGTTAAGTAGTGAGTTGAAGTGGTGCTGGTTGGCAGATTGTGTTCCTTTAGAACAGAGCCATATTCCCCATGTTTCCAGTCTTAATGCTAAGCTACGTCAACCGGCTGCTGGCCGTAGATTCATATTTACCGTACAGATGTGAGACCAGTATCATTTGAACTCTCTGCGAGGAAGAAAATGTGAAACCATTTCTTTAAGCTTGAGAAATGAAAGAAGGGTTAAAAAAGGGTTACAATAGGACAACATCCAGCCTTGTTCATGCACTACAGACAGTAGGAACTCTGGTATCAAGAAGGAAAAGCGGGTGGAAAACACTTTCAGCACGGAGGAACAATGTCTTATTAAACTTTGCATCACAACACCCAGTCAGCCTCCATGCCAGGTCAGCCTGTTCAGGAAATCCTGACATTTTCTGTGAGGGAGACCCCATTCACTCTTTTTCTTTTATAGCCACTACTTCTCTCACTTTATTCATGGGGAAGTATATCTCAAACACACACAAATCAAAATTCACATGCAAACTTTGGGCTTTTGCTTTAATTAAAGTAAAAATACCAGCTTTCACTTAAGATGGTGCTTACAGTACTTGTTTGTGGTCTTTATTGTGGTCCTGCTCATGTTGTAGAAACTAAATCCAATAACTTGCCTCTTCTCCTGTCTTGTCCCGTGGAAGTGAGCTGTTAGTAGTTGAAGTGGTGGAGCTCCCAGACCCATACTGACGCAGACTCATACACACCTCCTCCACCTCTACCAGACACAACTGCTTACATTGACACTGGCATATGTTTTCAGCTTTTAGAGGTTTCTGCTAATGTATGAAGTACAGTAAACATTTATTTACCCAAGTTTGACCCTTCAGGCTAAAGTTCACTGGCTAAATTAACTAAAATATATTGTTATCCAGTCATCAATCGGACCATTTTTAAGTATGACTGTAAACGTAGCTGGCTCTGTCTGAAGGTACTGCAGCAAAATTGGTTTACCAACATCTCTAAAGCTCACTAATTGTGAGCTTTACTTGTCCAAGAAGTTACGAAATAGACCGGCACGCTTCAAATTTTGCACATATTAAATAATATATAATTAATAAGCTTTAGAAGTGGTAGGTGAACTTTGGACAGAGCCAGGCTAGCTGTTTCCAGTCTTTGTGCTAGCTAGGCTAGCCAGAAGCTGGGTATATGGTCAAGTGGCTTCAGGCCAAACATTCCCGAACTGGCAGAGAGGCCAGAGGAGTGCCCAATAATAGACCTCAAGAGTGCTACTCAATCTCATACTCATATACTTCAGCTATACTGTACCTTGAACATACAGATGTGAGAATTTATAGTATAACTTCAAATCTAAACGTTAGCATTTATCAGCGCTTTCTAGGCTAAATTGTACCTTTTGTTTTTTTAAATCAGCGCAGCACCCGCATGTTAAGCGCTACTCTCTCCTGTGGTTGACTCAGAGAGGTGTGCTGATCACTATTCTAAGGTTCGCCAGTTTTTTTTCTTGCTAGTTATTTCCTTCCTTTTACTTTTTCGTCTTTTGAAATAAGTCATGCAAGTTCAGCCAGCATCCCTTCTAATTTGGGGGAAAAAGTTTTTCGGAGCTTTGTTCTGACAGCGAGCCAAGTCGAGAGTATTTAGTTACCATTCTCTCTTTTTACTGTGTGGCAGACAGGGTGAGCGAAAACACTTCTGAGGGATAAACAGGGGAGAGAACAGATGGATTGTCTTTGAAAATACTTTTTTAATGCATCTCTCTGTGTGAAGAGTTCAGCTCACTCCCAGCCAGATCATGTCTGTAAGCCGTAAACACATATTGTTTGTTCGCAAACATTTTCTCTGCCCAGCTATCCAGACGCTGGGCTCTGTCCCTTGGCCGCCATCTGCTCCTTGCATGTTGGATGATTTTGTTTACACTTGATGTAAAGCTTGCTGTGTGAACGTGACACGGGCCATTAATTAAATGAGTTAACACGTTAGGGCTGGAAATATCCATCAGCAATGTTTGCAATTTGAACGGAATATTAACGAAAGAAAACAAGGTGGTAAGTCAAGAACGTTTTTATCAACTGCATCTCAAATTTATGCTGTGACCAATAAAATCCAGTCTCCTCTACCGAGCGGTTTAGCAATTCTAGTGTTTTGTTTTGTCAATACTGGTATGAAAAATATAATTGGCATAAATTGGGGATACCGCATTGAGCTGAGGTTTGATTAGTGCAGCCAATTACTGTACTTTTCCTGTGCTCTTTTTTATGTTCTGCACACAAATCCATGAAACAGGAGTAAACATGTTGGTGTCAGATTTACCAATTCTTGTGCCTGACAAGAACCAGTAGATTTATGTATAACTCATGTTGTTAAATCTTTAAACTGGCTTCCAGTTAGTCCCAGAACAAATCTTCAAAGAGTTTCTGCTAGTTTAGAAATCACTTCATGAGACCAAAATTATTTCTGATACGCTTGAAGAATATGAACCAATCAGAGGTTCCCAACCCCAGGGCTGTGGACCGGTACCGGGTCTCTGAACATTCAGTACTAGACTAATTATAACTACTGCAATAATTATATATCTTTATAGGCTATGCATTAATTACCTTAAACTATGTTCAGTACCCCCAACCCAATGCGCAGCCATGAAGTCTGTGTGAAGCTGAGATGTCCATCTATATTTTTTATTTAGTCAGTACCGACAAAGAAATACAGAGCAAATATAGCTGCAATATCACATGCAATATATGTTGTGTGTACAGAATAGACCAACATCATCATATTACAGGACAAATAATCAGAAGGTTTTAGACAAATGGATCCGGGAGGATGTCGAGCAGCTTCCAGAAAGCTTCCAGTGGTCTCCAAACCACCAGGACCCGAGCTGCACGACATCCACTCCACCTTGGAGTGAAGCCTCATTTGTGTGTTGGAGGATAAATGGAGAGAGAGATCAAGCCTTCACCAAAAATGATCTGAACATACATGCATGTGAACCAGGAAACAGACTACTGGGAGACCCCCTCTCTAATCGGACTCTCTGTGATTCCCGTCCCTAGTCGGCCGGTCAGCTGGTCCACAAAGAACTTGTTAATAGAAAAATGGTCCACAGGGCAAAAAGGGTTGAAAACCCCTGCTTTTTAGATTGCAAGTAAATCTGTTTGCTCAGCTTTAGTCAAGGGGGCGAGCTGCGAAACCAGAACACGTGACGGACCTTCATAGACCTTGATTGTGTATTTATTCTTTTTTTCTTAGAGTGCACACATGGTGAACGTATAAAAACAACCTCTTTGCCTGCAGAGTAACGCGTAATCCTGAGTTCGTGCTGCAGACTGCGAGCAGTCATCTGTCCTGCTGCTGGACGTCCTCTGCATTCACCACAGATAGAACCTGTGTGACATCCAACGCGATCACTCCTCAGCGTCATCACTCAGAGCCTCCTTATACGATGCTCAGGAACTTGCCAAATGACTTCGGTCAACTCTGTCTAATTCATTGGCATTATTCTGGGTTAGAAGTTTCTGTTTTTGCTTTTATTTCTGTATCTTTCAGAGGCAAAGTCCTGCCGTTAGTGCAATTTCTTTCCTTTAAGTTAAGGCAATCAATTTCTCCATATGATGTCTCTTGGCCATGTATTTCTAAGCCTCTAGCTACAGACTTCCACAGGTACCTGATAGGGCTCCTCTGTATCTCCTCAGTGTACTGTTATTCAAAGGAGCCATTATGTCCCAGCACCCTGCTCATGTCAGCGCTGCCTCTGGAGAGGTCAGAGCCAAGCGCTCCCTGTTTTTAAAAATGCAATAGAGATTCCATTATTTGGGACACATAAAAATAAGTCTTAATGATCTATTATTAATGTTAAAGTGTATTGATTTATTCATGAAAGTCTTCTTTTGTCCCTTGCCGGGCCGTAGAGGAGGCTGCAGTAGAAATGGCACATAAATCGGAATAGAGGTTGTTCTATTTCCCGCCGTCCCTGACTGTGTTTCTCCAATCTGTGGCAGGTCGCTGTTTGTGATTCTGGTGTTCAGCACCAAAGGACAGAGGTACCTGCGGGTCGGGCTGGCTGTGCCTCTGTTCGGCTCCGTGGCCTGCCTGAGGAGGATGGTGGCTGACGAGGGGAAAATTTCCCCAGACCAGGTAACATAAAGCAGGATGAAATACTCAGCGTAGACCCGGGTTCCACTTCGATTTTCCTATTTGAAACCGCAACTATAACGGAGCAGCACGGAGCTCCTTGTCTGGCACATGATTGTGATTATAGTGATTTGTGTGATTAAGCTCTGCGATTAGAGGGAATAATAGTGCAAAGGATGGTGTTCCTTCAAGTGGGTTCAAAGTTCTCTTCCAAAGCATTATGCAATTTATGAGACTTTGGCATTAACGTGTGTGTTTGTTTGTCTCCAGGTGATCCTGACGGAGGTTTACTCCACAGGCTTCCAGCGCTCCTTCTTTGATGAGGAGGATCTGACCAGCTTAGCTGAGAATGATGTCATCTACGCCTTCCAGGCTCCGCCCCTGTACATCAGAGGAGGCTCCGCACGGATCTCAGGTATTAACAGCATGTGTGTAGTTATACCATAACATACATTGACTTAGAGTAGAACTAGTTTGTGGTACTACGTTCAGGATTTTCCCTACTTTAATGGGAATTTACAGACAGATCTGTAAGTAAACAAACCAATTTTAATAATTTACTTTGCTTAATGAAACCCTCAGGGAATGGACGTTGCTGCAGGGGGGCCTTGGAGAGCACATTAAGAAAGATATAACTTCCCATAGAGCTCTGCGAATTATATCTCCCCATGTGCACATCAGATTTATGTCTTAATTTCTTCTTATTTTTCAGCTGCTGATTTAAAATGTGTGCTCAGAGGTGCCTCAGTGCTTACTATCCCCTTGTTTCTTGCTATGTGGTGTAAACAAACTGGTTCTGCTCCGTTGTCCTGTCTCACAGGGCTGGAAGTGTAGTCCCAGCACTGTGTCAACGCTGCTGTTGCACCTGAAAAATATGACTTTTAGTGCTTTAATTATGTTGCTCAATGACCGCACAGAGCCGTGCTGCTCCGCCCCCCCTCTCTCCAGACAGTCTGGCTGGTCCGCATGCTGGCACAGACTGAATCCCCCTTGGTTCTCACGGGCTCAGCCTGCAGGGTTGATATGGAGACTCTACATCACCACTCAACACTTTTCTGTGCAATGCAGATTGTCCTGTCTTTCACATTGACACGTTTGCCCTGTGAGAATACATTTAAGATGTTGTCATCTTCTAAAAGATTATTAATTAATTAATAATCTTAGTGTCAATACATCAACACCAGGCATACCTGCCAACATTGAGACCTCAAGAATAGGCTTTTTATTTGTTATCCTAACTTTTTTGAGGCGAAAAACCCCAAAGTCATGTAATATGAAAAAGGCATCATTAGCTTGAATTGATAAATATCCCATTAGCCTCTATTAGATTATTTATGTGCAAAAATGAAATATTAAGTAACTTAATTCATTTTGATCTCAACTACAAAGTACAAGTATTTTCTTCCTCGCTGTTGGTGTTTAATCAAAGCTATAAAATCAAAACGTCATACGAGTAAACGGCAGTGAAATATCACATTATAAAATATAAAATGCACATAACAGTGATCTGTAATGCTTTCAGGCTATCTGGCGCCATTACAAATTAGATCTTTATGCCCCTTCTGCAATTACCAAATCTAAAAGGTTTTGATCCCTGATAGACCCTTAATCAATTATCCATTAATACTTAAATAAAGTCAAAACCCGAGTCTTGTGGGTTAGATATGAGACAGAATAACAAACTCTCATTTAAGCTAAACTCAGTAATCTAAGCATTTTTATGTGCAGTGCTGATGTTAAGGAAAATGTATCAATGTGGATTATGTCCTGAGGCGTTAGGTTAAGCCACATGTTAAGTGTGGAGTCTGTAGGAAGCAGCTTCCTGATTGCTCGGCACATGCAGAGTCAATGCGTCTTGTGGGCAATTAAAGCAAAAGATGATGGGGGCGGTGAAATCTGAGGGAAATCCTGTTTTATTCAAGGCCTCTTCAACACACGCATTTGCGGTCAGTTTCCTTGTTACTCCAAACACACTGTATTTTAATTCAACTGGCAACTATTCAGTAGATTCTGAGGTAATTTACTCATACACTTAGATTTAAAAACCCCTGATGTGAAGGGCGATTAGAGGCAGCTTGAGGCGCTCAGTAAAGAGCTGTTGGGTGTCTGCTGTGAATGGAAAAAAAAGAGCATGCCTTTGGATCATGCCAAAGGCAGACCAATGATGACGTGACCTTCCCGGTCCTGACTCCCATCCTCCCTGCTGTACCCTTTAAAGTAATCTCTTACGTCATCCTCTCACCGCTGCATATATCACCTCTCCTCTGCACACTAAAGTCAGAGACATTTTTGTCCTGTAATATCATTTTGGGTCACAGACATATTGACTGGGCATTGTTGCTCCGACCACCTGGCGCTTACTGTTCATTGGGGCACAAATGCACTAAAAAATAAAAAAAGCTGCAACCATTTTGATCTAAAAGTAACCTGATAAGAGGAGGGAATGCATTGCAAACCATATTTAAAAATTTCCCACCATCCCAATAATCATTTCAACGACTCTGAAGTCTGTAAACTATAACAAATTCTAAATGTTATCCCTTTACTTTACTTATAGTGTTTTTTCCCTCATAAAAACACACAATTCAAATGATAAGCAAATAAAAGATTGTATTTTTAATGATGTATTATAAGCTGCTTATAGCTTAGTGTAACAGGTCATAATTAATCTCTAATATCTATTTTAGATTGCTGTGAAAAATATCTCCTTCATACAACTGGATTCATTTTAAGTTTCTCAACAAAACAACATTTTATGAGATTACTTGTGAACACATCATGATAACATTAGAATTTACCTTCGCCCGATTCGCGGTTCACATGTGTGCCGAACCGTGAGGGGTGATCCGTTACACCACTACATCTCATGCCAGTTTGTAATGTTTGCAGTCGGGATGCTTTCTATTGCACCTCCGTACAAATTGACAAGAACATGGCACGGGAATTTTGCCTTCTTAAGTTTCCTTAAGAAATACAGCTGTTTATGAGCTTTCTTCACCAGGATGGAGATGTGTGAGGACCATGTTGGGTTGTTTGTGGAACTTAAAGCTGCTAACTTGCTCCACCTCAGCTCTATTGATGTAGACATGGATGTGCATCTTCGTCTCCTTTTTTCTCAATTCAACAATCAGCTCCTTGGTTTTACTGACTGACCGCTCTGCAAGGTTGCTGATTTCCTCTCTATATGAGTTCTCATTGTTGTTCGTCATGCGGCCGATGACGGTGGTGTCATCTGCAAACTTCGTGCAGTCGTGAGTGTACAGCGTGAACAGGAGGAGGCTGAGCACACGGCCCTGGGGGGCTCCGGTGTTCAACACTAGAGTGGAGGAGGTTTGGCTGCCAATCCGAATGGCCTTGGGTCTGTTTTTGTGAAAGTATTATTCACCAGTTGTACAGTGAGGTACTCAAGCCCAGAGTATTACGTTTACCAGCATCAGTTTTTCATGGGGGAGATTGTGTTGAAGGCTGAGCTGAAATCAACAAACAACATTCTGACGTAGGTGTTGTTATTTTCCAAATGAATGAGGGCTGAGTGGAGAGCAGTGGAGACGGCATCCTCTGGATGTGTTGGCTCTGTATGCAAACTGGTGAGGGTCCAGGTTGGTGTGGATGTTGTTGTTGATGTGCTGCATAACCAGTTTCTCAAAGCATCAGAATGGGGCTGAGGGCCACAGGGCGATCGACATTCAGACCGGACACTGCAGACTTTGTAGGTACAGAGACGATGGTGGCTGTCTTGAAGCAGGTGGGAAAACTCTCCTGTGACAGTGATATGTTGAAAATGACAGTGATGACGTCAGTTAGCTGGTGGACACATGTTTTTAGTACATGACCAGGGGTGTTTTCAGGCACAGCAGCTTTACTCATATTCACTCTCATCAGGATTTTCCTCACATCCGCCGGTCCTCTGGAAGAGGGGCACACTTGACAGCTGACTCTTTGTTGAGGAGATCATAGTGAGCATAAAAGGTGTCATCTGGCGACGTGGCCTCGCACATGATGGGGGCGCTCCTGCTTTTATCTAGCCTGTGACATTTTGGATCACCTGCCACATATCTTTAGTGTTGATGGTGTTGAAGTCTCTCACCAGCCTCTCTTGATGCCTCCTTGATGCCAGCTTTCAGTCTTGCTCTGGCGATGCTGTATGCTTCCTTGCCACCTGACAGAAAGGCAGCTTTTTGGGCTTTGGAGAGTGCCATTACCTCTCCATTCATCCAGGCTTTCTGGTTGGGGAATGATGCTATTGTCTTTGTGATCATCAACACATTTACTGATATATGATGTCACTGTTGATGTATATTCCTTCAGATTGATGTCATTCTCCAAGGTGGCGGCATACCTGAACATGTGCCAGTCTGTAGATTTAAAACAGTCTCGTAGAGAAGCTGTAGCTTCATCTGTCAATACTTTAACTGTTTTTTCTGATGGTTCAGCCCGTTTAATTAGCTGGACGTATATAGGCAGAAGGTACCAGGAAATATGATCTGATTGTCCAAAGTGGGGCCGGTGGAGGGCTTTGTAGCTGCCGTGAATATTTGTGTAGACGTGGTCCAGTGTATTATTTCCTCTGGTGGAGATGTGGACATGCTGGTGGAATTTAGGTAAAACAGATCTCAAGTTGAGATCTGTAGCTGAATTCAACAGATAAAACGGTGAAAGACAGAGACTGAGGACAAAGACAACAGGGAGGCCACTATTGTTATTGCTCCTGGATATAAACATGAGTTTTACAAGGTTAAAACCAAGAACAAAACAGTAAATCTTCAGAAAACTGCCACTGATACAGAGAACAGTCCTACAAGGCCGGCTAGCAACACTGAAGAGAAAAAATGTAATTAAACACCAAAAGCACTACTTTATTCCGAACCTCATGTTTTAGCGTTTGTTCACAAGTAACTTCCCATTAGCTTCAGCTAGCTAGCTCCCGGTTCAACATTAGCATACTAAAACCACTGTCACAAAATAAAATCACTACAGATTGACATTACTGGCCAAATGTTACCTTTGTTCTCATGCACTTTTCATGTCCTGATAGCATCCGAGACCGGCTTTCACACAGTGGGAAAATACTACAAAGTGGATGTGAAAGGTTCTTTTTATGACCCCACTAGTTAAAGACTTGGCATTGGAAGCAACCTTTGGTTACTGTATAGGAAGCTAGCTAGCTGACATGCATGCGATTGGAACTTACATGAGAGCAGATAAGCACACTGTTTAATTCATTCCTCCCACTATTGCTGTTGTGTTTTGGCGACGGAAAAAGACACCACCCTCCAAAATCTTTGAATGCATAGTATTGCTCTGAGAGCCCTATCCACACCACTTTTCCGCTCTAGCTTCTCCATTTTAGGATGGAGGTTTACATTAAAAATGAATAATGTATAATCTCTCAAAGCTCAAGTTACATTTCTTTCAGATTTGACGGTGCACTGACAGAAATTGATAAGCACAATGTCATTGTGGGGAGTATTGGTGCCAAGGACGAGACTTGAATATGGGATCACCTGCCAAAGAGTATTTGGAAACCGATAATTGGCTTGGAGCAGTAAAGTATCCTCTTCACATTCTTTAAGCTCAGCCCTGTTACAAACAGAGAACAGGGTCGTCCTCCTATCCATTCATCGCCCAGTTTTCATTAAATTTGAGATAATCGCTCACATACTGTAGTTTGGATTTTGCTTGTTATTTTATGGACTGTTATTGTTTAACATTTGATAAACAACAGAGACCACCATGAGGTCAAGTGACTTGCACTTTCCCACTCCTGCCATGAGGAGATTAATCTATTGCTGCTGGCGTTTACTGTAACATGGCGGAGGCCCTCTAATCTGTTTCCACCTGTCAGGGCGTCCATGTTTTAGCCATTTGAAGTCAGTTGGTCAAACTCGAGCCCGGAGCACGATAGTTCAGTGATGGCTGCAAGTAGAAAGACATCTGTATTGCTGTGCAATAAGTGTTTGTCTTCAGCGTTCTGTATGCTGCAGCTTGAATCTCAGCGAAGGAGACATTTGATAATTTTTATCAGCCATGCTTGAACCCCGGCCGTAGAGATGGTGAGTCATTTGGCCCGCCACTTTAGTTCACATCAAAATATCTGATGGATTGCCTTTAAATTTGGGACAGAGATTCAAGTTGCCCAGAGGATCAATCCTCATGACATTATTGCTCCTGATCTTTCCTCCAGCGCCACCATGAGGTCCACGTTTGTGGTTTTGAATGAAATTTCTCGACAACTACTGTATCGAACACCATAAAATCTGGTACCCACATTTGTGTTCCCCTCAGGATAAATTGTATTAATTTAGTTGAACTTTTCATCTCGCACATCTTTTACACCAATTTGTCCAATACTTTGGTTTATGACTAAACACTTGAAGTGTAGTAACGTTCCCATCAGCTTAAGCTGTAGTTTCTGTTGACACACTAAAACTAAAATGTGAACATTAGGGCTGTACCAAATAGTTCGATTCCTTTAAAGCTTTATTCATAATGTTGACATTTTGATTCTAAATCAACATTTTAATGCTGCACAGTATTCAAATTAAATTTAGCATTCAGCATCATTTTCTTTTCTTCACATGTCTAGTCATTGTGTTTAATGACAGATAAATGCAGATAAAGATCAGGCTACACTAATATTATTAGTACTATACTATTTGTAGGATTCAATTCCAATGGTGGCTTCGTAGGATTGTTTCTGACTCCTTTGATCAAAACATTTTCAATAATTTCAGAGCGTTGTAATGTCCAAAAGTCCAAATTTATTGAAAAAGGATAGATGTGGGCGACTGTGGCTTAGTGGTGAGCAGGGTCGTCCTTCGATCGGCGGTTCGATCCCCGGCTCCACTAGCCCATGTCGATGTGTCCTTGGGCAAGACACTTAACCCTACATTGCTCCCGTAGCTGTGTGAATGGGTGAATGATGTCATGTAGTGTCAAAGCGCTTTGAGTGGTCGGAAGACTGGAAAAGCGCTGTACAAGTACAGGTCCATTTACCATGTAATAATTTCCAAAATTCACAACATGTTTTATATTAGCTGGTTTTCAGCCTTTCAAAAACAACACTACATGAACGAAAAACCTCAGAGTCTCCTGCCTGCCTATGAACTATTGTTTAGTATTTAGATCAAATCAAATATCTGGCAGTATTCAAATATATGATTAATAGAATTTGTTATCTCCATCCTCCTGCCACACGTTGCCAATTTGTGCATGAAACATTTTTAACATAAATCCAGCCAACCCACAGGGGCTGCACTGCTGCGTTCAGACAGAAGAGGGAAACACGACTATTAAGTCCTTTACTTTGGAACACAAATTCATGAAAAATCACACACAACAGTGATTATTAAGTCACATAAACTCATCTTTCCTTTGGCAACGGATCATCATGAGTCACATTCAGCAAATGATATCGTATGTTTGTATTAAAACTATTTAAAACATAATCATATTTAGACAATCAAAATAAGCAGTGAGTCCTAATATGTGCATGTATTTGTCTAACCACCTACTATGTTCAGAGACCTTGAATGTGGCTGAGCAGACAGCTAATGGGGTGGGGGGATTGAGGGGGGGGTGGTAGCTGTGGGTAGAGTAGATCCCTTTAGGGTCAGAGGTGTTTAATTATGGGGTTTCACATAGTCTGGCTGTGTTTAGTCTGGCTCATCCTGTGTGTCTGTTTGACAATGAAAAAGCCTGAGAGTGCAGCGGAACGATGAGTTCACAGGCTTCCTGCGGTTTCTTAGAATTAGTAGGAGGCTTTTTTATAATAAGAGATTAGGATCCACAGGTGTTTGTAGGCTAAACAAGGAACTTTTGGTGTGGTGTGTGTTTTTGTTTATGTGTGTTAACAATTTCACATAGCTGTGTTGTCCTGGAAGTGCCGTTTCCAGTATAGTTAAATGTGAATTGTCATTTTTAAAACACATCTATGGAAGTGGAAACACACACACACACACACACACACACACACACACACACACGCACACACGCACACACACACACACATATCATACTCCCGACATTATTCATCCTGTGAACAAGGTAAGAAAGAAATATCGCATTGACAGGAGCCTTGAAAAAATGTGTAGAAACACTAGCATTTTTGACAGTGAGCCATAAAAAGTGATTTAATAAGCGAAGAGGGGTAGGTCTCCTCCCCAGCGTCCATGTATAAATCTTAGCGGGACAGGCCAGGAGGTGACCTCTGCATTTTACTGCTGTTTCATGAACATGTTTCGCTGGCCATTTAAAAGGAGATTTCACCCCATAAATCATCCCCACAGCTGTCAGAGGTCGCTGCTCATGTAAATTACAGCACGTTATATCAGCAAGTTGTACCACTTGCTTGATTAGAGCGACATTGATAAATGGAAAGCTGTGCATACTTATCATTACTCTTGTTCTTGGGGTCAGGACACGTTTACATGTAGACTCTGATTAGTCTGGAATAGGTCCTCTGCCCCCCGTACGGTGCTCAGCGTCCTCACAGCTCAGTTGTTCCTGGAACAGGGGTGATGTGCCAACACAGACACTCGCTACTTTGCAATGATCTCTGTAACAGGATGTTCAGCAGTGGCATTTGCTTTGTCAGTGATGAATCAGGCTCCAGGTGTAAACAGTGGTGTTTAATGAAACGTTTTGGTGAAGCCACAGCCACCGTGGTCAATCAATAACCTTCTCGCCTGTGTCTGCGAGTCTAATTTACCGCGTGATTTATCACCGTGAACTTCTGAGAGCTGACCTGCTCACTAAGCCCAGAGGTTGCCCGCTGTGTGTGTGTGTGTGGGGGGGGGGGGCGGGGCGCAGCTCTGCTGACGTCATATTTCACGAGGATCTTATGATCGCTGTTTTTTTTTGTTTTTTTTTCGCTCAGTCAGTCACCCTCTGTGTTGATAGAGAGACGGGGGACGAGGGAGAAGTGGTGCTGCTTGGCACCCCACCAGGACGGGATGTGGAGCAGAAGCCGCATCAGATAATACCTCCTGCTGAGAGTGCAGGCAGCCATTGGTCCATCTGTTCTCCCCTCTGAATCACTGTTCCCCAAATAGAAAGCTGCTGCCTCGCCACTTTATACATCTCAATTTTCCTCCTCACTCCTTGTTAGAGGTGTTAAGGGCCACATTTTCCGCACAGGAAATCAGTTCGTCTTCCTCTCAAGGAGAAAATGTGAAATACTGTGTAAGTCACAACGTCAGCCATCAGTGTAACATCTTTAAAAGTAACCTGGACCAAAACATTGTGAAATTGCTATGTGATGGCTTAAGTATCAGCAGGATTTATCAAGAAACTGTGATTGTATCTCTGAAAACACTTTTACCTCCTGGTTCTCTTCTGTCCTCTTTCTATGACTCATCTTAGCATCTCTTTCCAGTTTGTTCTCACACCTCCTCTCTGACTTTGTGCCGTGTTCCTCCTCCGCCTCTCCTGCCAGGGTACCATCACAGCCTCCCCTCATCTCCATACTCCACCGGTCCCGAGGGTCAGAGGTTACCTTCATCTGGGACGTTGTCATCGGAGTTCCTCAACCAAGGCGTCCCTGTAAAGATTCTGCTGTTGGTGTGCAACGCTGCAGGGGCCGGCCAACAGGCTGTGAGGTAATTATATCAAGTGACCCTTTGCAATGCCCCACTGTCCTAGCTTAGCAACCGTAACTAGGCAAGGCAGGCCCGTCAAGCTTTGGGCTACTTCTCATGTTAAAGTGATGTGCTCGAGGCTCTAATAAGAGTGATTCTCTTGAGTTTGGAGGGTTTTTGTACAAAAACAAAACAACAAAAGTTGCGAGGAAAAGATTAAACGGTGTGTTTATCTGTTACAACGGAAGCTGCAAACGTTGGCGTGCCTGGCAAACCGGATTACCACCTACAGATGTAACCAAGCATTATTTCCAAAGCCAAAAGGAGTGTCAATAGCTAACTAGCTTAACTAACTAGTTTTGTTGGGTTCCAGATAACGCTGTCAACAATCCCCGACTGGATCTTCCACCCTGTGATGGTCAAACTGCTTTATCAGGGCTTAAGATAACAGCTCAGTCCTGATCCCGGTTTGCCTTTGGGAAGATAACACTCAAGCAATCTAGTGTCAAGTGTCTCTACTACAGATACCGACGTATCGATTTAAAGATTGATTCTAGCGCCAATATCACGTAAACACAAATGACACCCATTTGTATTTCATCAAAGAGTAGAACTGTGTGTTGGCTTGTCCTCTTTGCTCCTCAGTGCTGTTGTCGTGTCGTGTGCGTTAAAACAACACACGAGGCTCTGACCCTGATTACTCACATTAGGACTGATGTGAATGATGGTTGAGGGCAGTATGCGCTTTTATTTAGTTATTTGCACTAAAACAGTTTTAAAGCATTCATTGATCTCAACAACTAAATGCTTAAAAAAAAACTTTTTCATGATTGCACAAATTAATTTACAATAATAAAAACATATTTTTGTTATTTGCCCTTAAAAAGTGTCCGATTTTAACAGGCATGTGATTAAGGAATTAACAGTGGACGGCAACAAGTAAGTACATCAGCCGCTTTTAATGATAAAAAGTATCGATATCTGCGACCCTATATTACTTGGTTTCAGATCTAAACCAACTTTTGCGCTATTACCTATCATGTTTATGTTATGTTATTCATCAGCTGGTGAGAATGCACTGGGATATGCAGCTTAGCTTTTAGTCTTAGTATTTTAGCATTATATCACATATCCAGCCATAAGCATGATTAGGATTTACATGATTCTCGTTTTAAACTCAACAAAAGACCATTTTAAACTCAACCAAGCATCAGCTTACACTACCGAGCTGCAGCTGATAAAATCTGCAGTTGTCGGCTAAAAATGAGAACCCTGCTTTTGTTTACCTCTAGGTGAAACCGGACACCCGTTGTTTCAAAGACGACTGCCTCCATGTAGTAAATTAGCCACCGCTATCACCGTTTACTGTGCCGTGCGACGGGACGCGTGACAGGCGTAGCAGCAGTAACTTGAGGAGGGCTTCAGGGCTCAGCAAAATGTCAGTTCTGACTTTTCTGACTTGACTGTCACTCATTGAGGTTTTTGTTGGTTTCACCGCTAACGCTCTATCTAGTCAAGGTCACAGAGAGTAACAGAGAGGACTCGCATCTCACTGTGAGATGAGTTTCAGACCAAACGACCGAGGAATCTGACATCTGGCACTAAACAGAGATCAGACATCCGTCTCCCTGACAGAGTCCAGCGGGATCAATATAGGTGAGCTCGCCAACGCGCCTGTGGGAAAGTCCAATCCCATCCATGTCTCACTTTCTCCTTCAAACGCCTCACCCTCGTTGATCAAACCACCCACCTATCTCGCTCTCATCAGGTGACAGCTGGAGGACTTGTGTGTGCCAAGAAAATGACATTGGAGTCCCGTACTCGTCTCTCGCTCTGGTTTTCTGTAGAATAGCATCACGGGTACATTTCTGAAAGTCAGCTGAGTGTGAAAGCTCTTAGTTGTCATTGATTTGTCGAAACTGTGAAACCAACAGACAGGATTCAGGTTTCACATGTAATGTGTGAAACCTATACAGTATGTTCGCTGTTTTTGCATTACAGCTCGGGAAAGTTAACAATTAGATTTCATCACATTTTGCTTGTTACATCTTGCTACGGATTTTCTGTGGAGGCAAATATAGTTCACTGCATGTAGATATTCGATCTCAGTGCATGATCCCAGCAAAAATCTCTTAAGAGGGAAAATTAAATAAGAATAAATGTAGACTTCTGTGTACATCTCTATTTTTGGGGAGGTGAAACATTCGCTGTGAAGAGGAGGAGCTAGAAAGTTGCTCACACAATTTACTTTGAATTCAACACCCGAAATCCATTTGCCACAAACCCTACAGCAAGAGAGTGGGATTTCTTTGTCTCTTGCTGTTTCCAACTGAAGTAATTGTACTTTTAAGTCATTTTTTATGTGTATATTGTCTCATCCCGTGTCGTGGTCACTGCAGCTGCGACTCCTCAGCCACCACAGAATGTTAATGGTTACCATTCTGAGCAGTAACCCAACCTCATTTACTCAGTGGTATCCTTGTATGATCTAATGCGGAAAACTGCATGAGTGAGGATGTGTCTGATTTAGACAGTTCTGTTCCAATGTTTGTAAGAAGCTCAAAAACAAAACATGAAATATTTAAAAAGGATGAAATGGTGCCTTCATAGATGCAACAAAGCTTTTCATCCATTGCTCCTCTCTTCATCCTGATTAATCTGCCATTTATTAGCTCATGCACTGTGTGTGTGCATATGTGTGTCTTTGTTAGTCTCTTAATGCACATGCATGCTCACATGGTCTCATACTAATAAATCTCAAGCATACAATGGAGGGCTGTCCTCAATTAGATGGGTATTATGGTGAATGTGTCATGTGATCTATCCTTTCAGAGGGATGCTTGTCCCTCTCCTCATTATCTATTTTCACTCCTTATTATCTGTCTCCGTCCTGCCATAGATATGCCGTAATGAGAATTCTGCTCTAGTGCCGATAAAGTTAATACATTATTATTTACATTACAATAGGAGGAGAGGACGTGCGAGTCGGTCAGGGCTAATGTGGAGCAGTTGAGCAGGGGGCGTTGTGTGTAAACTTTTTTTCCATTCCTTGTTCAAGGTTTGGACCTCCATTCCTGATGAGGGAGGACCGATCCATCTCCTGGGACCAGCTGCAGCAGAGCATCCTCAGCAAGCTTTATTACCTGATGATCAATGGAGCTCAGGCGCAGGTACTATGCACAGTTGATGTGATAGTTGATCCATGTGAAGAAATTCAGCTTTAGGGGATGTGTCAAAACACTGGAGGGCATTCACTGACTCACATTCCGACTCCCGCAAACTGACATGAAGCACATCTCAAAGGATCTGCAAGTTGATGCAATGGCACACAAAAAAAAGGACCAAGGCACGATTGTTTTGATTCCAACCCAGACATCAACTGTAAATTCTGCAACTGCCAGCTAGAGCGGTGGATTTATTATTCGTTCTATTTTGTATTTACTGCATCTCAACCAGAAACCCCCTGGTCTAAAGTTGCAGTGCAGCCCTGTGTAATAAGTCAATATAAATTGTTTCACGGTGCTTGTAAAACCTACGTTTTAATAGCCTTGTCGCGGGGGCGGGCTTGTTTTGAGCACCTGCTGGAGGCAGAGATGGGGACATGGGGACATCCCTCCTGCCGTGCCGGCCGGCGCACCTGTTCCGAGACGGGGTTTATTGGCTTGGGACGGAGAAAAGCATGCCCACACAATGGCCCTGTGTGGTGCAGGTGGGAGAGCTTAAAGCGCCAGCTGGAGGCAGAAAGGAATTGGTTTCCTTTCGCTGCACCCGCTGGCACTCCAGACCACAGTCAGGTTAACTGGTTTGGGACAGGCACTCACCGACACGCGGAGGGACACTCGCAGTCAAAGAAAGACAGAGACACACTTACGGCTGTTCGCTCCTGTGATCCTGGAAATTTGGTTCCTGTTTGTGTGTTAATAAATGAGTGGATTTTTAGAGAGCCCTTTTTAAAACACTAAATTAGCAATACAGTAGACACGGTGACTTTTTGTTTACAATAATTGCATCATTGATTCATCTTTCAGTCCCCTGGACTGCAGCGAGTATATTAGATTCGTTACACTGAACCAATTAATGTCAGTAATTAAATAAATTGATTATTACAATTATGCAAATGAAATTGCAGTTATTACATTGTGATGCTGGAACGTCTTTGTTAAGCCCAAAGTTAGCTGGCTAACCCGCTAATCATCAGGAGTTAGCGCTACACACACACACACACACACACACACTGCTAATTTATCATCGTTTGTCAGATTTTTCCATCTTATATGTGAAATAATGCTTAAATTTTAATAGTCAGACAATTAGAGATTGTGGTGCCGCACAAATTTCATTCCCACGATGTACATCGTAATATATTTGCATATATATTGCTGTGACAGGCTGTAGGGCAGTGTGTGCTAATGAGACTTGATTGGTTCAGAAGGTGAGTCGTTCCACTCTTCCATGCACGGCTGAAGAGAAGCGCGCTCGCCTTGTTTACATGCCGCCGCCGGTGAGACTACTGTAAGACACGGGTCGTAATGATAGAAATGCAAACAGCACAGCTTGCTGAGATGCACCCCTGCTGTACAGTGTGTCGTTGTTGAATCAATTATTTACTTCACTTAAGCCAAAGGGTCCATTTTCTCGCTGGTTTCTGCTCACTCACATGTAGCCAAACAGATTTCCAGTCAGCCGCTGCTGACAGCTGACACACAGCTGCAGGAAAGAGCCATACAGAGCACGGGTCGTGCACGGAAACTGTTGACCAGCCTGCTGCATATTACTCAGTGCTCTTTGAGAAGTGCCAGCAGAGAGGGGAGGAGAAGAGTCAGGTGCAACGTCTTCAGCAACTCTGTTGGAGATGTGCTGTCTCCTTTGTGCCACGTGCTGTCAGCCATTGATTAAAACTAGGCTCGTTCAGTATAATCAGTTTGCTGGAGCAGTGCTCAGAGCAGATGTTTGCTCTAAATCTTTCATCTCCACAGAATCTGTAGTTTTCTTGCGTCAATGAATTACACACACAAGTGGATGTTTCCGCTACTGTCTAATTTTAGCTTCGGCAAAGATGCAATTCAAAAACAAAAGACCATGGCCTTCTCTGGCACTTTTTTCCTGCTACTGACATCGTAATTTTAGCAGTGGCGGCCTTGATGCTCACTAAAGCATAGCTAGCAGTATAATTTGGTCACGGAGTAAAATGTAACAACTTTATGCTTCAACCGCACACTCTAGTCACAGCGTAGGAATGCACATTGCTAACGTGTGACAACTTTGTTGCATTCCGCTATGCTTTAATGAGGCAACACTGGTTCTAACGGTCCCTCCGCCTCTCAACCCACCGCTCCGGAGAAGGACAATCTACCTAGCTAGCTAGCCAGTGACCTGCCTCTGTTGCTGCGTTCGCTGTCATCTTTACAGCCTGCGACGACACCTTCATGGCCCCAGTGAAGTTGTCACCATTACAACTAACGACAATTTTTTTTGTACTAGTCAAATGACCACGTTAAACAGTTTACTGTCTGTTCTACTCCTATTCTGTTTCTATGTTGGCAAATGGTGCATAGCCCCATACGTTACTTACCCTAACAAAGGTAAATCCCTCTATATACACACACACACACACACACACACACACGCACACACACACGCACACACACACACACACACAACAGAATGAAACACTGTTCTTTGCACGCGTCGTAATTGGAGATCTTTTGCTTTGTCAGCCATAAACATTCCTCACTGAACACCAAAAGTCATTAAAATTGGTTGAAAGCAAGACCAAGGAGTTTAGACATTAGAGACTTTTGCATCTCTACCACTGTGGTCCCCTGACAAGATGATGAGATGAATTTTCACAAGTTTCCCCTTCCTCTTCTCAGCAGTCTCACTGACAGGGGTGACGTTGCTCTGTGCCTGGCCAGATCTCAGATGCTCGTTTGTTCATTTTTCTCCTCACTAACACTTACTCTCTTACCCTCCCCCCCACCCCCCCTACACACACACACACACACACACACACACACACACACACACACACACACGCACACAATGACGTGTTTATTCTTGTTTCTGGTGGTTCTCTCACATATTCCTCTTCATGTTCACACAGACATGGATACATACACACACAATACAATACTTTACCGTACAAATGATTTTGTCTGAACCTTAACAATTGACCATTCAAGCCCCAACCCTGATGCTTCACACGTCAAGCTTTCTCTCCTCACTCAGTATATGCAGTTCACAAATTTACGTCTTGAAATTCTTCAGAAAGAGGTTTGATTATGCTTTGAACTAATTGTTTGAATTTTAGCGTTTCCCTTTTGGTGTTACAAGAGGGAGGCTGTTAGGATGAGGACTAAACAATGCGTTGGCTGATCGTCACAATATCATAGATAACGAGTTTGGGATGTGTTGCTGGAGTGTATCCAGTAAAGAGCAACAGCTATATCGAGTGCTGCAGGAATGAGTCCCAAAATCCAGAAAAGAGTCAGCATCTTGGCACCGGTTCCCTCATCTCAAAGTCGATGTGTTTTTGAATGGGGATTTGGTGAGATGCCTGAAGTAAGGTCTGTGGTTAACACAAGCTTAAGAGATTTGAACTTCTTTTGGAGGAGAGGGGGGGCGGGGGGGTGGGGGGGTATAAAATATGTCAATAAACAACCCCTCTTGTGAATTTCTGTGCTTTTACGTGTCTTTAAAAAGGCGGTTTCTAACAAGTGGCTAAAACAGACTTAACATCATCTTGCGACTCTTCCGCCTTCACAGCCTCATGCGACCATGGCGTCGGCATGGCCAACACGTCTTCCCTGCGGCACTCTGGGAATGTTTTCAGCTGACCTTAAAGCGGGCACATACGGTTAACATCATTCCTCACACTCTTTCATTTCTGTATTATTGGTTTTAGAGGGTTAGAAAAAGAAACCACCATCCAAACTTCTCAATGTAAAGTATTCTTATTTGAGCTCCGGGCCAACCACTTCAACATGTTGAGAAAGACAAAGCTTGACAGGCTTTACATAAAGCGACGCTATGATTGTAATTAGAAAATCACTGTTTGGGGAGGGGGTTAGCGCACAGACAATTCAATATCTAACGTGTAGGCCGGATGGATCTTTCTGTTGAAACAGTCAGAAGCTGTGCAAACACAATACCTTTTTGAAAGGTGTTGAAATGTATGTCTTGTGTTTCAAAGGAATTTCCCCCCTGTTTTTTGAAACGGTGTTTAGGGAGAAAAACTCTATTTCTCAGAAGTTGCTAGGACTCTTTGGGTGGTCTTCACATGTGCAAACAAGCCTGTCTCTGGCACTCACAGTCAGCCCAAGCCTGTAATAAAAAGAAAACTTATTTGGGCTTTACACTTGTCATCTAGCGCTCCAGGTTTTGTTTTCTTGGTTTTGTTTTGTTTTTCATGCAGCAGATTGAAAATGAATGAAAGGTTCTCTGGAAAAGCATCTCACGACACCTAAGCACCACGGGGGAAGTTTGATACCCGCAGTGTCCTTAAACGCATGATGCTGAGGAGAAGATAACGTGGTGTTAGTTACACGGCTCTGCACGTGTACTCTGACTGAGAGCAAAATGTTATTTGTTACAACATCAAGTAGTTCTTGCCAAGTAAAGTGGTAACTACTGCAGTATTAGCTGACTGGCACTACTGATACTTTTAATGGTACTGTGTATTGCATATGTTAGGCAATAATTCTGTTGTATAACTTCACCTGAAGGGTTATTCGTTTCAGTGGGTTCATGTGTTCAGCATGTCAATATTTTGCAGGAATGCGCAGCCCTCTTTGGTGCGCTCCTTGTCATCAGAAAGATCCTGCTGCATGGAGCGTTCCTCACAGGACTCAGAGTGGGTGTTTGTGTTTGAGCTCAGCCAGCAGCTACAACACTAGATTTCACTGGAACAAGAGAAAATCAATTTCATTTTTTGCAAAGCGCTCCTCCGCTCCTCCAAAGCACTTCCAATCTAAGCAGATCTCAGAGTAATATAAGCAGGCTTCAGCTGAGGACAAGAAGATATCAGTAAAATATTTGTTCTTTCTTTTTTTTCTCTCTCAACTCGGCTTTCCAGCCCAGTTGAGAGTGATATGAGCGAGTAGGCTGATGATCTATGGGTTTATTCTTTTTTCTTTTCTGTAAGATAATACTTTGAATGCAAAGAAAACGTTCACACGGTGCTCCGTGTTGAGGTGTTACATGTTGATTCAAGCTGAACTGCTGTGAGCTCAAAATATCAGGTGCAGGTCTCGGCCTATATTTCATGACGGCCTACTTTGTTCTCCTCTGTCTTTTTGGTTATTGCTTTGGCCCGTTCACAGCAAACTTGTTAAATAAAGTCAACCCTGGGAGAGTAAAAATGTGGCACTGTTTATATCCACTCAATCCCAATTCAGCATTGTTTTTTATTGTTTTGAGCAGCCGAGTCAGTACAACTCGAGAAACAAGACTTCGTCGACATGTGCCAGCAACAAATAAGCGTACTAAAGTCAAGTTTTTTAAAAAGTGTTTTGATTTTATCATCACATGTTAGTGGTGGTTCACGTACCAAGGCTCAAGCCTCGCTCGGAATCTTCTAGATAGGCTGATCAGACCTGATCCCCGCTCTCTCCCTTTGATCACGGGGGACAATAAATGTTTGATCCATTTGATCTGATGCTAGTGGGTTAATTGCTTGAAATAATTATTTGTTGCAGATAGCCAATCTTTTTGAGATAGAGTGAAATCACTGCTGAACCTATAACCTGAACAATGCTTGTGCTGAAACTTGATGCGCAGTTTAGAAAACTGCACCTCAAGTTTGTGCAGTTTGGTTTCGTGTCCCTTTAGATCAAAGCGGAGAAATGTGCAGTCTTCTTTTGCACACACATGTTGGATTCATGAAACCATTTAAACCGATCACAGCAAAGTCATGACAAGTGTTGCTGCTGCTTCTTTTTAAACCTTGAGCTCAGTGTCCTCATCTTGCCGTGATGAAACTCATCATAGTTTTAGCAGTCGCAGCAGCGTTCTCTGTTGTTGTGGTGGTGGATCAGTGTGTGGTGGCAGTGCTCATTTTAGATCTCAGCCAGACTTACTGTTAGAGTCTGAGGCTGCACTTAGGCACAGTGGTGCTTTGAGCTAAATGCTAACGTCAGCAAACTGACAGGCTCATAATGACAATGTTAACATGCTGATGTAAAGCAGGTGTAATGTTTACCATGTTCATCACCGTCTAAGGTCAGCAATGTTAACACGCTAACATTTGCTAATTAGCACTAAACGCAAAGCACAGCTGAGGCTGATGGGAACGTCATTAGTTTTGCAGGATATTTGGTCATCAGTCAAAGTAATGGACTAATTAAAAATGATACCTGAAGATGACAGCAGAAAGTGAAAAGACAGAGGGTCAAACTTATTAATATTAATCCTGAGGAACATGCAAGACTAGTGTTAATTAGTGGAGTCTTCATGTGGAAGATGTCAAGTCCCGGAAGCTTATGTTGTTGTTTTTGTTGTTGTTGTTGTTGTTTATAGTCTGGAAAGGCATAAATATACCCTGATGGCTTAACTGTGTTTTTGTTGTGCCCCTCTTCTTTCAGAATACCAGAGTGCTGTTCAACATCCGCGTGGTGGGAGGATCGGCATTTTACAGCTACCTGTCTCCTCAGGACGGGCGGCCGCTCTACCACCCTGCTGTCGACAGGTGAGGCTGTCGGAAATTCATGAAACATGGAGTTGATTCTGCTGGAGGACTGATGAGACACACACACACACACACACACACACACAGACAAGTCCTGCTGTTCTGGATGTGTTAATTGTTTTTTCACCAGAGCTCTCCGTACATATATTATTTTTTCTTAACAGTTATTGGCTTTTGTTCTGCACAGTTTTGGGGGTGTTGATTGCTGACTCTTTCTCTGCAGCTTTAGGCTATTAGGCTGAGTAAAAATGAATAACCATCCATGCAATAAAAGGTCCTGTATCCTCTGACGCAGAACAGGAACAGGTTTTTTGGACACATTTCTGGATTTTCTACACGTAAATGTATATCCTCCATGTTTCACCAGCTAAGATACAGTGTATTCCTGCAGGTGCAAACACCATAAGCACTCGGTCCAGGGTGACTGTTCTGGCTGGCTGTCTGGACACTTCATTCTTCTATTAGAAGAGAGCATTATTAGATTATTCTAAATGTGTTCTTATCTTGTAGAATTACTGCTCCATGATGGTCCAAATTTTCAACGCTGAAATGACCCAATGTTCCCACAGGCTCTTTCAAATTTGATCTGATGCAATCAATAATAATGCAATTTGAATCTGCTCTAATCTCATCTGTTTCTTGAGACAGGCTACAACCACAGGCAAGGCAGCGAGTTACTGGAGACATTTTGACGTAAAAACAAATGTTACACACTAATGCGACCGTTAAAGTTGTTATGTCCAGCCTATTTTGATGACTGGCCCCGTCTACACAGATGTTCTGTAGCAGATGTTTAGTTTTTTTATCTTCTTTTTATGCATATCATAAAACAGATTTTGCAGCATCGACTGAAATGTGCAGACATTCTTTCGCTTCCACAAATCTTGACACACGTGTGATGGCTTTTACTTGCAGGAGTGAATCGCTGTTTCAAGGTCTTGAAAAGAACTTCCATCTGTGTAGTTGCTAAAAGCAGTTCATTCGTTGAATGGTGCTAATGTGGTAAAAGCTTTTGAAATCTTTTGAAACGCAAATGTGCAGCACACTGTATCCTAGAAACTAATGTAATGATGGTGTTTGAAGAAATGTTCTCTTTCCTCAAGTCAACCCGACTCAGCACAAGAATGTACTGGTGCAAGTGTTTCAGTCTGCTTTGTACACTACTGTCTGTGTTCATGTGTAATACTGTGTTACTTATATTGACGTAAAAAAGCTTATTTTAACTACGCTAACAATGTGTCTTAATAGATGGCAATGTCTGTTAGTTGGCCCACCACCGCCATGAATCCCAATGGCTCTGGTGATCCCTTTTTACTTTACCTCTAGCTCCACCATGAGGTTGACATGTATCATTTCTAGTGAAATCTCTCAGAAAACTGTGATCCTCTAACTTTTCATCTAATCATCAATATGACCTTATGACTAAATAGCTGCAAAACTAATGTCATTCAGCCTCAGCTGAGCTTTGTGTTTAGTGTTAATTAGCAAGTGTTAGCATGCCAACACGCTAAACTAACATGGAAAACATTATACCTGCTTAACATCAGTGTGTTAACATTGTCCCTGTGAGTATGTTTCTCATAAACAAAAGGATCCAAATCACTGAGTTATAGTGAGTATGTTAGCATGCTAATTTTAGCGTTTAGCTCAGACCACTGCTGTGAATAAATTATAGCCAACGGAGCTGCTAGCGGCTGTAGAGTTGTTCTTAAGTGATCAAGTGAATGGTGTCACATATATCACAGTTTAGTGAAAACAGTAGGTTAATAGGCACGATGCCATTTCAACAGTTTTCTTTGAAACATGTTTGAGACGCTCCTTGTAAGATTTAAGTTGAGCTTTGCTGTGCATTCCCTCATTTTGTTGCGGCGCCCAGTAGCACCCAGTCAAGTTTACTGTTGACCTTTTGAAATAATAGTTTGTGCAAAGATTATCATTACTCAAAACCCACTTAATAGCTTTTTCTTCAGCTTTCAACCACTTCTCACAATGTGATCTGATGACGACTGTGAGGTGTGATTGAGAATCCAGGAAAAATAGTCTACTTTCACTTGAGAGCTGTGGGAACCATGTTTTGTTACGAGGTCTGTGACCAAAACAAAAGGATATCGTGTATCTTTAAATGTTATCTTGGTTTACCGAAACATATACAGCTAAATCCCCAAAACAATCACACACAGCTACTTTCTCCCTCTAACAAAACAGTCATTCAGTCATTCCTGCTTCATTGAGTTCTGTTCTAAGACTGACACCTAGTGGGTAAGAAGCCTCAATACAAGTGCTCTCAAATGTTTAGAATAAGGTTGTTGGTGCAGTAAATTTACTGTAAATGTCTCAAGTCTTGAAAGTGCAGGCGATTTCAGAAACCCTGGTGGGAGTAAAACAGGTAATGTCTTTAGCAATTAATGGTCTTTGTGCACTGGATGACCTTTCACCTTCGTGTCTTTTAGAGCTCTGAAGCTCTGCTGCTCAGGAGGACCCCCACACGTGAAGCTCATCATCGAGTGGGAGCACAGAATCAAAGACTGGTCAGTAACCAGACCACCATCTGTTTACTCTAGTGTGTCTCTCTGTCAGCCTGACTTGAAACTGCAGTATTTTATCAGCACCTTGTTGTGTCCCGGGCCACACAGCCTGTTTGGTAACATCCAGGAGGAGGTGGTGAAGGACGCGGACAGCGTGAGGAATCAGCAGCAGCAGCACGTCCAGCAGTACAGCTGCACGTTGGACGAGTGCTTCCAGCTCTACACCAAAGAGGAACAGGTAGTCCGTTGTCTTTTGATACACTCAGCCTCCTGGTCAACTACGTACCGGCATGTTACTACGGTTGTTAACGATTCCTTAGAGTAGGTAGGCGGGAGCTACAAAATGACCCCAAAACAAGCTGTTTCTCATTGTATTTAACACAATTATCCTCATGACAAGAGAATTTGACATTCTGCAGCAGCTCTAATTATTAATGAGACATTTTATTTTGGCGCCTCTCTAAAACCGATGTTTGAACAGGAAAAGTGTGAAACAGTTATTTATTTATGCGTATAAATTACATATTGGATTTCAAACTCAAAGACACATTCAAAAATACATAAGATATTTAGTTGATTGAAGCTTAGATTTGTTATTAAGAGTTTGTTATTTATTTATTTTTTACATATTTTCATTTTTATTCCGTACTAATGATAAACACAGTTGATATGGCATGTTAGACAATGTCTGTCAAACTAAAATATTGCAGGAAAAATACTAAGGTACGATACATTTACACAAATAATAGATCATACAAACAAATTATAAAATTGGAATGAAGAGTCGTTTAAGGCAGTTTGTATTTTTCTCTCTACGAAGGATACCTTGTGGAATTTCTGTCTACTAGCACACATCAGAGTGTGAAATACAGGAAATGCAAATGTTGTGTAGTTTAGAAAACCTTCCGTTACCCCGTACAACTTGGAAAGCAGACAGTTGGTGTCTGTAAAGAAAGCAATGTGACAGTAAAAGAGGAGACGACAAGGAAAACTGCAAGAACAAAGCAGGTTCCAAAACCGTTTTAGTTTTAATAATTTGTGCCGTAGTTTTATGAGGCATGAAAGGCTTTTAGCATGTTTGTTTGACCTTAAGGATGCACTCAGTGGGTCTGGTGAAAACAGATCTTTCAGTGGACAAGTTGAAGTTCCACTGAATGTGGTCCAGATGCTCATGGACAATAGATAAGTCAACGAGAGCTTCATTCGACTGATGAGCAAAATTCAAGTATTTTCTGACCACCAACATGTTGAGTTTGTGAACGCTCTCCTCTCAGGCTGCGTGGGGAGCAGTAAAGGACAGAGTTAGACCGGTGTTGAGGAGGATAATACCGTCGTGGAGCGTTCAACGTGAACAGTTGTCGTGTCGAACCGTCCATTTGCTTCAGTGCTGCTCATCAAGAATCAGCAGTCAGTCGATGTCGGACAACACAGCCAGCGTTGTTGCGTCGTGTATGTTTTCAACAGCCTTCATAGTTTCTCTTTGAATGTTTGCAGATACTCAGAACAGGAACTTCTTTTATTTATAGTTTCCAGTCTTTTTGTAAATGGTTAATAACCGTGTCTCAAAAATCACCGTGGAGTTCTAATAGTTACTACTTCTGAAATCAAATGAAAAAGGAATGAGGAACTATGCAGCCAATTAAGCCTGTCATTATTATTAATACAGTTTAGAGTCAACAATTTCACTTCTCTTTACCAACATGCAGCTCAGCCCAACAATAGTAGACCTTAGCGTATCTCTGTTGGCTTTGAAGTATGAGGTTTTTGTTATTACTTTGTCCACATGTAATAACACACACCTTTTGTCCTGTCCTGCCCTCTCTCTTCCTTCTTTCCTTCTCTACTGCTGTTGTGCCGATTGCGTGTGATCGGCTGTGATACTGCTGCTGCTGTTACCTTGTGTCACCACCCAGTGGCGCTGCAGGCTCGAGCTCGGCACTGCAGACAGTCTGCACTCAGTCCAGGCTGACCAGTGTTGCTCTGAACGGGCCAACACATTTACATTTTAGTCTGAACGAAGCTCAGCTGTTTGTGTTTTTAGTTTGCCCATATGAGCTTTTAGTTGCCCATATGTATGTATGTATGTATGGATGGATGATAACTTAAGTTAGGAATTTAAGAATCCCAGACTTTGCAAATTGTTAATAAGGTCCATCATTATATTGCAATCACAATATTAGCATTTCTCTCACAACCTGTGGGACATCAGAAGGAACATGTGGGAGCACATTAGTGAGACTCCTGTGTTATTCTGTTTATCTACGCCTTAAAAGATGAAGAGATCATTTCATAATTATCGTGTCTCTTGTCCTTTTTTTCCCATGGTTAAGTCCAGACGTCACCTGCATGCGCTCCCTCCCCCCCACCCCCCTCCTACACACACACACACACACACACACACACACACACACACACACACACACCCTGAGGCCAAGAACAAAGGAAAATGTTCAGCACTTCATGAGACAGTCTTTTATAGTTAACAGACATTGTTCACGTCGCTCCAACACTCATTCAACCAAAACCCTTCATTCACTTCTCAGGATTAACTATTGAGCCAGAACACAACAGAACCTGGGAAGCGATGGTAGCATTATATGTGGCACTATTGCCTTTGAAGTGTCTTTAATTTTTTTAAATCTTTTAGCATGAACATCATCTCTTGCAGTACACCTGGGAAAGGATATTTTTGCTTTTCTGATCCCGACATCCAGCATTCATTGATCACGTGGCTGGTGGTAAATAAGCGTTTCACTTTTCACAGAAACCATTCCTCTAAGAGGCCGAGGAATGGAGAGCAAGGTGGAAGGAGAAGTGAAACCACTGTCCGTGTAAACCACTCTGTGACTGGAAGAGATGATAGTGAAACGCCTCAGACCATTACAAAACAGCCATCGAGGGAAGTGAAGCGCTTAGTGTTGTATGTCTGAACTTAGGAGTTCATGCATTTTAATTTTTTCTTATGTCTTTTTAGATGTAGCAGAATGTAGCAAGTGCAGACTCATTTAAAAGCTTTCACAATAGTATGTAAACGTGTAAATACACAGAGTTCTGGTGGTGGTCGAGTCCGAGTAAGAAGACAGTACAGTCCCTGACAAAAGTCTTGTCATTTATCCATTTTGTAGAAACAACAGCTTATAACCTGACTTTTAATTAATCCATTGGTTTTAGAAATGGCTCATATGAAAGCTAAAACCCTCCCAAATTATGTTTAATACACTAAAATAGAAAACTGAAGAAAGATTGATCATTTAATGAACACAGAAAGGTCACATTTTGGCAAGACAAAAGTTTTGTCGCCTACAGAGAGTAATGTGAAAATTGAACAAATAATTTACTTCAAATACAAAAATATGTTGCATAACATCAGTGAATTAAGTAGTGGTGCTGTGAGATCCATATTTAATATCTTGTATGACTTCCATGAGCTTGAAGGACTGCATCCATGCGGTTCGACAGTGATTCATACAATTTATTGATGAAGTCATGAGGAATAGCAAAGAAAGCAGTCTTACATGCCTCCCAGAGTTCATCAAGATTCTTTGGTTTGGTCTTCCATGCTTCCTCTTTCATTCTACCCCAGACCTGCTCAATGATGTTCATGTCTGGTGACTGGGCTGGCCAGTCCTGGAGCACCTTGATCTTCTTCGCCTTGAGGAACTTTGATGTAGAGATGGAAGTATGCGATGGAGCACCATCCTGCTGCAAAATTTGACCCCTTTTATGGTTGGGAATGTAAGAGGTAGCCAATACTTCTTGATATTTTAGGCTATTGATATTGCCTTCCACCCTGCAAATCTCTTGCACACCCCCATACTGGATGTAACCCCAGACCATGATTTTTCCGCCACCAAACTTAACTGTTTTCTGGGTGAATCTCGGATCCATGCGGGCTCCAGTAGGTCTCCTGCAATATTTGCGGCGGCTGTGATGTAATTCAACCGAAGATTCATCTGAGAAATCCACCTTCTGCCACTTTTCCAGCGTCCATCCTTTTAGCAGGCTGTGGGCCTTGAATTTGCCTTTTGTTTAGTGCTGGTTTCTGGGCACTGATTCGACCATGGAGGCCATTTTGAGACAGAATTCTACAAACTGTCCTGGTTGACACGGGGACTTGAGGTGACCAGGCCTGGTGGAGCTCTGCTGCAGTGGAAAAGGGGCTGGCCTTGGATTTTCGAGCCAACAAACGGTCCTCCCGAGCAGTTGTCTTGCGGGGTCTGCCGGACCTGGGCTTGTCAAAAACATCTCCAGTCTCTTGTTTTTCTTATTCTTTGTACTTGACGCTGAGACACATTGAAGGTGTCAGCCACCTCAGCAGTAGCTCTGGTCTTCAGCCTCTTGATAATCAACGCTTTGGTCTCAGGGTGAATCTTAGGCATGTTGTCAGAGGTCAAGTTGCAGTTGATGTGAAGGTCTGGTGTGCTGGGGTTCTTTTTATACACACCCACTAATTGATTGATCAATTATTGATCAATTATTGATCATAGGTGAGGCTGTAATCTAGGATTGGGTGCATCATATGACGGCGACAAGACTTTTGTCTTTGCAAAAACTGACTCAGTGGGCTTTACCAAGCTGTGAACGTCAGAATGCTTTTCAGCAGTTTCGTTTGGCACCAAAACATTATTTCAAAAGCTGTTGGGATTGAAATTAGCCATTTCTTGTAAAAAAAAAATTGATTACAAATATATTTGAGGGGCACTTAAGGTCAACTTGTACCCAAGCGACAAGACTTTTGTCAGGGACTGTACATTCTACGTTTTGAAGGTTGGTCTCGTTTGTGTTAAAGCGATGAAAATGGATCCACGGTTGACTCCACAATTACGTATTTTGCTCTGATTACTGTGAGAAAGTTGAACTCGGTATAAAGAAACTGATGTCACCGACCACGGCTGTAAATGGATGGCCTCGTTGAACACAATAACTCATCTCTGCAGAGTATTCAAGATGGTAACCAAACGTGAAAGGTGATTTAAAAGTAGTAGCCATGGCAACAGCTTTAACATTAAATTCAATTCATTTATACAGTGTTGAATCATAACAGACACTGCATTTAATCTATGTTTAATCTATATTCTATAATTTACAGAAACTCAACATTCGCTCAGGAGCAAGCACAGTGGCAAGAAGATTTACAAGAATATGATGTTATAGAATAAAACATACTGCTTGTGATTTATCGGGAAGAGTTGGAGTAGAAGAGAGGCTTTTACCTCCGTGCTCACACCACCAGACTTACAAACAGCTTTATCCACCAGGCTGTCAGCAAGCTGAACTCTCTCCCACTCCCTCCCTCTTCTAGACTCCTCTGTCTGAGTCCTGCTAATACAGAAATATCGTCTTTTAATATATTTCTTGTCTCAAACGTTGTCTGTATAGAAATGTGTTTTTTTTTTATCTATTTATTTATTATCTGCATGCACTTTATCTGTTATGCGCTTCACCGTTGGACAAGAGAGAAACGTTTTTTCAATTCCTCTGTCTGTTTGGTACATTGACAATAAAGCTGACTTTGACTTTGACTTTTTGAGGCTCTGTCAGGTTGATAATCAGGCAGAGACCATTCTGTTGACGGCATTTTTGTGTCTACGTTTCCCCCCCACCTCCCATCTCCCCTCTCCCCCCTCTCCCATCTCTCCTCTCCCATCTCCCCCACCAGCTTGCCCCGGACGACGCCTGGAAGTGCCCCCACTGTAAGCAGCTGCAGCAGGGCATGGTGAAGATGAGCCTGTGGACGCTGCCGGACATCCTCATCCTCCACCTGAAGCGCTTCAGGCAGGTGGGGGAGCGGAGGAACAAGCTCACCACGTTCGTGCATTTCCCCCTGGCGGGCCTGGACATGACGCCGCACATGGTGAGCCGCAGCCACGGCACCCATCAGCCCCCTCTCCAGCCTGGCTGGACGCAGCCCCGACGGCTGGACCTGGCTCCTCCCGACTTCCTGTACGACCTGTATGCTGTGTGCAACCACCATGGAGGAATGCACGGCGGACATTACACAGGTCTGATTAGCTACCACCTCCTGAGGAGAGAGCTGCAGTAGTAATGCTAGTTTTATTTACATGGCACCTTTTTAAAAACGTTACAAAGTTCTTTTTTATTTACACAAGGAATAAAAAGTAACTAAAGACCAAAACGTAAAGGATAAAATCCAATGACAACAAATTAAAAAGAAAACATGCCATAAGCCTGGCAGCAGCTTTTTCTATCAGCTGTAGTCCGAAGTGTTTTGTGACGGCAACAGGTTTGGAATGACTTGGCCCTGGTTAAATGTCTCAGATGGACATATCTGTGCTACTGCACCACTTTAGTTTCAAAATACAGCTCAGAGTCCACAAGAACATCTAAACCACAGGCTTCAGGTTTTATCTTTATCAAATAAGGCTCTACTAGATATAAAAGATCACACAACCAGCGTATCAGTGAGAGCTTACAGTTAACATCCCTGCCTGTCGTTGCCATGGGAGCCGGGCCAAAAACGTTTTTTTTTTATAAAAAAAAAACACAAACACATACTTACTTTGTGTAGCAGCTGACTATATGGATGCTCGTTAGAGCTATTCGGTGGGGAATTTGGTAGCGTGTTTCCTGCAGCAAGCATCAGCTCAAAAGCACAGTCCTTCCACCATAAAAACACTCTTGACGGACAACAATAATTGTAAAATATACAATGGCGAGGTTAAACTTCACATCATGTCACTAAAATGGGCCATTTAAGTGTAATGGTAGCGCTGGGGCCAGAAAGGATAATTATAAAGAGGTAGAATTTGAAGCCATTTGCTTAAGTTATTCAAAGTGCAGGGATTTCTTTAGACATCCATCTTTTAATTTCAGAAAGTAAGACAGGACACATCGGGGTACCAGCCTCTCAAAAACCCACCATCTGTCAGGCTGTATTCAAAACCAAGTGGGAATGATGGGAGAACCTTAAAAAAATATATTTTTGCCTTTGCCAAATTGATATGAATCAGTGTTGCTCTAAAAGTTCCTGTAATTTAGCCCATTGTCAATGTGATTGCAGCCTTCTGCAGGAACTCGGTGGACGGCCAATGGTACAGCTATGACGACAGCAGTGCTGTGCCAGTGCCTGAAGCGGAGGTGTGCACACGTGGAGCCTACATCCTCTTCTACCAGAGAAGAAACACCATCCCCCCATGGTCAGCCAGTTCCTCACTCACCGGTTAGTCCTTTCAAATCCTCTTCTGCGACTTGTTATGTTGAGAACAGTCAGGTGGGATCTTCCTCACATCCTTTTGACAAAACACAGACATAATGAAGGTAAAGTGGGAGTATCTGTACACCTCACACCATCATTAATCACAGTGAGCCTGCTGAATTGTTGTTTTCCCCAATGTAATTACAGTCTTTCAAATTGGCTGGTGCACTGCTTTGCTGCAGCATTGGTGTGCATTTTTATTGAAGTGTCAATTTTGTGAACTAAAACTATGAAGATGTTGGTTAACAACTTATTTTTCCAAGACTAAGACGATGACGAGACGGTACCGTCTTCATTAAGCAACGGTGACGATAACAAACATGCAATATCGTAAAGACGGGAATAAAATGCAGTTTGAAAAATAAAGTAATTCTTTATTTTCGTCACCTTCCACCCTCTCTTCCACTCCATCCGTCTCTGTCCTTCTTGTGTCCGTCCTGTATAATGTTGGAGGTTTGGGGGTCAGGTTCGGGTGGTTGATTAACACATATTTTGTATGTTGGGTGGGCGGATCGTCTCTCATAACAGCCTGAGTGGGGGAGAGATCAGCTAGTCGAGCCTCGGAGCTTCATAAAAACACACACTCAAACACAACAGTAACAAGATCAAATTCACCAAAACTGGTCTGTTCCAACAATGTGGTCCAAATAAACCCTTAATTCATCGAGTTAGATTTAAAAAAAAAAGAAAATGGCATTGTTATCTCTGTTATCTCTAAAAAAACTAATCTGCTGCCAGCAAATGTCTCCATTTCCTGTCCAGAAGCAGTCATATTCATGGTTTCAGCCTCATCAGGGTGTTCACAGTTCGGTGAAAATACTGATTATATCCTGATTATATCCTGTTATCACATTTCATTCAGCAGTGTGGGTCTCACTGTGACTTTTGCTGTGGGAAGCCTTCTGACTCTCTGCACATGGCTTGTTTTTGGATAAATCATAATGCAAAAAAACACAAACGGCCCTCTTATCTGCTTTTTGCAGGTTCCACCAGCTCATCCACCTCTGACCACTGGCTGGTCCGGCTGGCAGGGGGCAGTAAGAGGGGCAGCGTGGTGTCAGGCGGAACTGGACCTGGACCTCCGGGGCCCGTTCAGGCCCCAGAGTCTCCTGAGCTGCCAGTGTTTGGAGACGAAACCCCCAAAACAGTAGAAACAAGTAGGTATCTGGAGTAGTGTCTCTATAGCATGTGTTAGCTGTCTCAACACTTCTGCATACAGAAAACACTATTTTGTGTTTAATGTGTAGTAGTTGTAGTAGCAAACAGTCCATTGGTATTAGCAGTAACTTACTCCTGCTCTGAGGCGGCGTTAGGAGAGTGAAGGGGCTGATATCAATGAAAAATGTATAAATACACACTAACAGTCATGCTGCATCATTTCCTGTAAATCTTTCCTGTGTGTGAAAACAATCCAGTGCAGGAATGGTGGACTCCGTCACTAACAATAAAAATGACTATATATAGAGGTAGTTACAGAATGTAAATGCATTAAAAGAATATTGTTAAAATATCTTTAATAAATATAGCATAGAAACAAAAAGAGAGTTTGGTGTCATCTAACTTTCTTACATGTAACTGTAATATGTATTTCTAAAATGTTGTATTGGTAAAATGTGTGTTGCATTAATGTAATCTAGATGTCTGTTTTCATTCTTGTGTATCTTATGCATTTGCATACAATTATACCAATATTTCACTCGCTATCAATGACAAATTCATTGAAAACCTACTATAGGTATATCTTAGCAGTAGTAACGTGTGGTGTCTTTTCCTCTAGATGGGTTTGCAGCCAAGCCGTTTGTCCGTGGGAACCAAGGCAGGAGTGTGAGCATGAGATCACCAACTAAGCCCAAGGAGACTCTGAGCAAAGTTCTGCCACTGCGGTGGTCGTTTGGCTCCAAGGACCGCATTAGACACCCAGCCCAGACCCAGCCTGGGGAGCTGGTGGAGTACCTGGAGTCTGGGCGCCGCCCCCGATGCACCAAAGACCCTATAATAACGCTGGTGGCCACCCCACCACAGAGGAATGCCCCGGGGAGAGCCTTTGAAGTAGGACATGACTGCAGCTCATCGAGCGGCAGCAGTCTCAGTTATACAGACAGAACCAGCTCCGACACTTGTTACTCCCCCAAAATACCAGAGGGACAGAGCCGAGCTTGTGTGGAGAGAAGCATGAGCCAGGGAGTCGGTAACAGGGATGACGGCTCTCTGAGGCAGAGGTCATCTAAGAGAGCAAGGCCAGACCATGGCAGGACCCTGGACCTCCAGCTTCAGAGAGGGGCCATTCTGATGGGTCACATCAGCCACAGCGCGCCTCAGAGCAGAGATTCCACATTGAGAAGGACCAAGGCCCAGACAGGGGTGACTTTCAGGACGCAGAAAGACTTGTTACAGGCGGCCATTCAACCTGAGGACAGGAGGGGCCAGAGGGGACAGGAGGGCCGCAGCCACGACAGCCTCCTGTCTTTTTTCAAACCTGGTTTCATGAAGAAAGACGTTCCCGGGTCACCAATCAAGGGGCACGACCAGCGTGTGAACGGCCATGGGCACCTGGGGAAGCTGGCGAGCAGTAATTTGGCCAAACTGTCCCTGTCCAATGGAACGCTGACCGCGGCGGCCGGTGTCGTTCCGAGCTGCGACGCCCATAAAGTTAAAGTACAGCTGGTCAACGGAAAGGCTGGGATTCATGACCCTGTGGACATAAAGCGCGCTCACAGCTCCAGTAACATCCAGTCGAGGCTGGATTTGACATTTCGCAGGTGTGCCTCCCTGCAGAGGAACGGAGAAATAGTGCCCCCCCCGGCCCACCGCGTCCTGCTGTCAGACAAGCCCAGCTACGCCACTCTGCAGCGCACACGATACAGTACCACGTCCCTGGGTAGGAACAGACCCTGAATCCTGTTCATAAGATAGGTTATTGTGCTGGTTTCTGTTTGGCTGTTTTCAAGCACAAATAGGAACAAATTACAGCACAGGGATGAAGTTTTGCTTCAGGTGTGAGCAGATCTAGCACATCAGCTTTGTGTTTACCTCTGGTAAACAAAGAAATAATGACACGTAAACAGATATTTGATTGGGAAGCTTCCCTTCTGCTGTGATCAGTAATGCAGTCGCTAAGTGGAAAGAAGTCAGGTTGTTTTATTGCTATCATTAATGTTAATCCCAGTGATTACTTCAGTGACTGATTACCATGTGACTGTGTATTTTATTTTGAAGTGCCTCTGTGACGGCCCTGAGTGACAGCTGAACACCAGGACCTCTCTACTGAGTTCTACGCTCGACACCCATGGAAGCTCCCAGCAGGAGGCATCGCTGGAGACAAAGTACATCCTCTCGTTCCCCTTCATAGTGCTGTTATAAGTTCTTACCTGTGTGTGTCTTAAACTAAATCTATGCAGAGTTGAATTTTACTGAGGAGGAACACTGCTGTAATGTGATTTACTTTTTTTCCTCTTTTTTTGTTTTACGAAGCAGTCTACTGGTAACACGTGGATTTATTACAGCTGAGGGGGATTTGGTAAATTTAGTCCATTATACATTCATAAAACCACCATCTGTTACGTGGGCTAAAACATGTCAAATTGTTAAACACGGCAAAACATAACATCTGCACTGTAAATTGGCTGCTAGAACAACATACATCATTTGCTTTGTCATTTGCTTTCATGTTCATGATATATTACAAATGCACTTTTTTTCCCCATATTTTTCTCCATGATCAGAGCTTAAATGCTAAGTGTATTGCTAATGAAGGAACAAATACACTGCAGCAAAAGTTGGCAAAAATAAATCTTATTATCTTCAATTTGCAACCAGCAGATGACTAGTCAGTGATGAAGAGAATCTCCTGAATAATACATACCCTTCCCCTTGAAAATACCTTTTCCTCTGGTTTTACTTTCTGTGGACGGATGAAGAGTTTTGGCTCCTCATAAAAAGGTGAGATTGTTCAGACTAAAAAGGAACAGCCTCCCCAGAAGCTTGCAGAGCAATAAACAAATGGGATTCTGTTTCCACCTCTGTTGAGCGAGAACGTGAATTTCTGTCTTTTTCATTTAAGGCGAATTTGAATTCTTACTGAAAAAGTGCCAACGATAACAGGACCAGCTTCAAAAGCAAAGCTCTGTTTTCTCTTTCAGGATTGAACAGAGGATTCACACTGTGTGTACACACACACACACACACACACACACACACACACACACAAATACCCACGCGCGCACGAACACGCACACACATTCATTGTTTCTCTGCAGACACAAGGTAATCATGCTCTGCCACGTTCACATGAAGTTTAATAAAGTAGGCAGCACAGATAGTCATGCTCTTGTGTATTTGATTCACAGCCATCAGTCATCCTCACCGTTTCTGTCACTGGGGATCATTCGGGAATATAAAGAGTCCAGAGTATTCGCCTCCACTGTAACCGTGTCCACGTCTCATGTTGTGTCATTTAACGTCACTGTTTAACTACACTCTTTACCAAAAGGAAATTATAGTAAATGAAGGATGTTTCTGAGACATTATTTGGGGAATATGGCTAGATTATATTTTATTATTAACTTTTTTAAAAGTCTACATTTTGTACCTGTAATTATGTAATTTAAGTACCAGATTAAAACTGTATGTTTCAGGCTCCTGTACAAGGTCAGACTAATACATGCTGTAAGTGGGGTTTGAATTGGACATGACTCACAGAAGTCCTTGTACTGGACTGTCTATAATATCTGCTTCATGCACTGCAAGTTTTACGGATTGCAAATTAAACACGGCTTTTCTCACAAATTAACTGAGTGTAAGCTGAATGATTTATCACCACAGTGCGTCTCATTCTTGTCTCTGGCTCACATCATGCAGCGATGGTATTTTTTTGAAGGATTCGAGGCAGCCGTGCTTCCTGTGAGCTGCTGGATTCTCTGCTAAATTCAAGCAGCGTATCAGCTGGAGTAGCAGCTCCGATAAAGGTTGGTTTGCCTGGAACACTTTGAGATTAAGCCAGACTACGGAGGAGTTCTGCAAACCTCCTCTGAATTATACTCGTCTGTCACACATGAATGTGATTAGATCAATGTGAAGTCACTGAACATTTCCCACACATACCGCACATGTCCTTCTTATTCTATTAGCGAGCGACCTGTACACTAGTGCATTGATCACTAATAGAATTAAAGGGAGCAGTGATTCCAGCGTGGGGGCACTCTTTACAAATTACTTCCTGCTTATAGTCATCAGCAGCGACAGTATGTTTTACTTCTCAAATCAGCTGTCTGTATGCAGTGTAGCGACTATTCAGTTGATCCATTCTGTCATCAATATACCCACTTATCTGAGCTCTGCCATCATTATCATGATGTGAGGACAGTTTACACTAAGTACTGTAAGTACTTAGTACTGTATAATGGTCTGTAGATTGTTGCGGACACTTGTGTAAATGATGTGTCGCAGATAATCAGCAGCTCCTGTACAGAATGCATATTGAGCTATTAGTTCAATATTACTGAAGACTATAATGTCCGCCATGCCATCACTTATTGAGCCTCTAACCAAGGGGTGTTTTAAAAGAACATTTGTTTAATGTGCAAACGTATGCGGCCACCTGCTCCAAATCTGACCAGATCATCTCCTGTACGAGGAGGACCTGCTGTTCAATAAGTACGTTCTGTTATGAACCGTTTTCCAGTTACTGTGTTTACAAGAACGCGTCTACTTCACACACAAACATAGGCCCCGTGTCCCACATGTTGTTCCGACGTGGCCCATCATCTGTTTTGGTTGTTATAAAACAAGACAGCGGGAGGGCCAGACTTGCAGTGGCATTTGCAGAGAACCTTTCAGAATAATCAAAGCTAACAGAGCACAGATGTGCCATGCAATATATTAATTACCACATTGAGCATCTTTAATGTCAGTGGAAAAAGCAGTCAGCAGCCTATTTAGTATGTTGCTGAAATATTAACTTATGGCCCATTTAATATTATCTTTTATCACACAAAATGCAATTACCTGTACCGTGTCCGTAGACGAGAGATAATGCAAGTGGGATTTCTATTTAGATAGGCCATGGGCTAAATGCCTCAACCCCACCAAGCCTCCTCATCTGTTTACACTTCAACATTAATAATCACATCAGAGTGTCACTATGACGGGGGTAGTTGCGCTCCTAATTATTTAGTTGGTAAGTTGTACAGCACTTGAATATATAAAAAATGCATGTTTATTATATTCTCAACAGCTAAAGCATGAATGCTTATATTTAATTTGTTTGTGTGGAAAAACTGCCTTTTTTATATGGTTTTGTTAATGTAGTTATGTATACTGTTAATTAATACTTTGGGAAATAGTTTGAGATTTGAGAAATATGCTTATTCACTTTCTTGCCGAGAGTTTGATGAGAAGATTGATGTCTGTGTGCTTTAAATTTGAAGCTACCGCCACAGGCTAATTAGCATAGCTAACTAGCTAACAGGAAACTAGACTGGCCTACCAGCACTTCTAAAGTTCACAAATTAATATGTTATCTTCTTTGTTTAATCCTTAAAGAGCGGTATCAAGCTTCAACTTACTCTTCGTGAAAAAAACATTTTCCCAAACTACGGTAAATGTGGCAAATATGAAGCTAGAGCTAGCAGCCCATTAGCTTAGTTTAGCAAGATTAGATTAACACGTTATATTTTGTTTGTTTAATCCGATTCAATCCTTACAAAAACCATAGTGTAAAAATAACAGTTTGCGAATTATGATGGGGTAATGTGTCAGACTATTTAGAGTTGTAACATGTTAACATGTTCATTAGCTTAGCATAACACTCAACATGAACCCTTGTTAAGGAAGGATTAAACAAAAAAGACAATGTTAGTAAGTTTGTAAATTTGTAATTTTGAGACGGAGCTAGGCTAGTGGTTTCCACCTGTTTGCAATATATTTTTGCCTCCGCAGCGACGATTCTTGGTAACGTGATATCTCAGGAGCGCCTTGAGCACCACTTTGACTTCAGGATGAACTGATTACATTTTTGGTGGTCAAACATCAAGGTCACTGTGACCTCATGTCCGAACCCATTCTTGTAAAAGGGATGTTGCCTGGATGTCACAGTCATTACTCCAGAATCCCGGGGGAAAACATTTTTAAATTGCTGTGTATTTGTTTGTTTTGTTGAAATTAGAAACCTTGAAAACAATATTAAGCATATTTCCCAAAACGTCAAAAGACTTAGAGATTCCTCTAAACTTGCTTCTTTATGTATATAGTTATTTATTTCATTGCAATTTTTTACAAGCACATCTGAAAGTGTTTTTGTATATTTTGCCTTTGGGCCATTTCCTTCAAAAACCTGTTGCTGGAACGATAAGTAAATCATATTTTCTAAATTGATTAATGCCTCATGCGAGCCAAAAAATACTGCTCCGAAAATAAAAGAGAGAGCGTGTTATTGTTTATATTGATAGTCCACTTTGAGGGCAGCCACTGATTGGAGTTCATCATTTACTCATCTTTTTAACATTGAAAGTGAACATCCACACATCATTTGCTATGGAGCGTGGCCCGACTTCAATCTCCTAATGGCTCCACTTACACACACTATGACTATAGTCCACATGATAAGACATCATGGTGCATCGACCCCTGCCTTTGGTCCAAAGTCATTATAGCGAAGGTAATTGCTGTCTTTGCTCATGCAGAGATTGGTATGATGGTTGGTGGTATTTTGATATCCTGAGGCCATTACTGCTGTTGTCACCGTGACCAACAGATGAAATCAAAAGGAAGGCAGACACCTGCCTGTGTTTCCTACCAGAGCCCTATGTTCTAACATATATTTCATCATGGGAAGTTCTGCTGGCATCTAAACCTACACATGAAATGAAGGTTTGCTTTTTAGTTAGGAGGTTTATGATGTCAGTTCATATATCGCCTTGTTATATAAACTTTCATCAGGAATATTGTCTGTGTCTGATTTTCACCATTTTGACATCTCCTTATGGATCATCTAGGAAAGACTCAAATGGGATTTTGCAAAGTTAAATTTTTTGATTAAAACTAGTAAATCAGAGTTCATTGGTTTATGAAACAGATTGAGGGAAGCTTGTTGCTCAAACAACTGCTTTGTCTAAATAACAGGAGAATATTGGAGGAACCGATGAAAAGGAATTGGTGCCAAGTAAATAACATCCTGAATCCTTCATTATGGAAATCAAATTTGTGAAAATGGCAAACTGAAGGTCATGCATCACAGACGGTGGTGAATGAATGTTCAAAGCAGTAGGGACAACTTCATGTTTTATGCAGTGATTACATTTAAGGGCTGTAAGCCTATTGATTATTATTTTTTTATTACACCAACCACCAAGGAAGAGAAACGGAGGATTTAGTGATTCTTTACACATTTCGAGACAACTGGGATGGACATTATGCAGAAGGAGTTTCAAGTCATAACAAGGTGGCTGTCTGATCATTTATACCGCCATCAAGGTTTATGTCAGTGGAGCCGGGCCTCTGCAGAACAAACTCATGTTGTGGTGTATTTAATTCTACAGTTCATAATTTAAAGCAATGGGTTTGAAAGTCTCTCTGCTATTTTTAAACCTGCTGAGACAATGATACACCCATGGACGGACTATGAGTCAATGGGCCCTGTGTGGGCCCCCGAGCCTTCTACAGGAGCAAGATGCCCAGACTAAAAGTGACACAAAAAGACCACAAACAATGAGGCTGCCTCGTCGTAGACGTTTTGCGTGTCCATGGAGTTGTTTTGCTTCTCTTTGTGGTCGTGGTGCATGTCTTTGTGGTCGTTTGATGTCTCTTTTTAGTCATTTTTAATCTCTTCATGCTCGTTTTTCATCTCTATTTGGTCATCTAGTGTGTCTTTGTAGTTGTTTTGAATCTCTTCATGCTCGTTTTTTCTATCTCTTTCTGGTCGTTTTGTGTCTCTTTGTAGTCAGTTTGAATCTTTTCATGCTCGTTTTTGAATCTTTTTGTAGTTGCTTTAATTCTCTTTGTGGTTGTTTTGCGTCTCTATGTAGTCGTTTGATTGACTTTGCAACAAAAAATATTATTTGCATCCCTTTTTGGTCATTTTGGAGCTCTTTGTGATTATTTTGTGGCTTGGTTTGCATCTTGTTTTGAGTATCTTTGTTGTTGATTTCTTTCTCTTTATAGTCGTTTGACTTTACAACAAGACATATTGACAGTCACTTCATCAGAGGCTCTATTCAGTAAGCCATCCATGGGAACACCTCTGCATCAGGGCTTTGGGCCTTTGTGCTATATTTTACACTTTTATTACGAGGTCAGCACAGGGATGTCTCGTGACTTGGTGCACTCTATGGTGCACTCTACAGTGCACTCACATCAACTTTGAAAGTTTGGTGGACACTCAGAGAATACAGGGTAGAAAGTGTAGCTTTGAAAGCTAGAATTTAAAATAAATTCACTCAGCCAGAGCCACTGGTTTTTATCTGTAATTCTGTCAGAACCGTCCATCTTTATTCCTGCTGTGGAATATTAAAAATCTTATTTCAAGGACAGTTTTTTATCACCACTGGGTTTTATAAAACTAAGCATGGACTTTTACATCACACCTTACTGTCCTAAAATGTTGAAAGGATATTTTTTCATCAAAGTTTTTCTACTTAACTTTCTTTGATTAAAAAAAGCTTTTGATGAGAGAATCACTTCCATATTCAGCTTCTGTTTCCACCAGCGTGTGTTGCTTGAGCGGAATAATTAAACTAAAGACTGTGTTTTACATCCGATAGATATATTCTATGTGTCATCTGCTCTGTTTTTAGACATTTCTTAACCTTATCACTACCTCAGTTGCTTAAAAATGTGTACATATTGACTAAATGCACACAATAAAAGGTGAGCAATTTTGACTTTAGTTCCAGACTGTGGCACAGGGACAGAGAATCATTTCCGTTGTTATTGACGTCATGCAGTTTTGTGATCTGTACTTTATTACCACCATAATGTCTCACTAGGGTTTTCGAGTAAATAATTGCCTTACTATTTAATTATTTTGGGGTTAAATTGGCTTAATGATTAAAGAAATAGCATGTGGATGCCATGTAATCCTGGTTTTATTCCACTCCTCCGTTCTTTTCTGTTAATTGATATTTGTATAAGCAGTGAAGCCTATAGTCTTCCCACTGCAAAGCTGAAGGGAAAAACAAACAGGTCACCCTCTTTAAGTCCGAGAACATTGCCACGACGGATGTTTCTGATTTAAATGCTTTCAACTCGATACGCGTCCTTGCACACCGTTGAATGGAGATATTGTGGTTGAATTCAACACGTTTATTGACAGTTTTCTTCAAATAAGAACATTTTTTTCAAAGAAAGTTGCAAAAGCCACTTTTTCTTTCTTTTTAAACTCACAAAGCAATCCAACGAAACATACACAGAAAATGTAGGAGAAAACTGAATTTAACTACCGGATGAGAGGAGTGCTTTCACATTGCACGCACACACACACACACACACACACACACACACACACGCGCGCACACACACACACACACACACACACACACACACACACACACACACATTATTCATCTCCTGGAGGAATAGAGCATGTAATAATAGATCTGCCACAGTGGAGCTTATGTCTATCATCACAGCGAAGATATTAAATACACACAGACTAATAACCACATCACAAGCTAAACAGTCACATAGATGAGTAATGAGATGGGCTTTGTGCATCTCCAGAGTTGCTGGTGCAACTTGACAGAGCCGTGATGCACACTCCCTCTGTCAGTGTGTTTCTGTGGTCACTTAGTCAGTGACATGGTTCAAAACACATCAGTCACATGGGGGTGTAAGGAGCAGCACATCCTGAGGCGGCTCTGAGCTCGCTCTTATGGCGATGCGCTGACAATTGTTTTGACATTTAAATGTGCCCACGGTCACCCCGCAAAAGTCTGTAACAAGACACGAGACACTGCAGTTGATGCATCGCTAGGAGCCCGAGTCAGATGGCTGGAGAGTTCTTAGAGCCGTGGCTCAAAGTCACAAACCTGATGAGAGACGAACGTAAACAACATGCACAATACGTACTGATTGCAGGTTGCAACATCAAACAGCCAATCACAGTTAAATACTGTTCGCCACTATTTATAAATCATCTTTCAGCTCACAGCAATTGTTATGTTGAGCTTTGCAGAAGCATAAAATGTATGTTATTTTGCATGGGCTACCCATAATGTAGTTGTAGTTGATGAAAAAAGACTAAACTAAAACAAAATTCTCCTTTTAGCCCCATTTTTTATTATTAATTATTAATTAATTAATTATTGAGATAGTGTTGGCTATTTCAAATGCATATAAAAAATGCATCAAATAAGTTTATACAGAGGTACAACATTATCAATTAAGTGAACCCACTGTAAACATCTGGGGCTTCAGTCACTCAGTGGGCTCTCTTATGAAATAGCCGGTGTTCATTGTTTTTCCATTTTTGAATGATTGACTATGTTTCCTGTTTCCTGGCTGAGTCTAAAAAAAAAAGAAAAAAGTAATCGACTCAATGTAACCATTTCTCACAGTAAACATGCTGTGAAATGTCCCCGGTTACATCATGGTTGGGCACACACATGTACATTACAGTTCAGCGGAGTCACATGTTGGAATGGACGTGTGTGTTTGCGTGGTGTGGCCCTCTGTTGGCGGCCTCTCAGTGCACGGCCACGGTGACGGGCAGCAGGTTTTGAAGCAGCTCCCTCTCCGACTGGGCCTGGGACGGCTGGGAGCTGTCCGGTGCCGTCTTCAGACTCATGCCGCCGTCAGCCAGAGCCGGGGCCACCCTGAACACCCTGTGGGACGGACGGACGGCCACGATGAACTGCCGCTTAAACGTCTCGCTCAGCACGATGTAGATGAACGGGTTGATGCAGCTGTTGGCGTAGCCCATGCTGATGGCAATGTTGTAGGCGTACAGGAAGGCAAAGGTAGGCCGCTGCACTCCGAGGTGGGCCAGCTGCAGGACGTAGTAGGGGGCCCAGCAGATGAAGAAGGCCAGGCAGATGGCCACCGCCATGCGGGTCACCTTTCTCGTGCGCACCCTCTGGCTGCGCCGGGGCAGTGGGGCAACCGCAGCCGACATGTTTTGGAGGATCTTGAAGAAGACCCCGCAGATGACCACCCAAGGCAGAGCAAAGGCCAAGAAGAACTGGTAGAGGGTGAACCAGTACGTGTCCGTGGCCGGGTTGGGCAGCAGGAGGGCACAGCCGACCGAGCCGTCCTTCAGGCGCATGAGTCCCGTGTACATCCAGACCGGAGTGATGGAGACCAGGGAGAACACCCACACCAGGGCCACCGCCGCCCCGGCCACGAAGGGGGTTCGGACATGCTTGAAGCGGATGGGGTGGACGGTGGCCAGGTAGCGGTCCAGGGTCATCACGGTCAGGATGTAGGTGCTGACGATCTGGCTGTTGGAGTCCAGCGCTGTGATGACGGTGCACATGGTGCCGCCGAAGCACCAGGAGCCGTTGCCCACGAGCTGGTGGATGAGGAAGGGCATGCCGAGGAGAAAGAGGAGGTCCGCGATGGACAAGCTGAAGATGAAGATGTCCGGCACCGTCTGCTGGGAGCAGAGCTTGGTTTTCTTCACGATGGTGTAGATGACGATGGAGTTTCCAGAGATCCCGAAGAAGCAGATGACGCCAAAGATGCTGGGCATGAGCGCGTTGTTGTGCTGCTCATGTCCTGTGGATGCAAACAGAAAGCTCCCTGTCAGTCTCTTTTAATAAAATCCTGATTGTTCTTTCCCATAAATGTCTTTTGTTCCAATTAATGGTTAAGCCACTGGTTTTGCACACAAAAAAAGAAGAAGAAGAAGAAGAAAATAAAAATGAACAACTCCACAGCTGAAGATGACCCAATCTGTCGAAATGCTCCAACAATAATTTTGTGAGGTATAGCATTAACATCGTGTGTTCAGGTAAATTGAAGGTTTTAAAGAAGGAGAATAAAACAAAACATACCTTCTAGTAGGTTCTCCGTAGAACTGAAGGGTGAAAAAGATGAATTCGAAATGTGGGCAAAGTCCATCCCAAATAGCTTTTGGTGGTCTTTCTCTAAACTACTAATACAAATAATAATAGGTTACAACTTATATAACGATGTGAAGTAGAATTAGATATATGATATCAAAGAAATAGCAGCATACAATTATATATATTTTTAAACAGCTGTAAATGTTAGGTTCTGGATTTGACAGCGGAGCTGCGACGACGCGCGCATTTTTTTTGCGTTGTCCAAAAGACTTCATCAGTGCACGCGACAACTAAAACGCAGTTAAAAACACTCGTCATTCAATCAGATACTCTAACTACCTAAAGGAAGGAGTAGCTATGAAACCCCTGCTCTCATTTAGCTGCTGTCCAGGGGACACAAGGTGGGATTCAGCTTCATGTAAGAGAGAGAGAGCGAGAGAGAGAGAGAGAGAGAGAGAGAGAGAGAGAGAGAGAGAGAGACTTCCTTGTTTTAAATGTTCAGCCACAGACTCCCTACATCTTAAACATATGCCTTACTGTATCCTGCACCGTTAGCTCCACCATATTTCTAAAATATATATAAAGATATAGCTATATAGGTATCCAATATTAACAGTGTTCTTATCCTCTCAGTCTGTGCCTCTCAGCAAGGTGAGCCGTCATTCTTCAACGCATTGCTAAACGTTTCCACTAGGGGTCAGCATTGCCACGGCATTCAAGTGTCTCAAAGCAGATGTTTAAAAAAAAAAAGACGACCAAATATTTGCAAATGAATTGGTTCTATGGAGGGATAGCAGCTAAGAAGTGTAAGTGTGATATAGGCTGGGCCACTTCTTTTTAGCAAGTCGTCCAGAACATCATCATGTGTGCACATTTCCGACTGCTTTGTATATATATATATATATATATACGTGTATATATATATATATACATATATATATCTATATATATATATATAGATATATATATATATATATATATATATATATGTGTGTGTGTGTGTGTGTGTGTGTGTGTGTGTGTGTGCGCGTGTGTAACGTATAATATAATAATAATATGATTCTTTTTTAATGAGAAGAACCAGCAGAAAGCCTGGTGAAAGCTGGTGGTTTACAATTTAATGAAACACACTTTCTCTGTCAGAAGCCATCAAGATAGTGTTTTTGTCACGTGGCTCACACTTTACCACTTTACTCAGAGTTAAGTCAGACGTCAAGCAACAGTTTGACGTGATCTGACAGCCCTACATCTGAAAGTATTGAGGGGGGGCTCCAACCTTATGCAGCCTACTTTATATAATGTTCCATCTTGCCTTATTTCATATCCTAACTCAATATTTAATGTCTGACATGCATTATTGATGTGTCTAATTTTAATCCCACTGAAGACAGATATACAGACAGATAGACAGATGTTTTAAAGTAGCTGATAATAGGTATTAGTCTGCCTATTGGGCAACTTAAAGTAATCACAGGCGATAATTAAATCCAGTTGCAGCAACGTATCGGCGCTGTGTGGCTCCGGCCGACGAGCGGGCAGACTGACAGGGAGGAGCTCCAGTCACAACAGCGGGCAGACCCTCCCCGCGCCGTGTGGAAGGAAGCGGAAATAAACGTCGCAAAGCGTATGCTAGCAGCTCCGGACTCCTCGGACGGGGTGTACGCGACGGCAGACACACACACATCGTTCATCCTCCGAGAGGAAGCAGGGAGTGGGTGATCGCACGGCCGGGGCTTCGCTTGTTACGGTGGCAGCGTCAACACGGAACATCTCGAGCGGTGAGTGGTGCCCTTTATGCTTCCTCCTCACGTAAAAGTTGTGTCCTGCTATCCCCCCCTCTTTTTTTCACGACGCAGGCTGAGTCAAGTTCAGTTACGTTAGCTGGCTAACCGCCGCTAAGCTAGCAACAACCGCTCGAGCTGTGAGGGGAAGAAGAAAAAAAAAAAAAAGGAGGTGTTTTCTTCCTTTCCACATTTACCCAACGTGAAGCTAAAGCTCGCGGGCCTCGCGCTCCAGTAACCACCACATGCCGACTTCTCGCGCGGACTCTCTCCGTCCCGGTTAATGTCACCGTTGACTCGCCCGTTAGCGATGCGTTGGTACGGGGAGATAAGTTCGGCCACCGCACCGCACCGCGGTTTATTGTCGTCCGACCGTTAGCCGGCATGCTAACCACTCTGGCGTTCTAGAACACTGGGCGCAGGCTGCTCGCTGGAACGGAATCGATCCGCTCGAGCTCGCGTGAAAGGAAAAGGGACAACAAGAAAAAAAACACACAACAACAACAACCTCGGTTTAATGCTCAGACTTGTACATTACTACACGTTGACTGCTGCCACAGTTTGGACAGCGAGGACGCGCGAGGAGGTTGTAAATTCAGGAGGCTTGTTGAGGGCTGCTGCCCCCCCTCTCTGTTACTTGGTCCCATCCAGCGTTACTTCTGTCACTGTGTGACCGGGGGTGAGTTGTTGACAGTCGTGGGGCTGTAAACAATGGCTGCAGTCACATTCTAGGGCTTAAAGTTGCCGTTACCGTCCAGTGACTTTCCTAGGAAAAAGGAGCCCTGTGTCTTTCTGATCATTCGTGACGAGACATGTTTAAAAAAAAAAAAAAAAAAACAACAACATAAACTCTTAAGCTAAATCCTGAAGTTCGCATTTTAGCGGATCATTTTTTTTCCGCACAGTTTGTTCGTCTTTGTTTTGTTGTTTTGTTTTGCCATCTGTCTGTCTGTAGTTGGATGGCCTTTATTCGACACAGGGCTTGATTAGTGTGAACCCATCAGAGCTGCACTGGTGGCATATTAGCAAACAACTTAACGAGATAACGTGGCTTTATCCATTTAACCCAGCAACCGCAGGTTTAGCCGGTGTATCACTGTCGGCTCTGCTAAAGGAGGCTCCTGACTTATCTCAGTGCGGGCCAGGTGGCTGGCTGTCATGCTGCTCTGTAGGAGTTGACGTTAATTACAGTGAATTGAACGTTGCCTGGATTATGTGCAGCTAGAACATGAAGGCCGTAACCTCATTTCACAAAGGTTTGCCAGATGACCATCAGTTAGGGCCGAGATATTTTCACATACTGCTGGATCTCACCGGTGTGATGTCAACACACCGGCCACAAAATAACTGTCTCATGACTACAGAAAAGCACTTTATTAGTGTGACAGTCATTGAAATGAGTAAACCTGCAACATGAAGAAGGCACTATATTCATATTTCTGTGTGTTCTTAAAAATCAGACCAAACCCAAATCCATCTTTAAATTTGTATTCATGCCGCCTTCGTGTTCATTCTGTTCACTTTACATTTGAGTACTACTGAGTCCCACGTCGCTTCTTGTTTTGCAGGTACCTCACTGTGACCTTTATGTGAGGTCCAAGCCCTAAAGGAGCGGGTCATAGACGGGAGGAGAGACTCGGAGGAAAGCATCTGGCCACAGAAGCCGGGGATACCGCGTTTTTATTTTTTATTCAGCCCCCTGAAACGCGACCACAGCCCAGCAGGTTTTCCAGCACCAAACTGCAAGCATGGAGGCCATCGCCAAATACGATTTCAAAGCGACTGCTGACGATGAGCTTAGTTTTAAGCGTGGGGAAGTTCTCAAGGTAAGCGAAAACTATTTGATCATTTAATGTTAAGACTTGTCCGCGTTACTCATTATTATGAAATCCTGGATTGTTTTCTTTTTTTTTCTGCAGTAGGTTTAATTCATGCGTCATCTTTTTCGTCCGTCCTGTGTTTTAATGAAGTTGAATTAAACACATAAATGTACAGTGTTGCGCATGAGATCAGTATGTTATTTTTTTCATTTATACTTAACGTGGTCATACACTTACTTGCCAGATGTATCTGTCAAACGTAAACACACATTTAAAGAAGAATAAGGTCGGGAGACTTACGATAATCCAAAACGCCACTGCGTCTCGTGAATTTGAATTTTAGGCCTCGATGTTGCGGCTCATTGTGTGCTCGTATTCTGAAGGAGCAGTGCTCGTGTAAAAGGGCCAAAAGATATCCGTTCTTTTTTTTTTTTTTTTTTTTTTTTTATTCCATTATGAAGCATCTCTAAAGTGCTCTCTGTTGAAACCCCAGGCTTGTCCAGATCCTCAGGCATGAGGAGCTTATTCAAAGCCTCACGCTTTCTGCTTCGCCTGAAAAGCGTATTTTTGACACTCTGACCTTGATGAGATCGCCAAGATATTAGAAAGTACAAACTGCAATTTCCCTACGCAATGGTTCACTTTGGATTTAAATGCAATCATCATAATCCCTCTGTTTGCTCGTCACAGCGATGACGAGCAGGACGAAGAGGCGACAGCGTAGAGAAATGAGACGGTGCTTCGTACTTTCTACGGCAACGTGTGCTGCTAAATACTCGATTAAAGAGTCAAACGTTAAAGTTTGATATTGCATGACTTTAAGAGTTCCCTTCCTTCCCTCTTTCGCTGAAAGGTCCGTCTTTATTTTACTATGAAAAAAGGTCCGCCTACGGTCAGGGTGGTTCTCAGAAACACTTAAGCTTTCGGCTGACCAGCGTACAAAGATACATTAGTACAAAAGGACCACACAGCTCTGTGTAACCTGTCGTCCTGTTTTCATCATAACAATCAATAGTTTTCACTGGCAACATCTGTTTTGCCAGACATGCAGGTCAATGGAAAATAGTCGTGGTACAACCTGACATGCGCATCATTTTATCATCATCATTTTTAAATGCATTTATTTTTTGTCCAGAAAAGCCTCCACAGCACAACTGCAGCTAGTAACGAGGCCTCCTGCTTTTCTGTCCACGTGGGAGGAGACCGCTCCTGTGTTGACAACTCTGTAGCGTCCGATGGAGTACCTTGATTTTCATATTATATCATAATATAATTAACTGACTGTATGTTTAACATAAGTCAGCTGTCCTGAATTAGTTGACTGTTCTATCGGGGATGAGTTTTTTTTTTTTTTTTTTTTTTTTTTTGCTGAATAAGAGATTTGAGTGGTGGAGCTTTTGAAAAGATTTCTTATCTCACCAGGGGGGGTAGAGGGAGGAAGAGAGAGAGAGAGAGAGAGAGAGAGAGAGAGAGCGAGCGAGCGAGTCAGCTCAGGAAACACTGAGCTAAGTCTGAGTACTTATTAAATTTGCATAGGAGAAGAGAAAGCACTGTACTTTTCCTCTAATTTCCACAGCCAGTGGAAACGCTCAAGCCAGATGGCAGAGTTCCAGCCAAATGTTAATAGGATATGCCACAGAATCTCCTCCCTAATTGACACCGTTAAAGACGAGATGTGCCCATTGGTGCCTGGGTAATTGGGACTAAACTGCATTGCATTCTGTGACATGTGTTTACCGCGATCTAATGTTCCGCTCAAGTTTCCAGACCCCAAATTGTGCTTCTCCGCTCCCTCTGTGTTGAGCACGTCGTTGCTCTTAATTCTTGATTTGTTTCCTTCCTTGAAAGATGCCTTTTTATGGCATTCATCTCGCTCCTTTTGCAGACGCGTCTGTCCCCCCAGCAACTACTGCCCCTGTTCATTTAGGACTAAAATGGAGCTGCAATGTTTAATCGATTAGTTGTCAACTATTAAATTAATCGTTAACTATTTCAGTTTGAATAGGTCTCTGATAGCAGCTTCTTCACTGTGATTATTTTTTTCTTTCTCCTCGATGGCAGGAAACTGAATATCTCTTGAGTTGTGATTAAAAACAAAAAAGAAAGATTAAGAAAATACTCAACAGACAGACATTATGTATTTCGCACGGCTGTAGCGCGACACTACTGTAGCTGCAGAAACTCCTCTCAGGTTATTTCTGGACAGAGACTGGGTCTGAAATGGGGAAGGAAAGCCTGCATGACTGTTGCCTAAAGCGCTGTCCACATTTCTTCTGAGTACAATTGTTGGCTGCTCTGCCCACAGGACCTGGTACACTTTTTGAGATGGAATGAATTGGCCCGATGTTTGTCAGATACCACCCACCCCCCTCCTCCTCCATTTCTTTCATCCTCTTTTTATCCTGTTTTTGTTCCTTCTCACAGCACTCATACCAACCCCCTCCCTCCCTGCTGCTCCCCCTCAGGTTAATTTAAGAGAAACAGGATGGAACAAGCTCCTGTCATTCACTGAAACACAGGTTGACCCAAGCTGCGCCTTGACATGTAAATATGAGGCTGAACGTCATTTTGGTTGGTAACGTCTCCGCAATGATTTTGGAGTAATTGATCCGACCGTTGTATTCAAACTACTTCTTATGTCTCACCAGAATATCACAGCGTTTTAAGTCATTTGCAGCAACTTTTCTTTTCTTTCTTTTTTCTGCAAATTCTTTTGCTGATATTTGTGATTTTTTTTTTTTAAATATTGTAAAGTTTTAAAAATAGTCTGAAGATTCTGCAACCAACACAAAGTATGCCATTGGTTATCCTGCTTTTAGCTGTGTGTGGCGGCTACACCTTTTTGTGGCTACTCAACATCAACATCTATTTTTATTAGCAGCATTAAATAAATTAATATTTAGTAAAGCAACACCAGGTTGGTCTCTGCCGCTCACTATCTCACTTTGCTCTGTGCACTCGTGCTTTTTTTTTTTTTTTTTTTTCTCCGACCGGTTGGGACTTTTGGTTACATAACCGCTGTTTTTAAACATTCATAATACTAAACTAAACGTCTAAACTAAACGTAAATTGACATGAATTGATTTGCGAGCCGTTCCGGGTGTTTCTATTCCGCGTACATGCCGCTGTTGACTGATGCTGTGCAGCATGCCGAACACGAGCGGTGGTGCGGCTCAAAGGGAGCGCTCCGGAGGTGGAGTGTGTTCTTGGTGGCTCCTCTTTCGCCCCCCATCACCAGTCTTACGACGCTAATACTAAACAGCTCTGCTCTCGGGACAAAGGGGCCCTCTCATGAGCGAGCAAGCCCGCGAACGTAGCATCCTTTTTTCTTTTCTTTTTTTACCATCTCACCGTTTTCACTATCGCTGTGGCTAACGCGAGCCCTCGCTTTTGGCTCACAGGAAGATCGGTCCACGTTGTTTCTCCACTTCTGCTTTCATTCACAAGATCACAAACCGCTTGGCACGCGCTACGGTGCGCCGATTATGTTTTGTAGGCCTTTTTGGAGGAATGGTTGTCAGCAGTGCATTCAGCCTACAACGCTGAGAGGAAGCCAGTGTGGTTTGATACTGGAGACACCTCGGATATGCATGTAGCAAGTATGATCGGCACCGGCAGCACAGACACTTGCAGTTTGAGTGACTCATCACAACTCGCTGTGCCGGAGCCCAGGCAGCAGACGTTTTCCCTCCTCGTTTTGTTAGCTTTTTTTTATGAAAGACCTTCTTTTTTTTTTCTTTTTTTTTCTTTATATAAGTCTTTATCTCATGGTCTGCCACTCATGGGGATCAAAAGGTTGTTTTGAGGACATGAAATCCCGTCGTGTCCAACTCTTTTAATCATCCCGAATGCGCATTCTGACTCTTATCACTTGTTAAAAGACTCACGAAAAGGAGTGCTTTGCAATCGGAATGTGCCAGTTTGGTCCAGCAATAAGTATGAAATATGACAATGGTGTTAAACGTCGTATGAGAACTTCCCGTCACAACCAGCGTTTTCTTTTAAGGAGGTCTGTGTGCGGACGCTTCATCTTTCGGGAAAAAGCTGCGACCCGTCTCGTGAATTGATTTGGTTTTGCTTGTCTTTGTGACATGATTCTGTTATTTTGATTGACTGTGATAATTTGGTATTTAGTATTAGCCATTACCGTCTTTTAGATGCTCCCCACTTCCATTCATAATGTTACTGTTTCACAACAGAGTAAATTACATTTTGTTTGATGAAAAGAAGCCTGTATCGGCCAATGCGATCGAGATCTTGTAATCGGGTTTCTTCGCTGCTAGCAAGAAGCTCTGTGTCACTGACTCACGCAGCTGGTGGACCAGACCAGGCTGCCCTCTAATTTGCAAACTTGAGTCATACACCAGCGTTTAGTGCTGCGGGTCGCCAGTTCTTGGGTAGTGAAGCAAACTCGCCATGCTTCATAAAATGTATCTTCTCTAACTATTGTGTCTACGTATTACTTTTGCTCTTTTTATCAGTAAAAAGCACACAGTGCTGTTCCAACTACCTTCCTGTTTTATCTTTTACGGGCAGTTTCAAGTGGTTAAACCGTTTTCACCAAATCTGAACGGGGGCGGGGGGGGATTTGTTGTCTCAAATTTCCGGACACAGAAATAAAAATGTGAAAAGCATCGAAGCATGGGTTTGTATGTAAAATCTCTCATGGTACAAATGTTCAGCGAGTGGGTGGGCCTGTGACACATTTGCATAATGCAGACTAGCGCAGTTTCACACTGCGATCTCCCATCATGCATAGACAAAAAAGGGGAAACTGCCACTTGTGGTTAGAAGACCTTTCTCTAAATTTAACTATACTGTAGGGTTTTTTCTTTTGGTGACATTTTTTTTTTTTTTTACTTGTTGGCTTGGTCTCATGTTTATTGAACAATGAGGCACACACACATGCATACTTTTAACATCACTGCTTGACATACTCAGACTTGAAGTGTACGCTTGAGGTGCAACAACCAGGGAACATCACTTTGACATCATTACTGGTGATGTTTGTCCTTGGAAGAACGTTACTGGAGGTGTTTGAAGCCATTTATTGAAGAATAAAATTCATTTTTGGGACTAGTTTCAAGGAGCACCCTGGTAGCCGAGTGGTTACAGCGAACGCCATAATATAATAATATTTCTTCACTGTCCTCTATATGACAAAACGCATAAAGACAGAACTTTCTTCAGAGCCCTGTTTACGTGACCTGTGTTCTAACAGCAGTATGACCCTGTAAAATCAATGTATGTCATCCTTCATCACAGCTGTCTCTCTGCATCAAATGCACAGATGAACATATCACATGAGCATAAAGTTAATACAGATTAACCAGCCACCACATCTGGGCCAATCGCACGTTACTGTTCGCCCAGTTTCATAATCAAATCATCCGTTTTCTTTTTTTAAAAATGCTTAGCCGAGTTTTACTCTGCTTCATTTTTTTTTCTGTGTCAGAAAGCAGATCTTGCCCAGAGCACTGTGCACTTGTTCTCATTTCCTCCTTGAATAAATAAAGATTAACAGCCCTACTGGTGGACAGAATTAGCTCCTATCAACAGATCTTTGAACTGTGCCCACGTAGCATGATCTGAGATCGGCCTTTTCCAACCTCGCCGCTTAGCGCTACTGCCGTCTACGCGCTCGGATCATTTGTTATTTGAGCCCCGTTCGGTTCCTACTACTCCGTCAAACTTATATTGCAGCCACTAATGAAATAGTGTGTCATAAAACTCCAATTTAAAGTCACCCCAGGAATTGAATGAGAGCTTGCCAATGGATTACCAATTGAGCCGAGGCCTTTGTGGAGCATTAAGACGCTCCGTGGTCATTATAGGAGGCAAACGTCAGCTCGCAAAAGACAAATGTGAGCCATTATTATGCTGAAACAAAATGAAATAATCAGTCACAATAGTTAAAAAAAAAAAAAAGAAGAAAATTATAAAAGGAAAACGCTGAAACTTGAAGAGGTTTGCGTGGTTTAGGGAATACAACTCGTACAAACAAATGCAACCTAAACATTCTATATTTTAGGGTGTGTGCATTACAGCATTGAAGCTTTTATTTCACCTGAATGTCGTATAAGATATCCACAAAAGAAGAGTTTTCTCTTTTTTTTGAGAGAGAGAGACTGGATTGTAACCACCACCCCACACTAACCCTGCTGTCCCAAACCTCTAGTTAAATTGGGCTGAGGCTCATGGGTGTCTGTCCCAACGTCAGCGCGTCCTCCTTTCTTGCGTACGCGCTCACGTCGATGCCACAGCTCAACTGTTTTCACATCCTGTTTGATGAGTCTTCCAACACCCAGTTACTTCCTGCATCTCCACAGCAAACTCAAGCAACTCTACAGCGTGCACCCTCCCACCACACTTCAGCACCGAATTTGCACAGAAGCACGGGCTGGGCCCTTCCCTCAAAGCACACGGTTTAGTGGTCGCCCTACTTGCAATAGAATTGCAGTAGATTGATTCTTGCCTCAGCAAGAAGTCGCTATTTTTAAGTCTCCCTGTGGCGGACATCCTGTTGTCCCTCTTTAGGGGTTGCAATATAAAGGAAAATGGAGCTTTTAGCCAGTTGCTTCGACACTTCCACCCCACCCCTGATTAATGGTTCCCTCATTGCCTATTAGTGCTCAGGGTATTGATTTTCCCCTCCCCGTCCACTTGACCGCTGAAGAGAGGAAGCGCTGCATCAGAGCTGCCTTGTGATGCCTGATTGTCTTTAAAAATCCCCAAACCTCAAAGACCCATAATCCGTCATTAGAGTCTGAGCTCCAATCCAAATCCCACTATTTGATTTTTCTTTCCTAAACACTATAAAGGTGGCCTCCATCCACTCCAACCCCCCCACCCCCCCCGGCTTTTTCAAATGGGAAAAATACGTAAGGTTAAGAGAATAATGTGAACGCTGGCGCTAGCAGAGTCAACGTCACCTGTGCTCCGTTCGGAAATAAGTAAAAGGGACACGGAAGCTAAGCGATGTGTTATCGTGATACCGGCTAACGGGGCGTCTACGCAGCAGCACATTGCTCGGCGTCCGTGCCGGTACTCCCGTCCGCTTCTCCAAACTGGCAGCGCGCCGACTAAGTTACTGTTCGTGTGAAGCAGTGTTGACGATGTGGATCTGAAGGGTCAATAAATCCCTGCTGTGTTGCAAACCTTTTTTTTTTTTTTTTTTTTGCAGTTTTTTTTTTTGCAGTTTTTCATTACATCTGAGATTCCCCCTTCTTTGCACCACCGGAGGCCCTGTAGGAGCTCTTTTCAATTCTCATCGGAGCAGACTATTTTGTTTTAATTAAGTGCCGAATCTCCGGAGAGAAAGCTTAGATAAGTACATTTCTCTGACTCGTTCTCTGTTCTTTCTTTTGTCTAATTTAAACAGTGTGACCGTGTTAATGGAATAGAGTTTTTCTTTTTTTCTTTTTTTCTTTTTTTTAAAAGGCTTTGCTATGAAGTATAGCCACAGGACACGACTGTATTAAAGGCTTATGGTCTTTAACACAAGAGCACACACAACACAGTCAGTCGAGGGAAAGTAGTATAGCACTTCAGACAGCTGTTGCTCTTGTTGTGTACACAACCTGGTTTTTTTAGAGGCTTTTCATAAGTAAAAGCAGTAGCCGTAACGATGAGGGCCAAGGGGCAGGAATAGTGACGCCACCGCCAGCATGCTGCTGCTCACAAGGCCAATGGAAGGAGGTGTGGAAACTGCAAATATTGCCATAGCTCAGTAATGGAGGAGAGTGTGTTTGCACGAACCTCTTCCTGCCTCGTCTCCGTTGTTGTGCTATTTTGTTGTGCGTCTGTGTATTTGAGGCAATCTGCTCCAGGTCAACATGCGGCAGAAGGCGCACACTCGCTTGTCCCGGCGACTTCCCCCGGCCCTAATAGCTTTCCAACTGGGCACGGTTTAATATGTGGCCACTCAGGCCGGCCGCTGATGCTGAAGCTGAAGCTCGTTCTCTCGAATTGACCATCTCCCTCTCTCTCTCTCTCTCTCTCTCTCCCCCTCCCTCTCTCCCTCCATTTCTGTGGCCTTGCTTGCTCACAGTCTGTTCGAGCAGTAGCTTATGCAAAGAGCGGCAGCCCAGGTGGTATTGAGGCACTTGACAGAGCTGTGTCAGAAATCTCTCATTTGCTACTCCCCTTTTTTTTATAATCGACTCTTAAATAGTCGACTCCTTTGCGAGCGTTGAATTTACATTTTGCAGCCACTTTGGCTGATCGTCGCTGACCGGTTTTATGTCATTTTATTCGCGTCTATAGAGTGTGAATCATTGCACCGTGGGGTTTGTCAGCAAAACGTTGCGTGCATGCAGTTGGGACATTACTTCTTTTAGCTGCATTGTTGGAATTTATGAGCGCTATATGTAGTGGATACGTTTTTTTTTTATACTGCGAGTTTGTACACGGATGGCTAATATAGAGCACTATATAGAGTGGTTTGAGACACGGCCCCAGTGTTTGCATCCCTCTGTGGTAAAGGCACAAATTTTATTAAATTTTTCCCCCCTAAATAATTACCTCAAAGAACCTCTCAGTTTATACCTTTTTAATAGTGTTATAGGCAGGTGAGGGCAGAGAATGTGAGTTGGAGGCATGCGTATGAAATGCATATGATTTTTGGTATGGCACGCAGTACTGAACATGTGAAAAAGGCCCACAATGATGGCTTTTTGATAACTTAAATATTCATACATTTCCTGTTGACTAATTGATCACAGAGGTGATGCATGCAGCTCTGTTTCAGTTCTCGGTTCACGGGAGCCGAGCTGGGATGTAGTTTTTGTTTTTCTAACTTTTTCAACTATTTAAAACCAAAACCAAGCCACCTAAAGCAGGAATTAGGACGTCTCTCCACCCCTGGACAGACGCACCTCAAAGATGTCACTCAGACAAACTCGGTGTTCTCTCGATGTGTCTTTTTTAACACAGTCAAAGCTGAACCTTTTCACAATGCAACACCTTTTTCTCTTTGTGTTGCCACCAATGTCTTCTGTACATCTTCTACATTATTTCTGAAATATTAAGAGCAATACAAAAAATAATAAAAAAGAGGAGGCGGAGGCGGAAGAGCGAAAATGCAGGTTAGATGATGCATCTAATGTGAAACCAAAAAAGAAACCACAAAAAAAAAAAAGTACAGTGCAGCGTGGGAATGAAAAGACAACTTTCTCCTTCACAGGATGGATGGGGTATCACAAAAAGGCATTTAGCTAGCCAGCTACCGCAGATGGAGGACAGTGCAGTCCACAGAAAAGCTAGCTTGGCTGCTTTTGAGAAAGAGATGCCCTCATTTTATGTAATTTGGCCCTGAGGAGTTTTCCTAAGCTGATCACAAGGAGCCTGATTCTTCAAAGTGGTCCTCTGTCTTCTTTCTCTCCCTCTCTTTCTCCCTCTCTCTCTCTCTCCTTCATAGCTACTGTCGCTTTCTCTTGCTTCGACTCTCTTGATCAGTCCTCCGTCACTGTTTGTGCCTTCTTCTCGCTCTCTCCGTCTGTTTTCTCGCTGCTCTTCCTCTCTGTAGCAGCAGAGTGTTGAGTCAGAGAGCTGTAATTAGATCTCACTCCCTCTCATCTCCGCATCACTCCCCTCCTGATGTGCCGTTAAGTCACCGACGGCTGTATTTAAACCCCCGAAAAAGTTCGTCATTCTCTTTCTTGCGGCTTTCCCCCCCCACCCCCCCCAACTCATCTTTGCTTCCCAACCTGCAGCAGCATGCGAGTGGGAAGACCAGTCCAGGAACTGATAAGTTATGTGTTCCTTGACACAATCAAGACGGTGGTGGATCGACAACTTTTTGGCTTCCACCGACATCAGACTGGGTTGCCACTCGTGTGCGTTTGGTTAATCTCTTCAACAACAGCTGGTGAAGCCTCGCGATGGCTTCAGACGGCAATAAGCCCATTCTTAACACTATAGAACTGCAGCAGTTTCTCCTTAACAAACAAACACACACACAAACACAAACATACTTGTCCTAAGCTGTCACATCTGTTTACTGCACTACAGATTTTGTCGCTTTTTAAAATAAATCTCGGGTCATTAGAGGCTATTGCCAAAATAAGCTGCACTGAGAGCTCAAGCTGTGACAAACAACATCATGATGTAAGAAAGGATCCTCCCCCGAGCTGCCGGAGTCAAATTGATAATGAGAGGAGAAAGGAGCTGGTGGAGAGGGGGGAGGGGGGAGGGGAGAGAGAGAGAGAGTCCAAGCCTAAATTATCTTCCATATCAATTATCCCTCTCGGGCTCTTGATTACAGTTTACCACCCGTCTGGTTTGGCTGATGTGTTTATCACGTTTTCATGCATTATTACTTTTTTTTTTTCTTCTTTTTTTTTTAAACCAACTAAATTGTAATTGTTGGATTGCCTGTTGCCTATTGTATCCCTGGATACATTAGACAAAAGTATGGTGAAGACTTCAAACGGCGCTTTCTTTCATTTTGTAATTCTGGATTACTTTTGATGCCACACTGGCATCTTTTCAACTTTATTGACTCGATACTCGATAAATGCATGTTTGTGGAGGCAGTTTAATGAAGCTCAATTCTGTGTTTGTTTTGTTTTTTTTCTGCGCAATAGTTGGTAATAAAGCCATCACTTTATGAACTCCATTTTGAGAATTCACACTTCTGCCGGGCTTCTAACACTGAGTCGATCTCCTGGGTGAGGTGTTGAAATGTGTGTTTTTGAAGCTACAATCTCCGCTGTGGAAGGGAGGCTCCCCGTGTGGTAATAGCCTCCAGCATTATTTTAATTACAAGAGTGTTACAAGCTTTCATTTACTGGAATCCAATGTAATCTCTTCCTCTGTGTCTTTCTGCATCGGGGTGGTACTCATCGCCTCCCCGATCTGAGTCTGCAGCCTCCCTGCTGGGAGCAAAGGAGGTCAACCTCATTTCGAATGCTTTTTGGGTTGTTGTTTTATCCGAAAGCGGTTTTGCTAAACAAAGCAAAAAGTGAACTAGTGTGGGTCTTCACACCTCCTCCTCCTCCTCTTCCTCCTCTCTCTCCAACCCCCCAATCTGCTGTGATTTTTAAATCTGGCTTCCTCTCCATATCCATCAGTCTAGGGTGGTGCAGTTATTCATCTTTGTGATAACACTTTCAGGGCATTATAGAATTATTACACAAATACCTTACTGTTTTTTTTATAACAAAGACTTGATCCCACAGTCCCTGCATACTGTCCTAAGTACTGCACTGTTCAGGGGTTAATCCGTTTGTCCCCTGGGTCAGATCTGGTGCCACTACGGGGGTCACTTCTGCTGCCAGTATGTCAGAATACTAGGCCTCAGATTCCATTCCTGCCAGACATCCACACAGTTGGCACTGACACACACAGACACACACACGCACACGTGCACACACACAGATATTTGCAGGGATCTCCTACTACTTGTGCCTTCTACTCTCAATCTGGTGAGCCCGGCCCACCTGATGGCTCATTATTGTCTGCTGGAAATCCCTGTTTGGGACTGACCTCCACAGCAGCGTTAAGTTTGGCAGCTGTTTTAAATTTAGTCTTTAGATGTGTCATTTTTTTTGTGTAAGTCTATGACATCTCTAAACATTTTTGTGTCCAGGTTTGATCGACGAAACCTTTTTAGTCACTTTACTTTCACTCAAAATGTTTTTTCTTAATTCTGTGTCATGTGTCAAAACCTACGGTGTTATCTTTATTATTTGAGAAAAAACACAGGTTGAATGATTTAAGAACGCAGCTTTGCAGTTACTCAGTCCTCACTGCCCAACATGACAAGAAAATGCATTAATCAACTACCTGAACCCGACCTGCAAACTTTATGCACTACAGTAGCACAATTGTGAGGACTGAGATGAAGGACAGAGTGTGTTTGCTGGTGTGAGAGAGAGTGTTAGAGAGAGGGGGAAAGCAAGATGGCAAAAAAGAAACGGTTTTGGTGAAGCTTTTATCTGTGATTTTCTGTTTTGGGTTTCTTTCCACTCAGCTTTGGTCCCACTGGCTCTACTTACAGTGGCTGGTTGTGACTTTGCATATGACCAGGAACATTGTTGTATCTTATAATCTTCTGCGGTCTGATTTAGATAACCGAAACTGTTTGATGTTGTCATGGTTGCCGTCTAGTGTGCAAATAGAGAGCACGCGGGTCTCTCTATCAGTTACAATAAACGTGGTGGCAGACCCAACAGGCTTTGGCCTCGGAGGTTCTGATGAAGCTTTAGCTTGTCTGTCTTTCTATCTGTCTGACCTGCCGCACGCTCAGATTAACGCACACTCCGGGGTAATCCCCGCTCCTGATTTATTACAATCCCGTGTGGACCGTGCAGACGTGTGGTTTCATTTTGCATCTTGTTTTTTCTGCCCCCGGACCGTTGGTCTCCCTGCACCGTACCGCTCCCTCCACCTCCGTCTCGTGTTAGTCAACGCTTAGTAAGTCCGTCCTTATGCAATCGTGACTTCTTGAGCGTGGTGCTTTCCTTTCATCCACGTACTTAGAGAGAAAATCCTTTTGTACGACACTGACGTTCAGGTGGTGGAAAGGGAAGGTCTGGATTCGAATCTAATCTCCTCAGAGTTATCACTTTCACTCGTTTGCTCTGCATTCGGTGTAAACGGTGAATATGGTTAAAAAGTAAACGTAGGATTACTTCATGAGCCTGAAAGAACCCACTTTGTAGACGGGGACAGCAACTTCTGTCCTTCTCTGGCATCATTTCTGTTCAAGGGAAAATACTTCAAGATGATTACAGACCGACTTTTCTTTAGAAGACAGAATAAAAGAAAATAAATCCCACTATGTTACATCCGTTTGTCCGCATCGGCCTCGATAATGACATTGAGGCTCTGCAACCCTGTTTGTCAGATGGATTTACGCACCATATTGTATAATTTCATGATTTCACAGAGACATTCTGCATTGGCAGTGGTGGACCTGGGTCTCTCTTGTGACTGACGGCTACCCGTGTTTAGTGTCACACATGGGTCTGTTGGTGGAAGTGCTGTAATATTTAAATATTTTGTGTGTGAGAGAGAGAGGAGGGACAGGGGGAGGACGGCGTCTACGGTGGCAGCTGTGGAGGAGATAATCCCTGGCCTGGACCTCAGCCTCTCAAATAGAAACTCCTACAACTATTGTGGCTCAATCAGATTAAAGAGACAAAAAAATCTTCATAGAGAGTGAAGAGAGACAGAGAGACAGAGGGGGGTCGAGGGGGGGAAGAAGAGGGAGGAAGAGAATGCACAGCATCCACAATGCTGGCTCGACTTGGAACACAGAGCTCAGTCTGATACAATGCTGTGGTTGTCTCTTCTCTGTATGGTTTAAAAAAAAAAAAAAAAAAAAAAAAAAACTGCCAGCCAAGCAAATATTTTATTTCCATTCTTTCGGTTTTGAGAGCCACTGTAAGCATTAGAGTTCAAATGTTCACTCTGAAGACGCATGCCTTTAAGCCGACCATTTTCACTGATGCATTATTTTTGAGCATACAGTCTCACTCTTTTTATTACCCAGGCTGCAGGTCTTATCTTTCAGAATGGGTTTAGCAAAAAAAATACTTGTCAGGGTTTTTTATTTACTTTTTTAATACATATGAGTTCTTGTACAGATTTAACAAATGAGATATAGAGCGTTAATTAGTGAGTGGGCACTTTGTTGTTTCCAGTCTTTATGCCAGACTAAGATAGGGATGCTAGCATGTGCCTTTTTATATGTAATGGTTGCTATTGTTTTCAATCTTATGTAGGCTAGCTGGAACCTGAAAGCAAATTGATAATGTTTTTAATAGAAGGGTATTAAAGTGTGGCATTAATAGAGCGTTTGGTCCAACACTTACCGAAACACCTTTCATTGGTAAGTTAGTGGCTCAGCTGTCAAACATTAGACGGCGTGCTAAAAAAAAAAAAAAACTTCAGTTGACTGCACCACAGGATTGAAAATACGAATATAAGACGCTGTTTTTATCGCAACAACCGTCGCAGCTTCGCCCGTGGTCGGAAAAATGACCAAATGGAGGTCAGTCGTGCCCTGCAGAAGCTGATGGGCCCAAACCTCTGTGGACGAATTTGTCGGAGGTGAGGGAAGTTTCTCTGTCGCTGCAGCCGCTCGGCGTTATTGAATATGATCGATCGGTTCTCTCGCACGTCACCCCGTCTCCGTCTTCAGCCACCCTGGCTTTCACTCACGTCATCGCTGTGTTTTACTGCGACTAAGTCCAAGGTGTCTCTTTTTAGGGAAACTAGATGTGACGTCTAGTAGGGTTGGGGAATTTATACCACATGAGTTATCGCACTGTATTTATATCGGTGGGGGAAAACCCTCTGATTTCATGGTGTTCTCCCACTCAGAGGAGCAAAACCCGCAGAGAACAATTCCATGTATTTTGGAGATCAAGCAGGATTGATAAGTTTATAAACGATGCATTCCATGTCCTGGTTATTGACAACGTGCTTTAACAATTTCAGCTTTGGGCATAACGGAAGCTAACCTAATTCTGTTTTTGTCAATATTTTTTAAGTTATGTACAAATCTAACTGCATATATAATTTTGTAAAGCATTTGCTTGTTTAGTGGCGTATTAAGAGCCGCGCTGCAGTTCGCCCTGCTGTCGCCGTCGCTGAGACGCGGTCGTGCCACACCAACACAACAGTGCATGTGAGCGTGAGCTGGGTTTTACCGTGTTGCTGCAATATTGCAGGTTTGAATACTGAAGGAAGCCTCGGTTCACAAAAAAATGTAATCGGTACGTGCATACATTGAGTAATTATAATTATTCCTCCGCATCAAACATTGAAAGCGAAAGTTCGATTGGGATTCCCCGAGCACAGACGGTGGCCTAGGATGTTTCTCGAAAGCATCTTAGCGTTTCATATATAAGCCTTGGCAATACAAGGTATCACAACACCTGCTGTGCTCTATTATTAACTTTGGCTGTAGACCGGCTAATTATTTAAGGTTACTCAAGTTCATAAGGACGATCTGGTGGCATGTGGCTCCGTCTGCCAGAGGGACTCCTCTCCTCAACAATGATGAGATGCATTGTGGGGAAGCTTCTGATTTATCCGTAATATGATAGATAGATGGATGGATGGATGGATGGATGGATGGATGGATGGAGATGTGTGTGTGTGTGTGTGTGTGTGTGTGTGTGTCTGTTTCTATTGACCTCAATTTCTGCTTTCATCGTGCTGAAATATTACGACCGGTTCTTATTTTCACAACTGCGGAGTCAATCTGCTCCGCGACGGTGTACTTACTTGATGCCAATCTGTCGAGACTAATTCCTCCAGTGGAGGGAGGTCGGCGTGCGGGGTCAACGGCACAGCGCTGACGGAGCTGGGAGGGTTTCGAAGGGCACTTCAGAAGGGTGGATGCCAGCCAACACAGTGGGCTTGAGCCTTGGTGGTGAGGGTGAAGCATTGTCTCTCTGACTGTTGGCGACTCTTCCACCTACAATACTGTAGAAATTGTAGAAGAGCACGTGTTGTACTCCCAGTGTTTGGTGCTTTGATGGTTTCCTCTCAGCTCCAAGTGGTGGAAGTGGTACGGTTTTGTTTGGGTGCTTTGTCAAGGGAAAGCGGTGCAAATATACTAGATGTAGGGATTTGTTTTAATTTAAAAACTCCTGTCCAGTAGCTTTACCTCGCCGTCAGACGGCCCTTTCTGACGGGGAACTGAAGCCGTTGTATCGCTCTCGTCAATGCCACAAAAACTGCGTTGACAAAGATAGCAATTTCAATCCAAAATAACCCTCAATTATTTCCAAACTCAGCGAGTGCTTGCGTTCATTTTGTTCATTACTTTATTCCATTACCTTACTGATTGGCGTACTTGGGTAACCTACACCATCACTAACTGCTGAGCTGGGTTTTCATTTGAAAACCTAACAAAAGCAACGCAGATGGAGTTGAATGTTACGGTTATGACACAATTTACTGTGGTTTCCTCTTATTTTTCACCTCTGCCTTTCAGCCATGCTGATGTCGGCCTTTCGGTCCACCACTCAATTCAGTGAATCGCCGAGAAATGTCCAACAGGATGTCCACTACTAACGTCGCCTATCCCCTGACTTTTCCTCCAACACCATCATTGGCATGTCTTTTTGTCCAGAGGGAAATATTTTGATAACTTTTTAGAATGGTTTTCTAGTAAATGCGGTACAGACGGTCATGATCCCCAGAAGGACCCCGTGCCCAAGTTCTTCCTACACAGCGCCGCTGTAATGGCTGTGGACTCTTGGTCCTGTAACCCTTCATAACCAACAGACCACGAGCTGACAAAGCCGGGCGCTGGTTCTTAAAGGTCGGCGTTGTGCGTCAACACACAGCCCGGAGGCTGAGGCCCCTTTTGTGTGCGAGTCTGGGCTCGGACCGTGTCACGTTAGACTTCCCGTGTGTGTGTGTGTGTGTGTGTGTGTGTGTGTGTGTGTGTGTGTGTGTGTGTGTGTGTGTGTGTCACAGATGTACTCAAATCTCTATAAGTCCACTGCGCTACACATGCACATACATATTTATTTATACATATACCCCACACACACACACACACACACACACACACACGCACACTCTTGATTTCAACCTACTTATGTGTTCGGTCCGAGGCCACTCCCTGATCCAGTAATGCAGGTCTTGTGCGGGGTTAGCAGCTGGGGGAGGTCAGTGACAGCTGGCATTCTGCAGGCTCACTGGAGCAAATAGAGCCAGGCCACTCACACTGCACAGGGGCCAATTGGACAGCTGTCTCGGGCTGGGTTAGTGGGAAATTATGAATTTAAGGAAAGAGGAAGAGGGAGGCTAAGAAAAAGCATAAATGGTGATCTAGGGAAACAGTTTTTGAGTGTAATGTGCATCAAGTCAACCGTCTTTTTGTCTGATGTTTTCTGCCAAACCTCAGCTGGATTATGGATCGTGTTGCCTACCGTCACCAAACACGCACGAGTGTATATTTACTACTTCAATCATGCAGATGAGTTGTGATCTTGACTCTTCCCAGTAAGACTGAGTCATTCCTCAGCACAAGGTTCTGTCTGACTGAACGGGAGCGCCGAGATTAATGCGAGTCGAGCTTCACTTCAAGCTGCTCCGGGGAATCAAACGAGTGACAGCTTGGTCGTGCGACGCGTCTATCGCATCTTTTCTTTTCTTTTTTTTTTTTTTCTTTTTTCTCCCCTTCAGGCTGCTGATATTTGGTGGCCATAAGTTGAGGTGGCTGAGATCCTCGAAATGGGCTTGTGACTGTTTTTTGCAATGTTATTCAGACGGCGGCTGCGTGACTCAGAGCCGTTGCTTCAGCGTTCCTCTGAAATTTGTACTAGTCAGTAGTCGTTGCAACAACGATTTCACATTAGTGTCAGGAGGAATATTGCGCAGCACTTTTCTTCAGTGATGTTCATTGTCCCCTTTTTTCTTCTTGTTTTGAATGTGTTTTGTTTTTCTTTTAAAGGACTACTTCATCCACAGTATCTCAACTTAGGCATGGGACGATATAAAAATATCATAATTATCCCGGCTAAAATAATTGTGGTTCACGAAATGAGCCCCCATACTCCTCAAAAATATGCTTTAAACTCCTAAAATCATGAAACATACTCTAGTCACTTTACCTTACGTTTTGCCATGTGACACGCATCTTCTTTTTTTTGCGAGCAAGCAACCGGTAATCGCAACTCATAAGGTCCCCATTTAAAAAGAAAACAGGATAGTCTAAATATATAAAAAGATAAATAGCAACACTGTGTGACTCAATTTTTTTTTTTTAAGCGATCAAGCCTGTATTTTTAAAATCTGGCTCTATTTTTCACTTCTCTACCAGCCTACTAGACGCGCTATGTTCACGATTTGTCCCGATAATATAAATTTACCACAATCCACTTATTGTGAGTGTTTTATTCATCAACAAAGTGTCGTGGGCACCGTTTCTGTAGATGTAGATGCAGCGTGAAGGTTAATGCCGCTCATAAGCGCGCTCACACTGAGACAAAGTGACACTTGCTTATTAACCAGGACACACACCGACGCACCGGCAGCCCAACACACCTGCAGCGCAGCCGCCCTCGGTCAGACATGATCGCCCTCACAGCTGCCCGTGTCACGAGGCGCTCCGCTAAATGGGCCTCTACTGCAGGAGGTGCAGCTCGCATGCGGATGCGTTATCGCCGCTTTTAATTAGACAGAAAAAGCGTTTGAGATTTATATTTATTTATTTATATATATATATTTTTTTTTTTGCCCCGCTGTTAGTTTTGTTACTTTCCTAATATTTGCCAAGCAGTTCTCTATAACACACATTTCAGGCACCTTCTGAAGTCACAGGAAATTAAAGGGGAATCGCTCCAAGCTAAATTTAGGAGGTTGATTGCTGTCCATTGTTGACATTTGTGCGTGGCACTAACCTGAACGACTCCTCTCTCTCTCTTCTCTTTGTCAACACCAGGTATTAAATGAAGAGTGTGATCAGAACTGGTACAAGGCAGAGCTAAATGGAAAAGATGGCTTCATTCCCAAGAATTACATAGAGATGAAAGCCCATCCGTAAGTATTATGCACGCCAGTGTCTCTCCTCTGTTTGGAATTGTGTATCTGTAATATGTCGTGATGTGAAAGCACCTGTGAAAGTGTGCTACATACGGTGCATGTTGTGTTACATGTTACATTCTGCTACTTGATTTAGTTCTGTTCCTTTTCTCTCCTTTCTGCCTGTACTGACTCATCTGGACATGTTAACTGTTGAGTTGGCTTGATCTACAACTGTTCTGTTCACTCTCATGAGACTTGATTGTATGTGATGCCTTGATCTTGTGTGTGTGTGTGTGTGTGTGTGTGTGTGTGTGTGTGTATTGTGTGTGTATTGTGTGTGTGTGTATTGTGTGTGTATTGTGTGTATGTGTGAGAGAAAGCACTTCAGAGAACCCCTGGCAGCAGGAACCTCAGAGGACATTACCTCTGGACCTGCGCTCAGTGCCAGATTAGCTCTCTCTTTAATAATGTGCCCCAGGCCTCTTGCGCTTAATTGAATATTGACCTTATTGCTGGGGTGCGATTAGATGTACCTATTTATTAATTTTAATTAATTTATTTTTACAGTGGGGGATGTCAAGATGTTGCTTTTTTCTTTTCTTTACTGCTCTTGTGTTTGTGCCCTTTGTGCCAGTGTAACAAAGTCAAGTCCTCATCGTCTTTATTATGGTTACGGCGAATCAATATTTAGCTGTGCCTCGTGCATCTGTAACACTGAGCCTCTCATAATCATTATAATGAAGCCTCTCACAGGGTGTTGCAGCTTCTCATACTAGACTGCAACGCTTTCTGCAACAACAAAAAACGTGAATTATTTGGATTAGTTGCCTGAAACAAAATGGTTATTCTGAAACTGCATGTAGATCAGCCTCGTCGTCTCTAATTAAAGCGTTCTGATAAAATTGTAGAATTTTCTGATTTGATTGGATGGATTTGGTTTGATTAGCAGACCGCGTGACTCGAGACACAGTTGGAATATTTAGCAACATCGCCGCCAACGTTACGCCGCCAGGCTTCAGTTATCACTGCCTTCTTCCACCCGTGACGTGACGTCCCCCCACTCCCCCTCAGATTGATCATTACCTCATTATTACGCTCTCATCCGGGGGGTTTAAGGATTAATCTGACCGCCTGCCACTCATCCCAACCTTATCAAAGAGAGCGGGAAAAGGCTGTGCGTTGCGTGCTCGGGACCTGGCATTTGTACCCGGGAGACGATCTGACCTCTCAGGCCGTGAAGCAGGGCTTTGTATCGCAAATGCTCCGCTCCACCGCGGGGCAACAGTTTGTGAATTTGAACGAGCGCGGCTGAATATTCTTATTCTATTCAAACTTTTATTCCAGCTCGGGCCTCAGGCTGGATCGCAGGAGAACTACAAATCATGGGCTGCAGTGGTTTGCGAGAGGTCGGCTAATGCCGGCCTGCCTCGACGGGCTCCGTTTTACAGTGTTACCACATCCCGGTACGTCAGCGAGCGTGGCCTCGCGCCAGCCCGCTGATGGCTATCATTTGAGTCCGTGTTGTCTGGGAGGAGCTTGAAGAACATGCTGCACTATTATTTCACCACCTTGTTTCTGGGTTAAATATAGATTTGCAGTAAATGTTTGACTGAAGGAAAAACTACCCGACTCGATGTGCTCCGCTGGCAGATCGAGAGTCGGCCATTTCGTTATTGATTTTTTCACCTTCGTGTAAAGCAGCCAAGATGCCATCTTTTGGCTGACTGTACTTTTTAATTATTTACACAAGCGAAGAGCTTCTTCTGGCTTTGTCCCCCCTCCGCTCTGCATCCGTCTTAATCACTCTCTCTCATTCCCTCTGCCCGGGGGGTTCGCACAGTTCTGCGTGAGCAGCACATACGCAACTAACGATAAATGTGCGTCTCTTAAAAGTGATGGAAAATTGAATCTGTGAACTCGACATCTCGGGAGCGCCTGGAAGGAATGTCTCTTTTTTTTTTTTTTTTTGGGCACAAAACCGCATCTTGGACTCGCAGATGAACCGATTAGAACGATTCAAAGGTCACTGTGAGAGCTCACAAAACACGCTTTGGGCAAGAACGCGATAATCTTTCTGCAAATTATGAATTTCACACAAATGTCTAATTGGATAAAAATAATGCAGTGATGAAGTTGTACGACAGACATGAATGCAAACTGCAACCTGGCTGCTTGGTCGGAGGAATACAATTCTAGTTAGTGTTTCCACTATAATTAGATGATGACTAATCTACTTCCTGGTTTACGGGTGGTCAGTCCAATCCAAGTGGAACTTTTTTTTTACCCCTTACTTCCTGGTGTGATAGACAGTATTGTGACTCTTCTTGATGACAGGGTTCTCTCTTTATGGTCCAAAGAGAAGTACGTAATCGTGTGTATAATTTTGACTGGAGAACTGGTTAGATCGTGTGGTGGGGGGGCGGGGTCAGTGGTTAGCACCCTCTCCACTCCAATGACTCCTCGGGTCAAAGCTGTCAGCCAGCAGGAGGTGTGATGTCTGCAGGTTCTCACTTGATGTTTAGCTGAACTGAAACGTGTGTGTGTGTGTCTGTCTGTGTGTATGTGTGTGTGTGTGTGTGGTGTACCCAACATTTTGCACAGTGCATGACGGGCCCGGCTCCCCCCTGTTTCTCTTGGCACAATAAGCAGAATAAATAACCACTCAGTGTTGTGCCTTCATTATATTCACAAAGGTTTTTACAATTTGCTCAGTAGCTTAATAAACAAAGATTCTGAGTTCTTTTAGACTCCATGGGTCCGGTCTAAACAAGAAGAAGGGCTCTGGGGGGGGTCAGCTCAGTACTGACACCTACCCGTTCTCTCTGCCTCCCACAGGTGGTTCTTCGGGAAGATCCCCCGCGCCAAAGCCGAGGAGATGCTAAACAAACAGAGGCACGACGGGGCCTTCCTCATCCGAGAGAGCGAGAGTGCCCCAGGAGACTTCTCCCTCTCTGTGAAGTGAGTAGCACCGTGCCGATGCACAGGAAAGAACATGATTCACTCGCCTTCTATAAATATATGTGTACTTAACCTTACATCAGTGTGCCGTTTCCTTTTACAAGTGATCAGGTTCATCTGTTTCCATTTCTTGGTACGTCTGAGTCATCGGCCGCTTCCTCATTCTTGTGTGGCCCCAGTGGCGCCCTCCGGTGGTTAGAGCTCACCAGTTATGATTCAAGTTGTGTGTTGGACATCAGCCCTGCCGGTACTTAGTGTTTTGAGCTGACGCACACAGAGCTCATTTCCTCTTTATCTATCTCTCTCTCTCTCTCTCTCTCTCTCTCTCTCTCTCTCTCTCTCTCTCTCTCTCTCTCTCTCTCTCTCTCTCTCTCTCTCTCTCTCTCTCTCTCTCTCTCTCTCTCTCTCCATCCTGACCTTCCCTAAAACACACAGCGGTTCACAGCAGGTCACATGGGAAGTTGAAGCTAAGATATGGATCATAATTACTGTCCGGACGGCCCCGATTCCACTTAAAACATGCCAGTAACAGACATTCAGTAGTAGCTGATTCCTTTGACACTTAATGCATTTGATAAGCAAGATTAAGGTGTGACTTCTCCACTTCCTTTATTTAAATTTGTGCTTTGATTTAAAAACAACAACTGAACATGTCTGTCAGAGACTGTACCGTTGCTGGAGACGCCCCACCCGCCCCCCTCCTCATGGTTTTCCTCTCTGTGCCCTTGTGCAGGTTTGGAAATGACGTCCAGCACTTCAAGGTTCTCCGCGATGGGGCTGGAAAGTATTTCCTATGGGTGGTGAAGTTTAACTCCCTCAACGAGCTGGTGGACTACCACCGCTCCACCTCAGTCTCTCGCAATCAACAGATCTTCCTGCGAGACATAGAGCAGGTCCCCCAGGTAAGAAGTGACATCCCATAGACACACTCGAGGCGGTACTCCTAAAAACAAAATCACAAAAGAAATGGTCTCTGTATGCATTTTTTTACAGGGTTTATAAACTATTTAGGGGTAAATTTTATATATATATATATATATATATATATATACTTTTTTAAAAAAAAGGGGATTGTGGGTCAAAGGGATGGTTCAGATGTTTTGAAGTGGGGTTGTATGAGGTACTTATCCATAGTCGGTGTATTACTTACAGTAGATGTCGTAGTAGAAGCAGACTTTGCTGCCAATGACGGGGGCAACCGCAAAACATAATTTGCATATGTAAAATATTTTGAATATTAGCACCACTTCACCTCGTCTGACGTGGGAACTGATCCGTTATGTGTGCTCTTCAGAGCCGCCAGGCTCCTTGTACAAAAGCATTGTAGTCATTTTAACCTGGCAGTAAATGGGAGTTGCTGCTCTACCGCTGCCTCCATCGGATAGTTTTTTTATTTTATTTTTTAAAGGTCCCACAATAAAAGAAACTAACTAACCCATCGAGTCAGTCTGACCTCATGGGTTTAATGTACTCACTCCACTTTGTCCAAATCCTGCAAAAACAAAGAGACAACCTTTTACACAAAATATATTTTTTATGTATTTATTTTTCTTTTTATTTGACCATTGATGTATATATGACTGAATGACATGACCCCCCCACCCTCCCTTTCTAAACCTCCCTTCTCTTGATTGCGCAGCATCCCACATACGTGCAGGCGCTCTTTGACTTCGACCCCCAGGAGGAAGGGGAGCTGGGCTTCCGACGCGGGGACTTCATCCAGGTCCTGGACAACTCCGACCCCAACTGGTGGAAAGGGGGCTGCCACGGCCAAACGGGCATGTTCCCCCGCAACTACGTCACGCCTGTCAATCGGAACATGTAAACAGTCAGACCATGTAAACGACAACAACAACAACAACAACAACAACCAACCAACCAACCAACCAACAACCACCACAACCACAGCAGCAGCAACCACCACCACCACCATCATCATCATCATCGTTCTTGATCTCATCAGCCCCAACAACCCCTTCCTTAACCCCCCCCAACCCCCCCACCCCCACCCCCCCATCCAACTCCCAACCACCCCTCCATCCCACCATAACAGGAGCAGACAGGAAGAACGCAAACGGCTGAAAGAGAGAGAGAGAGAGAGAGAGGGAGAGAGAGAGAGAGAAAGAGAGAGAGAGAGAGAGAGAGATAAAACGGGAGTAGTGCTGTCGTAGGCGTTGCTGTGTGGGCGGCAGCTGAGCAGAAATCAACTTTTACTTGTGCTGAGAATGTTCGCCCGCCAGATGAACGCCTCGGCGAAGGATCGAGCGGCCTTTTGAAATCTAAACGCAGAGAAACTAAAGAGTAGTGCACCAACCGTGAAGACAACCAAATGATTCTCCCGCTCCCACAGCTGCTTCTGTCTTCTCCTTAACTTCTTAACATTCTGCCCTTCTTTTGTGTTTTTATTTTTTTGTTTTCTTTCTTTCTTCCTTTTTTTTTTCTTTCTTTGCCGCATGTTGTTTTAATCACCTAAATGAAATGCCTACCAATAAATCCTAACTCTGTTTTAAAGAAAAAATGTAAAAAAGAATAATAAAAAAAAAGGAAGAAGAAGAAATGGTTTTAAAAATGTACAAAAAAGAAGAGAGGAAAAAAAAAAGATGCAATCTACAGTACTGCAAGTTTCCATGTCTAAGATCATTGGCACGAGAGCATTGTACATCAGCCATCGGCTGTATAAATAAATCAACTATAGAGAGAATCCATTTTTTAAGAATATATATTATATATTTGTATGTGTTTGTCTGTTTTACCTCTCATCACAAATTGTATTTTTTTTTTTTTTTTTTTTTTTCATTTGTAAATTATGTTGAATCTTTTGTTAGTCTGGATAAGACATAGTAGCTCTAGGATGTGCTGAATTGTCCCTCTTTCTTTATTCTTTTCCTTTCTGAATCTATCTGAGGGCTCTCGGATAACGTGGCGTGATATTTAAGGGGTCATAAATTCCATTCGAAGAGGTTTCTCTTGTCTGCAATGCAAAGGAAAGGAAAGAGTAGAGCCGCTGTTGTGTTACAAAGTGTGAAGGTCAGCCACCTTTTCTTCAAAGCCAATGTATTTATTGCAGCCATTTTACTTGGGCGGTGAATGTCGCTGACTCGAGTCCACAGACATGAACATGAGGGAAGCGAGGTCGGAGAACTGAACTACACAAACCGTGCAAAGGGATTTAAACAAAACCACAAAGAAAAGACGGTGACGCTGTCGATGCGTGTTCGGAAGATATGTGCCGCTAGTCCACGTGCACATATTCCCCCGAGCGTCCCATCGGCGTGCGCGTGTTCTCTCTGCGCGCGCGCGCACACACACACACGCGAGACGCTCTCCTCCTTGCTACACCTGCACGTAAGCAAAGAGGCCGAGTTTGGATAATCGCGTTGTGTGTGTGTGACGTCACCAGTGCAGATCCGCAGCTGGCACCGATTTAACAGTTCAGAAAACTGAGAGATTGTCTTTTATGCTAAAAGTTGAGAGATCAGCTTTTAATGATGTAAACGTTTTTGTTTTTGTTTCTCTTTTGTCCAATGTGGCGTGTGGTCAAGCACTTTTTTTTTTTCTTTTCTTTTTTTTTGTTAAACATTTTGATTTCTGGTCTCGTGTGTGTGTGTGCGCGCGCGCGTGTGTTTTGTTTACCGTGTCTGTGTTGCTGTTTCTTGTTCTCTCTGGATAGTGCCTTTCTCTCTGGTGTTTCAGTGTCTCCGACCTGCTACTTTGAGCCCCCCCCCCCCCCTCCCTCCTGCAGTGAGAAACCGTGTATATAATCCAACCTGTCCCATCCGACAATGCCCCCTCCCCTCCTACATCAACCCGCCTTCACCTTTTATCCTCACCAACATGGAACTCTTCTTATTTAAGTGTCTCTCGCCTTGTCTTACCTAATGATACTGTTTTCTTTTTTTTTTTGGTTTTTTTTTTGCTCTTTTTTTTTTTTTTTATTATTTGCATTTGTTGTTTTTTTGGTTTTGTTTTGTTTTGTTTTGTTTTTTTCAATTAATAAAATGCAATTATTAAAAAAATGAGAATCATGTCTTGTGGTCTATATACTTCAGATACAGATTTACATCCCTCTTGGACCTGAGTGTGGAAACCCATTTAAATAATACAAATATTTTTAAAAAGTTGAGGTAGCAGTAAGTATCGGCACTAGATACCTGGGATATAACGACCAAAGTAACACCAGCCAAGAAGCATGGAAACCTCTCCAGTGGCTGCTTCGTCATGTGAGCGGAGCGCGAGCTCAACCGCAGCCACAGCGAGCCTCGTTATTACAAAATGTTCTACATCATTCAGAAACACCACCATCACAGAGATCAGGTTTAACATCCTAACCCTTGGTGGTCTCGCGCGTCCAGACGAGGTGGAACAATGTTTCTGCCTGCGTTGTGCGCGTGTGGCATCACATCATCACACATAACATAATATCATCATGACGCCCATCCAAAGTGTCCGCGTCTCCACTGGGGTGCGGATGACGCGCATGTGTCTGATGGTTCTATTTCTTAGAGAGAGAGAGCGAGAGAGAGACTATAGCCCGGGGAGCTCAGCATGCAGCAACTCTGCTGCCGCCGCCCATGGAGATCTTTAACGCCGCGTTAGCCACGGTCTGGTTCACCGTCTGCTCCACATTTGGACTCTCGGCACTCTGCGTACCAATGTCGCTCTCCTCTTTTTTCTTTTTTCTTTTCACCGACTGCCTCGAGCAACCGCCGTTGCATCGGCGTCGCCTCTTTGTTGCCCTCTCATCTGGAATGGATTGGCGTTGTGAGAGACGTCCCGGTGCTTCTGTCCATCATCATGAGCTTTAACGTCCCCCCTCCTCTCCTCCGGTCCTCCGTTGACCTCTGCCGTCTGCATTCTGATGCGCTCCGTGCATATAAGAGTTTATGAAACGATCCGTCTCGTAATAATGAGAGGCTTCTCTAAAGTATAAGGCCAAAGTTGCCATATGGCGCCGCTATAGTAGTCTTTAAAGCCCGCTGCGCTCTCCTCTTGTTTGGGGCGCTTTCAGATGCTTTGAGGATTTGCAAGTGAGTGGGGCATTTGCTGCGAGGATGAGAAGATTATTATCCCAGAGTGAACTGGTGACCTGTTTGTGCCAGTCCCTCGGCGTCATAATGATAGTCAGCGGTATCTTCACTTTAGTACGCACACACACACACACAAAACCCGGCTCTGAGGCTATGACAAATATGGGAAAGGAGACAGTGGATGATGGTAAATTAAAGGTGTTTATTATAATCAAGTAAAGAAAAGACTACAATTGTGAAGTGTGTCAGTCAGCAACATCAGTAATGTGAATGCGTGAGCATGATGAGGTGTGGGGTGTTGTCAGCGAGCCCAAAGGAAGACCAAACCAAGACATGAGCCGGAGAGAGAGAGGGCAGAGCAATCCTGGAGAAGGGCTTTTATTCCCCAGGTGCTCCAGGACCAGGCGCTCTGCATTCAGTAAGGACAAATAGCTGGCAACACCACCCTATGGTGTTATAAGGGCCGACACACACACACGCACGCACGCACGCACGCACACACACACACACACAGAGACAGAGACAGATCAAGGCATGTTACTGCTGCGACCAAATGTCCCCCAACTACCTAGAAAACATGGCAAACCAGTCTTTTTAAACTTCAGATGTATTAATTCAGGATGCTTTAGTTTAATGAGACCGGCGCACGCTGTCTGATCAGTCATTTGTGGTACATTACTGCCGCCTACTGGCTGATCTCAACACTACCTGGAAAAAATTCAAGTAATACTCGTGTTGTCAACTCAATTAAGTGTCTCGATTTTTCATTTATAATCCTCACAGGAACGTGCTGAATGAGAGACCCAGTATGTGGGCATAAACACTGCATTATAAGTCAGTGGTGGTCACGTTTTCTGGTTTATATTACTGAAGTGAAAAGGACATTTCAACAACGACATTTCTGTTAATTATATACTGCGTCCTACACTGAAACAGTAAGGTACCGATGCCACTTATATGTTAGGATACAGACAATAAATATGATTTTACATTTGCTTCAAATGGAAGCTTGGTCTCCAAAAAATGGTTAAAAACGTATTTTTGTATTTGGTCTCCAATAAGCTAAATAAGATCTCTAGCAGTGGGGTGTATCTCAGCAGTGGGGGGGCGCTGTTTCATTACTTCAGGCCGTGAAGGTGATGATATATCCGCCACTTTTAGAAGTGCTTTATTACAATAAACACGACATCTTGCCCGTATATGTCATCGTTTGGTGGCAACGTTGTTGCTAGCGTGATAAGTTCACATAGACATTTTGAAAGTAAAAATGTTACACGTTGTCGGCAGGATTCGAACCTGCGCGGGGAGACCCCAATGGATTTCTAGTCCATCGCCTTAACCACTCGGCCACGACAACTGATACCTTTAACAAACGTACTATACAGTTTAAAACATATCATATATGATAGGTATAGCTTAAATAATATTTACAAGGAATAAACGTGATAAACTGATGATTAGTTTTACTCAGCGGAATAAGGGATAGCTAGTTAGCTAGACTTTACATCACCTTTGCTTGAGTTGAAACAAGTCAAAACATCATGAATATAAGCATCTAATATTTCATACATTTTAATTTATAGCCTCCCACACACACACCCCTCTCCTGCAGGTCTAAATAAGCAACTAACAGGGCAACGTTAACACAGCCTCAATGGTCTATCGCGTTATAGTTGTATCTGGTTTGCATGGCATAATCTGCATTACTGGTTGCTCCCATTGCAGATCCTAAACCCCGAGAAGCTGCCATGAACCGACGGTTTGCTGCCTGCTTTATCATTAACGGTTTACATACTTCTGTCAGACAAAAGAAACAGTCGACGTGCGACTAAAATATGAAACTAATTGCGAGTGATTGTGATGTCGGTCCTCGTTGCCACCGAGCTGTGAGCAGGGGCACCACGTGACTCCTCCGGCGAGCTGTTTGTTCCGCCAGAGAGGCAGAGAAGAAGAAAGATGGCGGCTCGAGGCGAACCCAAGCGGGACGCCGGGCTAACGTTTTGAGCTCTCCGACCCGAATAGATACGGGGGCTCCGCGGGGTTCCCGCACCGTCTGAACCCCCGCCGATCCAGCTTTGTAGGGGTGCCGCTTCCGCTCGCGTCTGTGTTGGTTAGATCAACGCAAACATTGGGATTGTAAAATAATAGATCTCGCCTATCATGAGAGGGAAAAGGGGCAGGCCGCCCAAACCGCTACAAGCCGAGGACTCGTCCCCGGCCACGGCCCGGGGCTTGAGACCCAGGAGGAACCTGAAGCCCAGGTTCAGGGACAGCGGGGACGAGGACCCCGAGAGCCCCACGCGGGAGCCCAGCAAGTCGGCGAAGAAGAGGAAAGCGGGAGCCGTCACGTCAACACGGGGCAGAGGACGAGGCAGAGGGGGAGGCTGTGGACGAGGAGGCAGACGGGGCCGCGGAGGGAAGCGGACGGCTCTGTGCAAAACGGTGGTGTACGACGACCACGAGAGCGACGAGGACGACGACGCGGTCAGCCTGCGGTCCGAGGAGGACGAGTTCGTAGAGGAAGACCCTCCATCCGAGGAGGACGAGGCCCTCAAAGAGGAGTCAGACTGCCTGGAAGATGATGTGCTGGACGAGCAGCAGGAGGATGAGGAGGATGATGCCAGCCACTGCACGGAGAGTAGCTTTCGGAGTCAGAGCACACACGCCAGCACTCCGGGTAAACACACACACCGCGAGCCGGCGGCGGTTACACCGTCCCAACGGTCACCGTAACGGTTGGAACGTGAGCCGTTACTGTCGTAAAGCAGGAAGCGGGACGGTTATTGTTCAAAATGGAGAATGCAGCCTGTATGAACACAGGCCGCAGTGGCTCGCTGCTGCTGCTGCAGGTGGACTGACTCGGTCCGCCGTGTCACGGCTCTGTTGCCGTCACCCTCCCCCCTGTCAACACGTTGCCTGTTAAATAATTCGCACACATTGTTTTTTAAGAATAACTGCCGCTCGAGATGCGACTCGGTTGCATTTAGGTTCATAACTTGGCTGCTAGGGTGCTATTGTTAGCTCCTGTACAGTTAGCTCCTGCTGCCTCCTGTCACCCTGTAGTCTGAACGTTGGAGAACGGACACTTTACGTCCTCGTAGGTACCTTCAGCAACCATTGCCTTATATGGGAAGGATGCATATTAGTTTATGATTTAAAGCTGATTCAAAATAAACACGCTAACTAGCGAGCTAATTTAGCGCGTGGCTAGCGTCTGTCATATTTACACTTTGGCAGCTTTCCTCTGGGTGAACCCGACAGTTATTCGCTCCAAAACTCATTTAAATGACGGTTAATGTCTTTCACTGTGCCACGTCAAGAAAAGGGGGTTATAATATGTGGTCTGACCAACATTTACGTGATAAGCCTGCTGGAGAGTATATGTTATCCCAGATGCCGCCTCACTAGAGTTAACGGTGACTCTGACCGGCCATGCGTGGAGCTCAGCCAGAGTAGCACACTTAGCTACTTTGCGACCAACTTTAAAAGATACTAAAATGTTGCATTTCGTCTCGTCTTCGTCTGGTTATGGCGATGTAGCTGCACCTGTAGGTTTGAGAACAACGTGACTAAGAACTACATTTATAACTGGTCTACTACACGGTATGTGTAGCTGCATGCTTGATATATTTACATCCAAAAGATGGTTGTTCCCATATAGGCCTAACATCAGTGTTTTGACTCTGTACCTTAAAATACATACACACACATTGAGTTTGACTATAAAAAATGGTTGACTAATATAATTTGTGTCTGCTACAGGGAAGAAAAAGGGACGGGCTCCCCGACCTCGCACCCCCATCTTCGAGGAGAAGGAGATTCCTCCTCTTGAGCTCCCGGACACCTCCGAGGATCTCCTGGTGCCCAGCGAAGAGCTGCTCAATGCCGCCGCCATCTACGAGGTGCTGCGCAACTTCAGCACGGTGCTGCGCCTCTCCCCCTTCCGCTTTGAGGACTTCTGTGCGGCACTGGTCGGCCAGGAGCAGTGCACTTTGATAGCAGAGACCCATAACGCCCTCTTGAAGGTCATCCTCCGCGAGGAGGACACCTCCAACACTACCTTTGGCCCCGCTGACCTCAAGGACAGCGTCAACTCCACTCTGTACTTTATCGACGGCATGACATGGCCCGAGGTGTTGCGGGCGTACTGTGAGAGCGACAGGGAGTACCATCACGTCCTGCCATACCAAGAAGTGGACGAGTATCCCTATGGTCCACTCGAAAGTAAGATCAAGGTGTTACAGTTTTTGATGGACCAGTTTCTCACCACTAACATCGCCCGCGAGGAGCTGATGTCCGACGGCAGCATGCTGTACGACGACCACTGCCGTGTGTGTCACCGCCTGGGCGACCTGCTGTGCTGCGAGACCTGCTCAGCGGTCTACCACCTGGAGTGTGTGAAACCCCCACTGATGGAGGTTCCCGAGGACGAGTGGCAGTGTGAGATTTGCGTGGCGCACAAGGTGCCGGGTGTCACAGACAGTGTGACGGAGGCGCAGAAGAACAGGCCCTACATCCGCCAGGAGCCCATTGGATACGACCGCCACCAGAGGAAGTACTGGTTCCTAAACAGAAGGATTATTGTGTAAGTTAAGAACCATGGCTGCCTCTCTGCTCCACGAGTGTTACCTTACATGGCAGTGGCTTCATTTCCTAAATTTAATGCAGATGTTGTCGCCAAATCCATTCAAAACACACAGAAGAAGAACCAACAGAGTGGTACCCACCTGGTAGCTAAACACAATAACATGTTGCAACCCTTTTTACACGTTGTTCAAAGCAGAGGGCAATAACTCAACTTTAAGTGACTTGTAATAATAATTGTGTTATTTTACAAAATTATGTTGTCCAATTACCAAGCAAATTGTAATCTAAAACTAATCACAGTTTATTAGTGGTGTTTATTTGACATATTTAAAGAGATCTGTCCCATGTATTACATAACATTGGAACACACTTCAATGCACTGAACTTGAAGTTGACAATTGTCATATAGCAATATATATTTTTTATCATAGTACAGAATCATATTTGTATTATCTTATTGCATTAAGGTAGCTTACAAGTACAGTACGAGTCGTATAATTAATACTTTACCTCAATGCACTGTGGGGAAACGTGTACTAATCATCCATGGACAACATGTCACGTATCAGCCATGTACTATAGTTACCCGAGAACCATAAAAGTATTTAATAATAACCTTATGAAACAAGGTTTTGTTGTTGAGAAGCCAAGCGCACATTTACCCTTAATATGACACGCACGGGCCTCAAATTTGGTCAAATAATAAAACGCAGACCAACAAAAGCCAGTCGAATGTAATTTCCTAGACGGTGATCTCTTATTACCAGATGCCTCCCAAGGTTTCCATGGTGACATTTGAAACAGCTGGAGAGCGAAAGAGAAAGTTGCCCTGGAAATCACTTGGCGGGAAATACGACAACGTGCTCCCATAAATTAAGTTGTTCGTTTTAACTAGAGATTATATTGTCTTGTCCTTTGTCTTTACTGGCACTGATGTGTTTCCCGGTTGCCTCCTCAAGACAGTTTCTGACTGTTCATGGTTTGGATTTGGGTTAAAAAAGAGTCTACTGTAGTCACAGTGTGACCTGGCCATGACACTAAGCATGCTCTCGAACCCTATTATCTTAATTTCTTCACAAATGGCTGGCATCACTCTGTTATCAGCTTGCTAGCACAGGTTTCCCCCTACTTTTTTTTTAATATCGAGGTATTTCAACAGAATTTATTAAATCCAACACAAAAATTTGAGTAAAAAATAGAGCTTAATGTTTCTTTAACCTAAGTTAAAACCCTTTATTTTGTATTCAGTCTATAGCGATGAGGAAGTAACGTGGTTTGTTGTTGTATTCAATGATCTAAGATCCTGTCCTGTTCTCACTCCCCAGCGAGGTGGACGCAGAGCACGAGAAGAAACAGATCTGGTACTACAGCACCAAGGCACAGCTGGAGGAGCTCATGGACCGCCTGGACCGGCAGTACTGGGAGACGGACCTCCACGCCACCATGGAGGAGATGAAGGAGGAGGTGCAGGCCCACATGGCCATCACAGAGGACCTCACCAACAAAGCCCGCGGAAACAACAGAGCCTACCTCTCTGCTGCCAACGGTACGGGATTCAACATGGTCTTGACCCAATAATGCAAGAGGCATTTTTTTAACCTTGTAGTCGCGTAATCTTGTAGCGGTACATGCGAGTAGAATGATGGTCATGTGAGCTGTGTTTGGAGGGAAATCACTCATCTGGCAGCGACTGATCCTAACGTGTGACTTGAGATGTGGTGTGAATGTGTGTATATAAATCTCTCTCTCTCTCTCTCTCTCTCTCTCTCTCTCTCTCTCTCTCTCTATCGAGATATATATATATATATATATATATATATATATATATCTGTGTTTATGTCCTTTAGGGCTACATTCTCAGACAGTCTTATCGAAGCTTCAGATCAAATAGTTCCTCCCCCTTAGGCAGCAGTGCTCTGCCATGATGACAGTTGACTCACTAATGTGAGGCGCTACTTTTTTCTTCCTCCTTCCCGCTCTCTCAGACATCAAGCGACTGTTTTTCCTCCTCTGACAAAGCTTTTGATTACCACAGCAGCAGTTTCCGTTGGTGTTTAACAGGCTGCCATATCTGGTTTCAGTAACCGTTTTCCTGCGCCTGTCACCGAACGAACTGGCGCTATGTTTTATTGGGGGGGACGTGCCTCTGGCATCCTGTCAGAAACTAAAGGTTTGAATAGGTATTCTCTCGCCCTAAATGGAAGAAGAGATGTTTCTGTGAAGCCATCGCAGTGCTTTTTCTCCCCCCATCCGAACTGATTTATTGGTGTTGTTGCTTGTATTTTTTTCGTCTGTTAAAAGCCTGCTGCAGCTGGTGCTGCCTTGCAATTCTTCGTTTAAAGATTGTTGTGACACAGTTTAGACAGACAGGAGATTACATCTCCAGATTTCGCCCGTCTGAGGAAAAGAAAAATTCCCACATCTTGGAACTTTCTTTGTTAGGTTGACTGACAAAATCAACATTATTTCTGTGTTATGTTTCTTTATTTGTACATAACTTGTCAGAATTTTGTAGCTGGAATTCATTATACGAATATATTGTGCGCCCCTTGCTGGTTAGAATGCTTCTTTGAAATCTTATCTGTAGAGCTGAAACGATCAACGATCAATCAAAAATATTTTTTTAAAAAAAACAAGAAATTGAAGCTTGTTGCTTTTGTAAACATGTGAAAGTAAACTGGACATCTATGGGTTTTGGACTGATGGTTAAACAAGATTTTGCCCAATTACTTTTGTTTTTACAATTTATTATTTATTAGGATTAAAAATTAATTGGCAGAAAAATCAACAAGCACTTGTTAGTTGCAGCCCTGATTATTTTCATTGGAGCCAAAGGTCTTCACATGCAAATGTTATGAATGAAGAAAGTTTTGGTATTCTAAAAAAACAAACAATCTGGATAAGTAATGAGTATGGTCTGTATTGATGAAATACTTAAAAACATTTAAATCTGAAACTAAATATTGTAGTCATCCTCATCTTTCATCCTTTTCATTTCTCATTTGTCGTCCAAACTTGGAAAAGGCAGTTGCTCAAGAAAGAGCATTCACATTTCTTCAAATGGTACAGGGATGCATTAATATGTAACTGCTGCCTTTTTTCAAAATGGAATATGTTCCCGTTTGCTTTTAGATGTGATCACGGAGCACATGAAGGTCCGGCGGGAATCGCAGGAAGCAAAGAGGCTGGCAGAGGACCCGAAGCAGGAAGCAGGAGCGGGCTCTGTCAAGGCAGCGGAGGACACCGCCGAGGTCACCCCGCTGCCCGACAACGGAGAGCAAAAAGACACGGAGGCCAAGGAGGATGCTGGTTCACAAGGTAAAAGACAACTTCATATACCGTGTTCTTTAATCCTCTACGTGCCGTTTCTCCTAAAGTAACTCCTGAGCGGAAGAGCCAACAGCCCACTTGACTTTCTGCTAAACAGTATTGTGACCCCGCTGGTGCTGTTCGCCCTATGTATCTATGTATGTATGTCGCACCACAGCAGCCACGGTTCCCCCTGCGGCAGAGGAGAGCTGCGTGTCTCACCCTAGCACCGGCTCGGCCACCCAGGACGCCGCCGAGCCTAAAACAGAGTCCCTCGAACCCAACAGGGAAACGCAGCCCGCTCACTCTGAGAGCCAGGAGAGCGGGGGGGCCCCTCCGGTGGCAGAGCAGGAAAGGACAGGTACTCTGAGCTGAAGATGGACTTGTGTTTCCTCCGGTGTCCAGCTACCAGCAGCATAGCTCGCCATTCAGCTCACCATTCTACTTAATGCCGATGCTGCACATCCATCTTCATCTGTCCGCTTGTCTGTGCTGGTTGCCACTAACCATCCCCCTGCCCTTTTCGCCCCATGCTCATTTGCCTTGTTGAGTACATTTTCAGTCTCTAGACATGTGTAATGTTCTAGGCAGGACGGAAAGCAAAATCTGGTTTCAAGTAACTTTTTGAATGGCAGAATTTGTTGTCATTGGTTTATTCTACTTGGACTCGAGGAGGCGTTCCACGTTTAGTTTTTTTCGGGTGAATTGTCATGAAATTGAGCTACGAGACCGTGGGAGGAGGCTGTAGTTAATTCAGTGTATCATTTGACTCTGCCACGTGTGTGAGGTTCAGATATCCGGCCCGACATTCTGTCCGACGGTGCCGGTGTGGCCGTTCCCTCTGGGTTTCTGCATCATATGTCGCTATGCTAGGCACAAATACTGTACCACTGGTCTCACTTTGCTTCTGCTCGGGACAGTTTGTTCATTGTTTTTCGACTGAATTCCAGGGCTCTGTTTCACATGGCTTCACACACGTTACTGTGTGTCTTTGACCACGTCACACTACATATTCCCTAGGATTGTGTTTTTTCCTCGACTGAGTTTCTGATTCTATAGATGGCACACTGTGAAAGAGGACTTTGGTGGCTCTCTGTGCTTTAACCTGGACAAAAAGTAAATTTCAGACTAAAGATTCATAACTGGGGCAATTAAGGCAACTCGTTACTTTGGGCCGCTCCACCAAAACATTGCAGCTCTTTCGCCACTCGTGCAACACTGGCGACAGATGCAAAAGATTCCCCTTTTCACAGCTTTTCATGCTGTTGCGGGCCGTGTTCTGCCATTCTTCTCGTCTTGACCCACTCTCGAGCACGACGCTAAAGCTGTTGCATGCGGCGCTGGCTTTGTTAGCCTTCATTTTTTGCTGCATCCGTTTCTTGTCTCGTGTTGTATGTCGTCTCCCGCGCTCGCGGCCTTGAAAAAGCACGCTGTTGGCTCCGTGCTAGACGGCGTCCCTGGCAGCAGCTAGCATGCCACGTCTGTCACAACCGGCTCCTTCTTCTCTATTCAATTTGTGGGCATTTGGGCGGGTTCCTGTTGCTCAAACAAAAGGCCCTCTGCCTGGAAGCCCCACCTGCTACCTCGTCAACAAAGAGCTGCATATACATGTGGGCCCCCCCCCCCCTAACAACTCAAATGCAGAGCTGGTGTCTTGATTTGGCTTTGCAGCAAGTGTACAGCTTGTTTTGGATTAGTGGAGGCTTCCCTGTGTAAGATGGGTTTGGGTCTATAGGCCTAACTGGACTAATGAAGCACGTACTGGTCCACTAAAGATTATTTTCTGAAAAGTTTGTTGGTCATATGCAAAATTCTTGAGGCCTGGTGTTACATTGAACATGGTCTGACTGAGCCTGTTGAATTTTACGTCCGTATTGTAATTTTACTCATTCACACAGCTGCCATCTTTGCTTGAAGTCCATTGCTTGAAATGAACGTCATTCGGTTTCACTCCGTGTATTCCTTTCCTCCTGTGCTCAGTCTTTCCAAACTTGTCTTCCTTGTAGATGAAGGTGTGAAAGCGGACTCTGGCAGCGAGGACAAGCACGCTGACGTTCCCCAAGATTGGCCACAGCCGCAGCCATCTCAACCAGAGGCGAGCAGCGGCAGCAGCCAGGTTTCAGGCCTCGGCAAACCAGAGCAGCCCGACCTGGCTGATCGGTCCTCCCGGTCCTCTTTCACCAGCCAGGATGGGACAGGTAAACGCTAGTGAGGCCTATTTGTCCTCGAAAAATAGATTAACACCGACTTTTGAATTTGAGTGTCTCAGTGGCTCCGTTTGAATCTATTTGTGTCATCTGCTCTCCGAATGACAGACGAGTACATCGACAGGGTCAAGAGCGATAATGGGAAACCGGCAGTACAGGAATCAAGTAACCAGACATCCAGAGGCAGCAAAGAGGTGAGGCAGGGTTTTTCCAACTGCAGTCTCGAACAAAACAGTTTAATTCTTTGTTTATTTTAGGAAATCCATTAAAATTTTAAAGAAAAGTTGAGTAAAGACTAACTCGAGTCCATTGCATCAAGGCTCCTGTATCTTATTTAGGCACCTAACCCTAACAATACGTTTTTAAGTCACTGCAAATACAAAAAAGCTTTGTAAAGAAATGTTCTCCCATGTATCTACTCAGAAAAATAATGTATCGGAACATGTATCAAATCTTCCCCTTCTTGAGTGTTAAAGCAACTGGTTGAGCACATCCTGAACAAAGCCGCTTGTGTTTTCACGTCTCGTAGTTCAGTCGAGTGTAACGTTGCCTCTCACGTTTCAGTCCTCTCCTGTACACTCCGACGGCGACTCTTCGCGTCTCAGCTTCCTAAAAAGGGACCTGACAGTGAATTTGAACAACTTGTTCAAACTGGGTCAGGAGGGTAAATACAGGGTCTACCACAACCAGTACAGCACCAACGTCCTGGCCCTGAACAAACACCAGCACCGCGAGGACCACGACAAGAGACGCCACCTCTCCCACAAGTTCAGCCTGACCACCGCGGCGGAGTTCAAGTGGAACGGCTCCATCTACGGGTCGCGGAGCCTGACCGTCTCCACCCTGCGGCTCACCATCATCCAGCTGGAGACCAATGTCCCCGGACCATTTATGCATCCGAACTGGGCGTCGCACAGGTACGACGCCTATCGAGTTAATCTGAAGTTCACTGTTGTTTCACCCTTTGAGCTGGTCAGCTGGGTCTGAAACTTCTTGGTGACTTACCAAGTTTGAAATTTACCATTAAGTGCAGCAAACCATGTTGATTTAGCCACCAACGACAGTTTATTTATTAACAGATGTTTGGTGGGTGATGCTTTCCCTGATCTGGCCTGATGTTCCTATAGCTGCGTGGTGTTTACGGAAAATATGCTTACTTAATTTCTTGCCAAGAGTTTGATTCATACGCTATCACCTTCAGCTGGTTAGCCTAGTTTCACACAAAGACTGGCAGCAGGAAGGAACGGCTGTTCCTAACTGCCGTTAGGAATATTGTATTCCATTTCTACCAATAGATCCCCCTAATTCCTACACACTGGACCTTTTTTAAGGATACAAAAAATATTTCATATCTGTTTGTGCAAACATAATAATCCAGTTTAACATGGTACATTTCAAATATGATGAAGCTTTATGGAAGAAACATGCAGTTGTGCTGTTGTTTCACACAGTTTGTCTTCCCTTTTTCTAGGACCAACTGGAACAAAGCTGTGCAGATGTGCAGCAAGGCCAGGGAATTTGCTCTGGCCTTGGCCATACTGGAGTGTGCCATCAAACCAGTGGTCATGCTGCCTGTTTGGAAAGATTCTCTTGGACACACAAGGTAAACAACTGATAGCACATTAACATGTAGTGTGCCTTCTCAAATGTATACATTTTTTATGATTAAAAAAAAATAATAAATGATGCGCTCAATGTCCGTCTCTCTTAAAACTAGTCGGGTACTTACTCAAATCACCAATTTAAACGTTTCAGTGAAGCGCTGTTTGAGGTGCAAATATTGGATACAGGTGTATATGTATTCATATTACAGTACAATTTATATATTCAACGAGAACTTATGTCATGCCTTGAACATACAGTCGTACAAAAAACAAGATAAACTGACGGATGAACACACGACCAAAACTTTGGTCAAAACATAAGACAGTGTTATGTGGTCCATTTCAATGTCAAGGACTTTTTGAGCACTTATTCCAGTACTTGATTATTATTTTTTTCATCTTAAAAATTCAAGCAACGTTTGGAAACCTTTTTGAAAATAGAAATAAATAGTGTCTGAAAAAGTACTTTAATTTTGTAATGTCCCTATGAACCCTGGGACTTGTGCTCCTTCTCATCTGTGTCACTACTCCAGTGAGTGTTGACCAAACGAGCAGTTTAATAACAACAATAATAAGTTGTCGGTTTCCATACTGCCCGTGCACCTTACATCTTGGTGACATACTGTGCGTTCTTGCTTCAGGCTACATCGCATGACCTCCATTGAGCGGGAGGAGAAGGAGAAGGGGAAGAAGCGTGAGAAAAAGCTGGAGGATGAGGAGACCCTGCAACAGGCCACGTGGGTGAAGTACACCATCCCCATTAAGCACCAGGTAAAACAACACCGTCTTTCATCTGTCATCCAGCTCCTCCTTAGGCCACACAGGAGGTTTTAAATCATGCATACTGAGTCAGAGCAGTGCTTCCCAAACCTTTTTAATCGTAATGCCACAGCCCTTTCAGATTAACTATCCATTACTTTTAGCTAACTATTTCAACTGTTTACTTTTAACTGATAAACATGTTTCAGCTGTTTTTAGCTAACTATTTCCACTGTTTAGTAATTACTTTTAGCTAAGTGTTTCAACTGTTTATTACTTTTAACTGTTTCCACTGTTTATCTATTACTTTTAGCTAACTGTTTCCACTGTTTCTCTATTCATTTTTTTTGCTAACGTTTTCAGCTGTTTAGTTATTACTTTTAGCTAATTGTTTAGATCTCTCTGTTTTTAAAAATAGTTTCCACACACATTTAGTAAAGCTAATTTGCAATCTCTCCACGTTCCCCCTGACAACTGCAGAAGTACTTCCTGGTATACAAGCAGTCCTGGTATCTTAACGTTGTTAGTTTTATCATGTCTTTAAGGCTGCTTTACAGTTTATATTTTTGTCTCAGTTTGATGAGTATACATGTTGTGGTTCTTCATCTGAAAGTGTTTGGGCCTCACTGCGGTGTTTTTCTATCAAGGTGTGGAAGCAGAAAGGGGAGGAGTACAGGGTGACAGGATATGGTGGCTGGAGTTGGGTCAGTAAGACTCATGTGCCGCGGTTCGTCCCAAAGCTACCAGGGAACACAAACGTTAACTACCGCAAAGAGCTGGAAGGTAAGGGCTACACTGGCAATATTTCCACTATAAATTCTCCTGCTGCTGGCACTATTGGCTCATTCTATGATACATTTTTTTCCCCGCTGTCCTCATAGCTAAAATGAGGAAGGAAAATGCAGCAGCTTGTACTAATAAGCAGAAAAAGTTGATGGAAAATAAGAAGCAGGATACTCAGAACACACCGCACGGGGACAATGAACAAGCATCCGTCACTGCTTCCTCTCAGAGTACGTCATCAGAGGAGGACTGCCAACCCCAGACCCCAAAAGAGGACGAAAAACCCACAGAGGAGGAGCAGGGAATAAAAGAAGGAGAAGAGAAGAGTAAAGATGAAAAAATGGAGGTGGAGCCCTGCTCAGAAACTGCTGCTACAAGTGCCGAGAAAGGTAAATGTTTGAGATTCATTTTTCTCTTATCTTTTGGATTTCCCTTTGCTATTTGTGGACGGATGTGTGTTTCCATCATCCACTGACCTCTGTGAGTCTTTGTTATAGATGAAGCTGAAAACAAAGACTCTTCCTCGCCCTCTGTGTCGCCTGTGAGGGAAGAACCAATCCAGAAAGTTGAACAACCCAAGAGTGAGGCGACCACTGCATCAAAGATCTACTATGACGTTGTGAATGTCAGCGAGGGCTTCCAGCTGCGGACAGCTTATAAGAAGAAAGTAAAGCCTTCCAAACTGGATGGGCTTTTGGAGCGGCGGGTAAAACAGTTCACCTTGGAGGAGAAGCAGAGGCTTGAGCGAATAAGGCAGGCTGCACTGCTGTCCAAAACGGCCGCCACAAAGCCTACATCTGGAGTTAAGACCGAAGGATCCACATTAGGAAAACAGCAGCCTGCTGTGACCCCGTGTGTAAAAAAAGAGACGGAGGAGGGCCCTGAAGTGAAAGACCACGTGGTAAAAAAGCTTAACTTTGAGCAGGAGGAGACGAAGATAAAGGCCGACATGGATGTCAAATCAGAAACCACGGAACCCAACCACAGCATACAGACGGAGGTAAATGCTGTGCAGGAGACCTTAGCTCACAAAGAAGTGAACGGAGGACTCCTATCAAACACCGAGCCCCACAGTAAAAACAATTGTATATCAGATGCAATAGAAAGTAAAGACAAAACACAGAAGCCAGAGGTGGCTCGAGTGGGAGAGAATGCTAAGAAACGTGTGTATGAGGAAGTGGAGCAAAGCTGTGGACAGAGCACGGAGGTCGACCAAAGCAAGACCAGTCCTGTGCAGGTGAATGGGAAAACTGGGGTCACCGCCCCTGCAGACTCTAACACCAACTCAGACCCAGCCAGTCAAGACCAAGGTGATGTCAAAGAGCCTGTCAAGTCTCTGATGAACGGAAACGTCGCGCAAAATGACGTCTCCGACGTGTGTCACCCACCTCCCCTGAAAGTCCCCAAATTAGAGAACCATGTGGCAGAGAAAGGAGACGCTCTCAATAAGGCTGTGGATGTGGCCATGGACAGCGAGGGGACAGTACCTGCTAAGCTTCCGTCCTCGAGCCCTTCTTGGCTGAATAGTAACAGTAGCGACAGTAACAGCAGTAGCAAAGGTTTGAAGACCTCATCTGATCCCACCACCACCACAGAGTCCCAAAATGTCGCGACAATGGACCAGTCCAGCAAGATCACTAAGTCTGATGTGACGCCTCAAGCGGCAAGCAGCGCAGTCTCCTCTGTCACCACCACCACCACCACCACCACCCAGCCCAGCTCCAGGGCATTTGGCCCTCAGAGGACTAAATTTCCAATAGCCGACACCAAGACGGGCCCTTCAACCAGCTCCATGACGATTAGTAAAGAGTATTCCACCAAAGACCGGGTCAGCCTTCTCAGGTTCTTCAAATCCAGGAAGGCCCGCTCGGGGACGGCCCTGCCGTCCTACCGCAAGTTCGTCACCAAGAGCAGCAAGAAGAGCATCTTCATCCTGCCAAATGATGACCTGAAGAGAATGGCGAGGAGGGCAGGCATCAGAGAGGTGCCCATCTTCAACTACAACGCCAAGCCCGCCCTGGATATATGGCCGTACCCCTCACCTCGGCCCACTTTTGGGATCACGTGGAGGTTGGTAACACGTTTAGATCTTTTTACACTGCATGGGATACTTCAAAAATACATTTAGAGTGTATTGTATTGTATGTGTAATGTAATTATTTCGAACAATATTATGATTTGATATTCCAACTTCAACAAGTAAAGCTAATGAATTACATAACTTGCCGTTGCTGATGTGTTTTCGTCTTATTTGTTGTAAGATGTAAAAATACAAATACAGTAAATACAATTTTTTGTGTGTGTGTGTATGTGAATATACTTCCTGTTGTTAGAGTTATTCGCTCATGTTTTTGTATGACTGTTTCCTATTCAGGTACCGTCTCCAGACTGTGAGGTCGCTGGCAGGCGTCAGCCTGATGCTGAGGCTGCTGTGGGCCTGCCTGAGGTGGGACGACATGGCTGTTAAGCCCTCTGCTGCTGTAGGGACGACACGGAAAGGTGAGACATTGCTCTGCACTGACGTCTTCACCTGTACTGAACTTTCACTTCTCTTTGTGCCATTCTTACATTAGTCTCTATTTCAAACATATAACTTCTTCTTCTTCTTCTTCTTCTTTTTATTCTTCTTTTTATCTCTTCTGTTTCGGCCTACAAAACATCGGCGTGTCCACCTTCCGATGCTTGAATGAATGCTCGTAGAAATTTAACAATTAATGACTGCCCTCTAAAATAATTGTGACAATATGTTTTATTGCTGCCACAGAAACCACGGACACAGACATCACCACAACAGAGATCATAAAACGGAGAGACGTGGGACCTTACGGCATCCGCTCAGAGTACTGCATCAGGAAGATCATCTGTCCCCTCGGAAACAGAGACACTCCCAAAGGTAAAAGCTCAACATCAGAAACAATGGAGGACTCGAATGAAATAATTAGAGTTGGCTAATTTCAAGAATGACCCAGATTGATTGCTGGGAGAGTTCTGGCAACCTTTTTTTAAGTATAATTAATGTAATAGAGTTTGTTTTTTTGTTCCCATGAGCAGAAACCCCCACTCCACAGAGGAAAGGCCTGCGCTCAAGCGCCTTGAGGCCAAAGAAGCACGAGCCGGCCAAGCTGACCGGGCCTGTAGCTGTGGAGAAATGGGTGGCTGAAGAGGACCTGGAGCTGTGGGAGATCAGGGCTTTTGCTGAAAGGTGAGAAACGCACAGCGAGCTTCCTCTGGGGAACACCGAGTTATTCTGATCGGGGCACTGATCCACCTGATTGTTATCTCCTTGCTATTACAGAGTTGAGAGGGAGAAGTCACAGGGTATTGATTCCTCCAAGAGTGGCAGTAGTCTGAAGACGGCAGAGGAAGTCAAGGCCCATTTGGAGAATCAGCTGAAACAGGCCAGACTTGCTGCCCAGCAGGTGGGAACAATGTACACTGTCCACGCGGGTGTTATCGATTCTTCTGGTTCGATAAGCCCCTGTTTAGGTAGCACTATTCCTGGAGGTCAACAAATTGTCTAAATGTCTACAATGTTCTCACAGAAACGTCTGGAGCCGCTGAGGCCGGGTACACCCGCCGGCACTCCCACAACGAACACCTCGTCCATCACTCCAAGTACTCCCAGCACCCCAGGGTCCATGGGCCAGAGGACAGGCCAGGTCACACCTGGAGCCAAGATGGTCCTGGCCTCCAAACTGGGCTCTCCGGTTTCCTTTCAGCAAGACAAAAACTTCCATCAGTCTTTTGCTTCCTGGGTCAAGCAGGGTCAGACCAACAACACCTCAGGTAAGCCGGAACCGAATGCGAGGATAATTTGAATGATCCCATCAGAAACCCTACGTAGACTGGTTGGTTGCGCGCGTGCTCATCCATCATCTGTTAGAGGCAGGCAGACGAACAACCTTGTCACAAGACACTTTTTGGGGATTTTTCTTTTTCCTTTTTTTTCCTAATTGCTGTTTGACAGCCATCTCTGTTTGTAAGAAGTCCACCATTGGCCTGACTTTCCACAACCGTTCAGGTTGTTGTTTTTGTGTCAATGTTCCACATTAATAGATGTGATTGGCTTGCCAAAATGACTTTGTGGCTCGTGGTGTCCACTCTCAACCCTGGTGAAACTGAATTTCCAATTGAAATGTCTCAAATGGACACAGGAGAGCTGGTGTCTCATCCAAATTGAAACAATAATCCCCAAATAAAAGAAATGTCAGCCCCTTCGCTGACACAAACCTTCCAGTGGACACCACAGCCGTACATACGCTGGCTACCGCAGTGGCCCTTATGGGTTTGCGTGACTGCAGGTGGCATGGTGTGTCTTGCAGCCTCCGTTGGCTCGGTGACCACCGTGGCCAGCAGTGTCGCCACCTCCGAGCAAACCTTCCAGATCGCTGGCAGCCCATTGACTGTGGCTGGCCAGGTCCTCGCCGCCAAACTCCCGCTCCCCGCTAACAGCAAGATTGTCACGCTCAACATGCCCACGGCACAAGGAGGTAGGGAGCCCGAGTGTCATCCATTGCCGCTGGTTTGTGCTTACACTTGCCAAAATGGATGCAAGAGTGTCATGTGGCAGGCAAAATCTATTGGCGCTGAGCATGGATGATGTTTTTTTGTTTTTTTTACATTATACGAAAGAGCTTCTCTGACCTCTTGTTGCAGGTTTTTGTCTATAATCTACAGTTTTTTTTTTCCTTTCTTTTTTATGCAATTGCTTTAGTGTTCTTCCCCACACACACAGTGCATGCCTCGGCACTTCTGTACATCCTTGACCTGCATCTCTGCATGTACCCAGTGCATATTTGCTTCTTTCCTGACATAATCATGCTTATCAACAGGCGTAGTCCAGCAGAAAGTCCTGGGCATTTTTCCCTCTGGGCCCCCTGCGAACCTGAGGACGTACAGCACACTACACCCTACGACTGGCAACATCAACCTCAGGGCCAGCACCTCCTCAACCACCCAGCAGCAGGTCTTTGGCCTTTCCCATCGTACTTGAGTTTACACTTGAAGCTAGGGGAAATATGAACCGCAATGATTGATGATTTTATCTTTTGGCGTTGTGTTCCAGGCCGTTGCAGCAGGAGGCCAAATGCAGCCCGTCACGACGATGAGCCAGTCACCGACTGTGGGCAAAGGTCCAGGCTTGGCTCAGCAAGGTGTTCTGTCTAACTGATCATTTTCTTTTTGCAAATGAATGACTCCAGCCTTTTGTGGGTCACGCTTTACAAATGTAATATTCTTCCTCCTCCCTTCCCCCCCCAGGCCAACCTCAGCCGACTGTGACACAGACGGGTCTGGCTTCTACACCTGTGCAGACGACTGCGGCTCAGAGGGCAGCGGGTCCTGCACCAGCACCTCAAGCAGCCACCACAGCACCTGGACAGTCACCTGTAGCTTCCTCCCGACCACAGCAGGGTCAAGTTAAACTCACTATGGCACAGCTCTTGCAGCTGACACAGGGGGCTCAGGTGAGGGCTAATAAAACATATTTTTGTTCTGCTGTAGTGAAAGTCTTAAAATGTTTGAAAGTCCTCATGACCACTTTTTTCTGCAACTCTGCAGGGTGGAAACCCAGGTCTAACGGTGGTGATCCAGGGTCAGGGACAGACCCAGGGACAGCTGCAAATCATCCCACAGGGTGTAACAGTCATCCCCGTTCCTGGTCAGCAGCTAATGCAGGCAGCCATGCCCAACGGCCAGGTCCAGCGTTTCCTCTTCACCCCCATCCTCCCATCCTCATCGGCTGCAACTTCAGCACCCACTCAGACCCCTCAAGCCCAAATGTCAACATCAACTCAAGCCAGAGCCCCTGCGCAAGTCCAGACGACTCCCTCGGCCGTAGCCCAAACCCAAATGCCAGCCCCTGTACCCGCCCTGACACAAATGCCAAGCTTGGCGCCCACAGTCCCTGTGCAAACCCAAGTTGCAGCCGCTACTACCCCATTATCAGTCCCTGCACAATCTCAAATATCCACTCCTGTGCCGGCCCTGCCTCACGTTGCAGCCCAGGCCTCCACACCAGCCTTTGTCCCCGCACAACCCCAAGTGGCAAGGTCTGTACCTTCCCCGGCACAAAATGCAGGCCCGGCTATGTCTCAGACAGTCTTCACCTCAGCCTCAACCCCTACACAGACCCACGTCTCCACCATCACCTCTGGTTTATTCCCTATACAAGCCCAAACTGCAGCGTCGCTCCCTGTCCCGGGACACGTTGCACCTCAAGCCCAGATCCAGACCCATGCCTTCAGCCATGCCCCTGCTTTAGCCCCGGTCTCAGTCATGGCGGCCGCCCACGTAACTTCTACGGCGGCCGCTTCTAACTCGGCCCAAATGCCTGCTTCGGCCTCTCTTCCCTCGCCTGTCCAAGTTCCGACCCCAGCTCTTGCTCCCATCTCTTCTCCCGTCATAGCTGTTGTGTCCACCCACATCGCTGTCCCGTCCCCAGCCAAAGCTCTCACCCAAATCCAGGCCACAGCTCCAGTTCCCCTTCATGCTTCTGTGGCCAACGCTGTTGTCACACCAGTCACCGCCACCTTTACAACACCCTCAGTGCCAGGTAAAGAACCCAACAACACAGTTCCCACAAACACACACCAAGAGCGTCCTGTTGTAGTCATTGTCTGTACACGGTGGTTGACTTTTTTTGTTGTTACTTCTCTGTCCTGTTGTAGCTCTGACGGAGCTGAGGGCAGCTCAGCCCCAGGTGTGGACTCCGGCCTCATCTCAAGCTCAGACTCCCGTTCAGCCGGCTCAGCAGGCTGCAGCTCCAGCGCTGACCCCCGGCCTGGCCACTGTACCCGCCTCTGCGTCACTCTCCATGCATTCATCACCTGTTACCCTGCTGCCTCAAGCAGCTCTTCCTCCTCAAGCTCAAGGACACGTCCAGCACCCTACTGTTGTATCCATGCAGCAGGTGTCTCAAATCCCAGTCTCAGCAGTGCAGGTTCATATGGGATTACCAGTCTCTTCTGTTGTTACTACGGTCAGACCCACGCAGCCTCAGCTCCAGCCCCAAACCCATGCGCAGCTTCAACCCCAGCATCAAGCCCAGATCCGTGCACAGATTCAGGTCCAGCCCTTTGGCCAAGTCCAACAATTGCCACACATTCAGGCTCAAACGCATCTCCAGGCCCAAGCCCAAAGCCACCCCCAGGTCCGGGTTCAGTTTCAGCCACAAACTCAGCAACCACCCCAAACCCAAGTACAGCCCATTGCTCAAATTCAACCTCAGGTGCAGTTCCAGTCCCAAACCCAAAACCAAACCTTGCCCCAGCCCCAGGTCCAGGTCCAGCTCCAAACAAGGGTCCAGCCTCAGTACCACCCCCAGGTACAGGCTTCATTTCAAACACAGGCTCAAACCCAACCCCAAACTCACCAACAGCCCCAGGTCCAATCTCAACCCCAGGTACAGTCTCAGGCCCAAACTCAGCTACAGCCTCAGATCCAAGCCCAACTCCATCCCCAGGTTCAGGTCCACTTCCAGCAACAGAGCCACGTTCACCCACAACCACAGACCCTACAGCAACCCCAGGTACAAACTCAAGTCCAAACCCAGCCCCAGTTTCAAGTCCAGTCACCGCAGCAGACCCAGGTCCAGCAACAGCTTCAGGTCCAAGCCCAACCCCAAGTCCAAGCTAAGCTCCAAGTCCAGTTCCAGCCTCAGAACCAAACTCAAGTTCAAGCGCAGCCTCAGCTTCAGGTCAAGTCTCCTATCAGGCATCAGCTCATCACTGTTCCAGGCCTCCAACAGCCTGTCCAGCTTCTCTCGGCTCTGCCACCCCATGTTGCTGCTCAGATCCAAGCCCAGATTCAGGCACAGCAGCAGGGTGGCACAGTTCCCCAGCAGATCAAACTGCAGCTGCCAATCCAGATCCAGCAGACAGGGGGGCAAATCCAGACCCACCAAATCCAGAACATGGTGACCATACAGGCACCAGCGAGCGTCCAGGAGCAGCTCCAAAGAATGCAACAACAGCAGCAACAGCAGCAACAGCAGCAGCAGCAGCAGCAGCAGCAGCAGCAGCAGCAACAGCAGCAGCAGCAACAACAACAACAACAACAGCAGCAACAGCAGCAGCAGCAACAACAACAACAACAACAACAACAACAACAGCAGCAGCAGCAGCAGCAACAACAACTACTACAGCAACAACAACTACTACAGCAGCAACAACTGCAGCAGCAACAGCAGCAACAAAAACCAAAGAAGAAGAAACACTTGGAGGTTAAAAGGGAACAGAAAGATACGAATCTGCAGGCCGTTAGCCCCGTGGATGGCATCCAAAAGCAGGTGTGACTAAAAAAAAAGAAAACTACACTGATTAATTTCTTACAGCATCTAAGAACTTTCAATATCAACGGAAAGTGTTTTTGTTGTCAGGTGGTCGTGAAGCAGAACGCTACAGCGGAGCAGCTGAAACAGAGGAAGACCCTGGCTGCAGCTGAGCGAGAGGAGAACCAGAGGTTTGGGGCTTAAGAATCACAGAAATGTGGGGATTTATGACAAATGTTGGATGACCATGGTATTCACTCCACTCTTGTTGTCCATGTATCCTGAACTATAAGTGTACTGTATTCTTGACAACTACACCACCAACTGAACAGCAATGCCTCTGGCGCCCCCTGCTGTCCTGTCTTTTCAGAATGATCGTGTGCAACCAGGTGATGAAGTTCATCCTCGACAAGATAGAGAAGGACGAGAAGCAGGCGGCGAAAAAGAGGAAGAAGGAGGAGGTGGTGGAGCAGAAACGCTCCAAACAGAACGCCACTAAGCTGACCGCGCTGCTGTATAAGCACAAGGAGCAGCTGAAGGCGGAGATCCTGAAGAAGAGGGCCCTGCTGGACAAGGAGCTGCAGCTGCAAGTACAGGTTAGCGCACGGTCCGCCTCCATCGAGGTTGGTTAAGTACGGAGTGCAAAAACATTACATATCATTGTGTTGTCTCCTTCTCAGGAGGAGCTGAGGCGGGACATAGCCAGGCTCCAGAAAGAAAAGGAGAAAGCCAGAGTCGCCATCACTCAGGCCGCCGCAGCGACGGTCAAGGCGGCCTCCTCTCACTCCTCCCATCCCTCTCACTCTTCCCATCCCTCTCACTCCACACATTCCTCTCACGCCGCCCACACGGCGACCTCGCCGTCCTCATCCCATAAGCGCAAGAGGGACGAGGAGAGGGACAAAGACCGAAGCAAAGACAGGGACCGGCACCACGACAAGGACAAGCATCACGACAAGGACAAGAAGCGGGAGAGGGACAAGGACCGAGACCGATGTAGAGACCGAGATAAAGAGAGAGACGGGGATCGGGAGAAGGAAAAGGAGAAGGAGAAGGAGAGGGAGCGGGAGCGGGACAGAGACAGACATCGGGACAGAGACAAGGACAAAGACAAGGACAAAGACAAGGACAAAGACAAAGACAAGGACAAAGACAAAGACAAGGACAAGGACAAGGACAAGGACAAGGACAAAGACAAGGACGGAGATTCGAGCTCATCCAAACACAAGAAGAAGAAGAAGCAGCTGTCTTCTACCTCAAAGGATCACAAGAAGGACCCCAAACTGTACTGTGTCTGCAAAACGGCCTACGACGAGTCAAAGTAAGCTCTTTTGAGGGCGGGGGGTAGGGTGGAGCTCAACTGTTGTGATTACATTCCTACATACCACTGCAATGCCCACGGGACGTCGTCATGACGATTTAAGTGAGACACAAATTAACGCCCTTTTGCTCTCAGGTTTTACATCGGGTGCGACCTGTGCTCCAACTGGTTCCACGGCGTGTGTGTCGGCATCACAGAGAAAGAGGCCAAGAAGCTGGAGGACTTCGTGTGCAACGACTGCAAACGCGGTCAAGAGGGAGCAAGCAACGAGGAGTTGTACTGCATCTGCCGGACACCATACGACGAATCGCAGTAAGGCGCGCCCCCACCCCCCAGTGTCTGTCGCCGGCTTCGTACATCTGGAGCGTTTCATTGGCGTGTTAATAACCGCGACGTGTCCAATTCTCACCCGCAGATTCTACATCGGCTGCGACCGCTGCCAGAACTGGTACCACGGCCGCTGCGTGGGCATCCTGCAGAGCGAGGCCAATCAGATCGACGTGTACGTCTGCCCGCAGTGTCAGTCGACGGAAGACGCCATGACGGTCCTCACGCCGCTCACTGACAAAGACTATGAGGGGTTGAAAAGAATATTACGCTCGTTACAGGTATGGAACCCGCGTTTGCCAGGATATCTTAACAACAGTACATACAAACTAGAAGCAAAATACAGAAGGGCTTTACAAGAAGGCGGAATAACAAGAAGCAGTTAATGTACGAAAATGACCAAAGTCAAAGAAAATGGTTAGAATAAAAGTATTATAAACACTGTAAATGGGTAATATAAAAACCTAACTTAATGTCTGCTTTTGAAGTGACTTTCGCTTTTGATATATCCTTGTTTTTCTTTTTCTTTTTTAAGATAAATTATACTAAATCGTCTAGCTTTTTCACATTACCCTGTGTTTTGTATGCCCAAGACAGTGAATATCGTAAAGTAGTAGTGGAACATATCACCTTTATTTTTAATCCTGCCATTTATAAAACATGTCATCACACTTTAAATCTCTTTAAACCGTTGGTGGTGGACTTAGTGGGTGTGGATAAAATTGAAAAGGGTGTTGGAGGTAGTATCTACATTTTGTGGCCCCTACTCAACCCCGTAATGATCTATGTATCACAGGTGATCTTTTAAAATCTTCTCTTGTTGTTTTTAAAAGGCCTGGAGCAATATTGTCAAATATCCTAAAATTAGAGATTTCACATTAACTGAGTCAAAGGTTTCACTCTTATCGCCGTTTACTTTAAGGCCAGAGAACGTAGCAAAGTCTTAATGACGTTGAAGAGAAATTCTGTAAGTAGTTTCTAGTTTTTGGGTACTCTATTTTGAAAATGTGTTCTGTAAGTGTTTTGTGTTCTTTCAACAGACTCACAAAATGGCGTGGCCTTTCCTTGAACCGGTGGATCCCCACGACGCGCCTGATTATTATCGCGTCATCAAGGAGCCAATGGGTAAGAACAAAATCCGGCGGCTGTTTGCGGAGAAATGCTACGTGCGTTCCGTTTCAAAGAAAAAAAACTCACCCGTTTCTCTGTCCCTCGCAGACTTTTCCACAATGGAAACCCGCTTGCAAAAGCGACATTACCACAAGCTCACGGAGTTCGTGGCCGACGTGACCAAAATCTTCGACAACTGTCGCTACTACAACCCCAATGACACGCCCTTCTTTCAGTGCGCAGAGGTGCTCGAAGCCTTCTTTGTACAGAAGCTCAAAGGTTTCAAAGCGAGCAGGTAAGGTCAGGCGCCCCCCCCTCCCCCCGAGGCAGACTCTCCGGGCTCCCACAGCTCTCTCTCTCTTTCTCTCTCTCTCTCTCTCTCTCTCTACCTCTCTCTCCTCCACGCTTATGTCTGCGTGTTGTAAAGCTGTGACTCAGGCCACACTGGCTGTCATGTCAGTCTTTTTCTTGATTTTTCGCCTTTATGCCCTTCATTCACTTTTGTTTATACCACTGGCATGTGTAGCAAAGTGTCATTCTCGCAGTGGAGCGTGCTCTCTTCGTAGACTCTAAACTGTCACTGTGGCTTGGCCGTACTAAAACCACCGGAGCTGACGGGCTTTAGGGCATCGCGTCCGATGTCTTAACAGAACCTAACGCCGTGTTACATCTGTACCGTGTGTCATCTTGCATTTGTGTCTGTTCACTTGTTTGCTGCATGCCCTTTTGATTTATGCCATCCCATTTTTCTTCTTTCTTGCAGATTGTCAGATTCTTAAGTGGGCCAGTCTAGCTGGAGTCTGGACTGGATGCTGGGGGTGTCTAGTAATAATGACATGGGAACTTTTCTATTTCCAGAACAGCAAAAAAAAAAATAAATAAATAAAAAAAGAGAAAAATCTGTTGATAAAGAAAAAAAAAAATTACACAAAAACACCAATTGTGCTTTCTTGTAAATGCCACCAATTTAACATTTTTTTGGTAACCATGATATTCAGTTTAATCACAATGGCAGCCATGTTGACATGCGTTTACCATGTAATCGAGGGACAAGCTTTCTTCTCATAATTTCCTTAAATCTGGCCTTTATTGAACAGTCCATTGTGTTATTCAGTGGGATTTTAAATGCATTTTAGTTTCCTAACTTGTATTTATTTTCTGTTCTATATCTGAGTTAGATGGGATGATGTGTTGATCTTGCCAGATATAAGAAACGTATATAAAGCTGCATATTTTATTATCTAGAGATATTTATGAGAAGTTCTGTATGTTACATCCCTTTTGAGTTTGATCGAGCTGGCTGTTAAGGTGGTTGTCTTGAATGTACATACTTTTTTATCATGTACAGCGGTTGTAAGATATATCTAACTCTGTGTTTGTTTGAATGTTTTTAAAAGAATTATGAAGCAAATCATTTTAGATAGTATTATTTTATGAGACTAAAAATGTACTACCAAGAGCGAGGAATGTGAGCTCATCCTGTTCCTCGCTTCACAAAGTAACCTCAGTTTGTAGTTGTGGAAGATTTCCTTCACCAATAAAGGCATTCCCAGTGAATTACTCCAACATGGCTGCAGGATCCTCTGCCGACCTCTTTGCATCCTGTGTGTCTGTTTTTTTTTGTTTTTTTTGTCGAGATGTCACAACCGTAAACAAAAGAGAAAAACTGCGAAGGGCTCTCAACTTTCCCCCCCCCCTCTCTCCGCATTCTGTAGGTCTCATAACAACAAGCTACAATGTTCGTCAGCCTCTTAGAACTCAAAACAAAATGCTCAGACAAAATGCACTTGCCAAGAATATGGCTTTTCTGAACTGTAACTCTGTGACCGACTCTGCCTCATCCTGTGTTTGGGATCGGCTCCTTCCCCCCCTCCCCCCTTCCCCCCTCCCTCCCTCCCTCCCCTCCCTTCCCTGTCGGTGCAACCAGCACTGCTGCTTTCACAGAGCTGTTCAGGCAGAGCTGGCCATTTCAGCTCTAAGGGACCTTTTTTTGTTTTGTTGGACCTGTCTTCATCAGTGGGACTGTACTGAGGAGTGTGAGCGACTGAGGCATTTCAGAAGAAAAGTTTACCTCGGAGGAAAAGACTCTTAAGGAGCTCTCATATTTCCATGTTTATTTTTTGATCTCAGTCTTTTTCTTTTTTTTTTCTTTCTTGTTTTAAAAAAAAAAAAAAAAAAAAAAAAAACCTCAGGCCATCCTTGTGGTCATGTCCAATAAGAAATAGGAATTGAAGTACTGACATACAATGTCTGAGTTAAACTGAGCATAATGTATCGAGCGTTTTCGGATATCGCAGTGGAACTTTTTTTTTTTTTTTTTCTTCCTCCCATTTCCACTCATTGTTTAGTCTGAAGTGGCATGAAAGAGAGTTGTACTAAATATCTGGACCCCAGTAGTCTGCTTGGTTAAACTTCTATAACCTCCTGAAAATACAGTAATAAGCTATTGTAAATGGATTGCTCCGCAGCAGTGACTGACTGAGAAGGATGAAGCAACACATTTGAAGGCTCCTGCCCTGTTTGTAAAACAAAAAAAATTTGTCAGATTTCGACCTGATTTCTTTTTCTTTTTTTGTATTACATCTGAAGAAATATTGATGTATATGGAACTTAATAAAAACAAAAAGACTGATTTCTTCCCCGTGTGTTTGTGGCAGGCGGTGGTGACATGGGAGCGTTGACATCTATATGAATGTTTTTAAATGCTTTAGCATAAGACAGCTTTGTGTGTAGGCCTGCAGAGCAGCTCAATACTTTTTATATATATATATATATATATATATATATATATTAAAAAAAAGCAGGGACAGAATGAAACTGATTATATTAATTAAAATGAAAAATAAGCAACTGGACAATTATTAGAGTTTATAATGTCTTTCTTGAGTCTGTCATTTGAAGAAATGCATATAATATTGGATATGAAATGAAAAGCGTCTGAAATGTGGGACATTGTTCTTGACGTTTCCCTTTCCTTTAACAACCGTTACATTATTCGGATGAGCTGATACAAATAAAACCATGTCTGGAGAAAGATATATTTATTTGCAAATATTCGATTTCAGATGTGAAAACAATGGTCATGGAAAAAGACACGTCTTCTTTACGTTTAATTGTTGCATGATTTTGAACTGGACACGTTTTTTAATGGTTCAATCACACCGAGACCGGAATGCACCGACCCGGGACCAGCTCACTCCTCGCAAACGTCTCCTAACAAAACCAAAGACGGCAAAGAACCGACCCGGAGTCAGATTCAACGGAGAAGCGTTCACGCTCGAGGAGATATCGCGATGGTCACGCGCGGTACGACATTTCCGGTGTGCTGTGTGATGTTTTGAAACGGGCCAATGAACGGAGGCGGCTGGATGCGCTCGCTCGAACGGACCAATCAGGAGGCTCTGTGGCAGGAATTTAAAGGTCTGTGCGGCACTTTCTGTATACCAGAACATTTTGCGCGAGGACTAGGTAAGCGCGTGTCGACCGCTCGTGTCGTCGTATTCAAAGGCATGTGTTGTATATTAGGTAAAATTAGTCTGTCGTGGTTTTCTTACTGTATTTCCGACTCTCGCGAGCTGTCAGGAGGCTGTAACGTCTAACCGACGGTCGGCTCAGAGTGACGCGTTTGTCATTGGTGCTCACGAGGCGGCTCAGAGCACTTTGTACCCGCTAACCCTTCTTTTAAACCTCTGTCTGCAGGAATAACTCCACAAAACGCAAGTATTTTCTGCTCCTTCGTCTCCTCGCCACTTGAAAAAAATGTCCGAGAACGTTGAACGTCTGAACAAGTTCAAGAACAAAGGCAAAGATGCCAATGTGAGTACTCAAAACGACATGTTTAGCCTCATATGGGCGTCGTTATCCGCGAGTTGCGGTTTAATATAAAATGTGACTTGACTTCCAACGCCCGCAGGAGCTTCGCCGCAGGAGGGTGGAGGTGAACGTGGAGCTCCGCAAGTCGAAGAAAGATGATCAGATGTTCAAAAGGAGGAATGTGTCTGCGTTTCCTGACGAGGCGACTTCTCCCCTTCAGGAAAGGACTCAGAACTGCCTGGTATGCTTTTTTACATTTTTTTCAATCAATATCAATTCTTTAAATTCAAGTAGATGTTTTAATCTATTGTTCCTTCTTGTTTTGCACGAATGAAATGCTTTTTATATATAAAAGGTGGTGACTACTTGTACCACTTTCATCTCAAAGTACTGTAGCCACAAATGTAAAGTGTTTTTGTTACTGAATTGAGACATTTTATCTTTACATAGAGTACAAAATTAAGTAGGAGGAGCCAGTGTAAAAACCCCACCCTTGCTTTACTTTAGTTAAACCAACTCCTTTCAGACAGTCCTAATAAAAGTAAAAAATTCATAAAGCTAGCAGGAATATTGCACCTGTACAGCCATTCATGTTCACTTCCTCCTGTGTGTATACTTTTTTTCTTTTTCAAATCATAACTCATTTTGTGTGACCTTTTGGCAGACCGCCAGACAATGGACAGTTGAAGAGATTCTCTTGGGAGTGATCAGCAGCAACGTTGAGTCCCAGCTCCAGGCTACACAGGCCGCCAGGTTAATAATTCATTTTAAATATCACAATCAAAACTACCAACTTCTTCTGCGATGACTTCCTTTAACCGTACTGTCCTGAATGCAGGAAGCTCCTGTCTCGTGACAAGAACCCCCCCATTAACCAGATGATCGGCGCCGGCCTGATCCCTAAGTTCGTCGCCTTCCTGGGTCTGGTCGACTGTCCTCCCATCCAGTTTGAGGCCTCGTGGGCTCTGACCAACATTGCCTCTGGGACGTGTGAGCAGACTGCTGCCGTTGTCGAGAGCGGGGCCATCCCTGCCTTCATCAGCCTGGTCACGTCGCCCCACCAGCACATCAGCGAGCAAGCGGTGTGGGCCCTCGGAAACATTGCTGGTAAATGGTGGCATTTATTTACTTTTTTTTATTATTAAATTACTTTTGTCTGAACTTTCTCATCACTGTTTGGTTCCAAGCAAAGTCATATTTTATTTTTTATTTTTTAGGTGATGGATCGGCTCTTAGAGACCGGGTCATTAAACATGGCGCTGTGGCCCCTCTGCTCAGTCTGCTGGCAGTCCCTGACCTGTCTGTATTTACTGTAAGTATTCTCTTCACCCACTAGGGGGTGCTCTAACTCAACCATATTGCTGCCTCTTGTCAAACTAACGCCTGCCCTCTCTTTTACTGGATTTCTTTGCAGACCGGCTACATGAGAAATGTCACATGGACGCTGTCTAACCTCTGCCGCAACAAGAACCCCTCCCCGCCTATGGTGGCGGTCCAACAGATCCTACCCGTTCTAGTTCGTCTATTACACCATGAGGACCATGAGGTGTTGGCTGATGCGTGTTGGGCTGTCTCATACCTGACCGACGGCTCGAACGACCGCATCGAGGTGATGGTCCAGACCGGCCTAATTCCTCGCCTGGTGATGCTGCTTGGCTTTGAAGAGCTGCCCGTCATTGTACGTATATAATCCTGCACGTTCCTCCAGTGTGTACGTCTGTGCATGCAGTCTGGCACGTTGTTCCAGCACCCTGAGGCCAACGCCTCAGGTTCTCACAGGGCGTAGAATGACCCCTGCCCTTCCCCTCAGACCCCAGCGCTGCGTGCCATCGGCAACATCGTGACCGGCACGGATGAGCAGACCCAGGCGGTGCTGAATTCCGGGGCCCTGACTATGTTCTCCCGGCTGCTGCGCCACAAAAAGGCCAACATTCAGAAGGAGGCAGCCTGGACGCTGTCCAACATCACAGCAGGGAAGAACACCCAAATCCAGGAGGTCATCGACGCAGGCCTTGTTCCGTCCCTGGTCAATACGCTTGTGCAGGTATGTTCTTACCCGTTGGATTTGTTTCACTAATGAAAGAATATAATTTAAGAGTACGCTGCTCTCAGATTGGTCTTTTCTCAACTTCTAAGGTCATGTCTATGTGGCTAATCATTCCCTTTTTTTCTCTGCAGGGTGACTACAAAACTCAGAAGGAGGCTGTGTGGGCCATTACAAACTTCACCAGTGGGGGCACTGTTGCGCAGGTAGTTTACCTTGTACAAGAAAATGTGCTTGAGCCTCTTCTGAACCTGCTCTCCTCGAAGGACAGCAAAATAGTCCTCGTCATCTTGGATGCCATTACCAATATCTTCATGGTGAGTGTTTTTCATGGAGGAATAGATGTGCGTTATCAGTTTTGCCGGATCTGATAAGTCCATCATTGGAGGTGACGAGATCGCTGTGAAATGCTTCAACTTCTGTGTGTCTTCCTACCAGGCCGGGGATAAAATTGGAGAGTCAGACAAACTGAGTCTAATGGTGGAAGAATGCGGCGGACTGGACAAGATTGAGGCTCTGCAGTCTCATGAGAATGAGTTGATCTACAAAGCATCCCTCAATCTGATTGAGAAATACTTCTCTGACGAGGTATGTGTCTTTTAAGATGTTTGAACAATATTTTTTATTTAATATATTGTTACCAGGTTTAATTTCTTTATTTTTATATATATATATTTCTAAAAATGTTTCTCCTTTTTTCAAAAGGAGGAGGTGGTGCAGAGTGTCGTCCCAGAAGCAACCGATGACGGTTATGCGTTCCATATCAGTGAAAACGAGAACACTTTCAATTTCTAGATACTGTCTAATACCTCTACTCTATACTTTACTGTCTCCTCCTTGCTACCGTTTGTCCTTTTGTTCATGTAATTGTGGCTTTTCTTTGTATGTATTGTACATACTGTTTTATTATGAGAAAAACATGATTGTAAATAAAGTTATCAGATCATGTGTTGGGGTTTTGAGATTTCTTTTCTCGCTGTCAAGTTTGTTTGTTTTTTACTTTTGTTTTGGTCCAAGTGAACTTGTGTCTTGATATTTTACTAAAAGTGATGTTTAAATAGTTTTTCTGAGTGAGTTGTGTGAAGAGTTGATCCCAGTCATCAGTGACGCTTGCTCATCCCAACTCTGTTCTGTCATCTGTTCACCAAACTGGATTTTTGGACTCCAGTAACAGTATTAAGAAAAAAAAAAAAAGTTAATTCAGCTTGCTACCTTAGTGTACTTTCATGCTTGAGACCAGCAATAACGCCACAGATTTGTCTTACAATAGTTTGACTTTATGGGGGGAAATGCACTTCACTGAAATTACTGCCATTAGTCAAATAGTCTGGCACAGAAACCCCTGCAACACTTTAAAAAAAAAGGAAAAAAAAAAAAAATTCCCTAAACCTGGCTCAACTTTGCTGCAATGCAAAGCAAACGCATGACATTTGCAAATGTCATCCTCGCAATGCTCCTGGTAGATTATTTGTAACATGACCGGTATGCTTTAACTCCGTTGTCAGTATTGAGGTCCCGGTCTGCTGTGGGGGGGGGAAGCCATATTGCAATCTGAATTATTGCTTGAATTTCCTTAAAACTATGAAGAGCGCACTACTGTGACTGTGTGTATGTATGTGTATATATATATATATGTGTATATATATATGTGTATATGTGTGTATATATATGTGTGTGTGTGTATGGATGGTGCCAGACTTGTCTAGATTGTGGCTACGCCCCTGTTAAAAGTAATTGTCAAACACTAGTAGCTGCGTTTACTTAAGCCATCAAAGTAAAGAAAAAATATATAAATTGGGACAGCTCATCACCAACACACACTGGGGCCAGTGTGTGTGTGTTACAGCGAGGTGCCACATGTTGGAGCCCCCCCCAAAGTGATGTTGTCGTCACCGGGCAGCTCCCAGCAGCAGCCTCCTCCTGAAGCGGGATCCACACCGGAGGGCTCAACAGTTCAACTCTCGGCGAGCGGCGAGGAGGACCGAGGCTGCTCCCGAAGATGTGAAGACCAAACCCCGCGTTACTGCGTCGCCACAGTTGCTCGTTCACGCGCTCCACCACCGGGGAGAAGTCGGTCGTAGTAAATGCACTTTGCAGCACTCATTTTTTTTTCTTTTTTTTTCGTGTGTAATTTTCTCGCGTTTGTGAGCGATCGCGATGGCAGTTCAGTTCACATCCGGGCCACAATGCCTTGACTCCATTATTGTCTAAAGCTGGCGGAGAGGTTGATGAACCTTGTTATTTTAATTTTTTTACAGTTAACGACACGTTTTTTGTATCGCGAGTAGTGAAGGCTGGACCCAAGAGGAGATGTCTAACCAAGGAGTCCGGCGGAACGGCCCCGTGAAGCTGCGATTAACAGGTAGCGACGCTTTTAAATCCCCCAAATGTATCCCTACACACACACACACACACACACACACACACACACACACACTAGCGAGGGGCTCCGTGTATGTGCTGGATGGCAACCGTTCCCATGGGCCACGGAGCTGGCTCACCGCCGGTTCTTTCCCCGGGGTTTCCACGGGTTTGTTAAGGGTTACGGTGCATTTTAAATATGTTGTTTTCACGGTGTTGGCTAACATTGTAAAGTTTGACTGAGTATATGTGGCTGAATTCGGATATTATTGTTCTGGGAACCACTGTGACTGTCACCAGACATAACACGGGTCCCGGTCTGTTGTAGCTCATGTATTGTGCGCTGCTCTGCCATTCAGCGGGTTTCTCGCCTCAGAACGTGCGATGACGTCTCGCGTGTCAACGTAACCTGCATCACGTACACCTCTGCGACGTAAGAGGGCCACCTAACTGACGTTACGTTACCCCTCTGCGACGATAGAGGGCCACCTAACTGACGTTGCGTTACCCCTGTTCGACGTAAGAGTACCACCTAACTGACGTTGCGTTACCCCTGTTCGACGTAAGAGTACCACCTAACTGACGTTGCGTTACCCCTGTTCGACGTAAGAGTACTACCTAACTGACGTTACGTTACCCCTCTGCGACGTAAGAGTACCACCTAACTGAAGTTACCCCTCTGCTCATGAAGTTGGCTTTAGCCGACGTTAGCTTAGCTTATAATGGAGCCTTGATGCCTGGACCATCCTCAGTGGAGGTGACAGCCTGCTCCACAGGTCATAAGGCTGCAACTGCCTATGAACAGTGAGCAGAGTCCCACAGCTGCCTACAGGCAGGCAGGCAGACATGCAGACAGACAGGCAGCTGCCTCCTTTGATTGTTATTGTGGTTAAAACAGGTCCCCGTTGAGTTGTAACATTGTTGCTGCAGTGTAACTACATCCTCTTTAAGAAGCATTCTGTTCTGAGCTCAGACTCCACCAACATTACAGCATTACGCTCTCTCCCCTCAGCTGTTTGGTTTGTGCCTTTTTTAACAAAAACAGCAGAAAGGTTTACATGAGAGCTCACTGTTTTGACTGGGAGGAGAGGCCCGACAGCTGCACTCTTTTTTTGATGTGCGTCCAGGGGTTTGACCTGAAACAAAGATTCAATGGCAGTCTCTTCTATCAGGAGTGCCCAAATAAAATATTTGAGCTGGTGCTGTTTCTGATGGGAATAAGTGGGAGCGACAAGGAGGGATTTTAATGAGCTGGAGATGCAAGATGGCCAAGATCATCAAGCTCTGAGCTACATTCATTTTTTTATAGTTGTCAGAAGTCATTCACAGGTCAATATGGAATGAGAAGCATTGTATGCAAAAAGTAGGTTCCCAGCATTCATAAAAGCACGTATACACTTACATATATATATATATATATATATATATATATATATATATATATATATATAAAAGAGTATGAGTAAGTTGGAAAAGAACAAAAGGTATGCGCAATGCTTTCATGTTGAAATCTAGAGTCTGTTAGTTTGTCACTGCAGCTTGAGAGACGGACCGCCGAGGTCTCCTGGTGGAATGCTGGGAATGTGAGTCCACACTGTGACAAATAGCGAGAGCAGGACCTCACAGACCACCTCTCCTCCTGACGCTGAGCGATACGGCACGCCCCCCCTCCAGGCTAAATATCATCCCCCCCTTTAAAGTATAATATTATTCCTCCCCTTTGCATGATTCTCTGTCTGTATATCTATCAGAGGACTTGTATTTCTTTCATAAATGATGTAATACTGTGCCATGTCGTCCCCCTTCTTACTGTTGCCGAAGAGGCCAGCGCGGGAAAGGAAGCTCCGTAGGATGGACGACCCAAGTGCACACTTCTCGCAGAGAGACTTCACTACCCGCCGTCATTACGTGTTTCTTTGTTTAGCACTTGCACAGCTGTGTATACGGGGCTGATTAGCCTGCCGCACGGGGAGCAATGGGCCCGGAGAGTGTCGTTGCGACGTTGTAGCTGCAAGTCGTCATCCGCAGTCGGGTAGATCTTTTGACACACGGCTGCAGATGAATCTGTTTCCTGGCAGGTTGTGAACGACGGGCTGCTACATTTAAACAGGCCCGTAGCTGTTTGTGCTGTAGGCGTCTCTCCTTGCTTACAACACCCCACTCCCCACAACCCCCTTGTCCATTTGAACCAGATGTTGCAGATGTTTGCCATCTATTAAAACGGGGGGGAAAAAAATATGGCAAGCGAGCTGCTAAAACTAACACTCGGGGTGAGAATTGCCCCTTGACAATGCGGGACATGTTTCCATTATGCTCTACAGCTGATCACTCCTAAAAAATACTGTGACAAACACACACACACACACACACACACACACACACACATACACAAGCGTGGCTCTAGTGGCACAACACTGCGTGATCCGCCCGGCCATGGATCGCATCGTTCGCACCGCTTTTCGTGCAGCAGTAAGTTTAATGACGCACGGCTGAACGCCGAGTCACAGAGTTCCCCACCGAAACGGGAATGCGTCTTTTCAACCCGTCTGTGACTCACACGCCGTCTTGTCACGTAGAAGTGAAATCAGACTCCTTAAAGAAGAAAAATCTGTGAGAGTCATCGACGTTCTGTCTTTAGCCCCTTTTGCATACATTTTTCCGCCCAGAAAGACGTGCAAACGGAATAATAAATGATCTGAAGTCTGATTGATTTCCTGCTCCGATTCCGATTCTTGACGTTTATTGCCCTTTTCGTGTCTCAGCCTTAGAGTTTACATGTGACTTGTTAAGCATATGGTTTGCTCGTCTGAATTCTTTGGCGCGCTGCGGACCAACGAAGGGAGCTATCTCAGTGGGATTCCCTAGAATTCTCCATTCGCATTCCCACCTCTTCCTCTCTGAGTCACCCCTGTTCTTTCCGACCCGTCCAAAAGCAGACGAGTCCAAAGCATATTCCGCTCCCACCCTCACTAACCGAGCTCACCGATCCTTCTTACTGTCCGATGCGCTCTCTGTGTGGGTCGTTGTCGTTCTTCCCAGTTCATCAGCTGCTGTTGCAAATGAACAGGATTCTCCAAATTGGAGGGCCGGCGCTTTTTATATTTGATGAAATAGTTGCAAATCGTCCCTGTTCCCTTCCCCCCCTGTAGGAGAACTGGCGGTTGAATGGACACAGATGCTGCTTGAGAATGTAGTATAAAAGCTGACTTATTTTGAAGATGCAACAAAGGCCCTGGGGTTTCACACTGGCCCTCTGTGCAACCTTGAGTGAAAGGCTTTGGGCTCTCCCCTTTTTTTGAGCGCGAGTCCTCGCTTTTTCAATGCAGCTTAGTCTGACTGTAGTCTACAGATTGGGGGCGGGGGGGTGGGGGGGGGTGTCTTTGGGGGATTGAAGAAGAAACCCCCCACAGCTGTGTGTAGATGGGGCTGTGGAGGCACAGGGCCTGGTGATCAAGACCGTTTTAATGTGGTCTGAGCCGGCTCTTGGTACCTTCATGTGGTCTCAGTCAGAGCCGTGTTCACCACGTGGCTGCATGGAAGTGATTTGGGCTTCATCTGGGTGTTCAGACAGGATACATGGTAAATACACAGTGATTAGCTGCATGTGGTTGACCGGTTGGCCCTACTTGGCTCATCATGGACTTGCATTTTGAGCAAACCTTTTTTTTTTTTTTAAAGTTTCGCTTCAACAAGACGTGGAAAGAAAACCAAATGCAACGGCGGCAAAAGACCAGAAAAAGAAAAAGAAACCGGGGGGGCGGGGATCGAAGGGTGAACGTAACAAGCAATCACTGCACGTCATTTGTAAACATTTTCCTTCCCCGCGCTGAGAGCCTCCCCCGTAATTTCAAATTGTTCCATCAATTAATTGACTGGCTGGGAGTTGGCTTTCCTGTTGGTTCAGCTGCTCTCCAATGAGGACAAAGCCGTGTGCGGTTTCTCTGCCCTCAACCGCCGCCAGCAACGGCCCCGAGGAGACCAGATGTAGCAGTGTGGGGTGGGGGGGAGCGGGCACCTTCTCAGAGAGGAAGTGCTCCGCGGACCCGAACACTTGTCCAAACGTCACCCCTGACAGGTGGGGAGCAGAACCGCCCAGGAACCAACCGACCCCCCACCCCCTTTTTTTTTTTTTTTTTGAGGTTCCCCTGTAATAATAACGTGAAGAATTGCTGTGACTGCGCAGGACATGAGGCGTCTCGTGTGTTGCTCTGTCCCGTCACTGTATGGTAACAGCGTGCCGAGGGGCCTCGGTTTGTGGGCGGCATGCGTGGTTTGGGGAGATTGGCTCTTCCTGCCGAGCGGAGCATCGTGGCTTCAGAGTGGCTGCTTTGTAACATTAACAACAGATCATATTTTCCCATGTCCGCACATCCTGTTTCACTTGGAGCCGGAGAGAACAGAGAGAGCGACCTGCCTCTCCGTCTACACTCGACTGTCCTACAGCAGGGTCTCCCAGCCAGGGCCACTTGTGCCCAGGGGGTATTCCTGCAGTTTGCCAGGGGATACATGGAGAGATTGTAGCTCAAATCATTTTGAACCCCCGGCCCCCAGTTTATCCACATTTTGAGTCAATAATGGCTAATGGTTGAAGTAGTTAGCTTAAAATAATGAATAATTCAGAACTCCAGACTGCAGATATGAAGCTTTCTATGCTTGTGATGAGTTTTCTATTGCACGTGTAATGGTTTTGACGGTTTTGCACGGGTTTCTGGCAGGGTTGTGATTTGGGCTGTTTTTTTTATTGAATTTGGCGGGTTCTAAGATCCACTTAGCTGTTACCGTGTTCCAAAAATGAAGCGGTCTGTGGCTGATTATTCTATAAAGAGGAGGAAGAGGAGGAGGAGGCTGGTGGTAATGAAGACACAACGAGAGGTTCTGACTCACGAGCCACTGATGATGACGGTGACTGAACCGGTGTCATAGATTAATACCAGTGGTGGAAGAAGTATGAAGCTATTTAAATTAAGTCAAATTACTAATACCAAGATTTACTTAAAAAACACTCTTACAAGTAAGTGTATAATCAAGAAAATGTACTTTAAGAAAATAAAAGTATTCACTGTGCAGTAGAATGTGCTCTTATGTTGTTACAGTATTATATATTATACGATTATTAATATTATTATTATTGTAGTAATTAGTAAAAAAAAGTTATATTGTAGCCTGCTGCGATAGAGCTAATTTTATTTATTTTTAATACTGTTTTATTGTATAACAATGTGTTGTATTTCAACTCATTATAAATAAATTTAAATGAAAAAGTCCAACATTTGTTCCGTTGTTTCCACCCTCCCGGTGCAACGGAACGCATCCTCTATTTTTTAATCAGCATTTTTGGAGTCGGCACGCTGGAAGCCACGGTTCACAACAGTTCCTAAAGAATTTAAATGAGCGTGTCGTATTCATCCAGGATGAGTCACGAGACTTTACATCTCAGCTCGGGATCTACACACCGGGGCCGTGTTGCATGCTTGCACTGGCCTCCGGTAGCACTGTCGGAAGGGGGAAAGAGTGCAGACGGGGTCTTTGGCCCTGGAGAAGTGCTAATCCTCCTGGGTGGTTTGGGAAAGACCTTCTTCAAAGGCCTGCTCTGTTAACCTGGCTGTGGTGGTTAATGGGTCAAAACTGGATTAGCGGTGAGTGTGAGGGAGGGGGGGCTCATTCTTGTCCGCGGGCTGTTATCCTATCACTCCTGCCTGGCTGTTCTCCATGTGGCCCCAGCCCCTTCTTATTTCTTGCCTATTTCCCAAAACTAGTGCTCCCTTTGAAGTTCGAAACTCCACTTGAGGGTACTTTTTATCAGCGCATGCATATCCGATGTCGGGCTAGAACCCTATTAGTCTGCAGAAAACTGAGGGCATCTAGAGTCAGTCTGGATTGCATGATATGAAGAAAACATGCAGTGTGTGATAGTGTGAACGCCGCATATGTGAAACGCTTCTATAAAGCTTTCCGGGGCTCCAGAGGGGGTTGTTGCGCAAAGTCTGCTAAATGTTCTCCAATGATGTCACTTGAGTCGGCGTCTGTTGGGGCTGAAGACCACGGCGTTCCCAAGCGCCTATTTTTCAGGGCTGCACCTCTGAGATAACCATAGTTCATCTTTCGGGAAGCTGCAGTGCATGTCACGTGACGAGGACCGTCCACTCCCAACTGGCAGATATCTTTTTCTGTTTTCCATAAATATCAGACGACGGCGAACACACAAAGGAAAATTGAATTGATTTTGTGCAGGACCACCCGGAGCTCTAGCATCTCTTCCAGGTCATCTTTCCTTGCTTTACCCCCCTCCCCCTTGCCGTCCCAACAAAGTCCCAACAACCGGGTGAAAAGGTCAGCTGAACTTACAAAAACACATCAGTTCGCATGCGGCACTTTGGATAAATGGATGACGCCCGGCGTTCTCCGGGCGTTTTTAGACACAAAAATGTGAACGACCCCTGAAAAAGTGAGCTCCTCAGACCTCTGTGGCCTCCTCTTCATCTCCGCTTGAGCCTAGAGACTCGAGGCCAGTAGCCTAACACACACGAATCCCAACCCGAGTTGCACCGTGGTTGACGTAGGCGCAAGATGACGAATGTGTGAAATAACGCTGCACAGACTTTGACGCTGTCCATTATGAGTTTGACATGTTGGAGGAGCTTAATGCTCCTAGTTCACACTGCTGTGCTGGTATGACAGAGCCATTATTTAATAATATTTTTATCACTATCAATGTTACTCCTCCGGAAGGTTACGGTGGAGCAGTCTGCTAGGAGAGGCCCCTCCTGTCCCGTTCCACGTTTGAGCCGTGATTCAAGCTCTGGCAATCAGGCGTGGTTCGTTCGTTCGTTCGTTCGTTCGTTCGTTCGTTCGTTCGTTCGTTCGTTCGTTCGTAGGGATGTCTGTGATTATTATTCTTGTCATCATCATCTCTCAGCAGTGTATCCCTGTGAGATCCCTCAGCAAGAGTCTCATTAGCGCTGACAAATGTCCACACATGCAACGGTCAGTTCATTTCCCCCAGAAACGGGGGGGAGGGGGGAGGGGGCGGAGGCAGGGTGGCCAGAGCGTTCCTGCCCAGCTGTCTGATGATGAAGGGACGGTAACCTGAGAATAATTCTCAAACGTGAGGCTTTAAACCTGGACGGACACGGGTTGATACAATTAACTCTGACTAACCTCAAGCAGATGGGGGTGGGGAGGCTCTCAAGTCTCCAGGGGGGCTGGTGCGAAAGCCGCAAGACGCCAACAGCTGACCGAAAGGCGTCCGTCCGTGCCTCGGCCTGACGTTTGAGCCCCTTCAGTCCTCCGAGGAGACGGGATCAGAAGATGTTTACATTCACACCGGATCACATTTCAAATGGCACCTCTGCCGAAGTCAGACAAATACACCACAGGACATTCCTGCGCAGTAAAAAACGTGATAGTTCAACATTGGGCTTTATGCTCCCTAACGCTCTTGGACCAAAGAATCCCAAATATGTACGGAGGCCCGTGGGTAGACCCGATCCATTGTTAGCAGGATATTCATGAGGAGCCGATCAAGTCCATTAGAGTGAGTGCCAAATGCCAGATGATTCAGCTCTCAGGCAGATGCTGCAGAAGCTGCCGACCGTCTCATGTTGGGAATGTTCAGAAGTGTGGCCTAACGTCTACTCTCGCTCAGCTTATTATTATAGGCACACCACGCGATGTACCAATTAACCGTCCAGAGCTCAAGGCCACAACAGTCTCCGAGTGAGGATGAATCTTTATGTTGCCCTGGTTTCCCACACCTGAATGACATCATTGTTTGGGCTCTGGATGAATTAAGAAACGAAGCTCAGGCTTGTGTTGGTCACATGTAGCATTCTCCTCACGTCCGTATTTTTTACCTCTGAAAGGTTTTACGCGTCATTACGGCGTTTGGCGGATTCCCCAAAGTTTGATTGCAATTTGTCTGATGCACATGTTTTTAAAATAACCTCAGGAGAACGGGCCTTCATTTGACACGCCCGAGCTCTGAGGGATGATTTCATCGAAAGCTGAGCTAAATTTGGGTTCAGGCACGAGGGCGCATGTCCTCCAGACGCGTTGTCATCTAATTTAAACATGAGCGGCAGAACACGGAAAATAGTGAAGGAAAGCTTGTGGGTATAAAGGCTCGATCTTGTATGTACCTGGACAGCCACCAGGCTTTCAATGCATAGTCCAGAACTACAGTTTTGATAATCAGTTCATAGTTTTTCAAGCAAAAAAAAAAAGTGAAGAAAAGAGGCCAAACATTTCTCAGCTCACATGATGATTTCCTTTGACATATATCCTTTTGGATTTTGGACATTTGGTGGAGTTTCAGACATTTCGAGATGTCTTTGCAGTTGGGATGGATAGAATTAACAATTAATCAAAATGAATATAATCCGCAGATCATTTTTAAAGTAAATGATCTGCAGTGGCAGCCCTACTCTCAAGACATAGTGGCAGACAGCCGTGCCGCGATCTCCGATTACGACAGGATTACTGTCCTGATTCTGAAAAGGCGAAGGGTCCTCTCAGTCCAACACAGTCACTGGCAACGTACGCCGTATACAAAAAAAAAAAAGGGGAAAATACGACCGGGTGGTAATGATGTAACTCTGCTCCGAGATGAAGTTGTGAAATCATTCCTAGAAACTGAAAACTCCCCAGGATTGGGAGAGGGGGGGGGGGACAGGGTGGGGGGGTTCAAAGTGGCTAAGCAAGGCGGTATTTCTGGCGTTCACCACGGGCGGTGTGGTGGTCCTCGCCTTCTGCAAAAGCGGTTGGTCCGATCCCAACCCCTCCGCTGCAGAGCTCGGTCCAGGCCCCCGGCTCTCCCTCCATTACATCAGCGAGGGACGAAGCAGCCAAGAAGCTCGGGGAGCCGAGCAGCCACCGAAAACCACTCGGGGTCCCGGGCCAACACTAGTGCAAGCTTGCAGAAGCCTGAAAAGGGCTGCGGCCCCGTTACGACTTCTCACTTAGCTGCTGCAGCGGCGGCGTGGAAGGCTTCACCCGCCCGCAGGACTTCGCAGCGTCGTATCACACCGGGTGGAAAGAGAGGGTGACGTGCTACCGGGGTAACCGGAGTGCCACGAAAAAATAACTTGCCATTGTGGCACGGTTTCCCACTATTTGTTTGAGCCCAAAATAGTCGGGGTGGACTCCTCTATTATGCAATTACTGTGGAGCGTATCGCGGAGGGAAAAGGTGACGTGAGATGGATTAAATGTTCCCACACCAACGGTGTTGCCAGCCTCTTTCCGTTCATGTGTGAATGTGTGTGGTGGAGTTTCCCCCATGTAGTCAAACAGGTTGCTTGTTTGTTTGTTTGTTTGTTTGTTTCTGCAGAGGGAGACGAACGCCTCACTTCACCTCAGTCGGAGAATTAGTTACAAGCGTGCATCTTTGCATCGGCGTCTGTTGTCTTCATTGAGAAGAGCGCTTTAGTTAGAAAAGCTTCCAGCACCAACAGTCCAAAGCTGAAAATGAATTCAAATCGGCAAATATTGAATTTGAAGAAATTGGTACCAGATCATTTTTGGGAATAAAAAAAACACCTAAAATACAAGTAATCGATTATCAAAATAATTGTGGTTCAGCTTATCGATTAATCGCCTAATCGTTGCAGCTCTAATCTTGTTTGCATCAGATTATACTGCATCATCACCTGGCTGTCCATCCAATCAAGCCTCAGCCTCTAGTCATCTGTCACTCAGCAGCTTTAACTCTTGAACTGTTGGGGTAAAAAAAACAACCTCCGCTGGGTTCCAGCTGCCAACGTTCCGCGTGGTGGAACAGGAATCCTTAAATCCAAACCAACGTCTAATAATCTGCGGGCTTCTAACGCCGCTTCACCCTTCTAACCTCGCCATTCTCGCGAGATCTCTCGTCACGTCTCCAGCAGGTGCTGGTGGTGGATTATGATGTATGGGGGATATATATATATATATATATATATATATATACATGTCTTCTGTCTTCTTTTTCCTTCAAGTCTGCTTCTTTTTTTTTTTTTCCTTCTTCTTTTCTCTTTGTTTCTTCCAGTGCTTCTGGTCACGGTGAGTTGGTGCAACAGATGTCCCCAGACGTCCTGTTACTCGAGTATGTAACAGGAGTCCTGGGAATTGTCTGTGTTTTGCTTTGCGCCATTTAATGCACGTCACAGGGACTATGAGCTTCCTAATACGTTTCGCTGCTGGTTTCCTCTCCACTCGCATTGTGCTTCCTCTCGCTCGGGGCACGTGTGGGAAGGAGATGGAGCATGTCTTTGAATGCCTCTGTCGTTTTTTTTTTTTTTAAACATGGAAAGCAGGGATCAAGCTATATATATATATATATATATATATATATATATATATTTTTTTTTTTTTTTAGTTTTTCCCCTTCTGCTTTTTGAAGTGTTCCTTTTCTGTTTTCCTCTCGCTATAAAAATGATGCACAAGGAGATTTCATTACTCTTTTTTTCCCTTTCTAATTTTATAAATCCTGGAAATTGCATGTCTGTTTAGAGGTTTAGAAGATTTTCCTGGCAGTTGGTAGTTCCATGATCACTCTGCCACCAGGGACTCTAATATCTGTATTTTGTGACCAGAAGGAATCTTATCAGACTTTCATATTGCATAAGTGAATTTGCTGAGATATGAAAGCCAGAGATGGGATATTTTCTCGGTGTCTACAAGTCAATTTGCCTTAACCACATTTCCACGGTTAGCCTGCAGCCCGTGAAGAGTTGGCCTCTTCTGAAATTCTACCCGGCTTCCTCGCTCCATTCTGCCTGACTGCAGTTCAGGGCTGAAGTTAAGTGATGTCGCCAGGTCTTTTTAAAAAGTAACCCACTTTAGTCGTGAATAGGACGGCTCTGGCTGTGAATGGGTGGTGTGGTTGCCTCTGTGGCCAACGCACCGGACCTGCCCGTAAAGCATTTAATTCAGGGATCGTCTACACGGGGTCTGCACAACAAAGTTCCTGCAGGAGATGGTTCCAGGTGTCCCTGCTCCCTGCTACTTTCAAATGACCATTGGGGCAGAGTTTGTAGGGCTGGCTGGCCTACATTGGTCAAACACAGATGAGCAAAAGGGACTTTTAGCTCCTGGTTTAGTTCGTCGGGCTCAGTAGCTCCTGGGGTGTTTGGTAGAAAACGCGCCATTGGTCAGTCTCAGAGTTGTTCTTTTAAAAAAAAAAAAAGGCCGTAGAGATTAGCGGGCGACAGCTAGAGAACAGGTTCACCAGCGCAACCATCAGCACTTGTCAGTCATAGTCCCAGTTTTTCTCCCTCCCTTGTAGGTTTTAATTCTCACGGAGGTCGGGGAGGACCGGAGAGAGGAGAGAGGGGAGAGGGGAGGGGGGGAGGAAGCCTTTTGTTTATAGAAGAACAATGCTGCGCATGAGACGGACAGCCCCCGGGCCCGGAGTCAGAACAGGGCAGACAGACGAACAGGCAGACAGAGGAAAGGTTGGGGTCTGGAAGAGTGAGGGGTGGGGGTGGGGGAGGGGTGGGAGGCGGGGGGGTCTACCGTTCCCCGAAGATGTGTCAGACTGTCTGGCGGGTCGGGTCAGCGCACTAGACTGGAGGAACCAGGTGGACAGGAAGGGAGGTTCAGACCGGGGTCAACGCGAGCTAGCGGGGCTGAAGAGATTTGTTTAGGTTCACACGCAGTTGTGATTCCACGTAACGAGAAGATCGGCTCATATTTTGAAACCCCCTCTCCTCCCTCTTATTAGGCTGCGCTTCCAGACAGATTTTGACTTTGGATGGTGATGGTGTAACATTAGCAGGCGAGTTGTCTCTGTTCCCACACCCCCCCCATTTCCTCCACCTCGTAGGCCCCAGTGTAACGGGTAACCTCAGAGCAACAGACTACAAACCCTCAATTCCCCCACGCTCTCTCTTTTCTTTTCCCATGCTCCGTGTGTGTGTGTGTGTGTGTGTGTGTGTGTGTGTGTGTGTGTGTGTGTGTGTGTGTGTGTGTGTGTGTGTGTGTGTGTGTGTGTGTGTGTGTGTGAGAGAGAACGCGACTCTTAAAGTGGTCTTACATGTCGGCTCATAGCGGCCGAAAGTAGACCCCCAGTTTTTTCTCGTCTCGTCCAGCGATTGCTACCATGGCGACGCCCCCTTCCCCCCCACTCCACCTCACCCCCCCTAGACGTCACGTGACCTCTCCCTCCCCAGGTGTTTGGCTTGCGTCTGGGCGGGCTTTCATTGATTCGCCTGCACAGTGGGGCTCTTTGTGTGGCGGCCTGTGAGAAACCGGGCCGTCCTCTCCCCACAGGTGGAGCTTTAACTTCACCCCAAAGTGTCTCTCTCGGCCTCGGCCCGCACGGAGCTGCTGCTGCTGCTGCAACTCGGAGGGATTAATTTCTTTTCATAAAGATACAAGGCCGGCAAAGGAAGGAGCCGAGCGATAAATCCAGCTGATAATGAGTGGTGTGAGGCGTTTGTTTAGCTTTCCCTGCTGTCCTCGGGGTGGGGAAAGCAGACTAGTTTGGGCAGTAACGTGGAAAGCCATTATGTGACTAATAAGCTGCAGCCACCGAGAGCTCACACCCACGACACCCCTGCTCCTTCTGTGAGCCGCCAGGTTATATTTCCACTCAGTCACGGACACGTTTGCCAAGTATTTGTTTCATCCAGTGGTCGTGCGTGAGCTGCTGCGTCCTCCTCCGTCGTCTGTGGTCTGATTTTAAACTCACAATACTCACGGAAATAGAAGTGGGCCTTCAGCCCTGAAGGTTATTTGCTCATTTATTAGATGGAGTGAATACTACGAGACTCCTGCTCAAAAGTGTTGTGCGGAAAGATGGACTTTCTGTATAGCTGCTGTATGGAGTAGCGAGACGTATTACTCGTTCACAAAATTCAGTGCGTTTGCCATCAAAAGTCGGCTCTGGTCTAAAATATGGCTGCAAGTAGAGGCTGCTGTCTTTGTTTATTGTCTTCTTTTTTTTTTTTTAAATGTCCGTGGCCGTCTCAGCGCTGCAGTCCCCGGCTGTGTGAGGCAGTGAAGACCGGAATGAGAAACACAGGCGACACAGAGAGACCCTTCTCTCAGCTTCGCCTCGAGACTTGCCGTCGCCATGGCGATGGAGGATTTCAGATGGGCGGAGGTGATGCACGGGGGCCTGGGGGGGGGGGTTATGTGCTGCTTTTTTTCCCGGAGTGTGTGTGTGTGTGTCTGTCTGTGTGCTTTCTCGTGACCGAGGAGGAGAAAGTTTGAAGCCAACCAGGAGTGTAATGATGCAGTCATCTCCCCACTTATTGCAGCTCAACACACTGCTGATGGATCAAACTAATTACTTCTACTGCACGCACAAAATGTGTACTAATTTTAAAGACAATTTAATCACCCAAATGAAAACAGAGTTGAAGGTAATATAAAATTGGAAACTTCACTAGATTCCAGCTGCGATTATGATGACAAATTAGTTTATTGGCGGAAAATAAATCTAAACTAATCTGATGGTCCATTAATCCGTAAAGCCAGACATCTTCCTTCCACTGTGATGATTTGCTACTTTTCTCTCATCTGATAGTAATTTGGATGTCTTAAAGTTGTCCAATGAAACGATTTCTCTACGCTAGTCTCTGGTAAATTATCATTTATATATTTTTGACATCTGACATTTTGTTGACAAAAACGAATCAATTGGTAAACGATTGTTAGTTACAGAGTGGCTAGAAGATCGTAGAGAAGAATGTCATCGATGAGATGAATCTGAGAACTTGACTTTTCCCATCGCCGTTCAAACTACATCTACACTTCCCGCCAAGGATAAAAAAAAAAAAACCACGTCCGTATCGTCACATCTTTGTACTGTTGAGATATCGTGCCGCGATATTAAGTGTGAAAATGGGGGAAATGAGTTTGCGCCCACGTGGTGACTCGACTCGCGCTCTGAACTCGTCCAACCGGCTAACCCCTCACCTCGTGTTCACTCTGGCATCCCGCCACACCGCTTGGTTGCCACGCCCCGAGAGCAGCGCCGTGTACCGCGGAGCCTTGGAACAGCGGCGGTGTGATTCCAGCTGGCGTCTGACATGAGCGTTTAACGGTTTCGAGTTTTCCCATCATTTGTTAGGTGCCGCGGGTGTGTGCTCGTCCGTCACATTGTGGGGTTGACTGTGTGTGTGCGTGCGTGCGTGCGTGCGTGTGTGCGCGCTGACGTATGTGTCTCTCTTCCTTTTTGATGTAGGGGGAGAGAGAGAGCGAGAGTGCGTAATTATACTTGTCGGTGTGTGAGCGTGAGAACAGCGGTCCGGGGTGACCAATAAACCAGCAGATTTACGATGCTGCCCTGTAGGTGCACGCTCGCCCACTTCCTTTTCTCGGGGAAGGCTTCTGTCATCACGACCCCGGCCCCCCTTCCCCATAACAGCGTAACATTTTGGGGCACTTCTTTGTTTGCTGGCAAGGGCAAAGAGGCCCGGCCATTTCTATTCATGTCAGTATGTGAAGCTTTTTGCGTCCAGCAAAAAACAAACTAAATGTAATGGACTTCGATGTGTGTTGGGTCATTTAGTTTCTGATGACTAGAATCTAGAGGCCATGCTAGACTCGTCCTTGGGCTTAAAATATGGTATTTTGGTGCCACTGAATGAAATGTTTTCATCATCAGATCAACAAAAGAAAATGACGCTTCTTCTTTCATTGTTTCCCTCTTTACACTTCCTACTCTCCTGCCTGCTTGCCCTACATTCAGATCCCCCTCTCCGTTTTATTTATAATCATTTCAGAAGCGGCTTTCTCGCACTTCGAGGTAAAACAACGTCATTAGAGACTTTTACAAGCCGGAGGTGTGTTAGGCATTCAGATTTATGCAGACAAAAGGGACTTGTACGGTGCAAACTGTTTTCAGCCATCGCATAACCCCCCGCACTTTGTTCAAACTAAGTTACATTTAAGCTCACATAGCTTGTGCACCAGCTTGCTGTAGAGCATTATTTAAAAAAAAAAAAAAAAAAAAAGGCAAACTTGCGACATGAAGCTGTCTCAGGGTCCCACATCGCTGCGGTGAGAGCGGGGCCTTTCGCGCTGCTGCGTGTTTCGCGTGCGCTTTTATAATGACGCGCGTTTGCATCGACGCGCCGGTCCTTCAGAAGGGTGAGCCCGCTGAGGTGGGCGGCGTAGAGCCTCGCCACTCGTCTTTTAAAATAAAGGTCAACTCAGGCCTATGTGTGTATCGTCCCAACATTTCATGACTGTGTTTTCCTCCGTGTGCAGCGGCGGTTGTATGTTGGCGGCTGGATTCCACTGCGTCCTGATTGGTCTCCTCGTGCTCTCCCTTTGCTGCCTCAGACTCCTAATTGGCTTCCATGCCACCATTGTCTCCCCGCGTGTGCCATTCCAGCGGGGTTTTTTTTCCTCTCCGTGTTCTGTTTTCAGCTGTAATCCGGCCCCCTTGTATGTTTTCACAAGCAGCCGGTATAGGTATAATTGTGTAGTTGCCCTTCCTGCTGTGTGGCGAGCTGAAGGCTCTCGCAGGAGGGTCTGCGGGTTTCACTCGGCTGAGGTCGCTTTAAGCTGAGTCGGCCGTCGTGCGGGTCGTGTCTCACTTTGTCCTTTGTGTTGCCTCTTTGCCACGGCCTCACCTTGCCATAGAGGTATATTTCCCATTGGTTCACTGTTCCTTCTCTTCACCTCCTGTGGATTTATTGCATTGTGACTTCTAGAGTAGGGAACATAGTGCTCAATGTTTTTTCCCCCTCTGGAAACGCCATCAAATCCCTGTCGAGCTCCTTTTCTTTTTTCTACATTACGCACGTGTTGTCTGTAGCGTGTGGGGGCAGACGCATCGTGGAAACACACAGACAACTGTCACCTGTTACCTTACTGCACCTCGGTCACCTCAAAGCTCGCACGTGCGCACACACGTCCACACGTATTCCTCTGTGCCTCTTAATAATGAATTAGATCAGCGAGTTGGAGTGGAGAACGAGTGGTCTCAGGGGGGGTGTGTGTGTGTGTGTGTGTGTGTGTGTGTGTGTGTGTGTGTGTGTGTGTGTGTGTGTGCTCGCTCGCACACGCTCATCTGTGTGTTCAGGAAGAGCCCGACAGAAAGCGATGCATACCAGATGTTTTAGAAACGAGGTGGGTTTCACTGGGACGTAACACATTCCCAGAGATGTTTGCGGGAAGAAATTCTTCCTCATCTGTCGGGCATGTTCTGGGCCCCCCACCCCCCCATCACCCTCACCCTCACCCCCCCATCACCCTCACCCCCACCCAGGAGGGTATGCATTCAGTTTACTTTTCTTTTGCTTTCTTGCTCCTCCTTCTGTCTTTCTTAATGGTGTCCAACCTCTGTGTGTGTGTGTGTGTGTGTGTGTGTGTGTGTGTGTGTGTGTGTGTGTGTGTGTGTGTCATGTGCATCTGTAAACACCAAGCATACGTAGATGTGGGTGCGTTTCACACGGCTGAAACTAGTGATTTGTGTATTTTAATTTCACTCAGAAAGTCCGTCCTCCTCCCGCTTGTTTCATGGCAGGCAAAAATTGTTTCAGCTCAGACCTGAAGGGATTCAGGGTGATATTGGATATTGTGTGTGTGTGTGTGTGTGTGTGTGTGTGTGTGTGTGTGTGTGTGTGTGTGTGTGTGTGTGTGTGTGTGTGTGTGTGTGTGGCATGGGGGGGTACAGTGCAGATTGAATGGCTTATGTCTGCCACTATGGGTGTGCCTTTGTCTGTTTTGTTTTAGCAATGTCTGAGCGCTCTCACCTGCACATGAGGGCAGTGGGGAAAAAGCCGGATTGGTTACGGCTGCAACTATGTTATCATCATTCTGTGGTCTTCAATCAATCAGTCGTTTGACACGATCACAAAGAGACTCCCTTTACTCTCACACGAAACGAAAGGAAAGCATCAAAGGGTAAAAAAAAAGTTCAATGATTAATCAGTTATCAAATATAGTTGCCACTTATCTTTCCTGCCTTGTCAGTATGTCTCCGGCCCTGGAGCTGGACTACACGGCCCTAGAAGGTGTGAAATGAGCTCGTGTGGCAGCATGACGCCTGTCACAAAGCAGCTGTCATCTTTACACCAGTCTGCTATGACGTGAACAGAACCAGCTCCACGTGTCACGGACAACGGTTTGGTGTCTGGATGCAATTTGTGGTAAATAAGTAGACTAATCCACCACGGTTTCACTGCTTCAGAAAAGCTTCTTTTTTTTTGTGTAGTTACAAGCTGATTTATTAAACGGACAGGTCAATTAAAAAAAGATACAGATCAAGAGTAGAAAAAGATGAGATTAATTACATCTTATCTTTTCTTTCTTTCCTTTCTTTTTTTTCCACTCAAGCTACACAGCGCATCAGAATCCAGACCAATTAGCTCCTCCCAAAAACCTTATCGCACAAATACGCTAAGCCAGAACTGTGTTTCCGATGCGCCTGACTCATCGGCTGTCACTGTGACTCCAGACACCCAGGCGGTGACCAAGCTTCCTCATCCGTACACACATGCACAGGAGGAGGGTGTGAGTGGCTCTGCCTCATCGCCACGGCAACCGCCTCCCTTTAACAGGGTCGACCTCAGGCAGCTTTGGGATAGGGGAAAGAGAGACACAACGCCCCCCATCCCCCGCCCCTCTGTAGCTCAAAGGCTGAAATGAGTGACCCTTTTTTATATTAAGGTGTTTTTATTCTAAGGATACAATAAGTGTTAATTGCCGTAAGCCTAGAGTAAAGGAGTAGCCTCCTTTGCTTTAGCTGATGGGGACTCGTTGTGGCCAGGAGACGGTTTGCGTAATCTGCCCCCGCAGTTGGCTGCAGCGCTGTTGTTTTCATATTTGAATCCTGAACTGGACAAATCATTTCCTGCAGCCTACCCATGCACATCCCCGCCGTTTCTCTAACATACGTCTCAAGGAAAAACTCAAAATACCCCCCCCCCCCAAAAAAAAGAATACAACCCCTGACTTACTGCTTTTGATTTTGATGTTAAATTAACGCTCAACTCGTCCTTTCTCTCTCTCTTTCAGTCCTCTGCGCCAAAAACCTGGTGAAGAAGGACTTCTTCCGTAAGTATCTGCAGATCCCAGCTGCTCGTGATGAACCTGTGTGTGTTTGTGGGTGTGTGAGGCGTGCTCTGTTGAAATGGAGACACATGGGTCACTGTGGGCTGATAAAGTTTGGCCTCCTTCAACGACACACTAGGATCATACTTGTTCAGCCCTTTCAACAGAGAGGGATGGTTCACCACATACAGTATGTCCTTGGAAAGCAGGAGTGTTGTCCACATTGCGCCCCAATTACATTCAGTCTGAACACGCAGACCGAGACTGAAGCCTGACTCCTGACATACTGTCTCTATTATAAGGTTTTGCAAAAATGTCACGAAGACGGAGTGAGTATATTTCCATTTTGGACAACCTTTCTGCAGCCACTTTGCATTAAAGCTCCCCCTCTCCCTCCACCCCCCCAGTTCACTTTCTCCACTGAAGACTTTTTAACTCTCGTGTGTGGGTGTCTGAAGTGTTGTGAGTGTTTGGGTGTGTTTGGGTCAGGCTGTCATGGTGAGTGAGCATGTAAAGGCCTTCTGCTCACTCAGGTGGTTTCTGCGGTGCCCATTCCTGCCATTCCAGCGCTCTGGAGCTGAGCAAACATTCAACGAGGGAGTTGGTGGAGAGCAGCACTGCAACCGTGTGTGTGTGTGTGTGTGTGTGTGTGTGTGTGTGAGAAAGAGTGTGTTCTTATTTGTGAACTAAATCCATTATATGCTTGTCTATTTGCAAACATCTTGACACAAATACAGGCCAAGTCATACCGTGACTTTCAAATATCTGCTAATAGAACAAGCAATAATCATGTGGTGTACTTTCACACCAGACCAGCTCATCGAGAGCAACACGGGGCTCGACAAGAAGAGTGGCCGGGTTGCCATCGGTAACCATTTTGAGAAATTGGCCACCAATTCTTGGCTTTTTCTTAACATGTAAAACAAATTGGTACAGACACGGGGGGGGGGGGGGAACGTGTACCCCCAACATAAATATATTTGAAATAGTTGTTGAACTAGTACTACGTAAATATTGCTGTTACAGTCAGAACCTCGCGTACCACAAAGCATCTCTTTTAGAGACAATGGTGAAGCTAATTGAGTTGTTTGACTGTGTGTTGAAAAGTTCTCCTCACCGGTCCACATCACAAGCGACTGTGCAATTTGATTAAACTGACAAAAGGACAATGAACCTGAATGAAAAAACAAAAAAAAGGACCTTCGTAAAGACCTGGTAGGAGAAGCAACCTGGCATCTGCATAGTATTTTAATTACTCAAAATAAAAGGCGAGCATATAATGCCAGATGAATCTTTTTTTTTAAAAAGTTATTGTTGAGCCTGCCAAAAAAGCTTTAGTTATGCACATCTATACTTTTCATCAAAAAATAAATAAATAAAAGAAAGTGAAAGTAAACAATGACAGTGTTGTAGACCCCACAGCATCCGCAGTCGGTTGAATTCATCACAGTCTGCCATGTAGCAGGCTCACGCTGCTGTGTGTGTCATTTGTGTCTGGCTAAATTGTTTTAATATTTAATTTATTCTTGGCGAATGTGGCTGAGCGTGGTTGTCGTGTTTTCCTCTCTCCCTCCCTCCCCCCTCCCCCGCAGGCCTCCCTGATCCCTTTGCCAAGGTCGTTGTGGACGGTTCGGGGCAATGCCACTCGACAGACACTGTGAGGAACACACTCGACCCCAAGTGGAATCAACACTATGACCTGTGAGTCCCAGACACCTTGACACAGTCCTTCATTTCTCACATCTGTTTTCAAAGAATGAAAAAAAGAAGAAAAAAACATCAGATTCCTTCTTGGTTTATTTGAATACCTCCCACCTTCCGAAAGACTTCATCTGATTTCCAACAGCAGTTTGAGGCCCCGGCCCGGGGCCATTACAATGCTTCACAATTTTTAACGTCTTTCTTTATTTAACCTCAATGAGTGAGCACACTGCGAAGCGGCAGGCCGTGTCATTAACGGGACCTAAACAGTAACAGATGCAAACAGCTCTTGCATCTGGTCGCTCACTTATCTCGATATTATGTAATGACATAACCCTTCAGCACCAGCGGAGAGAGTCTAAAAACGTCCCTCTGAGCGGTGTTTAGACAGACCGAAAAAGGGCGGGTGTCTCCAATAGTATTTTCTTCCATTGACTGAAACACGTGCATGTCTTGTTGTACTCTCGCTGCCTTTCCCCAAAGATGGTCTGTCCCGTGAAAGGGAACCTGGAAAAAAAAAAAAAAAACTGAGCCGGGAGCGCGTGAGTGAAAATGTGAGAGTGAAAGTTTCCAGTATTCGCCCCGGTGTTTATCCAACCGCCACGCGTAGCCAACGAGCGAGAGGAAGCACATGTCTCCGTTTGTTTGGTTGCTGGGGATACAGGACCCTCTCTCTACCAGGCTGTTAAATTAGCGGCTCATGTCACATTTGACAAGAGGGGAAAAAGTCGTGTGTGTGTGTGTGTGTGTGTGCACGGACACTTACCTTCAAAGATGGATCGATGGAGAAGGGAGAGCGCGGGCTTCTCTGCCCTAATTTGTCCCAGGGGCAGCGCAGACTCGGCCGACTGGAGTTTATGTGCAAATAGGCCACTGTTTCTTTGCCAGTTTAACGTCAGTGTGCCCCCTTTTACTGTCCGTTGTGTTTATCGTCACGGCCCGGCAGAAGGACTCTCAGGTGGTGCGTTTTAATTGAGCAGGCTAGAAAGCCGTCTGGCCGGCTCACACTTATTAAAACAGGGCCTGCAAACACCTGGTGTTCTGACTACGGCCTCGTGCATTAACGCTGTTGGCAGGGACTCTTGTTTTCCATTTAAGTGTGTGCGTGTGCGTGTGCGTGTGCGTGTGCGTGTGCGCGTGCGCGTGCGTAATCATTTGTGTGTCCGGGGTTTCACACTGGTTACAGCCGGCGAACTAGCACGTGACCTGTGACCCTTACAGCACTGTTGCGGGGATGGTGGCCGACATGCCGAGGGATGGCAAACGGTCTATCCGGCTGCTCCGCCTCTCACACAAATCTAACAACCGTCGTAATTAATTTAGTGTCGTAATTAATGAAACATTAGCATAACACCCTCTCCTGTGGGTGTCCCTGGAGAAGGACAGGGCGATTATTAGTCATGTAATGGTGTTTTTAGAGGACCTTCATCTTCAGAGTGAGTGTCACAAAGTGTTTTCAGGCCTTTTTTTGGGAGTCTCCCCCCAGTGTGCACTCACTCGATCACGTTCGGTTAATTAGGAGCTCGTCAAATATGGTATTATTAAATTACACATCTGCAATGTTAAGTACAGAGTCTAGACTCAAATTATTTACACCCACACATCCATCCATGAGTTGCTATGGAGGCGCCCAGTCAGACAGCACCGCCATGAATGGCTTTACTAGATCCTTAGTGTTACTGTGCACGAGAACTAGGAGAGCGTGAGAGATCTGTCAATCAATTCGAGAACATCTGCAGGCTCCAGTCCTGACCGGTGAATGTTAGTTGTCGGGCCTTCCCCTTTTTTCGTGCCGTTTGTATCGCGGATTGGGACTCGAGTGTTGCTGTAATGAAAACGTGTTTCTTTCACTTTGACCACATGTTCTTGGCAGTAACTTGCAGGGCAAAGCCAGTAAAAACGGTGCCAAAGATGCCTCGTGTATGAATGCAGTCTGCCATATAAAAGGATGTATTTAGAATGCACATCTGACTCTTTAAATCGGCTGCTTTTTTCCTTTTTATTGCAATTTTCCCATTGTCTCTTGTGCAGTGTGTGTGTGTGCACGCGTGCTATTGCCTGTGACTGGTATTAAAAATCGTAGCCAGACTAATGAATTTTATTACGTGAAGGGTGATCCAGATGACTGGGGTTTGGTTATAATACTTCCCTCCCGTCACGTCTGTCTGACATTGCAGCTCTCTCTCTCACATCGCACCCCAGACAGGCATTTGGCATTGACTCAAAATGTCCAGACGTCTTACTCACAGCCCCATTGTTTCATATCCCTTTCGGTAAGCAGCATGATAATTACAGTGGGATGCAGTTCTGCGAACCGTACAGATGATGATTACTCTTAGACTGAAGGAGGGAGGCCACCCGAGCAGATGAGATCCTATCACACCCTCGGCCTTGCACAAGGAGGAGAAGGAAGGAGGAGAGCATGGAGGAGATGGACACGGGCTCGTCCGGAAATAATCTGGCTGTCTCATCTCACTCCCCACACGTCTTTGGCTGTCTGTATATAACATAGTTACCTGACCATGTTCTTTACCTGCACATCACTTGTTTGTCATTACCATTTTCTACGGCATTCCGACTCAAATCCACACGGCACGATGGTCAAAGCAGCGGCCATTTTTATGTGTGTAAACTAAACCGACGTCAAATTAAACAACTTAATACTTCATCCGCACACTCTTGTCACAGCGTAGTAAAGCACATGCCAGATGAGTGACAACTTTATTCAGGCTCATTTTCTGTAAACCAGTGTAGCATTAAAGCATGGTTGAATTAGCACGCTAGCTAGCTAACTAGTGCACAGCCAGGTAGCTTGCTAACTCCGCCATGAGTTAGTGCTACACTGGTGACATAAAATGAGCTGCTGGCCGGAGGCAACAATGGTTCTAACGGTCCCTCCACCTCACTCCATGGCGCTGCAAAGAAGTACGAGCTGGCTAGCTAGCTGCGTCAGCTCTCTGCGATATCGCTTTACAGCCCCACTGACGTATGTTGTCACCATAACAACTGACGACAATCACCATTTTCTTTTGTAATGACCACGGAAAACAGTTAAAGGTCCGTTCTACTCCCATTCTGTTTCTATTACATTTCATTATCACATTTACTTCATCTGGCTTCATAATAAGGTCAAATTTCAATTGTCCAATACTTTGGTTTATGACCAAGTACCTGCAAACATCTATGACGTTCCCATCATCCTCAGCCTTGGGCTCAAAGCATCACTCTGCCCCAGTGCAGCAGAGCTGTAAACTTGGTCTCCTTATCGTTCGTTCTGCAATCATTGATTGATCGCTTCCTCTCGCTGTGCGACGCTTATCCACAATGTCGTCAGTTAGGAACGTAGAAAATGTAATTTCCAGCAGATGTGAATGCGGTATTGTTTACAGTACAGTCAACAAACGTCCCCTGAACTGCTTCAAAATAGTTTACTCGGAGGCAAACAACCCATGAATTATGTTACAGCATGATTGATGACTGTTTATACCCAATTACAGTTTCAATTAAGCTGGTATAATCAAGCTGCTCATTGGTGCTCCTCATATATTCGTGAGAAATAGTTGCCTCCATTTTTTTTTTCTTAAAGTGTCACGTTTGCGAACACAAACCAAAAGGGACTCGAGAACACTTTTTTCCACCGTCTGACTGATTGTTGTTTTCTTGGTAGCGAAATTTCCTGTCGTCTCTCCCTCTACTGTACGTCTCCTCTCTCGCTCCTCCTGGTGTGTGTGTGTGTGTGTGTGTGTGTGTGTGTGTGTGTGTGTGTGTGTGTGTGTGTGTGTGTGTGTGTGTGGGGTGTGTGTGGGGTGTGTGTGTGTGTGTGTGGGGGGGGCGAATAAATGATTCACAGGATCACAGTCTGCACGTGGTGCTCTACTCTCTCATACGCAGACGCTCGGGGTCAGATTCACGCGCTCGCATGCGCTGGCTGGAAAGTCCCTCTCAGCCTCCCCACCTTCCTCTTCCGCTTCCACCTCCAGTGTCCCGACTGTGTCTCGTAATGTGCCGTGTGCCGGCCCCCGTGGCCGAATGTGTCTCTGCTGATAGGGACATCCTGAGCGAGAGCTCTTGTCCAACACGTTACATCTCTTTAAAACGGCTGTAATTAGATGAGCAATCGAGTTTCACCTAGTGATTCTCGTGGCGTCTGTGAGAGGGCCGTTATTGAATCTTAATCACGTTTTCCTTTCCCTCTTTCCCCCTCAGATACATCGGAAAATCCGATTCCATCACCATCAGCGTGTGGAATCACAAGAAGATTCACAAGAAGCAAGGGGCCGGGTTCCTGGGCTGTGTCCGCCTTCTGTCCAACGCCATCAACCGCCTTAAAGACACAGGCTGTAAGTGTCAGTATTACTCCATTTCTTACACTATTATATTATATTACATCTCTAAGCTGAGTGGCCGCTCACTAGTAGAAGGAGCCATGTGTTGCATATTAAAAGGTACCCTGTGGAGTTTTTGACCACAAGTAGCACTCCGACTAAATGGATTTACATGCGGGTCCCCGTTTGGTTCGAAGGGTGCACAAAGACGGACATACACCAACAGGGGCAGGGTAAAAATGTCAAAATGCACGTTTCAAAAAAACATTTTAGGAGGAAGGAAATCATTCAGCACGTTGGTCAAGCCTCATGTGTTTTGCCGATTAATCCTAAATTGACATAACCTTTGTTTGTAGGGGTGTAACTGTACACAAAAGTCACATTTATGTTCATACCCCGGTTAAGGAGTCATGGTTGTGTGCGAATTTGGCTACAGCATAAAAAAACAATAAAAACAATAATTTGTTTTCATATATTTTTGAACAGACAGTTTTGTAAGTGTCAAAGACACAATCCTCATGCTGGGCACTGAGGTAACATTTTGCCCACTGGCAACTTCCATAAACTGTTTTCATGATAAAAATAAGGAACCTTTTCGAAACACTTCTGTTAGACTGTAAAACACTGAACAAACACTTTTTTTTCCAAAAGGCAATAGGTCATACATAATATACTATAAAACTAAAAAGCATCTGTTATGCCATAAAACTGAAAACACCTAAATACATAGTGTAATAAAAAAAAATGTAACTTGGAGGAGTTTACAGCATTGGGAGTGTTTTAATTAGTTCCACCTTGACTTTATTTAAACATGAAAAGCACCCAAACATTCATCATCCAGGTGACTGGCACATCTGGGTGATGCTGTCGAATGTGCGTCAGCGTGTTGGACGTGTTTCCCTTCACGTCCCCTACGACGGTGGAGCCACGCCAACTCTCTCCGCTGCTGCTCGGCAGCTCTGGACTTTTATTTGCGCCCACCATAGTGTGACTGACTTAGAGTTTCCAGGTTGGATATCAGTGCTTGTGAACTTTGGTTTCACATTACGTGCTCCAATCTACACACCGAGTATTCTGAATTCGGCTGAAATCGGCTGAAAAGTCCGATAGGATAAAATGCTGTATTGTGTTTGTTTTTTTGCTCAGTGCTGACGTCCAGACACGTTTTTTTTTTTCTTGTTCCGAAAATGAAATTCTTGTCGCACAGTGCAGCACAACAGATAATGTTGCCAAACTACACACGACTTGTTGGTTTTACTCAAGTGAGCTATTTAGTTAATTATCCTCTCCACCGGGTTGGGGAGTAACTCTTGAATTATTAAATGCCATTATTTGTGCCCTAATGGGAAAGTGAGGCCGTAATCCATCAAGCCGGACGTATTACCTGCGGTGTGATAAGAAGCAGAAGTTATTAATGCCACCGTGCCGCTGTCGGGCCCAAGTGACAGCACATAGAGTAGCTCCCTTTTTAGTGTCCTGTCCCCCCTCACTAGGTCTGACAGAGGCCAGACCTGTGTGTGAGAGGGGTCAATGCTCCTGCCCGCCTGCCAGAACAGGAAGAGCCAATCAGCATCGCCCTGCAATTACAGTAAAAAAATGTCTCATGTCAGAAGCTAACTGGATAAATGGAGACGGAGGCTTTAGTAAATGGCTCCCGGCAAAAAGCAGTGCCAGACGGTTGTAGCTTCAACAAAGCCGCCTGCGTGGCGGGCCGTGTACCTGCTCGCCGGGCACGCTGCGGCCTTCTGGGAAGAAACGGGAAAGAATCCCGCCGCGCTTCCTAGAAGCGACTCAGGAAACCTGAACCGTGTGCCACAGCTGTGAGCGGTTTGCCTCCGCATTTCCTTTCTCGCCTGGCCTCCTCCTAACCCCTTGGTTTCCCCTTCAGTCTCCTCCATACACACACACACACACACACACACACACACACACACACATAAAATGCCATTGTAACTAACCTCCCTCTATCTCCATCTGCTGATCTAGACAACCGGTCATTTCAAGCAGACATGCATAATTGTAGAGCTATTAAAGTGTAAGCGTAGATTTGTTGTGTTCGCTCTGTTGTGGTCGCCCCCCCACCCCACCCCCCACCTCCCGTGAGTATTTGTCATTCTTTTGTTTTTCCTGCGCATAGTTTTGTCCCCTCCACGGGCCGTAGAGAGGGCATTGGGTTGACTAAATCATTTGTGTGTGTAATTGCAGAGTGTCTTGGGTTGAATATAACATTTATGCATAATTGCAGTGTCTGTGTCGCTGTATGGCCGCATTTGCATCAACTTTAATGCGCGTCTGCATACATTCTGCGCGTGTTTTCCGCTTTCTCTGTGACTGCTGACCCCCGGCCAGCCTCGTAACGGTTTGACCATGGCCTGTTTTGGTCCCTGTTTAGTCTAGACAGACATCCTGGGCTGATCTGCATGACACCCAGACAACAGAGAGCAGATAGTGGCATTTCTCATGTCTGCAGGCAACTTGGACATTTTTTTTATTTTTTTCTTTCCGCCCGATCGCTCTCTCCTTCTCCCTCACTCTCAAATTCCGCAGACTTTAAGAAGTTCAGACAAAGAGTTTCCAGACTTTGGCAGAAGTTCATGTCCATGCTAAGACTGAGCGGAATAGTGCAGGCTTTGTACTGAAATTTGTCAAATGTTTGACCTCCGCATTTGAACTGAAGCCCGCTGTGTAGCGACGCTCAGTGAGATTTTTACAGCCCGTGGCTGCTCAACGGAGCAGACCATCTGTTCCAGGGCGAAGCCAAGCTGTGGTCTGCAGGCAGAAGAGTGAGGGACGGATAATGAGGGCGGGAGGAATTGACTCTGAGTGATGTAAATGATCCAGGACAATTGGGCTTGTCCAAGGAGGGGGAAAAATGCCTTCCCAACACATGCTGGTTCGCATGTAAATCTCTTGACACTGATGAATCCTCTCTTTTCTGCTCCTTCTTTCATCTTTCTCGTTCTCATTTCCTGTGTGTCCCGTGGTGTCGTCTCTCTCTCTCTCCCCTTCACTTCTGCGCTCCACTTCCTCTCCTCTCTCTCTCTCCCTCGCTCTCTCTCCACAGACCAGAGACTAGACTTGAACAAGCTGAGTCCCAATGACAGTGACACGGTCAGAGGCCAGATAGTGGGTGAGTACAGATGGACGCGCAAAAACAAGGAGAGTGCTTGTATTAATCCCGGAGCTCGTAATGTGCATCCATGTATGCTCTGTGCTATCACAGTCCTCGTATCAACTTTTGGATTCAATTCCATAACACCAGACCCTCCTCCGCAGATGGAAAAGATGGAAATGCAACCTCCTTTAACCAGACCCTCCAGGATACCACTGATAAAAATTTGACTCCATTCCTGTTGCTCATAAAGATATATAGCTCCATTTTGTGCTCTGATAAAATATCTGCACCTTTGGACTGTGATCTGCTGTCTAGTAATGGCGTGTGCATCTGTCTGCCATGTGTTGCTGCAGTGAGCCTGCAGTCGAGGGACCGGATAAGCAACGGGGGCCCCGTGGACTGCAGCCGGCTGTTTGACAATGATCTCCCCGATGGGTGAGCAAGTTTTGGGGGGAAATCTCTTCATATCGTCTCAAGGGGTAGTTTATTTTGGAGCGCGGTGTGTACGGAGCATGGTATTTGCATGTGGTGAGATGGAGCGGCGAGACCGAGCGCTGCTCGATGGCTCCGTGGCTGCGTAACCGTGTCCGCTCACCGCCTGCGTGTCTGTGTATGTTTTCTTCTGCCAGCTGGGAGGAGAGGAGGACGGCGTCCGGGCGAATCCAGTACTTGAACCACATCACACGCACCACACAGTGGGAGAGGCCTACCAGGTGAGTACACACTGTGCAGCCCGCAGAAGCTCCAACCCAGCAGCAGGCCGACGGAAGGCCGCGTCTCCGATCCCCAGTGCTCCCAAACTGGAGTTGGCTCCTCAAAAAAAAAAAAAAAAAGGTGTCAGACACACTGCTCCAGACGGTGGTGTTTAATGATGCGGAAGAGCCAGGGAAGTCACGGAGCTGACAAGAGCGGAAATAGAGGCGTCTCTTCCCCCGCTCGGTCTCTGTCTTTTGTATTTAGCTTCTTTTCATCGCTTCTCACCAAGCTTGACCTCAGGCAGTCTCAGTGCTTTTGTTTTTAAAGGTCTGATTGTGTGCTGCCCTGTATGGATTTTCCAGTTAGCGCCTAAAGACTTCTTAAACGCTTCCTATTGATTTGCTGCTTTGTGTTTGTAGAGATGACTTTCTCCTTTTCAACCCTATTGTGCCGTCTTAATACGCTTACTTTTTGTTATTTTATTCTTTTAAAGGCCTGCACACACATGGGGCCTGACAAATATACGGCACAAAAATGTGAAATACTCGCATGCAGATATTTCACATCCAAACTATTCATACCGGCAGCGATACGAAATTTGTGACAGTTGCAGCATTTTTTCAATAACAATCTTGGAATAGATTCAGACCAGCAGCCAGAGGACCAACTACCAGGATTCTATTGATCCAGAGCAGCATCTGGTAGTCTGTCTGAGGTCAATTGTTGGACAGCCTAAGCTACTGTAAGCTAGTTTATTGAGTTTCCTTTCAGCAAAATGCTCTGAGTGAATTTTCCTCTGGTGAACAGTTCCGCAGTGTGCCTGTCTAGAGCTTTTATTGTGAAAGGTAAGAAAGGAAGGAGTGTATCTAGTATGCTCTATAATATAGTGCTGTCTTGGTTTGGACTCAGAGCCTCCGTGCTGTTCTACATGTATTGGTTGTTGCAAAAGCAAAGAAAAAATCAACCTTTTTCAGAAAAACAAATTATAGAGACGTGCAATTTTATCACCTATAAAAAACTCCCCGGGGTGTAAAGGCCTACAGGCTGCTGTACCATGACCGTACCTTACCTTCTTGGTCTTCTCCGTCCCGCCCCCCCCCCTCAGGCCTGCGTCAGAGTACTCCAGCCCTGGCCGGCCTCTCAGCTGCATCGTGGACGAGAACACGCCCGTCAGCACAAACGGGGCCACGCCCACCACAGTGTTGCCGCCCATCAACGGTGACCAGCGGATCCAGGAGAGACGGGTGCGCTCCCAGAGGCACCGCAACTACATGAGCAGGACCCACCTGCACACGCCCCCGGACCTCCCAGAGGGATACGGTGAGCGGGGAGGCACCGTGCTGTGTTTGTGAATGAGCGTTTATCCTCGAGCCTTATTGCTCAGCCCAATTCATCACAGCTGCAATGCTCTGTGTGGTGATGCTGGTGTGGTTGGAGGGGTACTTGAGTTCATCTGACGGGGCATCTGACAAAAAAAGTTTGGAAACCACGGCACTAAGCTATCAATACTGTATAGCCTTTCCTTTCTTGAGACAGATACATATTTCATATTCTGACTGCACCAGTGTGTGCTGGGGAGGGTTTTTATCCTCTTATGAAAGCCACCTCTACTTCAGATATGAATCGTGTCATCGTTGTAATGCCGTCGTGTTAATTGCTTCGCTCCTGCCCCCCTCTCAACCCCCCCCCCCCCCCTCTTCCCTGCTCGACACTGGGCTCAGTAAACCAGCTAATCTGTGTCCTCATTCAGTCCAGCGCCCCGACGACGACGCTGCCGCTCCACACAAGGAGCCTGGAATACTGGCTCCATTTTAGACAATCTAATTGAATTGATCTGGCTGTTAAAGGCTGGCGGCAGCCATCTCCCCCTTCCCTCTGTTCTCCTGTCTGCACACAGTCAAACAATCAGACGCATTCATGTAAAAGCAAACACACACGCACACGCACGCACACACACATGCACGCACACACACACGCACGCGCACACACACGCGCGCACGCACAAGCTGCGAATCCGCACACAGGCCCAAGGGAGTTGTGTTTATCCTCGCAGTGAAATCTCCTGTAGGATGTTGAGCCAGAGCCAGGGAAGCATATCTTTGCTCTCAATCCGTCAGATTAGGAGGCTCCTAGCCGCTCGACACTTGTCTCCCTCGCTCTCTCCGCCTCTGTCCTTTTGCTTTCTTAATTCTCGGGCAGCTCCCGCGGAACCTGTCAGCGCCTCTGGTTCTCCTCATGTTTAGCGAACACCGGCCAAGAGATGTCGCGCCGCGTGTCAAACACACACATATATATATATATATATATATCGTGCGCTCATTCGGGGGGTGGGAGCGCAGGTTTGGAGGGTGATGTGTACATGCATGTTAAAGCAGGGCGGTAGGTCCAGAGGGATGCCAGAAGAGCTCTCTGGCAGGCCGTCTCATGGAAATATCTCTGTCAGGTGGTGATGAATGAGCTCACCAACTCGAAAGTCAGACAACCCCATCTCTCCTCTCCTTTCCGCTCCAATGTTCTTCACCCTGTCTCTCACCTCCCCCCCACCCCTCTCCCCTACCTCCCTCCCTCCCTCCTCTCCTGGCTGCCTCTCGGGATCTCTACTCACTCAGACAGTCCTTTTATCTCCGTCTGTGTGATCTCTCTTATAAACACAATCTGTCTGCATGTGGCACATGACTTAAACTCAATTTGGTTTTCCATACATTTGAAACATTCGACGGTCCAAGGTTCAGGCGAAAATGTTGTCGTCTCCTCCGTTTTTTTTTTAATTGGATTCACATGATTGAATAACCAAAGATGTCCAGCTCTTGCATCGCTCAATCCCATTTTTGATGTGTGTGTCCCCTAACAGAGCAGAGGACCACGCAGCAAGGCCAGGTGTACTTCCTCCACACTCAGACGGGAGTCAGCACGTGGCACGACCCCAGAGTACCAAGGTAAGTCCACCACGGGACCTGTGGCTTCAGGGAGACCACGTCTCCATTGTAACTTTGTATAGTGGTGCTCCTTTTTTACTGTCCACCATATAAACTGTAAAACTACATAAAACAAGAATAATAAAATGCATCCAGGAGAAATTGGTGCCGTCCACGGACGCTCGGATCCGTTATCATTCCTTCACGGTCCTCCCGAATTTACCGTCCCATCTGACATTACACGTACCTCGTGTCATGGTCTCTTAGTCCTGGTCCCCTTGTAGTTTTAGCCGTAAACCTGCAGCCGGTTACGCGGCCTGACACGCCGTGAGGAGACCCGTGTCACGGGGCTCTGAGCGATTCGCTCCCTCTGGCACGAGCGGCGGAGAGAGGCCTCGCTCTGGGACACATGGCCAACAGCACACGGGTCTCAATCAGCAACACCAGAGGCTCGAGGGCAATCCTCAGTCAGGCATGTGTGTCCTATTGATTACCATATTCCAAAACGCCAGCGCGCACGCTCGTAGATCTACATGTGCGGAGACGGGCTTTACTGCACTCCAGACGCTATCAATAAAACATGACTGATATCATAATACCTGGCCACGGCTCGCATTCTATCCGCGTATGAGTGATGGACGATGTTTTTATTGCCCTTGATAGGAGGCTCTCGGTCACGCCACACCTCACCGGGTGCTCCTCAGACAGCTCCAACATTAGCAGATGGCTCAGCGGCCAAGCTCTCATCGCTCGCGAGGCTCTGGTCCCTTTTTGGCTTGAACCCTCAAGAGCGGAGCAGCCAAGAGCCAGCATCGCGAGCCTGCTGTAATTTTCTGAACCTTTTTTCGTCTCCATGGAGTCCAGCCGAAAGGGGTTGCAGGGCAGCAGTAAATAATTCAGATGGGAGGAAGAAGAAAAATAGAATAAAAGTGATTTCTCAGACATCTCGGAATCTCGCTGTCCGCCTGAGTCCAGTTAGTCAGTGCTTTGGTATGTTTTATACCTCGAATTTGGTGTGTGTGTGTGTGTGTGTGTGTGTGTGTGTGTGTGTGTGTGTGTGTGCTTTGTCTCTCTTGTCCCCCGTCCTGCGTACTAATGCTTCAATGTGTGTGCTCTTTTGCTGCATTTCAGAGATCTGAGTAATGTGAACTGTGAGGAACTGGGTCCTCTACCTCCTGGATGGGAGATACGGAACACTGCCACCGGGAGGGTTTACTTTGTCGACCACAACAACCGAACCACGCAGTTCACAGACCCACGCCTCTCCGCCAACCTGCATCTAGTGCTGAAGTGAGTGAAATCCATTTGACTGTGCATGGACCAAAACCCCAAACAGTGCGTAAGAGCAGAGAGATTTATTTTCTGTCTTTGTCTCGCGTCTGTAGTCCAAGTCCAAGTCCAAGCCCCAACGGTTCTCGCGGAGGCATCGAAAGTCAGAATGTCAGGTAAGGGTTTGGGCTCCATGCCAGCAGACTGGAACACACACAAGCACGCACTCGCTCAGACATTCACAGACTTACTCGCTTTGCTCCCCCCCTCGTCCCCCCTCAGTCGATGTTTTACATCGGGATTCGGTGCCAAGGTGTGTTCACCACCTGTAAGAGGTTCAGAGTAGTCCGTCTGCTGAGCAGACATTCGTGCGCACACACACACACACACACACACAGAAATACATCCCCCACAGTCTTTCTTTCCACACACAAATTCTAATTCCTCAGCCCCACAGAGGTTTTGATCATAAAGGCGTTTTAGCACACAATCCGTCACAAAGCTAGCTTTGGCCAGACATCAGATAGCTGAGTGGAAACCAAGGCGGCTGTGTCTGTGGCTGAGGAGCGTCTTACATCCAGGAAACGGCGCATAAATTTGATGCCCAAGTCAATGAATGAGCTTTGTGTGTCTGTGTGTGTGTCTGTGTGTGTGTGACTGAGTGAAGGTTCATGTGTTTTAGTTCATGCTCCTGTGCTCGGTACATTCCCGTGTTCATAGATGCACATGTTCGGGGTTTCTTCCCCGGTGCAGCTGTTCAAACACATACTGTGCTGCGATAGCCATAGAATTACCCATAGGTCATTGCTCCACAAAGGTGGAGCAGTGTACTGGTGCCTTGGTGGGCCTCCTCCGCCTGACCTCATTCCTCCTCCGTGCAGAGAGAGAGAGACGGAATGCATCGACGCGGAGATCAGGTTTCTTTTCTTTTTCCTCTGTTCTGATGGATCAAAGACCGTGTTTGGGATCATTGTCTTCATCTACGGCCCTCTGAAAAGTCTTATAAAAATGCAGCCTGGCACGCCACATTTGCTTTTAATGAAGGAATTTTGTCCATGAGCATGACTTTGCCCAGATGTGTGAAAATGTCATGCATAGAATTTCTATTGTATATGTATGCTGGTAGGATGATTAGTTCACATCAAAGCCAGGAAGCGGGAATGTTTTTTCAATGTAATATCACAGGTGTTTGATTTCATACACAGACAAAAGGATTGGCGTCTCCACAGCTATTAGTGTTATTAAAGTCGTTCGGTTGTCATTAAGTGCATTTGTACATTTTTGTTTCACGTGCTTTCTGTTGATATAAAAGGTAAGCGATATGGGGTCTTAGATTTGGGCTCTAGAGGGCCGTACACCTCCTGGCCTGAGATTTGTGATGAGTCAGGTTTATCCTTCGTCTCCCTCAATCCACTCTCATTTAACCCTGTAATAGATGGTCTATTTGGTCCAGTTTCGGTCCTAACCGGAGCTGCTCTGTTACCGCTAATAGGATAGATCTTGGAGTGACTTTCTGTCTCGTGACAAAACTCTGGAAAAGATATCAGTCGTCATGGGTTTCCATCAAGACATCTGCCTTTTATCAAGTCAGGGATTTTAGAAATTTTCACCACTCGCGTGCCGTCATCCCACAAAAATGTTCGATATATATATATATGTGTCCCTCAAAGTTATAGTTTATTGCCTTCTTTTTTTTTATTTGCTAAAGACACCGCCCGAGCGTCCAGGCCAGGTTTTTTGATTATATTTCCCCTGTGATGTTGCGATGTTCTCCCGAATTCAAGCCCCCCCCCCCCCCCTCCCTCTGACCGGTCAAGGTCACTGTTCAAGACGTAACTGGATCCGTGTCTGGTTTTAAGACCTGGCTGCAGGACTGCCCTCTGAACAGAGAGACAATGGTGTCTCTTCCCAGACGTTTGTGATTTGTTGCTCAACAAAAACCTCGCTTTTGTTTTCCCGGGCGACTTGTTCCCGTTGCGGTGAGCCTCTTCGGGTGACGCGCACCAGCGTCGCGCTCATCGGTGAGGAGTTGGAGAGAGAAGAGAGGACTCCGAAGCCCGCCGGCGCCGGGAGGAAGAGCGATGACGGAGACGGAGCGGGAATGTTTGATTTATAGGTGAAAGTGCGGGGAGAGATGCTCCGTGCCTCCCCTGTGCTCCCCACCCTCTGAGCTGCCTGCAGTGTTTGGGTGCTGTCGGGCGAGTTCCTGCCTCCCCTTTTGCCCTCCCTCCCTTAACCCTCTCTCCCCCGCTGAGTCTAGTCGGCAGGAAATAAAAGGGATTCAAGAGGAGGTCTCGAGTGTCCTGTGGGGCCCATTGTGGCTTTCTGGGATGGCAAGGAAGGGATTGAAAAGCCAAAGTGGATTCTACCGGGCAGACACCGGAAACCAAACTCAGTCACTTTGTTGAGGAGACGTTGTCATTGCGGTGGAGGAGAATGTAAAGCCGTAGGGCGGACACTTGAGAGTAGCAGTTTCCAGTCAGGACGTTTTCAGACTGTACTCGGCCGTGAAGTGAGCCGACTGAGTAAGGAGTTGGAAAGAGACGAGGCGGTTACGGTTCCTCCTGTATTTGTTTGCTCCGTAGAATTTATTTATTTTAACCTCGGTGCCACTTAAGAGTGTTACGGCCCACACACGGCCGTACCGCATGCAACACAGGCTGACATGTGTACGGCTTCCACCACCCTCGGTGCTCGGGCTCTGGAGTCTGGTGTTTATGACCCCGCTCAGGGCCGAGCATGCCTGCTACCCCCCACACTGGAGTGCAAAAGGCCACTGTGCGAGAAATCCTTTAGTGCCGGCCCCATAAAGGCCCTTTTGATTCGGCGTGTGTTGTGTGCCTCCCCTACTGTGCCACCTTCTGAGGCCCGGACACGGCGCCTCGTTTAAAAAGAACGCGTATTCTCCCTCCAGTGCCCGAGCGGAGACCTCTGTCATCAGTATCCGTAGATGATGCTCACGGGCACACTGCTGATACTGTGTTAAACTGTTTCGTTTTTGGTTTTTTTTGTCTGTGTGTAAAATCTTTAGTTAAAAGCGGCTTTCTTTTTGGGGGGGTTTTACGAACAGTTTCCAATGAAATGCTTGAACGTTCAAAGTAGACTACAGAAGAAGTTAAAAAAAAGTTTGCGTATAATCTGTTTTTATAACAACAACTATGTATCAAATGACAATAAGAAAGGGGTCCCTTGCAGTGATGAACCTGCAGAGAATTATCACCTGAATCTGCATCTGAACTTTACAGCAGGCAGCTGTTTTCTGCAACGACAACAAAAAACCACTAAAAACCCACCGTACACCACCTGCTCATCAGCAAACAGCACACACACACAGTTGGTTCACATGCTGGAGCGTTCAGCAGCAAAAGAGCTGGTGGAGACCAAAAAAAGAGCTAAAAGAGAGCAAGAGGCCAAAAACATGACCCCAGATATATGTTCACGTTGCTCAGCAACTGCTGGGTGTGTCAGTAAGCAACTATTTGCAGACTAATTCACCATTTATCAACCCTAAAAGGTATAAGTCAGCGTTGTGTTCACAACTTGTTTCCGCTGCCCCCTTGTGTCCAAAAAACATTCCGTTATAGCAGGTTTGAGTATTTGGCCAAATTTTTAGGTCAACCGCCGCCAATTGCATGAATTCCACTACAGTTAAAAGCTACGATGGCGGCTACTGCTGCTCTGCTAAGCTAGTTAGCTTTATCAGGAGTTTCCATTGTGATAGCATTTAGCTAAAGCCTCATAAGTAATATGGAATGACGAACTGAATTACAAAGATGTTGGTTCATCAAAACGGACCATGCATAATGTTTTTATTTTTTTTAGATGGTCAATCAGATTCACATTTTAACTCATTTGTGGCCAAATATGTCGTTACTGCATTTGGCAGTCCAGTCCATGAGTTTCTCTCTATCACAGCGCTGTCCTCCCTCTCTTGTCTCCAAAGACAAAACTTTTGAACTTTGTAAAATGTACCAGTGTGCATCTGCGAGGTTGCCTCGACAACCCTTCATTACCTCAAGTGTACGTGATGAGTCAAAGGCAACAGAGGATCTATTTGCAGAGCGTTCTTTCCCTCAGTCATATTCTGCTGCTCCCCCGTAGAAAGCCTTATTTTTAGTTCAGCCGTCTCTCTACGTGAGACCACCGGGCCTCTGCCAGGTGGAGAGGTGGAGAGTTGAAGCTGTGTGTGTGTGTGTGTGTGTGTGTGTGTGTGTGTGTGTGTGTGTGTGTGTGTGTGTGTGTGTGTGTGTGTGTGTGTGTGTGTGTGTGTGTGAGAGAGTGAGAGAGTGAGAGTGAGAGAGAGAGGGGCAGTGAGTGAGGATGAGGGAGACGTCTTCCCACTAATCCCACCTCCACCTATGTCTGTCAGTCTGAGGGGCCGAAGCAGCTGTTTGACTTGATGTGCTTCCCAGATGACCTCAGTGTGTTTACTGCTCGTACTCCGCAGTCAGCAGAGGACAGAGACAGAACTCTCCCTCTCTGAAAGCTCTATTTTGAGTTTCCTGGCATTCCTCTTGTTGTTTTTGTGCAAGTACTTGCTAACTTTTTTTTCTCACTGGTAAGCTTGTTTGTGTTTGGTATTGGCACATATTAAGACTTACAATTTTTTTCTTTCGTCCTGTCTCTGTGTCTTTCTCTTGGCTCTCTCTCTCTCTCTCTCTCTCTCCCTTCTCTCCCATGCCGCTCTTTTCTGCCTCCGCCAGTCGTCAGAACCAGTTGAAGGATCAGGCCCAGCAGGCTCTGGTGTCGCCTGCTCAGCTCCCAGAGGAGGCCGAGTGCCTCACGGTGCCCAAGTACAAGAGGGACCTTGTTCAGAAGCTCAAGATCCTCCGCCAGGAGCTGTCCCAGCAGCAGCCTCAGGCCGGCCACTGCCGCATCGAGGTGTCCCGCGAGGAGATCTTCGAGGTGAGGATGGAAAGAAACAAGCTCAGTCATGTCGTCATATCATCTGGAGCTCGCGGAGGGGGGGGGGGGGCAGCTGTTATTAAATGGGTACATAGTTTAACCCAGAGGGAAATTCGGTCGTCACAGCCAGAGCCTGCGTGAAACGAATTAAAATGCATAACAAAATGGTAGAGCAACATGGGAATGATCTAATATTTGCTCCATTGCACAACCACCTGCCCTCATGTTCCCCAAAACTCCCAAGCAAACGGCACAAACATCTCGTGCTTTAGTACCTGCAGAGCTGCTCGTAATTGCACAAGTTATTTATTGACTCACCCGAGTAATGTCAAAACATTCCCCGAAGGTTTTTCGCGTCTACTCCCATAAAGGTCATTGCCTGTAATAGTTTGGCTGTGAGAATGATTTCTCTCACACACACACACACACACACACACACACACACACACACACATCACATCACAGTTATCTGTGATGTGTGAAGGTAGTCCGCTCAAAATCCAAAGCAGACCACTTCTTGTTTGAGACGAGGATTTTTTTTACAAAGTACATTTTCTCAGCTGGGGAGGTTTTTTTTGTGGGGTGGGGGGGGGTTCTGCATCTAGGGGGCGCAGGGGCCTTCATCAGAGCAGCAACACCTGCAACAGACTGCGTGACTCTCATAAAATATGCACTGGAATGTGCTGGAACAGCCACGTCTGTTAATCTGAACGAAGACATTTTTGTTGGCTGATCTCAATGTGAGAGAGAGAGAGAGAGGTTTGTGAGGAGGAGGGCGTGGGGGGGTGCAGAGGACGTCTTGAGGTTAAGCGAGACATAACTGCGTAGCGTCTCCAGACCAGCTGAAGCATTACATTATGACGGAACAGGCGAGTGTGAGCTGGTGGCCTGTCAGACCTGTCTGACTGTGTACTTCTCGGTGCCGATAAGACATTCCCGTTTCCTCCCGCAGCACCTCTCTGTTTGTCTGCTGCGTGTGTGTGTGGGGGCAAAGTGGAACCTGGCTGTGTTATTATAGACTTATGGCTGTGTTTATTATAACTGCCCCTAATCCACTTTTAATGAACCCCCCCCCAGACACTGTGAGCTGTCTGCACGTGGGATGAACACTGATCTCAGCGGCGAGATCTCAGCCTCGCAGCAGAGAACCAATTGGAAATAAGGACTTCTGTCTCACTCCTTTAGAAACTGCTGCAGTCGGGCAAACGTTTATTTACGGCCCCAAAACTTTATTTTCAATAGCTTTTGACTTTCAGAGGTGAAAGCGTGTGCATCTGCCGGAACTCGTACCATGAATTTTCTCAGTTTCCCCACAGGCAGGAGCCCTCATGTGGATATTGCACATATTAAAGATGGCTTCCCTTTTAACTCGTTCTCCGCCGGTGAACAGCTTTCTGCCCGCTGCCGTTTAACTGTCTTTGTTGACTTGTGTTGCAGGAGTCGTATCGCCAGGTGATGAAGATGAGGCCGAAGGACCTGTGGAAACGGCTAATGGTGAAGTTCAGAGGGGAGGAGGGGCTCGACTATGGAGGCGTGGCCAGGTGAGAGGCCACAGCAAAGTGACCACACAGACTCTGTAAATGCTCTCACTTTGCACACAGACGTCTGCCTCCTAGTGGAGGAGCCGAAGACCACAACCCACTCACCATTGTTTTTGTTTTTTTCTGTTTCAGTTTAAGTCAGCGTGTTCTGAACTCCTCTGTATTCTATTGTACGTCCTGTTTCTCCCCTGACCCTCTCCTGACCCCTGTGTGCAGGGAGTGGCTCTACCTGCTGTCGCACGAGATGCTGAACCCGTACTACGGCCTGTTCCAGTACTCCCGCGATGACATCTACACACTGCAGATAAACCCCGACTCTGCCGTCAACCCCGTGAGTCACAGTCAACACTGACGACACGAAAAAAAAAAAATAAATAAATAAACAGGAGGTTGTTCAAAACCCTTGTTTGAGTTTGACTGAGCGCCATCAGACCTGGAGCAAACAGGTCCCATTATTTTTAATTGGTTGGTCTTCATAATCTTCATTAAAATAATTTTAGGCCACATCGTTCCTACTGGATTTTCATCAATCTCTGCCCATATTATAATGAAAAAGGGCGTTAAATTACATTCTGTTTGGTCGTGAAAAGGTCATAACATTTCACATTTTAATTGGTAAAAACTAGAAGCCCTGATAAAAGTCTCGACAACACGGCTAAATTATGAATCAGCCTCTCAGCCAGGCGTGAGTTTCAGTTGAGACCCTGATGGCTGAGGTCATATCTTCTTATCATGACATTAAAGACGACATCAAAGCTCTCCGTGTAACTCTTGCGCTCCAGTGGACAGACGTGATCTTGTGGACTTGAACATGAGCGATGCAGCCGTTGTGTTGAGACGTGTATCACGCAGACCCGGATGGTTCAGTGGCTTGATATCGTACACATACTTTAGTCCGTCTCCCTGGAAACTCACCGCCGTCTGCTTCTTCTGGAAACTAAAGCTGTTTTGTCTGCCCTCAGGAGCACTTGTCATACTTTCACTTTGTTGGCCGCATCATGGGGATGGCAGTGTTCCACGGCCACTACATCGACGGAGGCTTCACGCTGCCCTTCTACAAACAGCTGCTGGGTAAACCCATCACCCTGGACGACATGGAGTCGGTTGACCCTGACCTGCACAACAGCCTCGTGTGGATCCTGTACGTGCGAGAAATTTTTTTTTTTCTTTTTCAGAGAAGTCAATAACAGTATTGACTTCTCTGTGTGAATGAAAAGTGAAAGAGAGGATTTCTGGATCACCAATTACAGCACAATGTTATGCTCTGCATTCCTGTGATATGCGTATAACAAAGAAGTCATCTCTACTTGCAAAGAAAAAATATGCAATTTTAGTGTAAACTTCACGAATTTGAGGTAGCTTTTATTATCTACCAACTGAAAACCTCTCTCCTGTACTTTGCTGACAGCGCCCCCCAGGGTTTTTAAATATTTCTTACATCAGTGCACACATTTGCAGACCATATGTATGTGTGTTTTCAATTCAGTTTAAAGAGACAGCTCACTCCAAAATCAAAAATATATATTTTTCTTACCTTCTTACCTGTAGTGCTATTTATAGATCTAGATTGTTTTGGTGTGAGCGGTCTAATTTTGGAGATATCGGCCGTAGAAATGTCTGCCTCCTCTGCATTGTGATGCTCAAAGTGAGAGAAAAAAAAATACATTTCAAAAACAGTAACATCTCTTTTCAGAAATCATGACCTAGTTAAACCATGATAAATCCACACACCTTGTTGTGAGCAGTTTCATGTCGGAACTATTTTCTCTCTACCAAACTACCAACCAACATCTGCATGGTGACACGGTTGGCGGGTGTATTTCATGAGAAAGAAAACAATTCCTACATGAAACCGCTCACAACAAGGTCTGAGGATTATTTATATTGGATTGACAAGCACTTTGCGTTCATTTATTTATTTATTTATTTATTTATTACCAATAGTGTGCAAAATCCCCCTTGTGTCCCCAAACAGTCACTCAAACGCTTACCTCTCTTCAGGGACAACGACATCACGGGTGTGCTGGACCACACCTTCTGCGTGGAACACAATGCCTACGGGGAGATCATCCAGCATGAGCTCAAGCCCAACGGTAAGAGCATCGCCGTCACCCAGGACACCAAGAAGGAGTACGTGCGGCTCTACGTCAACTGGCGTTTCCTGCGGGGCATTGAGGCCCAGTTCCTGGCCCTGCAGAAGGGCTTCAATGAGGTCATCCCCCAGCACCTGCTCAAGGCTTTCGATGAGAAGGAGCTCGAGGTACTTTCATCAATCGTCTCTTTGTCTTTCTCACACACACACACACACACACGTACGTGTCCAGATTTACCTCCGAGTACGTTAAGTCCGACTCACTGTCACGACTTTCAAAACATCCACTTGTTTCCTCGACCCGCAGCTGATCGTATGTGGCCTGGGTAAAATCGACATCAACGACTGGAAGTCCAACACGCGGCTCAAGCACTGCACCCCGGAGAGCAACTGCGTCAAATGGTTCTGGAAGGCCGTGGAGTCCTTCGACGAGGAGCGCAGGGCCCGGCTGCTGCAGTTTGTCACCGGCTCCTCCAGAGTTCCCCTGCAAGGCTTCAAGGCCCTCCAAGGTAGTAACACCCGGGGGACCAAAACTGTGCACGCTACAGAGTGTGCTCCACCTGTGTTTGGGTTTCTTTGCCCCCCCCCCCCTTTCTCCTCCTCCCCACCCCCCCGGTGTCTGTGGGTTTCTCCGACCTGACATGAACCTTGAGTCTGTGTAGTGCAGCGGTTCACCGGGTCCGTCCTGGCAGACGGTGCTGCCCAGAGACAGAGCGCCCAGGCATGAGGAGTACACCCCGATCCACAGGCAGACGGCGCCCTCGCATACCTTTTATATAACACCGGCTTCCTTTCATGGTCAAAACATCTGAAAGCTGGACACATGGCTGCAGTCAAGGGACAAAGTCAACTCAGCTCGTACTGCTGGTATCTTAAGTACTGTGCAAGTACTATGTGTTGTCGGGAATTATCCTCAATAACAGAAAACATCACACACAGATTACACCATAACGAGGGATTAACTCTGACAAATCCCTATTTTTTTGTTTCTTTAATGTTTGGTTGTAGGAAAGCAAACATCAAGATGTGTGTCAACTGGAAATGAAACGTAACAAATGACAGCTCAGATCTTACACCTTTGCACACGTTTTTGCCTCTAATCGTATGGAAGCAAAGAAAGGGCATAATAATAATTATCATTTTACAAGCGACTGAAAATCGTATTTATCCGACCACTGAATATTTAATGTTTACATTCAGATGCCACTGAAGTCACAAATTCAGTTAAAAATCCAAACGTCCAGGGCTTCCTGCCCCCTCACGTGAACTTTGCTTTCTGGGGGAGATTTGGACAGAGGTTCTGTTTGATTCCATTCAGGCTTGTCCGATCATCCTCGCTGACCTGGATGGTCAAGTTTGATCTACTTTTTAGATCCAAAAATGACAAACTGAATCAGAGCAACTTGAAAATAGTTTCTGAGGCCGTTCAAAAGGAGAACACACTCAGAGTTCTTCACAGTGCGGAGCAGGTGGGTGGAGGTCCACGTTTACTAAACTGGTTGTGTTTTTTCATCAAGGTGCTGCTGGCCCACGACTCTTTACCATCCACCAGATTGATGCCAGCACCAACAACCTGCCCAAAGCCCACACCTGGTGAGGAAACACCTTCCCACAGAGGAAGAGAAGTGTTGACCCATGTCGTTGGTGCAGTGTAAACCTCTTGACCACGTCTGTCTGGGTCAAACGTATCACTATAAGCAGATTATCGTTATATCCAGATTTATTTTTCTTTTTCTTTTTCGGAATGTCTCGCCAGCAGTTTTACCACCTAATTTTGATTTGTATATTTATTACTTGAATACAAAATAATGAAACGGACCGCTTCACTATTTACTGAATTGTATCGACTTTAAAAATACAGTACTGCTGTATTTAATTATTACATAAATTATTGTACAGTACAGTACAGCATGTATATGACATATACACATTTGTAGTTTACTGTAGTCCAAATTATGATTAGGATATAGGCCTGAAACAGTATTGTGCCTAATACAAATACATTAATGTCGGTACTGCAAATAGTACTACAAAATTACTGCTTCTTGGTGTTTTCAGTGCATTTCTCCATTTTACAGGCCTGAAAATAAACTTTAGACTGTCAATGCTGAACTGGTGGTGGAATTTAAAAACAAACGCATTCATAAAATAAAGAATCATGGGAGTAAAGTAAAAAAAAAAAGTAGAACTGCCATAGTTTGAATGTATGAAAAGACCCAAAATGAACTATTTGATTACTATAAGCAAATTATTTAAACAGGAATGATTCTGTCCCCATCTCTGTGATCCATATAAGATGTTTCCACTGTATTATCAAACCTTTATTATGTTGGACTTTAGTCACTAGTTATGCAGCGCTGTAGTGACTCAGATAGTCCCTTTTTAAAATATAACTTTTAAACCTGTTCCCCTCTTCCTTTTCCCCCAGTTTTAACCGGATTGACATTCCTCCCTACGAGCACTACGACAAACTCTACGACAAGTTGCTCACTGCCATCGAGGAGACGTGCGGCTTCGCTGTAGAGTGAGTCACTGAAGCAGGCGGAGCTCAGCAACGACCAGAAGCAACATGGTTTGACCACCACCACCTCCACCACCACCACCCCTAAGACTCAATCCACTCCGATGGAGGTCTTCCACGGTTGCTTCACCCAGGGACGCCCATACTTCCCGGGGGCCAAGCTAAGGGAGGGCTCGGCCGAGAAGACCGGAAAATGTCATCTGACTCTGGTTTTCCTTTCAGACCCTCCAGCCCTCCGTCACGTCTTTTTTTTTGTATTATTGAAAAGGATCTCTTATCAGCTGCTAATAACTCAGACTATTTACTAACCCGTGGAACCTGCAAAGTCGCTGGCTCTTCCCTTTTTTTTTTTTTATCTAAGTTCATTTTAGCATTTAAAAAGAAAAAATTGAAAAACAAAAAAATAAAATAAAAGACTGTATTCCATGTAGCAATGCTCCATCTTACCGAGCGGAACACAAGGTCGGTCCACTCTGAAACGACATGAACTGAACTGGTCTGTTTGCTCGAGCGCGGGGTTATTAAAGGTTCCCCACAACCACTTGAAAACACTAAGCTTCGAATGCAGAGTGAGCGTGACTCGTGCTGTCTGGTGCCTCAGAGTGTTCACATCGGGGCCGAGGCTGGGAAACGGGGATGTGTGCCGATGCGAAGGCAAGACTAGAGACTGAATCAGTCAGAACCCGACTGTTTACAACCCTCTCCAAAGACGGCAGCGGGGACCTCTGCCCCCCCCCCCCCCCCACCTCCCCCTCCTCATCCCGAGTCGCTGCCCAACAAGTAGCGCTTCATTCCCACAAAAGCTATTTCACACGTTTGACAGCTAGTTTTGTTTGGAAGTGGATGAATACATGAATGAATAGCTTGAAATGTGTTATTTTTATAAAACGGGGGGATTGAAAAAGAAACAATAAAATTCTATATATTATATATAATTTATTGCTGTTATATTCCCCTATCCATTGTTTCAGAAAAAGAAAAAAAAACAACAAGATCTTTTAAATGTTAAGTGTTGCTGTTTAAATTATCGAAGACAATTTGTGAAAACCGAATTAAGCTTGACTGAACTTTACTTAAGAATGCTGTGGTTTATTTCTCGACGCAGCCTCTCACACACTGTGCGAGGAGAGGTGTGTCTTAAAGGGCAAACACATCTTCAACACACGATGTCCTCTTGAGTGCCATAATAATCATTTTAGAATGAAAGAATCGTTGCTGATGTCGAGCGAACCCTTTAAATTCTACTGATTTCATTCTGGAGCTACACACATGGTGGTGTGACGTTTCCCCGACTATAACCGCCTTGTCTTTTTTTAACACTTTGTCATTTGTAGCTGGGCTATATTAATGTCACGAGCATGAAACCCTCCCATCCTTTTTCTAATGGTATTCTGTTTCAGAAGAGTCCAAAGGTCCATCGTCATCTATTTCACGCTGCCTCCACATTGTTGTTGTTGTTGTTGTTGTTGTTGTTGGGAAAAAAACAAAAAAACACTACTACCTTCTAGCCATGTGGTGCTAAACAGCATTAACGTTTGTCTGACATTGGCACCTTTACTCGTTGACTTACTACTGCTTAAAGTGCACACTACACTACTCGTGCTCACGCCTGTTTGTGGCCACAACCCATTCCCAAGTAATCAAGAGCTCTAGCTAGCCACATTCTCAGGAGATGTCACATGTAGTTTGAAATGTCCTCTGATTCGGCGAACGACGAGAAAACTATCTCTGACCGTTTGTCTTTCCTGAATGTCACGGGGGTTAAAAAAGAAAAGAAAAAGTCTTGTCGTTTTAAATTCTTTTGCCCACAGCCGACTATTAACATACAGCAACCGTTTGCATGTGTCCATATGTGCTTTTGGTTGAAAGGGAACTGAGTGAGATGGATCCTGCTTTAGCCTGCTACACGGTCCCATCAGTGATGTTTTTGTTTTTGAGAGAGAGAGGGGGTGGGGGGGGGGGTTGTTTTCTACGATTTTAAAAATAAAAATTCTTGAATGTTTTCAAAAAAAGAAGAAAAAAAAAGATGCTGCCTGTCTAGCAATCTCTATGACCGTGGACTGTTCTTAACATTTGCATACACTTAAAGGAAGAAGAAGAAGAAAAAAAGAATTAACTGTTCATTTTCATTTTTTGTATGTGGACAAGTGTATGCAAAGTGAAGTGTCCTCAGATGGTGCTTTGTACAGTAATAAGATATTGTTCATATATGTGGATCAGACGACCTGTAATTTATCTTTAACTTAAGTGGAAAAATGAAAAGAGGAATTGCACACGAACAGAATGAGGTTGCCGTGTGTATCTTAATGGTGACTCTTTTTTTTTTTTTAAAGCAGATTTTCATTCGCCTCTAAGTCCAGTGCACAAGCTGATGGCCTCCTGTCTGTTCTTACGCTACACCGCTCAGCGTCGCCCCGGAGCTGCCTCTCATTGAAGAACTTGTTACTGAACAAGTGAAAGTTGAGAGATGCTCCTCGTTTTGTTTTTGTTTTTTAGTTTTTTTTTATCGCATGATCCACTAGCAGGACTATATCTCTCATAGCTGACTGATGCAATTTGATGTATGTTAACACTATCATTTTGTAAGAGTATTTTATTTTTGTGTGTAATTAGTTCTAATTAAACTTGCCTTTGTCTAACAATGTAAGGCCTTGTACAAATGTACGTCCTGTGCTTTTTTTCTCCATCTGAATTATTGTGAGGTTATTTACAACAGAGGAGTCCTTTGGTCCAGCAGTTATTCACATTAGAGCCATTAATCAGAGGCTTGTTAGCGCTGTACTGACTGAGAGTAAGCGTCAAGTGGGGGGATGCAAATGCTCTTTCTTTACATCTGAATGTGCCACGTCTCTGACCTACTGTGTCCTCACTGATACCACTCTGGATTAAGACATCTGGCAGATGGCTCATTGGGGGGCAAGGAGACAGGCGGGTAAAATGACAATGGATGCAGCTCTTGCAAAATAGGTGTCAAGTACAGTTTGTGGGGCTTGTAGATATGCAACCGCATCATACTTACAGAGGGTCCGTCTACGCAGACTGGAGGAAGGACAGAAAGTGAGACTTCATCAGGGTAATAATGGATCATATCTTGAGGGTTCCATGTGTAATCATCAGTATAAGGAATAAGTATGTCACATAGGTACCTACATGTAGCTGCATACGAAATACACGTTTGTGTATTTTTTCTTGTATAATACAGGCCACTCATAGAGAAATGATACACATGTTCTTATTCATGGTGTAGTACTGCAATAATGTCAACATTTTTTTTTTAAGAATTTAATTAGTGAGTAAACGTCACTCATTGAAAGTGTAGTCTTTTTGGTCCACCATTGAGCTCAGAACCAGCCTACTTGACTTCTGTTCATTTTCCTCTGGAAGAAAACTGCTTTCTCACACTTTGAAAATCATTATACCCGTTTTGTACCGGGACATTTTTAATCTAAGGCCTCTATTAATGTATATACTTATTCCAACATAAATTAGGTGAAATTTATTTGGTCTAATTAAAAGAAGAAGAAGAAGAAGAAGAAAAAAGTGGCCTCTTTCATGTTTGGGTTGGTCCTGATGACGTCACTTACCGTAATACATCCGAGCGTCGTCCTAGCCGGTTTACCAGTTTCTGTTTCGTACAAATCCTTCCGCCCAATTCCGCCAACAGTTATTGAAATTTGTATCAAAAGAAAAAAACATGAAACAATATTAAGTGTGAGAGAAAGTGCCAAACATGTCCATACATCGTTTATGTACCGTTAGACACGTATTCTGGATCGGTTCCAACGTTACATAAACGGTCATGTGTTGTTCAGTCTAATCTAATTTAACTTATACAACATATATATAATATATATTCAGTGGAGGGTGAGGTAGTATTCTTGGTCAGAGTTATAGGGCACTTAAAGTACAGTTTCACCGGTCCGCAATGGGTCTATGTTTCCAGTCGGTGGAAGCTGAAGCAAACCGTGTGGCGGATGAATACATCGGAAGTGGGACTTCCTCTCTGCATATATACCGGGCCTAGTTTCCATATTACCGGCATTCAGCACCACTGCCGGTCGAGGGTTTAGTCGGTGGTCAAACCACAGAGAAGGCTATTTATCTTTTTATTTATACAACTAGTTTACAGAATGCCTGGATACTCCGACAGAGACCGCGGCCGGGACAGAGACAGAGGGTGAGTGTCTTTATATCTGTATATATTATATTGTTTTAGGCGCTTCCTCGTGTGACTCGAGAAATGGCTGACGACACGGAAAAAACCAACCGACGGGCGAAAGTGTCTCATTTTAGAAAAATATGACGTTGATATTGACCTCATTTGTTTTTTTTTTAATATATATTAACGGATATCCTGCTGATTATAAAAGCAGCCGTTGTCTCTGTTTAACCCCGCGAGGCCCGGCGGTTGTTAGGGCCCGTTGTTTCTGGCTCGAGGCCTAGTTTGGCCTCGTGCCCCGCTCAGCGGCTCCTCGTTAGCTTCACGGTAACGTTAGCCCGCGGCCTCACCGCAGCCACACGGGACTCTCACTCTCCATACAGACAGCGGGGACACGTATAGACCGGTAAACTACTTTAAACACGCTGTCCCCTCGACGGGGCCCCGCTGGTGTCCCTCTTACGTAAGGCGCCGGGCCGCGGAGCCCTGTCTCCAGCTGGCCGTCGGCGTGTCGCCATGTGGCAGCAGCGTGATGCGGATACAAAATGCCGGCTGGTTTCCATTGTTCCTCTGCTGGCTGGAAAGTATATGGCAGCTAACGTAATGCGTTTTCACAGAATGACGCAGTTAGGCCGGACTTATTTTTGTTAAAAATCGCCGTTTCCCGTATTTTTTTATTTTTTCAAACTACGTTTTAACGGTTGATTCTGTTGCAGCTATGGCGGCGGTGGCGGTCCTCCTCGCTTTGGAGGGAACCGTGGAGGAGGTGGTGGTGGTGGAGGAGGAGGGAAGTTCGGCAATCCCGGTGAACGACTGCGGAAGAAACAATGGAACATGGACGAGCTCCCAAAGTTTGAGAAAAACTTCTACCAACAGCATCCCGACGTTGCCCGGAGGTCTCCGGTATGTAAAGATAACGGCACTGTCCATGAAATGTTACATAAGGAGAAACCAGCTTGACATGTGCTCCCTCCTGCACGTGTTGGGAGTTATGCAATCCGTTATGACCACTGAACTGAACTTGTCCTCTTCATTATTGTCTTGCAGCAAGATGTCGAACAATACAGAAGGTCCAAAGTGATTACATTCAAGGGGAGAGAATGCCCAAATCCTATTGCCAAGTTCCACGAGGCCAGTTTTCCATGTAAGTTAAAAAGAAATGGTTGAAATGTATCACAGACGGTATGGGGCAACTTGGTTAATTGTTTACATCTTTTCTTCCAGCCTATGTGATGGATGTGATCAATAAACTAAACTGGAGTGAACCAACACCCATCCAGGCTCAAGGCTGGCCCCTGGCCCTTAGTGGAAAGGACATGGTCGGCATTGCACAGACTGGCTCTGGCAAGACGCTTTCCGTAAGTTAAATGTTCTTGTGTGTGTGTATATAACGGTGCATAAGATCCACACAATATTTGCATAAATGAGGGAGTCTACATTTGCCACAGATAAAATATTACGATTTATAATGACATATGCCTGCTTTTACACAAATGCAGTGACGAGACAATGCTGATGAAATATTGAGTGGTATTTTTATAGAGTTAGCTTGTATCTTTTAAAAGGCATTTTATCTGACATAAAATACATTATGATCCCCCTTCAAAAAAGCACTCGTCTTTGTCTGCTAAGTGACTCGGTGAGTTGTCGTAGAAGGGAATATTACCACATCACTGTGGGTGAGATGGCAGTGAAACTGTGGCTGACTAATCTCAATCAGTGATGAGACAAACTCGTGAATACAACAATCTTCAGAAACTCTTCCTGCTTTCCTGTTTTTTCATTAAAGCATGGAAATAGAATTAAATTCATTTTGTATAGCCCAAAATTACAAATTTGGATCTAAAAGAATAAACCGTTTGATTGCTAACAACACATTTTATAAGAAAGTAGTGACCCATATGATGCACTGCATCCTGACATTCTTAATTTCAATTCTTTGAACTGAATTAAATTTATTAGAGTTGTCTTGTATCTTTTACAATTGAAACATGCTTAAGGAATAGATGGTGTGCTTCAGCACAACTAACATTATTTAGCAATTTCTCATACTCCAATTCAACATTTGTCGAGCTCATTGAAGTGACTGTTACATGTGTTTCCCCTGCAGTATTTGTTGCCTGCAATTGTGCACATCAACCACCAGCCTTTCCTGGAACGTGGCGATGGCCCCATCGTAAGTAGTTATTGTGCAAAAGGCATTTTAAATACATTATGATCCCCCTTCAAAAAAGCACTCGTCTTTGTCTGCTTAGTGACTCGGTGAGTTGTCGTAGAAGGGAATATTACCACATCACTGTGGGTGAGATGGCAGTGAAACTGTGGCTGACTAATCTCAATCAGTGATGAGACAAACTCATGAATACAACAATCTTAAACGTCCCACTTACCTGTTTTTTCGCTAAAGGATGGAATTCAATTAATTTTGTGTAGCACAAAATTACAAATTTGGAACACAAAGAATAAACCTTTTGATTGCTAACACATTTTATTAGAAAGTAGTGACCCATATGATGCACTGCATCCTGGCATTCTTCATTTCTGGGAATTGAATGAAATATGTAGCTGTCTGTTGCCTTACGTGCATTAAAGTTATATTTTCCCTCGACAGTGCTTGGTGTTAGCGCCGACTCGTGAGCTGGCGCAGCAGGTGCAGCAGGTGGCTGCAGAATATGGTAGAGCTTCTCGTCTGAAGTCGACCTGTATCTACGGAGGAGCACCCAAGGGACCCCAGATCCGTGACCTGGAAAGAGGTATTTAAACTTTATTTTTTTGTAATACGTTTTGAAAATGGGTTTATTTTGTGAGTTTAGTTCTCATCAAGAATCTTCCATTGTAGGTGTGGAGATCTGCATCGCCACTCCAGGCCGACTCATTGACTTCCTTGAAGCAGGAAAAACAAACCTCCGTCGGTGCACTTATCTTGTCCTGGATGAGGCCGACCGAATGCTTGACATGGGCTTTGAGCCTCAGATCCGGAAAATTGTTGACCAAATCAGAGTACGTTTTTGGTTTACTTTGTGCTGTTACTGTATAAGCCAGAATTGAATGTCAGGTTACATGTGTTACATGAAGGTGAAGTGTTGCTAACTGATGTCTGTTTGTTTTTTTTTGTAGCCCGACCGTCAGACTCTGATGTGGAGTGCCACTTGGCCCAAAGAGGTTCGTCAGCTGGCAGAGGACTTCCTGAAGGAGTACGTCCAGATCAATGTTGGGGCCCTGCAGCTCAGTGCCAACCACAACATCCTGCAAATTGTGGATGTGTGTAATGATGGAGAAAAAGAGAACAAGTGAGTAATGTGGTGTTGAAGCAGATGTTTTCATAATGGCTTTAGGTGAAAGTGGTGAATTCTTTACAGAAAACAATTTTTTGACTTCTCTTTTAATTTATTTTTTTAAGACTCATCCGTCTGCTTGAGGAAATCATGAGTGAGAAGGAGAACAAGACCATCATCTTTGTAGAGACAAAGAGACGCTGTGATGATCTCACCAGGAGGATGAGAAGGGATGGGTAAGTGTTGAAATGAAATTACTGCTTCTTTTGTACTCTCCTTACATTTCTGAAGGTCTTGTATGGGCATTGATTAACAGTGAAACCTTTAATCCTGTTAGGTGGCCTGCTATGGGAATTCATGGCGATAAAAGCCAGCAGGAAAGAGACTGGGTTCTCAATGGTAAGCTTGCATCACCAGTAAATCGCTAGTTAATCAAGATCAGCGTTGTACAACTTTCAGGAAGTTTTATCTGTCTATTTGTCTTGATTTTGTTTTTCATTTTTTCAGAGTTCAAATATGGAAAGGCTCCAATTCTCATTGCTACAGATGTTGCCTCCAGAGGTCTAGGTCAGTACCCTCCCTGAACCGTTTTATACTCTAATGTATTTCAAAAAAGAAAGTGTTTTTGCTTTCTTTAACTCTTCTGCTTCTTTCTGAGTTTCTCCCCTGACCTGAAGGAGCAGTCTGTATGGCAAGGCCTTGGCATGACAAGCCCAGGTCCCCAGAGGGGGAAGGAGGATTCTTGGAGGTGTCCTGACTGGCGAGGCACGGGTCTCCCAGTTGTGCAGATATACAGAGGTGACCAGGCCCAAGTGCAGCATAACGCGCTGGCCTGCCTAAAAAGGGGGGGCGAGTTGAGGGCTGGCCACAGTTCCTCCCCCACACGCTCGTCTGTTCCCTGGCAATGGTTTTCGACTGCTTCACACACACCCAGGCTCTGTAACTGTCCCAGCTCAAAGCCCAGCTACACTGTCTCCTATTGTCTTGCATGTATGTTTGGGCACTGCATTGCAAGCTATTTGAGCCATTTGGAAGGAGCTTTCTGTTGCGTAGACTCGTTGTAAAGCATGGGTGGAGTTAACGTTGCAGTTTCTAAACTTCTGTCGGAGGAGCAGTCTGTCAGATCGATCATACCTTCACCTCTGTAATGACATGGCTACTGGCGCTTTTGGTGACAGTGGGACATGCTAGTTGGACACTTGGGCAAAAATCCAAGCTCACACTCCTCCCTCGCCTGCGTTTCAAAGTCATGTCGAGACCTGCCAACGAGAGACATTATGGTCAAGTGAACACTGGGTCTGGACAAATCTTGCCATGCCGAGAGTGGGATGCACTGTTTGTAGGCATCCTGCAAATTGGTTCAGAGCTCCAGTTTCTTGGCAAGAGACACTGCAGTGTGAGCTTTAAAGCAAGCATCATGAGCGTGTGACAAAGGGACCTTTTTTTTTTAATACTAGTTCAAGCACACTAGGAGGCAGTAGTGTGCAGAGCAGCCTTACTGTATAGCGACACCTGTCGGTCATTTGACAATATGTGGGGCGTGTGCTGCAATGGGAATGGACTAGTGAATTGCATACTCCAAAAAATGGTAAGACTTCTGATCCCTTCTTTCTGAGGGTGGTTTGGCAGTGGTTGAAGAGGGGTGGGTTTTATTTTATCCCACTGGATTGGAAGCCAATGGAGTGTGCATCGTTCCTCTTTTCCCACCGTAGTCTCACCAAGGAGTAAATGTCTGCCTATACAGTTTTGACTAATGCTAGTCTTTGTGGATTTTTCCAACCATTCGTACCTCATGACCGCACTAACATGGCCTTTTTGTTTTTGATCTGGTTGTTGTGGTGGCGCTGGCGCACATCTTTGCGTGCTGTCCTCCTTTTCCTTTATGCCACACCGCAACACAATCTTACAGATGTTGAAGATGTGAAATTTGTCATCAACTTTGACTACCCCAACAACTCTGAGGACTATATCCACCGCATTGGCAGAACAGCTCGTAGCCAAAAGACAGGCACAGCTTACACCTTCTTCACTCCAAACAACATGAGGCAGGCCAGTGATCTCATTGCTGTGCTCCGCGAGGCCAACCAGGCGATCAACCCCAAGCTCCTCCAAATGGCGGAAGACAGAGGAGGTAAATCTAATTGGTGAGATACAGAAACTGTGCTGTGAATTGCAGCCCCTCTCTTTCTGCTGCTCCTTCTGTTTGTTCTGAGAAGTTGATGGGTTTACCATAAACTTCTGTATCTCAAAACTCTTTTCACTTTTCAAACTTTTGTTCAAAAAGCAATTATGGCATACATTTTTGTTTTGTGTGTCTTTTTTTAAAAAAAGTTTTTCCTTTTTTTCTTTCCAGGTCGTTCAAGGGGAGGCAGAGGTGGTGATTATAGAGATGACCGACGGGATAGGTATTCTGGAAGGCGTGATTTTGGCAGTTTTAGGGACCGGGATAATGGAAGAGGGTTTGACAACGGACCAAATAAAGCCTTTGGCACAAATACGCAGAATGGAGGCTATGGGGTCGGCAACAGCAGCGGCAACGGCTTCACTGGAGGCAGCTACAACGGTAATGGACAGTCCAGCTTTAACAACCAAGCTGGAGCCTTTGGAGGCCAAAATTTCCAGGCCCAACAGTTTGCTCTTCCTAAGGGTGGCGCACAGACTGGTGCGAGTCATCCCCCATTCCCCTTCCCCCCCCAGGCACAGGCACCGCCACAGCAACAGCAGCATCCTCCACCGCTGGTGCCATACCCCATGCCTCCTCAGTTCTCTCAGTAAACGCACCATACACTTGAAAGAAGTAATTTATTGCTTTTTTTTGTCTTGTTGAGTTCTACACTTATTACAGATTTTTTGTATTTACACAACAGGGTTACAAACGACTTCAGCCTCTCTCAAGCCTTTTTAAGATCTGCAGTGCAACAGTAGTGTTGTTGCAGTTTTCTTTTTTCCTATTTAATTTGTTACATTCCCTCAGTAATGTTTAGTTATGTTTTGTACTAGGTAATTACAAATGTATTGGTTTTTTCATGTGTATAATTGAAAGTGATGTTAAGCTCCTAATTGGAAGTGCACTGCATGATCTTTCAAATAAAACATAAAAAGAGATTTGACTTGTTTTCATTTTTCAACCCATCTATCTACTCTTGAGGAAAAAGATGAACACTACTACCATTTCTGTCCAGCAGGTGTCGCGTTTCCCAAACCTACCAAGGCAATGTGTAGTCAGTATGGTACCCTTTGAGTTGTAGAGTATATCATGGAAATCTGTAGTACCAGCAGCTGACCGTAGTGTTGTGAAAATGTAACGTAGCAAACGGAAGTGAATTTCGTTATTATATAAATAGCTTCCTCGGTCATTAAGTTGCGTCCCAGCACAAAGGGATTGGTAACACGTTTACTCAGTCAGTCTCTTGCTCACTGAGGGCGGTGTCTAGGCAACACTAATTACTGTATGAGGACGTAGTTCTCCAAACATGATATTGTCCCAGTGGCTAAATTTAAAATTGCCTTCCACATTACACCAGCTGTAGTTTATATGCGCTATAGAACCCCTGTTTTGGGCAAATTAAGTTTGGTTTCAAGGATTCAGGCAGTCTTTCAGCTACACTTTGCAGGTTAACATGACTCCAGTGTACTGCCATCAGGTGAAATATACGCCTGATCTTATTCATGCAGAGATGAGGACCGGCCCCTAAACCAGTTCTGTCAATGCGTCCTTTACCAAACTTACCACAAACCGTATGCAGGAATTATCCTTTTAGGAAGTTTTCAGATTTACGGCTCCTAAAATGTAACACGTTTGAATGGCATTATGTGCATGGTCACATGACCAGAGCTGTTTACTTCCTGACTGCATCAAAGCTACAAAACAAAAGGTTATTAAAGTATGTTAAGAATAACAGGACTAAGATTTGTTGGTAGAAATCCTCTTTAATGGGTCTAGTATTGATATATGCATTTTAAATTACTCATTAAGTGAAGTCATAGAATGAGTAAACATGTTGACAATGACAATAGTGACCGGTGGGATAACACTGCATCTATACACATTCTTCTACACCAACAAAGCTCTTGTTCTACCCAACTTTCTACTCTAGTCTATATTTTAGTTTCACTTTGAGTCAAACTCTTACAGAGTTCCAGACCGGCCGCTTTGAGTAATTCAGAAACCGCTTATCTACTGGGATTTGCATGAAAAACCATCCCTAGGGTTGACAAGCAATTGACTGAGTGTATGTATATTTATATATATATATGTGTGTATACATATATATGTACGTATATATGTGTATATATATACACATATATATATATATATACTCACTATAAAGTGATAGCAACACTTAAGTTTCAAATGTGTTAACTGGGCAGGGGTATATAATCATTTTGACTACTGCATACTGGGAGAAATATGTGACCGAACATAAAACGCACTATTTCATACATACTTTTCCATGAAAATTACGAAAAATAGTGATTATTTCAAAGGGTTACTAATGACAACGAGATTTGGATATTTTTATGTCTGGGAAAAGTTTGGGATTAAATGTGTTAATAGAAAAGAACAAAAGTCTTAAAACCCATTTTGAGTCATTAATAAGTTGAGTAGTGTTAATCCAAACCTCCTGGCTCTCACCCCAGGTTGTGTACAAAGTATAGGAAAACAAAATATTACATAATACTTTATAAGGAAACCAGTGATGCAGGTTATATTTTCAAAGCAGACGCTCTTACGACTCTTATCAGAGTCAGCTTCAAAATACTCTGATGTACACAACCGTAACTATGGAGACTCCCGGGGCCTCTGGGAGTCATGTATTTGATGTCACAGTAGAACTGCTGCTCTACCTTCAAACACTTCTATTATCAAAGACTGAAACCTGGTCACAGGTCAGCACCCGGTGATTAGAGATTAGATCTGTCGGGGAACAGTACCTGCTGCTCAGGAGTGCTGTGGGTGCGGCTGATCTCAATTGCTTTCTGCATATTTACAGAACTGAGGCCTGGAAGTATGTGTGGAACGCTCGCTGTGTAAATACTCAAGTGTTCTTCGTCTTCCTGAGTCAATTGCTTCTTTCTTCTATTTTTTTGTCACACAACCAGATATGTGACAGCCACACCCTGCTGTTGAGATAACCATTTACATAAAGAAAGAAAAAAACATGTCGAGCTTAATCTGTTCAGGGGGGGTAATAAATAATAAAGGAGCCAAAGTGACAAACTCTTATTCGTGATTTACTGGATGTTGACCTGAGTGGGTTTCGAGCCGTGCTTATCTCAGACGGATTGCACAATGTGGAATTTAAACAGGTGAGTTGTGCTTGGTTGAATTGCAGGGTGAACACAATGACGTGAACCCCTGTACCGTATGATGAAACCCTTTCAATTAATGCCACATTTATAACGCTTATAAAGGGACAGAAGTGCTGAATCAACTACATTCGCTTTGGTTTTATTCATTAGCTGGAGAAGGAGATTACATTAACATTGTTATTGTGTCCAACCCCTCCACGCCTCCTCCATATATACGAGGCCCGGCCTGGATTTTTTTAAACATGAACTAGTCCATATTTCCTATTTCTGAACTGGATTAAGAGCAGGCCGTCCATTAGTTGGAGCTGGGGAAAGTTGGATCCTCCAGTCCTCATGTTGACGGGACCTTGGACCAGACACTGAACCCCTCATTGCTCCAGAACAAAACAACAAGCTGAAAGTCTCTATAAAGGAAGTACCGTAAAGCCAAGAATCAGGTAATAATTCACTACAGACCCCTTTACATTGTCATTCTGCGAGGGACCAAGGTCAAGGTCAAGGGAGACTACACCCTGCGTCTTCTGTTGCCTCCTCAATCATCCCTGCTCTCTTGTCCTGTCACTCACCCACTGTCTCTGCGTTATCTTCTATCTTTCTGTTCCCTCTCCTTAAACCCCCCCGCAGGTATGTGTGCGTATGTTAGTTTCAGTAGTAAGTGCTCTAGGTGTGCGTCGGACGCACCCACTGCAAGCATGAGCTGCAGGCCTCAAGAAGTCACGTTGTTCTCCACACCAGCAGCGGAGCCTTCAACTCCCACCCACCCACAATACTGTGTACGTGTGTGTGTGTGTTTTGTGCAAACAAAACACACACACACACACACCCTCACAAAAAATGCTGTGTGCGTGCACTATAGGGTTACATATTATCTTTCTTATCAGTCTTTTTTCTTTTTTGGGGGCTGCAGGTGAAGTCTGCCTTCTTCCATCTAGAGCAGGGGTGTCAAACATACGGCCCGCGGGCCGGATCAGGCCCGCGAATAGGTTTAATCCGGCCCGCGAGATGATTTTGCAAAGCATAAAATTGAGCTGCAATTTTTCAATGAATGAAACTGCTGTTCTAGAAGAGTTGTTTTATTTATTTATTTCGTATTTTGTTCAATCCCAGATAGACTGTGACTTAAAGTTTAATAACTTTGTAGACACACTGAGACGAAGTTTAAGTTCCAATCATTGAAGCATTGTGTTCTTGAAATTGCACCTATTTTTTCCTCAGAATTTTCAACTAACTTGAAGTGTTTTGTCAAGAGGATTTTTTGTGTTGTGTACATTTTCAGAATGTGCTTGTACTATTTTGGACCTAAGTAAAACAAAGAAAACAATCTGAAGTTGTCGTTATTTTTAAGTTATTATGCCATGATTTTATCGGTCGGCCCACTTGAGAATAGATTTTTCTCCATATGGCCCCTGAGCTAAAATGAGTTTGACACCCCTGATCTAGAGTCTAGACCTTGACTTATATCACAGAGGTAATTTCAGGGTGTGCGCGTGCGCATGCGCGTGCGCGTGTGTGTGTGTCCGATAACCACTGATACTCAGAAATGAGTATCTGGGGGCCTTCAGGTGTAGCAATCATCGAGGTTGCAGGATAATTATGATGATTAATCATAATTCTGCTACTAAACTGTGACGCATGTGTGTCGGAAAAACAAGTTAAACCTTTTTTCCTGCAGTGCTATTGTAGTGAACACTGTCCCACTATGTCACCTTTCCAGTGTTACAACTTGACCATCTCTACTGCACCTATCTATCTACTGCGCAATGAGATCTCGTGCTTCTCCAACCCATTGATCAACCTTCATTGATCAATGGTGATGTATAAACTTGCTTGTAAATGGACCTGTACTTGTATAGCGCTTTTCTAGTCTTCCGACCACTCAAAGCGCTTTAACACTACATGACATCATTCACCCATTCACACACTGATGGCAGTGGCTAAGGTGCCACCTGCCCATCAGGAGATAACATTCATAGGCACAGCTACGGGAGACATTTGGGGTTAAGTGGCTTGCCCAAGGCCACATCGACGTGGACTAGTGGAGCCGGGGATCGAACCGCCGATCAAGTGCACGCTAATGATGCTGGATATCCAGCCATCGAGGAAACTAGTCCGGCCACATTCCACAACAGTGAGTGCTCCACAATGTCCTGCGGCTTGTGTTGCGTGGAGCTGAGGGCATTTCTGTAAGAAAAATAAATAAATAAAAAAAAAAAACACTAAAAGTGTGCAGACAATGCAGATAAACTCGTGAAACAAATGATTCTGCTCTTTCCGGGTTCATCAAGCTGTTTCCTGACCATGCATCCAAACAGCTTTCCAGCTTCAGAGCAGTACAGGCGGAGCGCGAGGAACAGGTCCGCCCGGTCCGCCGCTTCACCGGGGACACACCTGCTGCCACCTGGGTGGAGCTGAGACAGGTGGACGCTCCTTAACTGGGAGGGGGACCAGAGACCAGAGGGCGTGAGAGGGACGAGAGAAGAGAGGAGAAGAGAGAGAAGAGAAGAGAGAGAAGAGGAGAGAGTGTGTGTGTGTGAGGTTGGAGGAAACAACACTCGGACTCCGATTACAACCAACAGACCCGAAGCAGGCTCCAAGATGTCGAACAATAAGGAATACAGTGGTGTAAAGCTCAGCAAGTGAGTGCGCTCTCTCTGTGTGTGTGTGTGTGTGTGTGTGTGTGTGTGTGTGTGTCGGGTTTCCTAGTTTCATAATACTGTCCCCTCTCTTTCGCTGTGTTTTCTTCCTCAATGGACTGACCTGAAAATCTGCCTCACGCTGCACGCAGGCTGTTCTTTTTGTACCTCGATCCCATGAATATAAATATGCATATACATATTTATGTAGATCTGCCTTCCGTTCATTCTGAAGAAGAAAAGTGAGTAGGAGCACGAGCTTTGGGAAACGGTCGGACGAGCCCTCCGCTGTCGCGATCGCCTCCGTCTGTTCCTGTTGACTCTGGTGTGTTTGTGACTTTGACTTCATCGGGTGTCCTCTCGTCGCCTCATCCGACTCCTTCTCTCAACCACAGCACTTGTCTTGGTTCCTTTGCCCCGGGGGGTGGGGGGGGGGGGTGGGGGTGGTGGGTTACTGGGGGGTACCGACTCGCTAAATCCGTTTGTGGTGCCACTCACTAAGCTGAAAGATCAACAGTGTGCCTTTCAGAGCTCTAACCCAACACCGAGGTGTCATTGCTATGCGGTGGAACCGGTGGCTGTTTGAGTTGCGGGGCAGGGAGTTGACTCTCTGTGACTCTTTTATGAAGTTACACATGGGCAATAAATGCGTGGACTTGTTGAGAGTCTGAAATTGCGGAACCTTCCCCTGGCTCCTCTCAAAGTGACTAATCAGGTGTTTATCTCCCCCTGGCGCAACGTGTCCCCCCGGGGTGTGTGTGTGTGTTGGGGGGGGGGGGGAGCGCTCCCTCACAGCGGGGCGTGCCGCGTGGCCAGAGGCTCGAGATTGTTCCTGACAGAAGACAGGATCGGGCTGAAGGAGTGGCAGCATCTCTCTCTGGCTCTGTTTTGTTTTAACGGTGAAACTTGCGCCTCAATGGAAGCGAGTGAGTCAGAGAGCGTAATGTGGTGAACAGCTCTCGGCCTGGTGATCGGCCTTCTGCATCATTAGGTTATTATTACTTACGCGTTAATGTCTGTGGACCATTTTACTGTTGAAGTTGAGCAGATATTGAACTAATGCTCACTTCCATTATGGACTCATCTCCTGATTGATTGATTGAAAGGAAAGGCAGCAACATTTAAGAAGCTGGAACCATGAAATGTTTGGCATTTTCGCATGAAAATGCAGATACTCAAAAAAATAAACACTTTCTGTCAATGTACTTATCATTTCAGCTCTACTCCAATATACTGTTGGGTAGTTTAGCATAATAATCTATGAGATTTAATGTGTTTTGCATACAAAAGAGCCTGTAACACGTAACTAATGGAAGTGTGAAGTGGCATAAGAAGAAAATACTCATGTACAAAGTCACATTCCGTCATTGGGAGTAATAAAAGCCACTGCAGGAAGTCATAAACCCGTCCTACTCCGCCTACTACGAGCCATAATGTCTGACTACAACTGTCGAAGTTATGATGGATATTAATGACACTGATAAGAGCTGAATGCCGCAGTGTGACATGTTTTGTCTGTCACACATAGACAACATTCCTGACTGTTAATTGTAGGGGAGGGAAAACCCCCTCACCCTCCCCCGTCCCCTACAACATGTCTGCTGGGTCCTGAACCAGGTGTGTCAGAATGAATAGTTGTCTTTCATATCACAGCCGAGGAGGAATGACAGAACAAACAATCCAAAGAGCACTAACAGGTATGCAGAGAGCTGCTCCTGAGTGACATGCCACTGAAGAAATGTGTTGAGCTGCAGGTGAAGGAATCTTGTCTTTCATGTCCACACCGGAACCGTCGGGTCCAGGAACCTTTTCTTAACACTGTCAAGTTTAAGTGCAAAAGCACTTTTTTAAATATGACCATACATTTCAAACCCAGTGGTATGAAATAACTAACTGCATTTACTCAAGTACTGTACTTTCGTACAACTTTGAGTTATTTTATATCTTGTACAAATACTTTGTCATCAATATAACGTAGTCATATATATGTTCTCTTTGATATTGTGAAATGTTAACATTATTTAGGTGGAGGCTTCAAATAAACCCAGTGGGGTGTTCTGCCTCTTCCGTTTGTGTATTTTTAAATAGTGCAACTAAACTAAACTAGAACTAGAACTAAAACTAAACTTGTATGCTACTCCACTACACTTTAGATGGAAATATTGTGCTCCACTAAACTTATTTGACAACAGTGTTTAATTGAAGAAAACAAAACAGCTGATTAACTTCTAAAATCTGAACTGTAAATATGTATATATATATATATATATAAAAACTACTTATTAGCATGAAAGTAGATTTTCTGATGTAAGTATTTAAGTACAAAAACAAGCTATTCAATCATAGTAACAAGAGTATGTCTTATTTATCATCTTTTTGTGCTGTTCCCCAGGAGTCAGGCCAGTGACTTGGCTGTGGTGGTTTCTCGCATGCAGAAGAATGCAGACCAAGTCGAGAAGAATATCCTGAGTGCAGAGGGGCTGCTGAATGTGGTAAGAAGTCCATGTTGGACTTATGACTTGACTACATTGACACTGGCTTATTTTGATACCTGAAAGTCATCACTAGATCAGTTTTGCACCATAAGATTGAACATGTATGACCACCTGCTATTTATTCTTTCATTTTGGAGCAAAATCTTTTTTTTCTATATCATTTATTGAACATACACTGCAGGGAGTTGGTCCTTTTTAATGTAAATAAAGCGGTATTAAAACAAGCTTTGGGAGGAAAACCACCAGTACTATATGTTTTGATGCTATGAATCGATTCCAAAAACACCAAACCGGCTTAAACAGGAACAACAGGACATGATTCAACAGAAACGTCAAAGCTTAAAACAAAATCAGAAGAGCTCAGAAACACGTGACTGTTTTCCTAAACTCCTGGAGGTTAAAAAACAAAGTTTGACTCTGCCAAACACGACGTTCCCGTTGCCCCTCCTCCCATGTAGGACACGGAGCATGACGTGAGGAAGCAGCCCCTGATCCACCAGAAGGAGAACGCAGACAACCTGGCGCAGGCTGAGGGGCTGCTGAAGGACCTCTTCATGGACGTGGACAAGGCCAAGAGGCTGCAGCACCCGCAGGCCTTCGAGATAGAGAAAGAGTAAGTTTGTTCTGGTGTGTCCCACACGGATACACACAGGCATGTGCATGCCAACGGACACGCCTGAAAACTCGCTGTGTCGCATACCTTCAAGATATCCCTGTCAGTGTCATTTCCACATTCCCCTGTAATGCTCTCCACCCATCTACTCACCAGTCGCTGGAACGATTTGTCTCCTTTTCAGCGTGAAAAATCTCCACGACCGCTGGGTGAAGGACTGTGCCATCTACAGGGAGCTGTACGCCCAGATGCTGGTTTTGGATCCAAAACAAAAGATCGGCTGGGGTCCTGTGCTGGATGAAAAACTGGTCGGTTCAAGCTCGGTCAAATCTTTAGTTTTAGCAGCTGATCATCCCGTTGAGTCACAAATGTCTCAGGTTGAACAATTGTCTGCTTCGCCATGCCGTGATTTACAGAAACAGTTGAAGGCCGGCGCCTATGGCCCCAACCTGACCGATGTGGAGAAGCAGAGAGCGGAGCACAACATCCTGCACCAGGAGATCGAGGCCTACAGCGCCCAGCTGAAGCCCGGCACCACCGCTTCCAAGGTAACGGCACAAAACAACACATAAACGCACTCTGCAGGACTTCGTGCGGGATGAATCGCTCACCTGTTTCTTCTTCCTTGTTTGTTTGGCAGGAGCAGTACGCCGCCCTCAAACAGAAAAATGCTGAGCTTTATGTGAGTTGAGTTTTTTTCTTAAGGCTTCGATGTGTGTGTGACGTGTGCTGTTGGAAGTCACTTAAAGGATGTGTGTTTAATGTGCATGCCCTGTTGTGCGTTCTGCAGGAGAGCTCCCAGCAGAGACGCAACAACCTGGCCTCTCTGTACGAGTACGTGCAGAGCTGCAGCAAGGAGCTGGTCTACCTGTCGGGCCAGCAGGAGAGGATCCTCCAGAGAGACTGGAGCGATCGCATGACCGACCCCCCGGGCGTCCGCATGGAGTATGAGGTGAGGGTGTCCTGATGGCGAGGCCATTATTGACTGAATTAAAATGGTGGCGTCTTGTGATCAGAGGGAGGTGCAAGCGGAGCGGAAATATCTTGGAGGGAAGAATACTACAACTTTGTCTGTCAGGTTGCCTTCAAGCACAATCGACGAGGGGCCGGTTGCACCAGCTTGGGGAGTGGTGTAACCAGTATGGTGCATAGTAAGCTGCGTAACTGCTGGGAGAACTTGATTTGAATACTTGAAACACGATGTCATGTCTTCTGCATCCCACTTCATGTTGTTGTCTGCTCATCAACAGAAATTCAAAACCAGCGGACTGCTGGCGCACGAGAGTGAGATCAACAAGCTGCAGGAGGAAGGAGATCGTCTGGTTGAAACGAAACACCCTGGCAGCTCAACAATAAAGGTACATCCGTTAGCTGCTCCCGACACATACCTGTATGATAGCTCTGATACATCACCATAGTACCCTATGTATGGCATAGGACTCCTTATGGTCAGATAAATGGAATTGAATTAATCGAGGTTGTTGCTTTTGTCAGGCACACAGAGATGCTGTGCAGACTGAGTGGCAATCCTTCCTCAACTTGTGCCTGGCACAGGAAACACACCTGGACAACATTGAAGACTACAAGAAGGTAGCGAGCCTCTAACCCCACCACACTGGGACATTATTTCTACTACTAAATCAACCAGTTCATTGACGCGGCTATTTGTCCAATGCAGTTCCAGCTGGATGCAGAGACGTTGTCCGAGTCCCTGGAGAGGCTCAACTCCACCATGGACCCAAAGTCTCTGGCCGGGAAGAGCAACTCTGAGGTCCTGTTGGCGCTGGAGGTACGGCTGTGTTTTCTGAAGTCATGGTTTCTGTGCAGCTCTAGAAAGTCTTGAAGAGTATGGAAAACGTTGAAACTTGCAGCAAAGCTGTGATCTGCGTGTGACGAATACGACAAGTTTGTGTCACGTGGTTGATTACAGGGATGCTCAGAGGAGGAAGAGACAACCAAACACTATATTGTTTGTTCTTTTATATAAAAAAAAAACAATAACTTATATTTACTCAGTGATATGTTATTCTGCATTTGTTTTTAATAATTCTCAGGTACGAATTAACATACAAGACAAGATTCAAAGTAATCTTATATAAAGAGCAAAATATTGATAGAATAATAGAATAATTTAGTTCCATGTTGGCAAGTGCAGACAATGAGGAGGCGTGGAAAGGGATGGCAAACAAAATCAATGCCAGCTTTATTTATGTTGTCCTGACAAATAGATTACACATAAGAAAAAAAGAGTAACAGCCAATCAAATGTTCAAATCAAAAATGCAAATAGAGCTAAAACTACCCTATTCCGCATTATACATATTGCATTTTACATTGAATTATACATTAAGGATCTATACTTTCATATTTCATTTAAATCCAAAATGTAATGATAAGTATGACCTCAGAGTTTGCTCTGTGATAAACAAAAAAGCTCCCTGTTCAGTTCTGCAAGTTTTAGTCAGTTACTGTTGACTCACAGTATTTTTTTAGACTATGAAGTTTGTAGGGGTCTGTTCCAAGAAGCAGCTTTACTAAGTTATCTAATGTTTTTGAGTAAAAAATGCAGAGCAGGGCCAGTATGTATTACATTACATTACATTTCAATTAGCAGATGCTTTTATCCAAAGCGACTTACAATAACTGCATTCAACCACGAGTACAAACCCAGAACAACAAGAATCAAGAAAGTACAATTTCCTCAAGAAAGCCAAACTACCAAGTGCTATAAGTAAGAGACATTAAGTGCTGCTAAAGTACTTTTTTTAATTTTTTATTCCAGGTATGGAAAGATGTTAGGAGATGTTTTTAGTTTGCGGCGGAAGATTTAGAGACTTTCTGCTGTCCTGTATAAAACTTCTAATGAATGGTCTTAAGAATCGTCCCAAAAATGGACTTATGAATAATGTAAAACAATTCTTAATAAAAAAAATAGGACTTAGAAGCTTTTTATAAAGAAGCTCGGTGTAACTTTCAGCAAAGGGATTATTTAGTGCAGAAGTGTTAGAAAATAAAGACTACATATGTCTGCCCACAATTTCTTTTTAACTTTATACATTAATTATGTTGTTTTGAAATCCACCGAATCTCTAAATTTGAGAACACTTTACACCTTCATGCTCACCTTGTCACGATCAACACTATACCCATCATTCAATTTAACATTAGATATGCTTCAGTATATTGCAGCATGCAAGAGGAAAGCTAGAAAATATATTTTCATGTTGACAGTGTCAATATTACAGTATGATATATGGGATTTGATCCATAAAAATCGTCTATCAGTTTAAATATTGTATTTCTTTTACAAAACAAGGAATGCAACCTTTTTGTAAAGTGTTTTATTATTTAGTGTCTTTTAAACCTTTTTGTGTTTCACACAAATGTAGTACCTCTCAGGCTTCAACAAGCAGTTTCAAACCTGCTTTTACCTGCTGAGCAAGTTCTACCACTAAATGATGAAGAAATGTTAAAGTTGGGGATATAGCACGTTACATCCTTGCTTGTTTGCGTTGCTTCTGTTCTAATTCAATCACGCCCCCAGGGAGATGAACCAGCAGTGAAGAGGAATGACCAACGCCTGGAAGCCCTCAGGGAGCTCAGCAGCATCATCGTGCCTCTGAAGTTACGCCGAGCGAAGCCCACCAAAGCCACCACTGCAGTGTCCCTGTGTGACTGGATAGATAAAGAGGTAGGTTGTGATCAGGCACTTGCAGGCTTTGGTTTAAAAAAATATGAGGACGAATATTTATTGTGGTATCGTCTTTATTTCGCCATCTTCTCTGTCAGGATCAGGACACAGTGAGGCGTGGTGAGGCGCTAAGCCTGAAGTCAAACTCTGACAATAAGAACTGGGCTCTTCAGAGCAGCAGTGGGAAGAGCAGGACCCTACCTGGGGCATGTTTTATGGTCCCCCCACCTGATGCTGAGGCACTGGAGAAAGTAAACAGGTACAGAGTGCAAGCTCACCACTGACACTATGTTTTCCTCACGCTGTTGTGTTATGTGATGACAACCGAGACAAAGCCTGTGATGTATTTTAATGAAACATGGGATGTCTATGTGTGTTCAGTCTGGACAGAGCACTGAAGGAACTAAAGAGCCGTAGATCTACACTAATGACCTCCTTGAAGAACCCCACTGTGGAGGTGGTCCGCCCTCAGAAGGCAGGTGAGAAGAAAGACATCACAACAGGACAGCATTATTTTGTCTTACTATAAGACCATGACAGAAACTTTGATGGGAGATTTGGGCTCATCTGAGATTTCATTGGAGAGTTGTTGTTTTTGCTCCTCCTCAGCCGTTGTTCGAAGTGCTCCAGACGACCCCAGAGCTGGCGAGCTAGCCAGTGAACTAGACAAGCTCAACAAAGCTCTGGATCAGAGCGAAAAACAAATCCTGAGTCGACTCAGAGCCCCGCTGGACAACCGCAACCCCACTCAAGACCTGGCAAAAAGACTGCAAGAGCATGAGGTGAACATGAGAAACGCTATGCTTTTGATGATAAGGTTACAGTTTCATCATCTTCATCATCATCAATGCTGCTCCTCCACTGTTGAAGAGCTCAGTTCAGTTCCACTTTGAGCAAAGATTCCTCAATAGGAGGTTTTAGCGTCTCTAAATGAGGCTCTCCCTTTGCACAATCTGCTTTTTCTTGTATCGTTTCTTTGTATCCGTCAAGGGGCTGCAGATGGAAATGAGTTAGTAGCTAAATCTGATACAAAGCATCTTTTCTCTTTTTTGAGATCAATGTGATTTTGTACGTAGTCCCTTCTATAAATACAAATAAGAAACTAAAACTAAACACATCTGACACATCTAACACCATGTGACTTTGTCCTCCAGAAATCTGCCTCGACTGTGAGAAAGCTGGAGTCTGAGAAGTCTGCCATCCAGAGAGATATGGAGCCTATTCTGGCCAAGAAACCCCTGGGACCCATCTCCTCTACACTGCCTCTCAAACTCAGCGCTGCCAACAACAAGATTGATGACATCAACACCCTCCTCGATCTTTATAACAAAAAGTAAGACAAGTTTCCCTTTCATCGATATTTTGAATTAAGGCAAGAAGCACATTAGTATTTTTTAAATTTTATCTTCCAATAGCTTTTTTTTCACCTCCTTTGTTTATTTATTTTCCTTAACCAGAGCTACAGCCTCCATGTTCCTTGAGAAGCAGAAGCAAAACGTAGAAGGCATCCTTTCTGGGTTTGAGGACAAGCTCGCTAAAGATGGCGCCATTCTTGATCAACCGAACACCCTGCCGAGTCGCTACCAGCAGCTGCAGGTGTTGTACTTTATAATGCAACCAAAAACAGTCAAAGATTTAACAATTTCACGATAGGCTTATTATGAAGGGATAGAGCATGGGATGCCCCAAAAGTAGTGATGTAACGGACCACTGTCGATCCATGATCCGTACGAATCGCCCCTCGCGGTTCAGTCTGCGCGTCAACCGTCGATTAATTACACAGTTTAAGTGAACTAGCACAGTGTGAAATAAAGTTTTCCCGACGATCGTTAGCCGCCAATATTCAGTAAAATATGCGATCAGGACATCAGCATTGATGCTTTTCTAGTCACTGATCTCTGATAATGTTACATTGTAAACAACCAATTGGTGTATAAATCAACAGGAGGAGAGCTAGTAAGGTTATCAGCACCGCTAACGGTCAACGAACGAAGGTTCCCTTATGATGTGTTCAGGCTCCCTTCAGTGAAAATGAGTATTGGACAAAGGTAAATTATATATCATTATCATGATGTGTTCACATGTAATCTTGTAAAATGTAGTGTTGGAGAGAAACTTGATCAAATACATTCTTTTGAACAACATAAATAGATATGAGAGATGAATTATGGCCTGTTTAAAATACCTCAAAGAAGATTATAATACATCATGAAAACCACTAATGACAAAATTTGTTTTAATCCATAAAAATACAATATTGTATTTCCTAATCATTTAAATTTAATTTTATGAAGAAATAAACACTATAGATGACTAAAACAAAGTAAAAGGATAACATTTAGAATTTTTGATGGATGATCAATGAACAGCAATTAGTATCGGCGGCAAAAAACATGACCAGGGATCTCTAAAAGTTCTATTTGCTCCATTTTGTTTTTTGTGCTGATCCGATCTGTGATCCGATCCATGACTCTGATCCGTGATCCGATCCATGAGTTTTATGATCCGTTGCACCACTACCGAAAAGGGATCCAAACCGGTTGTTTTCTTTATCTCAGTTTTTTCTCCTTATGCCGAACAGCTTACGCTTAAGGATGCCGCCTCAAAAAAGGATGAGTTGAATAAATTAGGCAGAGACTTGGACAAGACAGAGAAAGCATGCAGCTCCTTGCAGCAGAGTTTCAATGAATACTGTCCAGACATCCGCCGCCAGGAGAATGAGGTGAAACAGCTGAGGAGCCGTTACATAAATGTCAACAATCAGCTCCAGGAAAGGTGAGTACAACAGGATTCAGGAATTGTTGTAACTGTATTTGTGTTTGTTTTTTTTACTTTTATTTAAAATGTTTTTTTTCATATTTGGCTTTAGGTCTGGTCTCATAAAGGAAGCAACCAATAAAAACCAAGATTTCCAGAATGCTGCTCAGTCACTGGATTTCTTCTTGATAAACTTGTCCAATAATGCGATCAAACCTACAGATGACGTGGCGCAGATAACAGCCAAGCAGAACTCTCAGAAGGTTAGTAGAAGATTACATACATTAACCTGTCTCCAACTGTACATACAAACTAACTCAAGTCTGTGTGGATTACATGTCTTGTTTAGAAAGTGATTGAGGACATCAAGAGGAAATCTGGCGATTTAGACCAAGTCAAGTACCTTTCCCGCGATCTGCAGGGCGTTTTGAATGTGAGTTCCCAGAATATGATTATTATCTACAGTTGATTACGTATGCACTTCCAAGTACTTAATCCTTTAATCTTTAAATAAATTTTATTTCAGGAGTATGGTGTTAAGTCAAACACTTACCGTAGCACTCTGAATGATGATGAAGATGATGACGATGATGAAGACGACAATGATAAACCTGTCCTAAAGAAACGTCATACTTCAACTATGGTTCAGGCTGTACAGAGAAAGGTACACTTATAGACTAACACCTAAAGTGAACTAAGTTCCCAAGACAAATCTTTAATTTTTCTCTCTGTCATCTTCAATTTCTAAACTAATTTTGCCTTCTGCTTCTATTACAGGAGCAAGATCTACTGAACCTTTTCTCTGAGGTGTCTGCAGAAAACAACCAACTACTCAGCCAGTTGGGGACGGCGAAGAACATCAAAGCCATGGTAGGATATTATGGAATCAAAATAACGTCAACAACTCTCAAGTATTAGAAGAATAAATCCTAGTGTTTCGTGCCCAAAATAATCCTCTTCTTGGTCCTTTTATTCATGTGCAGAATGAAGAAAAAGGTAGTCAGGTGGTGGTCAATCAGCAGATGCAGCTACAGAGCCAGAGGAAGGACTTAGAGAAGAGTGATGTTCTGAAAAGGGAATTAAATGAGGAGGTTGAAAGGCGCTTACATGCTGAAAGAGACCTGGAGACATACCGTAAGAGGTTTGTGTCTCTGAAGAATAGGAGAGGAGTGGAGAGGTTGGAGGAGAAGGAGGTGGTGCAATACTACCGTAACCCCAAACTGGAGGGGGAAATAAAGTCCTTCAAAAATCAAATCCAGGATGAAGCATTGAAAAGATCAAGAACCAATTCAGAGATAGAAATTATGCATGAGAGGATTATCAAAGTAGAAACACAGATAATAAAAACCGAACCAAAACTGGTGACCAAGCTACTGTTTGAATACGAGAGAGACCCACAGCTTGACAAAGATGCCGTCAAAATGAGGGATGAAATGCGCAGGATTCAACTGGAGCTCCAAACAAGAGATACTGAGGCAATTCATGTGAAAACTGAGCTCACGGTTCTGTCTCAGCAGAAACAAAAAATCAGGGAGAAGATTGTTAAGAAAGAAGTTGTGAGGCTTGAAAAGGATCCGGAGATGCTGAAAGCTGTTCTCACTTTCCAAGGTGATATCTCGGGGGAGGAACTCCGGTGCAAGTCGCTAAACGATAGCATTTTTAGCACAAGGAGTCAAATAAACACACTAGAGAGGGTCATTCCCACCATCCAACCCAAGATCGTCACCAAGGTGGTGAAGCAAGTACAGCAAGATAAAGAAACGCTGGAAGAGTCGAAGAAACTACGAATAGCCTTGGAGGAGGAGAAGGATGAGAATGCAATCTTGATGAAGGACCTGACCACCTTGCAGCTACGTTACAGTGAGGTGGACAAGCTCCGGGCTAAAGTTGAGGTCAAGGAGATCATCAATGAGATCTACAGAGTTGATCCTGAGACAGAAGTCGAGCTGGTGCGTCTGAAGAAAGAGCTGCAGGATTCCAGCCGTAACCGTGTAGACCTGGAAAAGGACATGAAGACATTGATAATAACTCTGACTACCCTTCGCGCTCAGAAACCCAAAGTAGAGTACAAAGAGGTGACCCAGGAGGTGATCAAAGAGGAGAAGAGCCCAGAGGTCACCAGGGAATTGCAAAGGCTGAACAACCAAGTCTCCCGTCTGCTAGTCAACTATGAAACCACCCTGGAGCTGCTGACCCACCTACGTAAAGAAAGAGACGGGCTGAAAGCTGAAAAATCCAAGGTGGAGACAAAGCTCGTCAATAAAGAGCTCATCAAATATGAAAACGATCCACTTCTTGAGAAAGAGGCTGACAGACTTCGGAGGAATGTAAGAGAAGAGATTCAACAACGTCGCAGTGAGGAGGAGTGTGTCTTTGACCTCCAGAACCAATACATTCTCCTTGAAAGGCAGAAGCCAGAGGAAAAAATTGTCATGCAGGAAATGGTGCGTCTTCAGAAGGACCCCAAGCAGTTACTGGAGCATGATAAGTTGAACAGGAACCTGGACGATGAAATGAAAACCCGCAGAAAGCTTGAATTAGAGGTCAGACATCTAAGAGTCCTGATTCAAGACAAAGAGAATACCCTGGCTCAGATGGACGATCGTCAGAAGAAGATTCAAGTAGAGTCAGAGCTAAGGCAGATCAAATCTCGCATTCTTGAACTGGAAAACTCTCCGTTGCCTGTTGAGGAAAGGATTGTCATTGAGGAGGTCCTGAAAGTGGAGAGGGACCCTAAGCTGGAAAAACTTACTGATGGTATACGTATCGACATGGACACCGAGAGCACCAATATCAATCGTCTAGAGAGAGAAATCCGCAACCTGAGGCTCAGGATGGAAATGCTACAAAAGGAGAAGTCAATTGAGAAGGTCGTTTACAGAGAGGTTGTTCGTGTAGAGAATGACCCGGCACAGGAGGCTGAAAGGGAACATCTTAGAGAGCTTGTAACACAGGAGAGAAATCTCAGGCGTGACCAGGAGGAGAACACTCAGAACATCCACTTCAGAATGACTCACATGCAGTCATCGCAGTCGGCAACTTCTCAGGAGGAGACCCTTCTCCTCACCAACAGAGATGCCCTGCGGAGAGAGAAGGAGGATATTCTCAGACAGCTCAAAATGCTAGAGTCTGAAAGACAGAACATCAGCATAACGTTCCAGCAACAGTCAAGGCTGCTGAGTGAGAGAAACCAGAATGTACGGCAAAGGAGTCTTAAAAACTCCTCTGAGGTACAGCGGCTCGAGACAGAAATCCTCAAGGAGAAAGACAAAGTACACCAGAGAAACTCACTCATCATGGAGCTGGAGAACAACATCACGAAAGAGGACCACTCTGAAACTCACACCAGGGAGACAAATCTTTCCACAAAGATCAGCATCCTGGATCCAGAAACTGGTAGAGACATGTCTCCCTATGATGCCTACATGCAGGGGCTAATTGATCGCAACAATTACATTCACCTGGCGGAGTTGGAGTGCGACTGGGAAGAAATCACCTCAACTGGTCCAGATGGGGATACAACAATTATTCAGGATCGTAAAAGTGGGAACCAGTACTCTATCAAGGATGCTCTGAGGAGTGGTCGCTTGACCCAGTATGACGTGACGCGCTACAAGGATGGACAAATGTCCATTTCTGAGTTTGCCCTTCTTGTTACAGGGGATACCAGAAAGCCCATCGTTCCTCCAATAACAATCCCAAGATCTCCCTCCAGACCCACCCAAACCAGTCCCTTGAACTCCATGTCAACCTCCCTGAGGTCCTCCTATACCAGCCTCAACAATCAACACAGCGGCAGTTTGAACAACCTCAGTGCTTCAGCAGGTGATGAGTATTTCCCCATCTCTGGTATTTTAGACACCACCACTGAAAGCCGCATGTCTGTGCGAAGTGCCCTGACACGCAAACTCATTGATGCTGACACAGCTCTGAAGCTGCTGGAGGCACAAGCAGCCTGCGGGGGAATTGTCGATCTCTCCAAGAAGGACAAACTGTCCGTCCACAAGGCAGCTGAACGCGGTCTCATTGACTCGAGTGACATGTACAAGCTTCTGAATGCCCAGAAGGCCTTCACTGGAGTTGAGGATCCCATGACCAAAGACCGTCTCGCAGTGGGACAGGCTGCAAAGAAAGGGTATATTCCCGAAGAAAATGCCAGGAGGTACATGGAGGCGCAGTACCTGACCGGTGGGTTTGTGAATCCCTCTAAAGTGGGCCGCCTAACTATCACAGAAGCTCTTGACAGTAATATTATTGACAGCACAACAGCTGAGGCGCTGCAAGATGAAGCTTCCCACACAAGAGAGCTGGTAGACCCCATTACTAAAGAGAAGATCTCATACAAGCAGGCGATGGATCGGTGTAAGAGAGACAACAGCACGGGCCTCCTGCTGCTTCCTGCAGCCTCTTCTGATGACGTATCTGCCCCATCATACTCAAACTACCGTTTCAATTCCTCCTACAACAATTACTAGATGTGAAGTTTAAGATATTTTATTTGCTGCAGCTACTGGTGATGGAGGGTGTTTGTAAGTGTTTGCAAGTGATCCACATAAAGATAGAAATGACCATTTTTATGTTAACACACTTTTTGAAAACACTGAAAAAACTAACTACATTTTTTGGTAAAGCTGTGCACGTGGATCTGCTTTTTCTAAGTGCTATTTTGGGGTCTGCTGTAAAAATGAGGGTAATGTTTGTTTTATATGGCAAATTGTTTTCTCAGCTCTCTCAAGCTAAATCTTTCATTAGTGCTTATTAAACTCCAAAAGCCTCACATTCATTTTTCTGTCTTATTTGAAATATCAACAGTCGAATCGTCAAAAACATATATGTGTAAATAGAGTCCATTTGGGGTGATGGTCTTCAGTCTGACCACCGCTTTTTAGCTGCTCGCAATATTAATATGGGTTTATAGAATTTATGACACTTCTTCCCATTTCCAGGAACAACTAGCTCCACAAGACAGGGAATCCTTTACTGTATCTAATACTTTAGCTGTACCTAATGTACAATGCTCGTAAACCCCGGCGAGTCATGTGCTTGGAAATGATGGATTAAGGATAAAGATTAAATATGACTCAAGCATGTAGTGAGTTAAGGTAAACAAGGTCAAAGTCTCGGGTTTACATGGATGAAACACGTGTCTAATAAAAGACATGGAAATCTATAACATTAGGACAGTGACCCACAGAGTCCATTTCATTTTCAGCCGGCATAAATATCAGTAAATGACCACCGTAGAGGATTTTTCCCTCGTGGTCTCAAAAAAAAAAGGTAGACAAAGGTCTAAAATCTATTTCTTCTGGCTAGGGGTTGAAAGGTGATACTGGTCGGGGAATTGTCGGAAAGACCCGATCTGACCCCACAGCGGAGTTTACAGTAAACGGTGTTGATGTGAGAATACGTTTGAAGCCGCTCGGCTGGGACATCTGCCTGCCAGATTACCCGGTGACTGGAAAGGACTTTGTGGGATTACTGCACATGAGCCTGTCTGGAGGCTGAAGTGGCCCCACTCTGTGTCTAAAGGTGGTGGTGGGGTTATTGGTCAAAGTGTACCATTTGTAGGATGGAATCAAAATCTGGATTATTTCCCCCCCAGTCAATCAATAGCACAGTGATCTAAACGCACGGGTGACGACGTCCTTCCTCATAAAAAGCCTGCTAAAGAGCCCAGAGTACCACAGCATCACATACAGTATATGGAAACACAAAGGGCACATTTGCACTGACTGGACCCGCGTGATGGTAATTGGCAGCGCCTTCTTGTTTCGCTGGATTATTGTTGTCATAATACTAGACCGCAGTGCTGATGGTTTAAACCCTGACAATGAGCATTTGCATTCTCTTATTCACTTATTCACTATTAATGATGACAGCGACGCCCGTGCGCCTGCCCTGCAATCATGCCAACGCCATATCAATCAGTATTTAAAGCACTCTTCCTGACTCTATTTTCCCTCTTTATACAGCAATATCAGGAGCAGTGACAATATTCAGTAATGAAAAAAAAATATTGTTGGGTCAGGGAGGTGCTTTATTATTGCTGCTCAAAACCAAACATCAATACAAACATACATACAAGCACATCCACGTTAGAACAGAAAATATGAGTCAGAGGCATCAATCTGGCAATCATACACTAAAATGCATTTATTAAAAGTGTCTTGCTCATCATTGGTTGAATACCTCTGCCAGAGGAAATGAACTCCAATAAAGGTCAGACTTCCCCGACAGCCAACTGTGCAAAGATGCCAGCTGGCAGCATCAGCTTGAAACCGATGATGCTGCGGGCCATCCTCCTGCTACACATTTCTGTCTATAACTTCATTTATACATCTCCAAAATAAACCTCCACAAAGATTTACAAAATGAGTCTCAACCTGAGAGAGAAGACAGTTGATTTGTGCTTTTTATGAATACTACAGAAGTGTTCTGATCAAACGTCAACTTGTGTCATGGTGTCCTGATACTCCAGACACCACCCTAGTGGCATCTCAGTGGTGTACGTGTGAAAGGTGCTGAATCAGTAGCATTGATCCGGTGCTACTGTTGTATCTAAATGTCAATGTTAGATTTAAAAGATACATTTGCCAGTTTTTCTCTGACTTCAGCTACATGAAAATCAATATATAAAAAAAAAGAAATCCAATTTTTTTTTTTTACTCAGTTAATTTGTCATTTCCAATTTGACTTTTGAAGTTGAATTGTTTCCTTTGTATTTGTATTTTGTGTACTGGGCACCATATATTAGTTAGTATTTGATCACTATGTGCTGATACTGACTGAAGTTCTGGGTCATTTTCCCAGGTGACACTAAGTCTGCCCTTCAGAGGCGTGGGAGCTGCTCACCTGGCACGTTAGTGGATTAGACAGTGACTGTGTCATGGATTAAAGCGCCACTCAAGAGCATAAGGCTTCCCACTGGCTGACCTCCACAGGTGAAGTTCAGAGCTGAAGATTCTCAAAAAAGATATATTATACTACAGAAAAACCTTTAACTATAAGTATTAATTAATGAGGTATGCAAGGGAATGTTTGATGTAATAAACCTGTCAATCAGTGCGTGTACAAGACTTATATTTTTGATTCAGACAAAAATGGAAATCATAAATTTGTCATCGTAAAAAAATCTGTATAAAACACTTTTATTGAAATTGCGATAATGTAACAGACACAAACTTAAAAAAACAACAACAAACAAACATCCCAATACGAGGCCTGGATGTGCAGATTAACAGATGAGTGCAGTCCTCCTACGTTTACAATAGCTAAAGCCCCCTAATAGAGCTGGAGGAGCTGCGGTTGAGCAGCTAAAGCCCCGGGCGCTGACGTCCATAGCTGTGTGGAGAGCCCAGAAAGGTGCTAAGCAGCAGGCAGCTTAAACTGTCTCAATGTCTATACCACAAACACAACACAGCATCACTGCAGCTCCAGTGACAAGGTCAACACACTACACTCTACTCCGCCTGCAGGTCAGCGGGGAAACACACAGGAGATACAAAGTGGACTAATACATCACATTTCAGTAAAGTACATTCTTGTCTTTATTGTATACACGATAAGAGAATTCCACGGGAGATAGATGCAGTATATGAGATTAGAAGGGGGGCGGGGGGGGGTCCAATAAAACAATCAGCAGCCGCTCAAACCCGACACACCCTCCGAAAGAGTACAACACTGATGCTCAACGAAAGACATCTCAGGGACCAACACCTGCCGCGTCACGCGTCGACGTGCTCGTCCGTCTTCGCCAGTGGCAGAGTCAAGGGATGCTGGGGGAAGCGGATCGCCTCGCTGTTGCGCCGCATGTACGCGTGGCCGCTGATCGGGTAACACATCTCCGTGAAGGTCATGTTGCCCACGGTGATGGCGCAGTGGCCCAGCACCTTGAAGCCCGACTTGTGGTAGAAGGGGACGAGGATGTCCTCGCACATGAGCACCGCGCGGCGCACGCTGGGCAGACAGCGCAGGTACTGCAGGTAGCGCCACAGCAGGATGGGCCCTTTGCCCTGCTGCCTGAAGGTGCGGTGCACCGCCAGGATGTGGATGTGGACGGTGGAGCCGCGGGGCTTGTGGAGAGTCAGCGCGTCCTGGGGCAAAGTGGTCGGGCATCGTAATTACTGACATTGCGTGTGCGTGTATATGATGATCAGATATGATGCATTTGGGAAAGTGCAGGGTGTCTTACTTCAGTGAGTCTGTCCTTGTCCCAGAGAGAGCCGATGATAAAAGCCACCAGCCGGCCCTCCTCGAACCAGCCCATAGAGAGCTCTGGACACAAGGTGAGGAAATGACGCACCTCATCCAGGTGGAGGGGACACTCACCTGACACTGAGATGAATGCTGAGAGAGAGAGAGAGAGCGAGAGAGCGAGAGAGCGAGAGAGAAATAGTTTGGCACTACTTCTTTTGCACACTAAAGGTGCCGCAAATTACGGACTAAACATTTAGCTATGTGTCGAATACAGATTTAAAAATAAAATAAAACGATGAACTAAATTATTGAATTAAATGCAAAAAAAGGTAGTTAGATATTATCGAGTTAGATATCTCGACTTGGTTTTACGCACGATCTTTTACGCAAAGATCCTCTATCGATGTCACGCTCCTTTCACTGAGTGAGAAACTTCACAGAGGATTTGCTCCTATTTCTGCTTCACGCGACGGGTGAGACGGGTGAGACGGGTCACTCACCTTCTCGCTCGATCTCAAAGACGCTGATGGCATCCTGCGTGTTGAGCGGCCGGACTTCGCTGGCGGGGAGCGTGTGTCTCCTTTGCATGCCAGGGGAAATGGAAGGCGTTGGCTGCATTGGTTTGATGAAAGGCTGCGAGCCAACGACGGACATCACACGACTTTTTGCGCTCCCCTTTCCCCCTTTGGGGAAAAAAAAAGAAAGAAGAGAAACTTCTTCTCCTCCTGACTCCTTGTCTCCCGCGCAGCAGGATCCCCACTGTCAGGCCCTGCGACGAGAACAGGATGGGTTGTCTCCGTATTTATAGGATAAGCTTCCCCCCCACCCCGGCTGTGATCCGGCAGCTCATTTGCATTTGAATATTTGATGTCAATGAACGAATGAATTAACGTCACAACTGTGTGGGGCAATTTACCGAACCCTGCAATTAACTGCAGTTAATTGTTGACGTTTTTTTTTTTTTTTTGTCTCTATTGACCGATAACAACACATAGTTTTCTATGAACCACCATCTCCTGCATATTTATAGCAGGTTTTTGCCACGCATGTTTACGTGGGAGGCACGCTGATCCAGGATCAGCACACGGTTTACAAAAGTTTTGGTAAAGTGCCGCCAACATGTTGACACCACAGTGCAGTGGACTAAATCAAAACGTGCACGTGTCTCTCCCTCCATCACCGCTCTCCAACGTCACGAGTTAAACAATCGCCCCACTAGATGGTTTCCCGCGCGCCTCTCGGGGCTCCGGGGCTCCGGGGACACTTACCGGAGGATGTCGAGGCGTAAACGTTGGTGAGGTTCTGCGGATCCGACCTGCTCCTCTCCTCTGCCCTCTGTCTCACCTGCTGCCGGCACAGACGTCTCTCTTCATTATGAGGTGATTATTATGAGTCACACGAGGAAGGATTAGACCTGCACAAGTTGTTTCCACAACTCGGCGCATTACCGACACGTTATCTCCTCTCGCACAGCGTGTTCATGTCTCGCGGGGCGTTTCGCAGCATTGATCCGCCTGCCTCCTTTCACCCCGATTTTTTATAATAATAATACAAAAAAGTATTCTATTTTATTGTTCCCTCGTCGATCCAACAAATCATAACAATGTTTCTTGAGTTTTGGCCAGAAACGTAAGGGCTGTAAGGTCACAGGGACCTTTGACCACCAAATTGGAATTAGTTCATCTTGAGTTTGTGCCAAAGTTTTAAGAACATTCCCTCCAGGTGGTCCTCAGATATCGTGTCCATAAGAAAGGGGAAAAAGGACATCCCAAAATCAACGATTCAGGCCACAACTGTTGCTGGAGGACAACATTTCGTTAAAAACGTAATTAGATAATATGTCATGAAACATGTCAATAAGAAAGTTAAACTACAGTATGTCAAAACGTCATAGTACTGTACAAAGTACTATGTACAGTACATAAGAACTATAATATGTCCAAAAAGTCTGAAAAAGCAACACTATAGATATAAAAACGTCAGTTCATAGAGTCGTTTTACATATAGTGATTGGTGGTTTAGTACAGTGGTTTCCAATCTGGGGTTCATTGACCCAAAGGGTCACAAGATCAAATTGAAGGGTCGTGAGATGATTCATGACAGAGAAAAGAAGAAAAAAAAAAACTCCTGTTCCACAAATTTGTTTGATTTTATTTAACTTGTCTCTAACGAGAGGTAACATTATCCAATATATCGCACACAAGAAAAACCCAGTTAAGTTATTTAAATTAACTGAGACGTCTCTCGGGCTGCCTCACCGCAAGAGGGGCCTGGGTTCGATTCCCAGGCTCGACGGCCGTCTGTGTTTCGTCTGCATGTTCTCCTCGTGTCAGCGTGGGTTCTGGCACGGGCCACAACAGTCCAAAGACATGCAACTTAATCTTAAAGGAGTAACAAGTAACTATAGACATTAAATAAACTACAATATTTCCACCTGAAGTAGAAGTAAAAGAAATGTGTAAATGTACTAAGCAATCACCTAGCACTGGTTTCTATAATCTGGATTTAAATTAGTGGAATTATTCTCTATGCATTTATTCTTTTTCTGAAACTAAGGCACACACGCTGTGCAAATGGTCAAACCTCAACTTGAGAATTGAAGAAGCGTTTCCCGGGAAACCCTATCCTGAAGCGTCGTGGTGGCTTAAAGGAAAATCCAAGAGGAGTAAAGCTGCCGCATTCTCAGCCAAAATGTTTATGTGTGACAGCCGTCATGTTGAGAATGGACGACATTACTCATGTGATGACTCATACAATGCACATGACATCATCAAGGACTAATTCAATGAATGGAGTTAGGACTCAGAGTGAATTGGGCTCCATAGACTTTAATGTATCATATGGCTCCTAAATAACTCAAACTGTACATGTCATGATAATTAGCGTAAAATACAGCTGATCAATGTGCAATACTGAGCATTTCGAATATGAATGGAGTTTATACTGTATACAATAGCAGAGATATAAATACAGTGGATGTCTATTGGATTGTTTTTAAATCTTAACTCAAAAAGTATAAAAGTTATCAATAAGAAAAGTCATAGCACCCATCTACAAAGAACCCCGCATGGTTTGACATGTCAATCATTGTGGTAACATAGAAACTGTAGCAGGACATAAAAAGACAGAAAATCAGTTTTCCCCACTAAAGAAGCTCATTACAAATGCAACTTGTTGAATATTGAAGTTAGGCATGGCTCAATATATGAACAGTATATGTGGCATAAATGGGGTTTGAGTTTCAAATGAGCGGGAAAGAAAGGCACGGAAGAAGTAAGCGACAGAACATGAGTGTGATCGCTGCTCTCGGCTCTCGCGCCGAATTATTACAAGTCAACACAGACCTACTGTCAAACGTCATCGTTAGAAAAAGAACACTGTCAGAAGAGCAACGCATTGCAGCGCTGAGGCGACAAGGGAGGCTTACGCTCACGTTTCTATATTCATATGCAAGCAAACAATCCCGGCACGGGACTGGAGAAAACACTATGCAGTTACAGTCCAACTAACATAACTAAACTGATTCATATGATGGGCATACTGTAGATCGATGCAAAGAAAATAGTTGTTTGCTCTCATAATTATCTGTTCCCTTCCAACGTTGCAACGCTATTATTTTAGCATTTGGAAGCATTTTAAATTACGATCATTATTTTTCTAATCTCTGTAGGAGCGGGCCTTTTTGTTAACAACTTATGCACATGTGCATAAAAAAAAGAGAAAGTAAAGCACTTACATCGGTGATGCAGCACATCTCTCGTTAAGGTTACTGAAGTAGTCGACACTCAATGTATGCTATTATATTATACAGCCCTGTAGCTTGAGAAGGAGGGGTAAGGCAGAGCAGGGCTTCTCACCACTTTAAGTGGGCGGTAAGGAGAGCGTTGGGGGTCCAACTGCTGGTTCTCGTGCTAAGGTTTAGGGTGGAGGACTAAGGTCAGGAATACAATTTTTGTTTTTTGCCTAGATCATGCTGCGTGTGTTTGGCTCATGTCTGTACGATCGGTTTTCTCCAGAGGGGCAAGAAAAGGGTCCATATTGAAGTTGGGGAAATTCTAAGCATTGCTGTTGGGACTGAGAGGCGGAGCGTCGAGGCAAAAGTTAAGGCTTCTCTCTTTCTACTCTGGCGGGGGCGCCGGAGTCTCGTTGGCATTGTTGTCGGTGATTTTGTTTTCCAGCTCGTCGTCAGACAGGAGGTCCACAGAAGTCCCCTCGACCTGAAGCGGGCGTCTGCCCGGCCGACTGGAGGAGAAGCTGATGGGGCCGCCACGTCTGCAGGGGGGAGAGGACCGGAGGGAAAGGGAAGGTAAAAAAAAGAAGAAAGCAAAAGGTTTCTACTTCTCTCCAAGAACTTAAAATCTGAACTCATTCCCACTAAGGTTTCATGATTAGTGCCCAGGGTTCTCATGCTTTAATGCTCCTAAATGTTTATTGTACTCAACACACCGCTGGTTTAAAGTTTTTTGTGTCCAATATGCTTTCTTGAGACAATTAAATTAAATCTGATATTACCAACCCCCCCCCCCCTACAAAAAAATACAAACTAAATTAGGCATTACTAAGTCATTTTTTAAGTTTCTTCAGAGGCCTTGTACATCCACTGAAGTGGTTCCACTTCTTCTGGCTGATTAAAGCTCTGCTAGAATTACATGTCCCCTAACTACACAAACCAATAAGAATGGGAAAAAGGTGTAACTTCTCCCTCCCAAAACTAATGAGAGTCAAAGAGATGCCAATAAACTTGGCTAATACTTTCAGCACCAACTACAATTACAGTCAAGTTGTCGGTCCAAAATGGCCTCACTTCATCATGACCAAGGGCATAATAAAGTCATTGCTCAATCGTGAGTGTCGGACAGTGCTTTCATCTGCGACGGCGTACCTGAGGCGGTTCTTGAGGGTGTGAACCTCGCGGCTCAGACCCTCGCTGGCCTCGGTGGCGTCATCCAGCTCCCTCTGCAGTTTCCTGCGTGAGCCGTTGGCTCTCGTGGCCTCCTCCTCAGCCTCCTCCAGCTGACGCTTCAGCTGCTTCATGCGAGAGCTAGCCTTTTCCACCTTCACATACAGACACAGAGACAGGAGTTTAAAAAAAATAAATATATATATCACCCAAGATCAGGGCTTTAATGTTATGTAATGCATGTAAGATGAGAAGATAAGAAGGAGAAATACCAGTAACCAGAGAGGTCAAAACACAGTGATGGATCTCTTTGTGGGGCTAAACAATTAAAAACTCTAATCAGGTCAGTCTTAATATCAACAGTGCCAGACATACTTGTTCTTTAAACTGGTCGGCGTGGCGACGCTCATCCTCCACTTGCATGCAGATTTCTTTCAGCTTCTTCTCGGTCCTTCTCACGGTCTTGTTGGCTGCTGCTCGCTCCCTTTTAGGGAAGAACGAGTGAAGGTTAGAGAAACTAAGCAAGATTTCGCGTTACAGATAAAACCGTATATATGTGTTTCAATTGATCTCATATTTATTCTCATAGTTGGTTAATCTAGGAGGGCAGCGTATTGAATTCTCACTTGGCCTCCTGCTCCAGCTGTTCCTCCAGCTGTCCTATCTTGGCCTCCAGGGCGGTGATGGAGGCCTTGAACCGGTTCTTCACAGAACCCTCCAGCTCGCCCAGCTTGGCCCGCAGCTCCTTGTTCTGACGCTCCAGCTGCTGGCGAGCGTTCTCGCTCTTTTGGCCGGTGCTGCGCTCAGCGCTCAGCTCTGTGGTCAGGGTGTCCACCTGAGGCGCAGGGTGAGGGGAGGAGGCAAGGGAACGGCACGTCATTGGTCATTTTGCACAGGCTCGTAAAGAATTCTTACAAGTGGAAAGATGTAATATTAGTCCAATGAAACTAGGGAGGAATAAAGATGACCTCACCTGCATCGTGGTCTTTCTGAAGCGGTCGTTGAGCAGCTCCATGTTCCCCTGCTCCTCTTCCAGCTCCTCCTCCAGCTGAGCAATGCGAGCCTCCAGCCTCCTCTTCTCATCCATCAGAGCGGACCTGACACACACACACACACACACACACACACACACACACACACACACACACACACACACACACACACACACACACACACACACACACACACACACACACACACAGAGATAAAGATAAAGAGCACAGGGACTCTTTGCTTCATTGCATGTTGGAGTTTAAAAATATAAGTTTATTAGAAGGTTTCTGATTTGTTTAGTTAAATTATTGGTTAAAATGTTTCTTTTAACCCCAAACTGTGTCTTCTAAAATGTTTATATAAATATAAAAAAATAGATATCACAAAAAATAAGCTTGATGGCATTCTTTTTACAATTTTGTGGAGCACAATACTTATAGATTGATTTGACATCGTAGAATATACTGGCTGATACTTTGATGGTACATATTATGGAATTGACCTTTAGACTAATTCAGGCTGTGCTGCTTTATCGCCTTTTTAAATAATTTCCCCTTTTTTTTCTACTGCAACTCGTGTTGTTGCTGTTTACCATGATTGTTATTATTATGTTTTTTATTCTCTTCATCTCGAAGATCAAAAATAATAATAATAATCGCCATTCGTCTGGTGCTCGCCAAGCAGGTTTAGCTTGCACGGCAACTGGAATCTCACAATGTCAATGAGATCGCACGAGGCTCGCACAAAAGTTCATCTCGTCAGGTTTCAAATGAAGCGTTCGTGTCTGATGAGCCAGCGCACGGACCAATCGGTGTCCTACGAGGAGCTACAGGCAGCTACGGCCGACTTAGCCGTGTGCATGACGACGTAAACTGTTAGTTCTAAACAACAATGGCGGCTCCTAAAGAGAGGAGCGTAGATGCTACAACAGCATCAGTTACGTCAGAACTGGAGAGTATTTCTTCGTTGAAAGACGAGCCAAGAACAACACTGGAGGCTTTTCGCTCTTCTCCCAAATGACTTTGGTAAGAATATGCATTTATGGTCGACCGGGTGAATGTAACTTACTTTCCAGAGGTGCTGTTTGAGATGTCATCTTGCAGCTCATCCCGTTCCTGCTCTGCGTGACGCCGAGCCCTCTCAGATGCTGCCAGGTCCTGCAGGAAAAAAAGTCAGTACTTCTTTGTGTATCATAATGCAGAGAGGCACCATTCAATACTTTATCGTGAACATACAGTAAATACAAAGACCTTTCAAACATAAATCAACCTCCCTCCAACCCTAACTATGCACAGTGGCTACCATGTGACACAAACTATCTGCACGTCACTGTCCTGTACCTCGTGAAGCTGTACAATCTCGGCCTCCAGACTCTTGAGTTTCTTCTCATTTTCCTTGGATATGGCGAATATTTCATCTCTAGAAGTGCGGGCGTCTTCCAACTCCCGCTGGTAGTCCTTCATCTGGGCCTGCAGGAGAAAGGCTGCTTAATGTAGTGCTTAGACTGGGAGTGGTTTGAATGGAGATTCAAACATCAAATCCGTACCTGTAACTTGCGCAACTGTTTGATGGCCTCGTCTCGAGCCTTGTTGGCTCCTTCTATGTGACCCTCTATATCCTTCAAATCCATCTCCAGCTTCTTTTTAGCAGCTACAGCCAAACCTCTCTGCTTCCTCTCGTCCTCCAACTCTGCCTCCATCTCTCGCACCTGAGGGGGAAGCCAGCACAAGTCGTTAGTGTGGTGGGAGTCAAAGTGTTGTTGAAGTGCTGCTATGTCATGTGGAGTGCGATTCTGCACCTGCTTGACCAGCGCTCTCTTCTTCTCATCGTTCTGGTCGTCCCGGCCCTGGAGGTCCCTCTCATACTGGGCTTTCATGGCCTGCATGTTGACCTCTAGACGCAGCTTGGCGTCCTCCGTGCCCTGCAGCTCGTCCTCCAGCTCCTCCAGCTGAGTCTTCATCTCCTCCAGCTGCTGCTCCAGAGTACGCTTGGACTTCTCAAGCTCGTGGACCTGACGGTGAGGAGATGGAGAGGGGGGGGGGCGGGAGGGGAGATGACTGGTGAGAGTGCTGCTCAATTGTCACAGCAAATCAAACATGCTTTATTGATCCGAGCACTCACATTCTTGCCCACGTCATCCTTGGAGCTCATCAGATCTTCCATTTCAGCCCGAAGCTGCTTGTTGACCCTCTCCAGCTCCTCTTTGGCCTCCAGCGCCTCGTCCAGAGCTCTGGTCATGGACAGAGCCTTGGTCTCCTTCTCCCTGGCCTCGGCTTCAGCACGGTCACGCTCCTCAGCGTAACGAGCCGAGATGCTCTTCTCCTCAGCCAGCAGCTGCAGAGGAGCGCATCAGCATTTAATGAAAATTATATTTGTAAATTGTAAGGATTAAATGAGAGTATTGAAAAAATACATCTTAGACAAGCTTCTAAACTCTCTCCATCCAAAGTAAGAAATATCTGTAAAACCCAGAAAATATCCCCGATAAAGCGCGCTCACCTGGTCAAACTTCTTCTGTTTCTTCTCCAGGCTGGAGACAATCTGTCTCTGGTGATCCAAGTCTACAGTTAGATCATCCAGCTCCTGCTGCAGACGGGTCTTTGTCTTCTCCATCTTTTCGAAACCGATGGTCTTCTCTTCCAGTCGCTGGCTGGCCAGCTCAAAGTCCTTCTGCAGCTTCTTCTTCGTCTCTTCCAGGCCCTCTATTGTTCCCACATCGTCCTCCAGCTTCTTCTTGCTCTCTGACAGCTTAAAAAATAAATAAAACAAATGTAATTATTCAGAATAAAAATCAACAAGAATATTATTTAAACATAGTTCAAAGTGGAGATCACAAGTCCTACCTGAGCCTGTATGGTCAACATCTGTTTGTCTAGATTCTTGCGTGCCTCCTCATCCTCCTCCTGCTGCTCCTGCAGAGCGTTCTTCTCCTCCTCCAGCTGGCGTATGCGACTGCTGAGGTTCAGTTTCTGACGCGTCTCCTCCTGGAGCAACTCCTAAACATTTTTTTTATATTTGTCCGGTTAGTTTAATAGAAAGAATGCATTAACTGTGGATTGATGCTTAATGCTCAGAGATACTGCATGTCACCTGTGTGTCTTGTAGCTGACTGTCTAGTGCAGCAACATCTTTGGCCATCTTGATACCCTTCCTTTCTGAATCTTCCAGAATGGCCGACACATTGTCCAACTCGGTCTGGATGGAGAGGTACCACGGTGAAACCAGGTTATCAATGCAAGTCAAAAGTATTTGTAGAAGATTTTAATATCACATATTTTTTCACATAAATGATTCGACTAAATATTCATAGACAAACTATATATGATATAGTTTTTCACACCTGCAACTGTAAGATGTCAACTTTGCATTCAGCTCTTCATTTGAACTGCACCATTAACGTAACTCAAATAACTGTATAAGAACAGTTTAGAAATTAAATTATATAAATACGGAGTAGGGTAGGGTAAAGATGCAAATAAGTTTTTGTGTTTTGACGATTGTATTGAGATGAACATTAAGTGTCGTTCACACCTGACGCGCTTTGCGCTCGCCACTGGAATCAGTGCACATCGTGACAAAAAACTTTAGTGGCGTTGTGCAAGCATTTGGAAATAATGGGTTTCAAAACGCCGTGGTGCCGTTGGAAAAACCCTTTATGCATCACAAGTGTTCAGACATTTGCAGTCTCTATTTTGATGATTTTATCTTGCTTATATCTGGATCTTAATGACTTTTTTCATGTTTTTATTGTACAGCACATTGAAACACAGTTTTTGAAAACTGCTGTATAAATAAAGTTATTATTATTATTAATTCTGACAAGCTGATTATTAATGACAATATAATTCCATTGTATTTAATCAAATATGTCCACCTGCAGTTTGTGTGCACGTTCGGCCAGTTCCCCCTTGGTCCTCTCTCCCTCAGTGACTCTGGCCATGGACTCCTGCAGCTGAGCCTCCAGTTTCTTCCTCTTGTGTTCGGACTCCGTCTTTGTCTGCTGCAGGCCTTTGACCTCGCTGACCAGCTCCTTGTTGGCACTCTCCTGGCTCTGCTTAGTCTTCTCCAGGTTGGCCTTGAACTAGACATAATCAACAACAAACATCAGTGTGGTCAGATGACGAAGTGATGTCACTTTTCTCTTTGTCGGATTGTTAATCCTGTGATATTAGATTGTTGAGTGTGGGAAGGCATTACCCTCTTGGCCTGTTCCAGCTGTTCAGACAGCTCTTCCAAGGTAGTGCCATGCCTCTGTCGCATCTCCTGGATCTGAGATTCATGGTTTTTAGTCTCATCCTCGATGGTCTTCTTCAGCTCTGTGACCTCCTGTTCACGCTTGGTCCTACAGGGAGTAGGTACACAGAAAAGTCTTGAATATCCTGTTGACTTAATAATAATAATTATATAATTGGCCAAAGGCCAAGTGCGGTACCTTAATTCCTGCTGGGCAGCAGTTGTATCAAGGGTGTCCTCTAGTTCAGTCTTCAGGGCCTCAAGCTCTTCGCTCAAGTCCCTCTTGAGTTTCTCAGCCTTATTCCTGGACCCTTTCTCTGACTCAAGGTCCTCCTGCAGCTCAGACAGCTGGGCCTGCAGCTCCCTCACCTGTTTCAGAGCGTTGTTCTTCTGGCTAACCTCGTCTTCACCTCTGTTAATCACCAAGAACATTGAAGAACACGCAACAGATTGTCAGATGGCAGGTGGGCACAATATTGTGACTGTGATGGTTATGATGCCGGAAAAATAAAACCTGGAAACTCACTGCAGTTTTCCACTAAAATATGATGCGCCTGAGCCCTTTTACTAGTGTAAGAACATATACTTATTTTTTTTTTTTTGGGGGGCGGGGGGGGGTTACATATATGTCAGAAAACTTTTGTGTTTATAAAAAACTATTGCTTATGTGCTAACACACATTTAGTCCCCTGAGTGAACTCTGTCATTGTGTAAAAACTCCACTGGGTGGCAGCAGAGACACTGTTTCAAACAGCAGTTGACGCCTACGGTTATCTTGGGAGGGACACTCAAAGGGGCTTTATGTTGTTAAGACCACCTATTATCAAGGTCTTACACTTACCAATGCACGTTAATACCACACGAGTGACATGCACACCAGTGATGGGGTCACACATCGCAAACACATTCCAATTCAGTGAGAATCAGTAAATAAATACAGACAGCATGTCAACTATAGCTAAAAGCTTTTACAAGATGATAACATCACTGCTGTACACTTGTCTGGAGTCTTGTCAGTCCAATAAAATGCTCGATGTAAAACAGCAGGTGTGACCATTCTGTACAGCAATGTAGCGCTTATCTCAGCGTGACTCACCTCGTGAAGCCGAATCTCAGTGACTCAATATCAGAACTCTAACGTCCATATTTGGCTCACACAAATGTTATGCCATACTCAGTTGAGCTCGTCTAAGTATCGCCAGTATCCCAGTATCGCCTACCTGGACAACATCATCTGCTGCTCATCTTCTTTCTTCCCCAGCAGAACTTTCAGCTCCTCGGTCTGGGCGTGCAGCTCGCCTATCTGGTCCTGGAAGTCGGACGTCTCCCCGTCCAGCTTCCTCTTAGCCTTCTCTAGCTCCTGACGGGTCTTCTCCTCCTTCTTCAGTCTCTCTAAAATTAGAAAAGAGAGGATGCTTCAGGTGGTTTCATAAAACACCAAGAAACGTCTTTTCGTTGTGGATTAACTAACTCTACGGGTTATTTGTTTTCCACTTTACAATTCTATGAATTCTTTATTTGACATAATTTTACCTTCCAGGTCGACCATCATTATCTCCTGCTTGTTCTTGATCTTTCCCAGGTTCTTGGCCTTCTCTTCCTCTTCGGCTAGCATCGAGGTCATCTCATTGACGCGGTCGTCCAACAGCTTCTTTTCCTAAAGGAGAGAGATGCAGGAAGGTAAGCCTCTCAACTCAGCATCAACATATTCTAATGATATGACACTTCTGCCTATATCTTACTACCCAGTGCAGAGAAAAGCCTCTTGGCGACTGAGAGACCCTCCATCTCGAACTCAAAACCAACCTTCACATTTTGAAACAATACCTCTTTCCATCCAAAACCCTCAGGTTGAATGTAGATCTGTAGAATCTCTGACTCTCACCTTGATGAATTTGGAGTTCTGGTCTTCTAGTAGCAAAATGTCCTCTTCAGATTTCTTCATTTTGGCCTCAGTCGTCACCTTCTCCAGCTGCAGCTTCTGCCTGGCAGCCTCCTCTTCATCCAGCTGTTCTTCCAGGTCCTACACACACACACACGTATTTAATCATAGTAGCAAAAATATATTTTTGTATTTCAGTAATTTGAAATAGAAATATTTTGAAATATATTTCCAAGAGTGCAAACATTGTATGTACTGGTCACACACCTGGATGTGGGACTGCATCTTCTTCTTCTCGGTCTGCATGCCCTGGGTCCTCTCCTCTTCTTCCTCCAGCCGGGACTCCAGGTCATGAAGGATCTCCTCAAGCTCTTGCTTTTTGGAAGCCAGACGAGCTCTCATCTCCTCAGCCTCCGCGAACAGCTCCGTCTCTGCCTGCAGCTGCTCTGCTAGGATGTTCTTCTCCTCAACTAACTACGCATACAAAAAAAAAAGTAAAAACATTTAATTGTGCATTCTAAAAAAAAAAACTCTACAGTTTGTTTTAATTTGGTACCAACGTTGCAGTTGTGACTGACCTGCTGGTGTTTCCTCTCCATCTCCACCAGCTCTCCCTCCACCTTGGTCTGCTTCTCTTTCACCTTGACCAGCTCCTCATCCTTAGCCTGCATCTCCTCCTCCTGCCGGGTCACCTGCAGCAGAGGCTTCACCTGCGGGTACGGATGAACGCAGATGTTTCAGAGGATCATTTAGGAGATTAGTGACCTCGAGAGTCCAACAAACGGGGGTCTGTTGCACAAACACCCACAAACTAACAAGTACAAACACACAAACCTTGGTGAAGAGTCTCCACCACTGCCAGTGACGAAGCTTCAAGTAGGCAGCGCAGTTCCTCTGGAGAACCTTCAGAGCACTGAGCTGCTGCTGCTTCTTTGCAAAGGCCCTGAAGCGTTACAACGAGCGAGGAAGAGAACAAAGACTGAGTGAGACAACAGTAAAATCTCCTTTTTGTGATCAGACATATCGAAATGACTGCATTTCAGATGCAAACAGCAGCGGTGGAGCGACCCGTACTTGCGTGCCAGATACCCCCGGCAGACGGCCTGGAAGTAAATAATGATGTCAGTGATCTTCAGGTCCCTCTCTTCCTCCAAGTGGGCCAGGACTCCGGCCCTGAAGAAGATCTTGCTCTGGCCGATACGGAACAGGTTGCCGTCCAGCTCCAGGGATTTAATCTATCAAAGACAGGGAGACATTGAAGCGGGAAAGGGAAAGGGCTACTGGAGGTAACTGAAGGAAAAACAGCTCGGTGTAACCTGAGTGAATAATTTACCAAAAAAAAAAAAGTTTCTTTGTAAATTCTTGCTTCTTTATTTATACTCTTCTTCTTAAGTGAAAAACATTTTAAGATGAGATAAGCTAAGATAAGCCTTTATTGATTCCCAGAGGAGAAATTCGGCAAATGCCTTATCATAAAAATTAGAAATAATAAAAGAGGACCCTTGTGTCAAATGTGAGCCTTGTGACCACTGAGGCAGCAGTCGAGTTCATTTCATTTGTCCTGAACTGAGACCCGGGTCCTTACCATTCTCTCACAGGCCTGCTTGCCGTCCATGAAGCCCTTGGGAATGGCATTAGGGGTGAGGATCTCATACCTGGACACGGAGCAGAGAGAATATCAAAGACAAGGGTGACACCGTCATCTATCTTTTATTTACTGCAAAAGTGCATCATGTCAGAAGAAGTAGTGGAAAGGGGGAGACATTTGTGACTCTCTGAAACACTTTTATACACAATCTCTGTGACATTCTATTTATGACTATTCTGTTTATCTAATGTAATTGAATCTGTCTTTTACATCATACTAGTGAAATTGATATTCCAACGTTACCTCTGTCTGAACTCCTGGAAGACGATGCGGTTGGGGAAGCCCTGTCTGCAGATGCGAATCCCCTCCAGTACACCATTACACCTCAGCTGGTCCAGAACCAGGTGGGGGTCCAGTTTACCAGCCTGGGGAAGAGGGAGAAGAATAAGGAGATGACAAAGAGGAGATTTTAATGTATGGGGTAAAGGTGCTGGTTTGATAAATTTCACTTAAACGGGATTGCATTTTATGCCTTAAACATGATTGTTGATACAAATCCACAGAGTCTATAAATGTGGTCAGAGTATTATATAATGAAGTAGAAATTGTATTTGAAACCAAAACTCCGGCCTTGCTAGGTCGACAGAGTTAGTGGAGCGGTCCAGTAGGTAGTGAGGGTCACCGGGACAATCTTAAAACTCACCCTTTTCTCATGGTTCGGGATGATGCAGCGGACAAAGTTGGGGTTGGTGTTCCTCAGTGTGGCCATCAGCTTCGATAACTGCTCCTTGTACAGCTGGCCCACGGTGCGGAACATGCCCTTCTTGGTCTTGTAGGAGGCGCCAAACGCCGTCTCATTCATGCCCGCCACCTGGTCCAGACCCACGATTCTGTCGACTGGTGATGAAAAACGATATGAAGAGATATGCATCAATGCAGAGGTATTGTGACGCTGGTTTTACGGATACATGTGTGTCGTGCGATTGACATGAACGTAGAAAAGAGAAAAGCCAATGACTTGTCAGTCTTTTATCTAAATCCAATGTGGATATTCATCAGGAAACGTTGCCAATAAAGGCTGAAGTCTTCAGCTGAGCAGGATTTGCTCTTTTCTTGTGTTGTGATAAAGCATGAAGACAGACAATGATGTCACACCAGCTGTGACCAGAGACCATCAGCTGGGTTTAATCTATAAGCCTGTTTCTCTCTCTGCTAACCCCTAAATATGTAACATACACCAGAATATAAAACAGGGAAGCTATGAAAATATTTTATATCGACCGCTGGATTAAACCTAAAATATTAAAATAGCAAACCTATTAAATAACGGAAGTTAGCATGATTATTCTATTGACTTGTTTTCTTTATTATATACAAATAAATCAATCAGCTTACATTTCTCATTAACTAGGCAACATGTGCTTAAATCAAGGACACGACCCCATTAAGATTTGAACTGTTAAACCTACAGCTGCAGTGGCTCGTCTGTTAATAAAAACGATTGATGAGTTGGACCAGATATCTGGCGTGCAGGTTCCTCAGATATTCCGATCTCTCAGGACGTATAAATACCAGCGCTAAGTAAGCAAGAACTTAAATCAATTCTGGGTCAACTTCTTCTTCCTCAAAATTTATTTGGATGCTGCTATCTCGCTTTCCATCTGCTGTTAGCGCTCTGGGTTAAGCCTGTTGAAAAGATTGACTAGTTACTGGAATCATTTTTAATATAACTATATAATATATCAGTGGATCGGTGGACTGCAATTGACAGCACCTTTGCAAAGAATAAAAATCTATTTAGCAGATAGAGGATTTTCTTTATTTTTTAAGTGTGGTGATGCCTTCTCTTAGCATTTTGTACAACCAGTCCAGTTTCCTTACGGTACCCTCTCTAGTTGCCCTAAAAAGAGTTTCAAAATCCATCTGCCCAAGCAAATTTGAAATTAAAAAATTTCCTCCAAATTGTCTCAGGCGTTTTATAGTTTCTTTGTTGCTCTGGTACAAAAAGGAATGCTTTGCCTGGCTTATCATTCACACAATAGTTTTTTTGATTATTTAGAGTGACAGTTAGCCTCCAGCACTCATGAAAGAATGAAATGTCTTGGTGTCTTTTTTTCTTTTTTTTTTAGCCATGCAAAGCCAGAGGGGAATTCTTTAGAGGGGTGCACAATGCAGCCAGGACAGGACAGGGAACCAATGATCCCTCCAGCACACAGGATGAGGAGAAGCCAGTGGGACACCGGGTTAAATGTTACTATCGTTCACCTGGAGCTTCATGGAGCCCAGACACATTGTCATAGAAAGAGGCTCTCTGAAACGTCTGAATGTCTACAGCAACAGAGACACGGACAGAGAAAGAAGACAGGAGAGTGAGAGAGAAATAAAGTGGGCAGGCAAGCACGTACACCCATCATTCATACACCCACAAACATACAACCTTTCACAAGCATTAATTAGCTTTAAAAAAAGAGGACTGACGAGTATATGTCAGTTCATGCACTGTAATAACACAGAATACGTATATTATGAAAGCCAGTGTTGGGTTAGCTGAACATTTATCAAGAGAAAGATTAGTCCAGAAAGTTATGTATAGCCATTTCGCTTTCCATTTAACCTGTCTGGGATTCCATAGAAAACAAATGTCAAATAAAAATAATGACTACGAAGGCTGACTGATTGAAATATTAACAGTGCATTCACTGGGGGAGAAAAAACAGGATTAACAATAAATCCGTCATTCAGCTCTGAGAGATGAATATCGTCACACTTCATGTTTTTGCTGGCAAAACTCATCCCACATTAGAGGAACCATCAAGCACCCTGCTGAAAGAAACTCTGACAGGAATTGAACAGAGAATATATTTCCCTTTTTTCATTAAACACGGTAGTCAGTTGTTTCCAGTGTGCTTTGTGGAGTCGACAGCCATGCTAGCTAACTGCTAACACCTGCATACTAACCTGCTCAAATGCTATGAAGTTTAACAGGTATAATGTTTACCATGTTCACCATCTATGTGTTACAATGCTAACATTTTCTAATTAGCACTAAACACAAAGTGCAGATGAGGCTGATGGTAATGTCGTTAGCTCTGTAAGATATTTGGTCATAAACCAAAGAATTAGACAAATCAACATTTTACCCTAATGATGAAAAGTTAAGCATCACCAAAATTATTACAGTTCATCCTGCAGGGAACATGGGCATCAAAACCAAATTTGAAGACAATCTATTGAATAGCTGTTGAGACATTTCTCCCAAAGCTCAATGGGCTCCTTTACGCCAACATACATGTGAAGAGACTCACCGTCTTTCCAGAGCTCAGCCACAAACTTGTCAGTAGACTGGTGCAGCAGCGTGGCCACATTGTCATTCAGGGGATCCATGTTCTTCATCAGCCATTCATCAGCTTTATAGTCCACCTAAAGAAACACAGCGACGACAACAAAATGTTCGACTGCGTTTCCATTGCAAAGCTCAAACACATACAGGCTAAGCATCAAGGAATCGTGTATTCTCATCTGACTATAAAGCTCCTCCAATCTACTTTCCACCCGGTGGATGTGTTGCTGGGGACCCCTCGGAGTGCATCGTCGAATTTGGCGCAATTGCAACACGTGACACGTTTGAATACCGAGCTAACATTGCTCTGTGCAGTAACTTTTTCTGCTGGATCCTGGATATAATCCTCGTAACATCAATGCTGTATAACGGTAAGACCAAACTTTTCTTCACTTCCCCAGAGTCAAGGGAGACACTAGCGGGTCGCCTTCAAAAACAGCGCTACTCTGCCATTGCCGCTCAAATTGTGTACGTTTTTTTTGTCGGAGAAATACCTCCTCTCACTAAATCCACGCTCTACTTCATAACCGCGGTAGTTATGTTAAAGCAAGTGACTGATATGCCTATCTGGAAATGAATACTTCTGCAAAGTGTATTTCACCAATGTTCTAGCCAGTACTACTTCTTGGGTGTGTTTTCCCCGCGTGAGTAAATTTCCCCGCTGTAAGATATGATACTAACTAAGAACTTATAACACTAATAACGTTACCTCCGTAAAAATACTTCAATTAATTAAATCCATGTTCTAAATATATAAGATATGTCAAAAGCAAGAGACTAACAGCCCTTTTTGGAAATGACTTCCGCTAAGTGCATTTCACCGCTGCTTCTGACCACGAGTAACCCCGACCTGGGTGTGTTTTTCAGAGCCGGACTTAGTGATTTGAGGGCTCCAGGCAAACGCTGTCTGGCTTTACTTTTCACCCTTTCTCTAACTGGGAAAGGTTTCTGAAGTAAAACTATTACCTATTAATAGTATAACAAATAATACCGCATTGTAAAAGTCTTGCATTTGAATGTTTACTTCAAGTGAAGAGTGAAAGAGAGATATTTTCAGCACAATGTACTGAAATGTACTTAATGTTTATTCAAGATGAAGCTTTCAATTCCTATATGATGAGGATAGTTTAATGAATAATAATACATCATATTTTAATTATGTTTTGTGAGTTAATTCTGAATCTGCAACATAAGCAGTAACTTGTCTCTGTCAAGTAAATGTAGTACTACAAAGTTTTCCTCTAAAGTAAAAGTACACAGTAACTAGTAGTCTATACAGTTGAGTTGCATATTTTTAAAGTGCTTTGAGGGCATTTTGTGAGCTATTTTGGGGTACAATGAGTTAGAATAGTAACATAATGCAATACGTTTAATATCTAAACATCATAATGAATCTTTAGAGTGAAGTTGAAGTGTGAAGAGTGTTGTTTGTATGAGCGGTTCTCAGGAAAGCTGCATGCAGCAACACCCCTGCAGGTCAAGCATTTGGCCCGTTCTGAACAGACATGTTTTGAAAGTGCACTGCACAAACTTTAACAAATGATTTAAACCTGAAACTGAAACAGGCTACAATGTAATTTCTCTCTGTTTACCAATAATCACTACAAACCTCTGTTATTATTTGGTTGCACAAGGTTTAGCGTCCCAACAACAAAAAAAAAAAGCAAAACAACTCGGCATCAAATTATATTTCCACTCCTTTCCTTTGATTACTGTTACACCTCAGTGTTCATAGTGTCAAAGACAGAAATGCTTCACCTGTCTGCATCAGTCTGTGCAGGATGTCTTAAAGGGTAGCTAGCTCTGGCAGTGTTTCTAAACACCACACATTTGTTTGTTTTCCTCACAGGCAGTACCAAATGGGCTCTATGTGCTATGTGGGCCAATAACAGTTCAGGAAATAAGTGATACACAATGCTGACATAACAAGAATTATTGTTGGGCTATACCTCAACTTAATATCCAAATGCACTTGGGTATTATTTGCACATTATATATATTTCACTGACAGCACAGTCAGGTCTGACTGGACCGTAGAGTGTTGATGGGATTAGTCTCTGTAACATGATGATGACTTTTACTTGGATGAGTTCCCTTAAACGTCTAATGTACTACGAAGAGAGCAGAACATAATAAGAAATAATTGACACAGTCGGCAACCTGATACGAGGAATGTAAGAATTCCATATGGGTTTCATCCGAATCGGGGAAAAGCAAACTTGCTGTGTTTGCCCTTATTTTCCTCTTCGGTGTCACTGTGTCATGCAGGGTTTATTTGATGAAGTTCAAATTTATTGCTGGCTCCAGTATTGAATACTGGATGCTTGACATCTGGGCCGAATCTGAGCTTTTCACCTGTTTGTCATGGCACGGCTCAGGTCCAGGACTGCTGTTTGGACACGACCGACTGATGCTCTTCACTGTGTTCATATGCACACACACATGCGCAAGACAGGAAGAAGAGACAGGTAGACCTAATTAAACCGCCACTCCGGGGATGATCTCAGCTTTCATGCTGCGACTGACAAGCGGTCCTCTCCGGAATGTGGCGGGGTATCGTTTTCTCTTTACAGATGGCAGACCACCACACAGAGGTGAAAGTTGAAAAAAACGTCACGTTATGTAACCGCCAGGCACCAAACACTCAATCGCACGCCAATGCGAACCAGATGTGAGTTTCCTACAGCAGCAGTACGACAACCGGGCTATTGTTTTCAGGCAACGACCTGCTTCACAGCGCCTTCAAGGGAGCTAAATCTGTGCCTCCGAGAAAGGCTTCAAAACAGGCCAGACACAGAGTTGTTGCTTAAGGAAAAGACATGGATGAATCTGAGGCTATAGAGAGGACGTGAATAATGGTTTTCAAAAATGCCTGTTTGTTAAGAGCTCTCTTTTAAGAGTAGTAACAAGGTCCAACAAGCTACCATTCCCAAAATCAGTCAGAATGCAACACACCTTGATGGGCCTGAAATACACACCTTTCCTGCGTAGTGAAGGACGCAGAAGTCAGCTTTGTCCTTGAGCTGTCGCGGTTTCTGGAACTTGGTGTGTGTGCCCTGCTCCTGCAGCACCTTGTCTATAAAGGTCTTGTCGGTTGCCTTAGGAAACCAGCACTCCTCATCCAGCAGAGCGAGGATACCAGGTGGGTTAGTCTGAGAAGAAGAAGAAGAAGAAGAAGAAGAAAAAAAAAAATCGTTCAACACACGCTTCATGGGCAGTCACACTAACAGTCACTCACACAGATGGGGGAACACTGACCGGCCTCTCGATGAGGTCAATGCAGGGCTGCAGGTCCAGGCCGAAGTCGATGAAGCTCCACTCGATGCCCTCCCTCTGGTACTCCTCCTGCTCCAGGATGAACATGGTGTGGTTGAAGAGCTGCTGCAGCTTCTCGTTGGTGTAGTTGATACACAGCTGCTCAAATGAGTTCAGCTGAGAGGAAGCGTAAAGAAGGCGTTTGTTAGTTGTGGTGACATGTTTTCTTGTTGATGATTTTGTGAATCTGTCTCGACTTGATTAAACTAATAAAAAAATCCAAATGATCAGATAACCTTGATCACTGGATTGCGTATTAATCTACATTTAAAAGAAACAAAATGTCAATATCCAGAAGGTAGTTTGAGTTTTGTTAGTATTAAAAACACCAAAATCAGTACCTCAAAGATTTCAAAGCCAGCGATATCCAGGATGCCGATGAAGGATGCACCCTGGCGTTTGGTCCTGTCCAGGGCCTTGTTGATGCGGTGGACCAGCCAGCGGAACAGCCGCTCATATGTTGCCTTGGCCAGGGCTTCAACGGCAAAGTCAGCCTAAAGGAAACAACCAGGTTGAGTAGCCATGAAAGACTTATGATCCTAAATTAATGCATAGCCCACTGAGCCACGAGTGGAACTACACGAAAATATAAACTTTGTGTTGCTGTTATAGTTTGAGTGTTGTTGATTTATCACGTGCAAAAGTGAGGTGTACTACTAACAGAGAGATATCAAAGCAAAGATATGAATGATCGTGGAACAGAAACATAATTCTCATTGACGGAGTTAAATGGCGTCTTACCTGTTCTTTGGTCTGTGCCTTCTGTACGTAGTCTCGTCCCACTTTGATCCTCGGGGTGAGGATAGCTCTGGTGAACTCCATAACATTCATCCCAAGCAGGTGACAGAGCTTCTGCGCCACTGTGAGTGCAATGAAGCAGGAGGCGTGTCACATGTTGCTCGATATGAATTTCAGATTTCATCAAAAACAGGTTGATGTTTTTTTTGTATTTATTATTTTTACTATATTCAGAATTTGATTTAAGTTTATTGTTAGGTTCAAATAATAAAATTAATTTAAAAAATAATTCTGAAAGCAACAGGGCCGAGCTCTGTTTTAACAATCCAGGATATATGACCCACATATCCTGGCCGGGTGTTAATCCAAACATTACAAGCATTCCAACATAAGGAGACACACAATCTAACTTTAGTGTTATCATGCTCCCAATAAAGTATGTGCTCACAGTGAATGTGTATATAGTATGTATGTATGTATGTATGTATGTATGTATGTATATATATATATATATGGAAATGATTGTGACTCTTCAGCTTTCACCACAACAGGTGGTGGAAAACAGACAGTCATCTCATTTTCTGGATATGTGACTCATGACTGACACGAGCAAGCAAGGGTGTGTGTGTGTGTGTGTGTGTGTGTCCGCGTTTTACTTTGACTGGATGTCGGACGTTTACCTGTGTTCTCGGGCATGGAGGCCTGATCCGTGTTTCTCTCTTTCTTAAAGATAATGTTGCCGAACTGCAGCACTGCAGAGACCACCTTCAACATGCCTGGTGACGACAAGATAAGGTTCCAGAGGGGGACATTAGGTAATGGAACAGTAAGAGAGGAGACAAAGTGTTTCAGGGCACATCTGGAAAGTTCTACTCACAGACAATCTCGTCATGGGAGAAGCTCATGATGTGCATGGCATCCAGAGTCTCCTGGAAATTATCCTTGTCCTGCTGGCCAGGGATGGTAACGTTCCCATTTGACAAGAACCGATAGTTGCTGAAGCCTTCGAGGAGCAGGTCCGCTGCAAAAAGGAAAGGAAAAAGATGATTGTTAAGTTATTTAATCAGTAGCCTCTTGTTCACGCTGTTCTATTAGGATACTTTCTGTCTGTAGAGTGTGTTAGGACCATGATGCATGTTGATTTACCCTCAGAAGTCATTTAAATTGTTTGATGGACCGAAACATTACAGTGAAGTATGTGTTACATTTGCATTCATGTTCGAAATAGACAAATCGGTCTAGATTCAAAGGCGGAGGGAGAGATCACGGGACCTTTTAAATCCACCAGTTCACGAGACAAACATGCTATCTAAACACGCTCTGCATCATCATGAAACAATGTACTAACAAGCTAAATTAAAAGTTAACGAGGGAAAAAGATTATTTGGCCGGTGCTAATTCAAACCAGCTTCCTTTAGCTCTGGTTCTCGCCTGAGGCAAACTGGCACAAACATGAAATGCCCGGTGCTTTTGTTTATCCGGATAGCTCCACACTCACTTCGGAGGTGCTCTCCAGCCCCAGCCAACAGGCGGTAGAAAATGTGGAAGGTCCTCTCATCTTTGGCCTGTCTGATGGCTCTCGACTTCTCCAGGAGGTCTGAGAGCAAAGGTTAAGGACTGACCAAGAAATGACAGCATAAAACAACAGGAAACCGATACTGTCACTGTTGTTGTAGTAGATTTTAGAAAAAAGAAGAATCTGTCATTGTATAGATGTCACTACTGTAGACATATTGTAGAAATATTACCCAAAGCATCTATTTTTTTCCTCCCCAGGCATGAATGAACAAATAATACTGATGAATGACAATAAAAAATGTGGTTTCTATAGAGCTCAGTGCCCTCTAGCTCTGTCTGGAGAATGTTCAGAACAGGGAACAGCATTCTTGTGGGTAAGTGAGCATAAGCCGCGGTGAGTCGTACAGCCTGACCACTGCTCTCTAAACTCAATGTGTACCCCGTCTTTCAGCTCCACTCGTTGTGTTTGAAACAATCCTTTGACCATCTGCTCCTTTCAGCCTGTCTCAGCAATGAGGATACAAGTTTCAATATTGGCCCCAACAATGTAGCCTGTGACGTCAAAGTTGATTCTGATGAACTTCCCCTGCAGAAGACAAGAAGCATGTTTGTGTTCAAATCTGTTGTTGAACTTGCTAAAACTTCACAGGTCAATAAAAAAAAAAAGTCTATGATGTCAGAGTGTCCTGCCCTATGTCATATATTTCTTCTCCCTTCTAGCACGTTGCCTTTTTTAAATATCACTTTGAGGATTCATACAGATGACCGAGACAGAGCCAGGTCAACAGGTCAGAAAGAATGTCAGGCATGTCTGTGGGTTCCTGACAGTGTGTGTGGGGATGTAAGTGTGTGTGTGGGGATGTAAGTGTGTGTGTGGGGATGTAAGTGTGTGTGTGTGTGTGTGTGTCTACTGGTCATCATGATTCATTCAAGACTGAGCACCATGGTGGTTAGCCGTGGCCACATTGTTGACTGAGTCATTCAAAATGAAAATGCTTACATCGACAATAACAACATATTAAAAGTGCAGCATCAGACAATTTAAAAATAGTAGATTTTTCAGGAAATTATGGTATTAGAGAATCAGGAAGTATTAAAAAAAAATACCTTCAACACTTTTTTTTTTTTTTACAGTTTTTATCAATTACCTAAAGTTATATATTTAAAATAAAAAGCTCCAAAATAAGTATTTGCAGAATAGCACTGAATGACATGAAGCTGGAGGTCTTGGGTTTAGATTATTTACATTTCTTTGTACATATCTATTCATTTATGTTCACTCCACGTTGTCCGTTTCCCTTCAGGTTACTGTTTGTACATTTGGGCGAATCAAACAAATGATCACTTCAACAGGAACGGTGAACTCACAAAGCGAGATGAGTTGTCATTTTTCACTGTCTTGGCATTGCCAAAAGATTCAAGGATGGGATTGGCTTGCAAGAGCTGGCGTTCCAACTCCCCCTGTGGAGAAAGACAGAGAGGTAAGAAGCAACCAGCTGTCAAACATTTCTTATGTCTGGCACCACATTATCTTTTTTTATAATTTTTTTATCACTGTTAATCATGTTTTTCTGTTTCTGCCAAGACATACACAAGCTGGTCAGGCTAAACAGAGCAGCAAGAGAAAAATGTAGCCACGTTAATATGCTAAACCAATCTTTCAGAGAGTCAGCAATTTATCACGGCTCTGTTGGCTCTACTTTAGTCAACTGCAATACAGTGGGATTTTTGTCAGTGGGATTCGACATGTTGAGTCGGCCAAGATTACCAAACAGCTTGACGGAACTCATAAAACCACAAAGGCAACGCAGCGAGCGTGTTTCCACATATGCCCGATAGCTGCGGTTAGTTTGGGTTGATTAGTGAGAGGCTTGGTCCGGTCTGCACATTCCTATGGTTATGATGATATACCCTATATATACACACAAAGACTGTACCACCATGGCGGTAGAGATGGCTTCCTCCCAAATCTCAAAACCTGGATAGATAGGTGGTTGGGACATTCCCCACAGCCCCCAAAACCTCAACATGCCCTAGACATGACGCAACCCCCCCCACCTCCTCATCATCCAGTGCAGTGGCAGTACATAAATAGCCCCTACAGCACATCAGAGCCCGGCTTTAACTGCTCCAGGATGCTCCACAGGACTCCGACTCCCCAGGGGGAACAGAGGGGATGGCTGATGTTGTAGAGCAGCCAGAAATGGCCACTGAAAGAAACACTGGACTACAGAATTCTTTGGCCTGCAGCAGAGATAGAGAACGGAAAGATGGTCAATGGACTTGTACTTGTATGGCGCTTTTCGAGTCCTACGACCACTGAAAGGGCTTTTACTCTACATGTCAGTCAGCCATTCACACCCATTCCTCAACTGCAGGCCCAACCTACGGGAGCAATCTGGGGTTTTGCGCAAGGACACATCGACATCCCATAAAGAGCACATCGGAGAGAGGAAAGGCAGTAAACGAGTGGCGTCCTGAATCACCATGCGCAAACAAGATGTAAAGCTGCTCATTGAATGACTTCACTGTGATCATATAACTTTCATCACGCCCACGATGTCACAGACAGAAGGTGCTGCTCAAACAAGGAAACATTTAAACGTCATAATTGAAAAATAACATCAACGTGACGTGGACAATATGGTCCCTCATACAACATTTAGACATATTTGTGCAGACTCCTATGTCTGTCTGAATGTGTTGATACCTGAATTCTTCCGGCTGTGAATGATATAAAACAACACAGAATAAACGGGCGTTCCCGTTTGTCTTTCTCACTGAGAGAAATATAAAAGTCTGGTCACCTCCGACTCAGCTTTACCTCCTCTCCACTACTTCATCTCCCCCTTTTCCCCCCTGCCAGACCTCTCTCCTCCACCTTATGGTTCTACATTCCTCTGGCCTCTGCTCAGAGGAAGCCGTAATGCAACGCAGAAGGAAAGCAGCATTAAGGTCAGTGAGGATGGTGTTCTCTGGCAGGGCAGCGCGGAGCCCCCCGCCCTCCTGTTAAAGCTACTGAAACACAGCACATTAAACGAGCATTCATCCGGATTGTGTGTGCTCAGAGCTACAGGTTAGAGGTCGCAGCTAAGGCTGCTTCTAAAGTTATTAGATTTAGAGAGGACACAAAAACATCAGGTTTTGGTTTAGGGGAGAAAGGAAAAATAGCTACCAGAAAAATCTCGCTGAGAATAGGTGAGCCAGAAAATACCAAGTTTTGTAGAGAGCCCGATAGACACAAGATGGAGTCGGGGCGAATTTGTGTTAGCCGAGTCTCATTTGTGTTACTTCTGGGAAACAATGTGGATTCAAATCTGAAGATCCAGGTGAAGCTAACACATCCACATAGAAACACCCCCTGTGTTTGGTTATTGTCTGGGCAGCAAAAGCCACATATGGATTGAAGGACAGTGTTGGTTAATGGAATAATATTACGTTATTAACTGGAATGCTGATCAAACTACACACATGCATCTAGAGTGCATCACCAATGGAAAACATGCATGAAGATTTGAAAGGTTTGATTATCTGCCATCAAGTTTCGTCATTGATATCTTCATTTCACATACAGTGTAATATCTTCACTTCACTAAAATGTAAAAGAAGAAGCTCGGCGTTAAACATCGGAGTAGAGAGGTTTAGTGTGGCCGTGGTCTGATTTCACAGTTAGTGTGCTCTTCCTTTTATATGTATGTTGTTGTCCAATCAGTGTTGATGGTAAATGCAGTCGATTGAAGCAAAAATAATCCTTCAGTGCGTGCTGTATTGACCCAGAAAGTTGAGTTCGCAGCTGCAAAAAATGTGTTGTTCTTCTTGCATCCATCATTTGACTTGACAGTGACGTAGATGAATGCAAGATAGAACTACAGGCTGCTATTTCAGCTTGGTTTCATATTGCGCTGCCTTTGAGAATGTGGAAAAATAGAGTTGTTGCAGTCTTGGTTCACGCTGGTTCGGACAACAGAGCCTCCAGTTTCTTGATTTATTACCTGCGTAAATAAAAGGTGCAACTTATAACCTTTTGCCTCACTATGTTTGCGCCGGCCACAGTAGCTCATGCGAATGCATCCTGGTATATTGAGGCACTTAATGCTCCCTTTAATGCTCGAAAAGCACTTAATGTGAACAGTCTAATGAATTGGTGTGGCCTATTCTTTTGAATTTGACTGTCATGTGTTCCTAATAAAACATCTCAATTTCTAACTGTCCCAATAAACCCAAACCAACTGATAAAACAAAGTATTTTAGTATCATGAGCCTGCCGGTTTAATGGCAGATTCAGGGGGGCTTCAAATAATCATGTGCGAAGATGGAGCCAGCACAAACAAAGACCTCATGAAGACGGAAGCTGAGATTAGTCTGTCAACATCATTATGTAGGTAGGAGAGAGAGAGAGAGAGAGAGAGAGAGAGAGAGAGAGAGAGAGAGAGAGAGAGAGAGAGAGAGAGAAGGGCATGCACATAGACACTCAAACACCAAAACGGAGTACACACTCTTTTTAAAGAAGAAGGAGGAACACTTGCCTGGAGCTTGAATGCTTTGGGAGATTCGGGCTGTTATGGATAAACAAATGCAAGTGTTAAAACCTGAAGCGCTCATGTCAGACACAAGCCACAGGGAACAGTACACACTTGGGCCAGCGTTGGGTACACTCTCGCAGAATGGCATTGGATGACATGAAGCGGGTGACCAGTCAGGCTACGTTAAAATATGTTAGGTTAGCTGTGGATTAATACACAAGTCGTTGTCAGCTAAATAATTAACACAAAGCTATTCAATTTTAGACCAGAACACAGTAACATCACATTTCATTAATTATAAACAAAATAGTTTGACATTTTGGGAAATAAACTTATGTACGGTAAATATAAAGCTACAGCCAGCAGCCGGTTAGCTTAGTTAGCTTAGCACAATGACTGGAAACTGAGGGGTATCAGCTGGACTATTTCTTGGGTCTGACCAGCAGAAACTCCAGGAAGTTACTGGACCCGAGTGACCGTTTTTTGTACAAATGAAATATAAACTGTTTATTACTGAGTTTTGAAGATGCTGGTAGTTGGATTTTGTTACTGTTGCTCGGCTCGCAGTCTCTCTGCTACACGAACCTAATCGGCTGCTGGCTGCAGCATTATATTTAACAGACAGATATGAGAGTGGTATTGATCCGATTGCTATTGTCTGGCGTATAAAGCGAATAAGAATGTTTCCCATAATGTCGAGCTATTCCTTTGAATTACAATAATCATGTGCAGAGGTACTTCACAAATACCAACACGGTCTTTTCGTTTTTAATTTAAGAGGGGAGGAGATGGACTGTCAGCAAGGATAATTCAAATAGGATATATATGAGAGGAGAGGAGAGGAGAGGAGAGGAGAGGAGAGGAGAGGAGAGGAGACTCATGCTTGGCCAAGGATAGAGTAGGAGAAGTGTAGGCAGTGGGGCTCTCACAGGAATGTTGTGGTCTTTGCGTCCTTTGTGTGAGGAGGCAACGTGGGCCAGGTACTGGATGACCTTCTTCGTGTTCTCGGTCTTGCCTGCTCCTGATTCACCTCTGAAAACAACGAGGAGAGACGGCATGAGTATACACACGGACAGACAGAGGGAGCAGAAGTGTGAGGGAATGAAGAATAAGTGAGAAAAGAAGAGACGCACTTTGTTTTCACTTTAGTTTCACTTCTAACAATGAATTACAACACTATTTGTGAGCAATCATGAATAACAGGTGATTAGTTGTGAGGCATAGCAGCCACAGTAGGGGAAATAATCGGTGTAAACTGCCCACAATTTAGCAAGGAACAGACAAAACACCGTAAAAAACCCAAACCAAAATAACTAGACATTACGGTGGATTAACCTCGAAGGAAAGAATAAACAAAGAGAAATGGAAGAGAGGTATTGAGAGTGGACGGCCATCCGGCTGTGTTGTTGTTTTTTAAATCCATCCACTCGTCCGTCAGCCTGTTTTACTGGAGAGCCTTGTGGTTTGGTGGGCTAGTCTCCAAAGTTTCCAGGCTCTGCTTTTGGGCCGTCTCTAATGATAGCTGTTGTTCAGGCAGAGTCATCCACGGCTCCCGCAGTCGGGTCCCAGAGCCCAAAAAAACGGGGCCAACCTCGAAACCAGGCCAGCAACACTACATCTATCTTCATACCGGTGGCTTTAGTCTAGCTGGCTATTAGCTCTTAGACCACTGCAGTTTGAGCTGCTGCACTAGAATTCGATGGGCGAGTCCTCAAAGCACGGGATACAGACATAGCATATATAGGTCAAGTCAGTTACACATCCCAGTTTGGCTTGATGTCTTCACAAGTTCATAGAGTCGGAATATTTCTCATAGAAATAACCATGCGCTGACCTTCACACATCCTTTTTTTCTCAAAGCATGACATGAACATGGAAGGTTAAAGAGTCACTCTCTCACAACTCTCATACGTCAGAGGGTCAACAGTTTTCTCAATTCCTAAGTGAGAGATTCTACAGGTTTCTCATAGGCCGCTCCCTGTTTGGTTCTTTCAAAGTTCTCATTCTGTCTGTTTGATCTACTATTGTGCATGATTTTCAGATTTGTCTTTAAGATTCAGCTGAGTGGGTCCATTTTACCAAGTACTGGATCTTCTCTGTTGCTGTTTCAATACATTTTATCACACACTTCCAACTGGTCGACCACACTACCAATTAAACGGTGGGGTAACACTACTAAAATGGCTCCACTGTCACCAAGAGGGGGTGTGGTTTTGGGACAGATTATGCAACAGCACTCGCCCGTTCATTGGCAGCGTCAACTCGATCCACATTGAAAGAGTGTGGCACTTAATTACTCTCTGCCAAAGACGACGGAGGCACGGCACCAAACCACACTCATAACTCCCTCAGTATTGGGTAGAGCCGCTGCACAACCCAGCATCCGCAAGAAGCTATTTGAAACAAGTCTTTAAATAACACAGCAGGACGATGGAAGCCGGCCAACAAACAACCAGGAAACCACGTAATTCAGAGGGGATGGTTACTGAGACGCGCTCTCACTGTAAGTGTACCTGTCTTTATAGAAGATAACCCTATTAAGGTGCGGCTGTATAATCTTCCTCTTGAGACAGTTTCATTTTCCAGCCCATTGAGCTGCTTCATCACCAGAACCACCTTAACGAACAGATCATCTGTCCTAACAGAGAAATGACCTCAGGAGAGGAGAGCAGGACAATTAATGGCTGAGAGAGTTGAGAGTTGGGGTACTTACGTGCAAAGGATTGATTGGTCCTCACGATCTGTTCAGAGAAAACAGAAAAAACACAGTCAGCATCCTTTCTATCCTCTCCCCCGGGTTTACCCTTCACAACAAATAGAATCATTACCAAGGCTGCATTTGGTCAAAATGTTGGACTATAATGCATCACGGACAGTTATTTTTCTTGGTGCACCCCCAAGAATAACTGGAAACACTTAAATATACCTCCAGTGACGCTGAAGTCACATTAATCCAGTGTGTGCATTTAACAGCCAACCGCTCATTCCTCGACCTCCTTCAGCCAGACTGCCATGCTGTGCTGTGCTATGGCCATAAACTGACACCCAGACCAGGAACCGAAGCGCTAACACCTTTCAACACAGAGGGATTGAGACTGAAGTCCAGATAACAGGATTAGCTATGTCCACTGAAGGGTGTGACCTCTCAACTTTAAAGGTCCTGCTGCGCACTACAAAGACCAGAACCCTGAGGGGAACCGACCCATTTATCAGCTCACAGAAACTGTCACAATCAGAGGATGTCCTAATTTAATATAGCTACTGGTAAATGTTGTAGATGTTTGCCACATACGCCATTAATATTTAGAGAGGATGAGTTAATGTGAATATGGAAACTTTTACTCTCCCAAATTATCAGACAAAATGTTTTACGGTCCTGTAGAGCAGTGTTGTTTTGTCTGGCCCCATAGTGAGATCATTTATACGTTACTTTCAGCTAACTGTCTTGAGCTAGTGGAATTTAGTTCAGTTAGTTGAGCTTTACAAGTACAAGTGCAGAAGTACCCCCTTTACCCCTGGTTGTAAAAACATAGGCCTACTTGACCAAAGGTCAACAAGCATAGTTTACTTCCTGACATGATGTATTGAATGAACCACAAACAAACCCGACAATGACCGTTCAGTAAATTAATTGAACGAATGAATGTAAATTCTCAACATAACCTGATTTCCCGACATTCTGTTCACTTCTTCATCATCAAGTTATCATTCACCTGAAGACCTCCTCCAAACACCTAAACAAAACTGCTCATTAAACCCATTTATTCTATCTGTCACGTTTGAAGCAAGCAGGTGGACTCAAATGCAGAGACGAGCAACAGGCAGAGGACAGAAACTAGAGGACAACTATTTATTCTCAAACAAGGAACACATGTAGACACGGAAGGAAACTGAGGCAGGCGGAGCAACGATGCAGCTTCAGCTGAAGACAACAAACGAACGGACAAAGAATTTAGTAAGTTAGGTCGTGAGCCTGGAAGAAAGCTTTTGCCCTTTTTTATCCGTAAACCATCAATGGAGGGAGGAGAAGCTCACTCGTAAGGCTTATAGGCAGCATGTCCAATGCACAGAGATGAAAATATATTCGGTAATTAGGGGAAGTTGTATGAAAACCCTCCTGGTAGCACACCGTGTCCATCATGTGCAAACAGGCTCTGTGAGTTGAGATGGTATTTTGGTTTCCTCGTGACTTAATTGAGGACATTTTTCAATCATGGGACTGTAAAGAAACAGAGACAACATCAGGTTTTAATATGATTTAAGAGTAATACTTTTATTACTTTGTGTGTGTGTCCTCCTGCTGTTCACTAGCCTCTGCTAACATTCTTGTTGCAGGAAGCAAGATGATTTTTTTAGCTTCCTGAAAAAGACAAAATTTGGGAAAGACCTCCACATTCCTAAACCCAATGAAACGGAAAGGAAAGGGGCCACCCATATGCCCACACATCTCACGCAACCACATTGCTGAGGAATGGGAGCAGATTGTGGCGTTAGATATTACACTGTGTCGGTGTTAAATGTTTTCCTTTTGTTCCCCTGTGAAGCCCTCTTTGAGCTCTTGACCACGATTATCTTATTATATAGAACCTCTAATGGGTAATATAAGAGGTCTCTTAGACAGCCATCCACTGTAGGGATGAAGCGTTCGGCTGTGTGCTTTGCCCCCGAATAACACGTTTGCCTCCAATAAGCTATTAACTCGCACCTTGTTGATGTGGGTCAGTTCTCACAGACGGCTCACACAGTCTTTAAGGTGTTATCTTTCAACAAAGAAGTGACCTTTTGTTTCCTGCGCTTGTGAACCTCCCTCGGGTGACAAAGTTTGGCTGTACGTGTGTGTGAGTGCATCTGGAGCCTGAGAGTCTATTTTTGAAGATGATGAATATGCAGAAACAGAACAAATGTTTGCACACTTGTGCTGGATGACAGTTACTGTACTGACGGGGATGATGAACGAGCCGCTCACTTTAACTCCGCCCGTCTCCCTTGATGCTGAGGCAGCCTTTGAAACACAGGTCAAAGTTTGATTACTCTTCCTGTCTGTGTTTCACAGCCACGTCTACATAAACCTGAAGATTATCAGATGCACCTAAAGTTGATATTTTTTTTGCAAGCGCTTACACCTCCAGCCTCACTGGACTGAGGCACGCAGCACTGCGTGACCGATCGTGAGTATGAAAACCAAATGCACAATCACGAAACAGCCTCTGGGCAACGTCAATTCAGCTTTACACGATTAAAGAGAGAATCAGTTTGCATGTGTGACTTCATGCCTTTAAAATTAGCTCTTGACTGCAATCTGCAACAAATGGAGAACAAAACAAAATCTGTAACAAATTGGGATTTTGTAATTCTCATTTAGTGCAACTCTGGACCTTCCGAGTGCCCATAACTGCAGGCAGCCCAAATGCTCATCCAGTTACCTCATTTGTTGCTCTGGTGCCTTAATAAACACCATGTGACCAATAAGTCTTTCCTGAAAAAACAAAAATAATCCTCTGGTGCACATGCTCTGTCTCTCTGGCAACAGCAGCAGTCATTTGTTTGGAGTTGTGTCAGGATGAGCAGTAATTGATAACATGGCTTCAAAGGGAAAAACTATAACAACGGGAAAGTTCAGAAAAATGTGTCACGGTAGTACAGCCTTTCACATATTGTTAAGATACCCCTGTGTGGGCCTACCTGCCATTGTGAAGAAATCTATGGTCAGTGTAGGAGTTAAGATGACCTCAACTGGCGCGTATTGATTGGTCTGATCACTGACATGAAATGGCAGATTGGCAAAAGTCCTTATACACAGCTGATTGGAAGAGCATGGCAAAGGTAAGCTTGTACAGGACTATAACAGATTCAGCAAAAACACACACACACACACACACACACACACACACACACACACACACACACACACACACACACACACACACACACACACACACACACACACTTCATTCTCCACTTGTCAGACATCAGTTTGCCCTCTTTATTCTGTTCATTTGACCTCATATTCCTTCATGGACATGCATCACCTCCACATGTAAACCTCCCCCAGCTCTTTCCCCGATAGACAATCATGCCTTTAAACTACCATCGCCTTTGTGATTGTATTCTTCTGTAAGGTCACACGGCATAAAGTAGATACTCGGGGCTCGTGAAGTCACTTGCCAGAACCAACGGGAACTTTGGTGAATGAGTCCTCTTCTGCCGAACACATTACTGGCCCATGAAGTAGAACAATCGGACAAGTTTGTTTCGTTTAAACATTTATTTTGAATTATACTTTGTATCATGCTGCTGTGTTGTTAATCTTTTTGTTAAAATTCACTTTTAACGTGACCAGTGCTGTTTAAGTGGGCGAGTGCGTGTATCCATCACACCGTGGCCCTCTTGGCAGCTGCTGCTTCCTCGATCACCACAGCAACTAACTGCTGGGTCATATTTACCCAGGGGGCCATGCTGGCAGAGGCGTAGGTGAACCAATCAAACTGAAATGTGCTCTTCCCTTCCAGTAGCTCATTACTGCCTCACTAAATCTTTCCCTCCTTTGCGTTTCCCCGTTCTCTCTGTTGCTCTCGTTTCCTGTTTCCTCCCGTGAACAGTGGAAAGCCAGACTACGCAGACCACTACAGAGCAGGAACTTCACTGGAAACAAAATCACTTTTCCACACAAACAGATGTTTTTAATTTCATCACCTCATCAGAACTTTTAGCAGCGCCGTTATTTCCTCCGCAACAACTCACAGCCAGTCACTTAGGTAACGTTAATGCGTGATGGAAATAAGTTGGCCCTATCGTTCATCAAGATGAGGTCGGACCACAGTTCACATCTCTGTTTGGATACGAGCTAAACACGAATCAGAACGACAGCACAGGAAAAGGAAGCTCTCAGACCAATCTGCCACAGTTCACCGAAGGTTGAAATACTTTGCTTCTACTCCATGTTCAAGTTCTAAAAGTAATACTTTCTACTGATGGAACAGCCGGTCCTCTAAAGTGACCCTTATTTCCTGAGTTTACTGTAAATGTTATCATGTCGAATCAAATCAAAGCAGCTGAAAACACATTAAAAAGAATGTATGCACTGCAATCATTGAGAAGTTCAGACAAACGACAGAACTTTGTGTACTTTCCAATTTTGGCCAATTCTGCACACAGTCTTTCTCTCACTTTACTCTCCCATAGTAGGGGACGGGCCTGTGCGGCACGGCAGGGTTCCCTTTTTCTGCTCATAATTTATCCCCCACGAGGATTTTTGAAAAAACAACCTCATTCTTCACATTCCAGAGCAATCCCCCTCTCCCTCCATCGCCACAAAAGCCCCAATCGTTACAATAACCCCCTATTATCGACCTCATCCAACCTCTTACAGCTCCAGCATTCCTCTCCTGACTGTAACTCTCAGATTATTGTTCTGTTTTAATAACCATACATGTAATCTACTGTAAACTATTCACACCTTCCTTCTCTATGGAGTTTCCCGTTCACAGTAAATAAATAGATTTTCTATTAACAAGAGGCCAAAAGATTGGAACGATATACGGTATTCTCATAGGGAAAACACTTTACACAAAGCAAAGCAGTGTTGTATGACAGGAAACAGCAGTACTGTTAGCTGTAAACAATTTTAGATAATGGGCAAAACCATGCAAAAAGAACAGCACAGTCAGCGTAACAGTCATTGTTTTTTTATTTCACGGCTTTAACGAGTCCGAGTGTGGAACGAAACATCTCATTTCTTTTTGCTTTAGGATTCCTAAACTAAACCACCGAAAACATTCTCCTCATCGCGCTGTTTAACCCAAAACCCCAGTGTTCAAAAACATTCCGAGCACAAGTATCATAATCACGTCCATTTATTGTCAATGGTCCTCAGCAATATGGCTCCCCTTCAATGCAGTTCGACCCAAAGTCTAACCCACTAATTGCACTCCTAATTGTTGCAAATTGCTGGTTCAGTGTTAAGTCCGTGCATATGGATCAGCCAGCTGTCAAACAATCCGTCATTACATTCACACGTATGCTCATTAATCTCATGCTCGTGATAACATTGGCAACGATAACTGAAAGGAAAAGTTGACAACAGCCTTTGCCCTCTCCTAAAAGCTTATTATTTATTTAAGTTTGGAGGAACTCACTGACCACTCCATGTCCATGGACACACTTTTCAAAATAATTTTCAAGAATGTTGCAGATTAAAAAAGAAAATCACAACTTTTTGACGAGGAACATGCAGCTATAGAAACAACACACAGAGGCACAAAAATGGGAGTTAGTTTGAAAGCATGATTTTCAACCTTTCGGGGTCTTTGAAGCTGGATGTAACACATTTTTTCCACATTGGGGCTCAAGCTCTCACAATTTGCTTCATAAAAGAAGTCGTAAAACGCAATTGCGCACACAATGAAAATTCTAGCGTCATGGCAACCACTTCACACCCATAAGAAATCCCGAATCCCGAGTGATGGCCAGTGAGCCGCTCTCTCATGAACTGCTGCTGTACGTGGTGAGAAATCACCCACAATTACACACCAACACTCGTGCACACACAGCTCCCTCGACACAGTAGAATATGGTGATAGTATTAGTGTGAAGATAAAAAAAAATTATAAAAAAGAAAACCGGCAGCCTGCTTCCTCATAAAAGCCGAGAGTTGAGGACACAATCCAGAGCTACTGGAAAGCAGAGGAACAAAGCTCCAAGTGTGTGTTTGACAGAGCTCGTTCACATTCCCAGACAGTGGAAGTGTTCTGCTCTGTGGATACCTGCAGTGTTTAACTGTCAGACAATTATGATGAGACGCCAATTAAAACACAGTTAAGTGCCGGGCTGAAGCAGAGTGATACGCCACATCCTCCAACAGCAGTTTTGATAAGATAAACAGACTTAAGAAGTAGTAAATCCGCCAACACTGATTGAGGTAATACTAACAGTCACTTCATCTGTCGTGTGGAGCGAAGTAAAGGAGAAGGTAGGCTAAAGGAGGATATTAAAGTATCACAGGATAAATCTCTTTTTGTATTTACAGTACTTAGTGCAAAGCAAATAAAACATGATAGATGCTTGAGTGTACACAAAACTACTAAAAACTATCCATTTAGGTCAGCGTTACCGGGGTACTCAAATTTAGTTTTGCACTACTTTAAGTTGGATGTCTCACAACAGACAGAATAAAAAACAATCTGGTCCAAAATCTAAGCAGCCAAGAATGGGTTAAGCTCCAGGAATGCTGGATCCTACATTTCCCATAATGCAACTCAATAGCACCCAACGCCTCCTCAATTCCCAGGCATTTTGTAGAGCAGCTCAGCCAATGACTGGTCTCTGATTCATTCGGTCGTGTCCCTCCACTCACTCTGCTTTGTTCCGTTTGTCGCTTATGAAGCAGCATTATAAAACCCAGCGATTTGAATATTTGGCTCAATTCGAGACATCTCCGTTCACGAAGACGTGTCTTTGCCTCAGTTCATGCTGCCCAGAACGAATGTCTAAATCGCTTCCACACTGAACTGCGCATCTAAATACCGCATTCACTTTTCTCAAGGGTACTTCACAGTCACAAGACTTTATTATTATAAGAATAAATACGTTTCACAGTGACAATGTCGCCTACAGAATTGAATAGATGGGATATAATAGATGAGAATACAAGAGCTGTGTAATCTCTCATTACAACAGTGCGGCTCCCTTGCTCTTTATAATGAGCACAAAATGAGTAGCGATCTGGACCAAACTGTTGAGTGTCAGCAGTTAAAGGTTTAATGATCAGGTCCATTTATCAGCTGAGGAAACAGCAGTAATACTTTGGCTCATAGATCAAACTCTTTTCAATTAGTCCACTGCACTTTTCTCTACATATGGCCATTTGCCACCGCTGAGTGACTAAACAGCTCAACTGCGTTAGTCACTGTGATGCTGTTGAACCAGCTGCCAGATAGGCATTCATTCATTCATCCTACGAACAGAAGGGCAGACAGCCCCATGAGCCCAATGGCCATGTGTGTGTGTGTGTGTGTGTGTGTGCTGGAATTCAGATGCCCCTGGTTTCCCTCCCCTCCTATCTGCACTGGGGCCTCTTGGGTGTGGAACAGGCGTTGTTTTCAGCAGGCTGGCGTCGCACCAGAAGTGACACTAACGGAAAATGGGGGGCCAAGTGTGGTGGTGGTGGTGTGAAACTGCCCAGATTATGTCTGCTTTGATTACCTTTTTATGTTTCATCATAAGCCGTAAATAATACACTCTCCCTTTGTGCCAGTCGGTAACAAAATAAATAAATAAATAAAGCAACAATGATGACTATGCAGGTGAGATGCAGCATTGTCAGGCATGAACAAATGTGTGGGGGCCGTCCCCGTGCCAGTCACAGGAAGTCCCCTTGTGCATCTGGCATATGTGACTACTTCCCAGGAGAGGGGAGAGTGTCGTGGACAATTTAGGAATGTGGCGAGCCAGACGGGGCGAGAGGGGTGTGGTGGGAAGGGACCAGATAGGGGAATGAAAATGGAGATAGCAGAGGGAAAGCTCAATAGTGAAAACAGAGGACAGATATGGGAGCCGAGGAGCTATAAATAACATCACGTCACCCGCCGACATACTTGCAGATGAAATCCCATGTGTGTTTCAGTACTTCTGATTCAGTGTGGGTATAGCGATGTCAGATGGCAGCTGAAATCACAGGCACAAATAGACCCACATCATTGGTTTGTGAATGTCCCCACCCTCTCGGAAATGACAGCAGTGTGTGAGGGACCACCTGAGGGAGTGTGAGGGTAGAGGGAAGATCCAACACACACACACACACACACACACACACACACACACACACACACACACACACACACACACACACACACACAAGGTTACAGGGGTTATGTTACTATTTCTTGGCTGTTAGCAGTGACTTCCGGAAACCAAGAAATAGTCTGCCATTTAACCCCACGTAAAAGGCAAATGTATTCTTTTTACTTTAGTTTTTGTAAAAATTATACAAACAAGATATAACGCCTTAATTAGGGAGCTTCAGGGGCGCTGATAATCTTTGTGCTAAGCTAAGCTAACCGACAGCTGGCCATAGATTCATACATGAGATGAGAAGATCAATGGCATTCTTGTGTCATGCATGACACGTATCATGCATGACACAAGAATGCCACTGATCTTCTCATCCAGCGCTCCGCCTAAAAGCTAATAAGCATATTTTAAAACATTTTGGACTACTCCTGTTTATTGTGCATAGTCAGAAAAAGACTGTAGACAAGAGTCAAGAGACAATACAGAAGACCACAGGCCTTTCATTACAAGCTATTAGGTCAAATATGTAACATATGATCTCATTTAGTTGATGAGGGCTAACTTTGGTAAGATCACTAGAAGTTGTTAAAACGGTGGTGTCGCACACATATGGAAGTTAGAGTTCCTTCGCGTGTTCAACTCAGCTTCTCGGCCCCCATCGCCTGTGGGCTTGTGTTGTGCCGTCTGAGCTGTACTCCACTGAGAGCATTCAGACAGGACTTTGGAGTCGTTCCCTTTTCAAGTCCCACAAAGCACATTTTTCACATGCTTCTGAGGCTGGGGTGAAATGAGAGAAGTCTGGGAGGGAAGAAAAAGAGGGGTATCAAGATAGACAGAGCGAGAGAGAGCGAGGTGTCGAGGACCGAGTGTTCCTCATGGAGAGGTGCTGGGCTGGACTGGTAAACATTCTGGGGATAATCAGAGGATTCTTTGAAATTTAATATGTCTATTTCCCTGCATTAACTGTCTGTTGCCCTGAAGATATGTGCCAGGTATACGGCAGCACAGCAGAGACAACATGGAGGAATGGAACTTCCCAGCCGGGACTAGAGCGTCTGATGTGGGTGGAAGGGAGACACTTCAACACGGCTACACCGGCTGAATCAGTTGTAGCTTGTGGAGAAGAAGCCATGCACATCAGTGACAGAGAGCAAGAGGCAGTGAACAGACCACGCACAAACACGGCGAGTGCTGCATGGAGAAGTGGGCGACATGGCAACGGCGAGACGTAATCTGTCCTTTTTGGTTCACTGAGCACAGTGGTCAAGCCAGACAATGGGCCAGCAGCTTCCAAACAGCCGAGCACAAAAACACGCAGACACACTCGTGTGGTCATTTCCCACAATAGCGAAGAGGTGTGGGGTCTATTCTCTGCTTCTGGTAGACTCTGTCACTATTCAGACCATTGTTTGTTAAACTTTAGTCGCATTCCACTCACAAACTCATTAGTCCAAATAAACACAATTCTGTTGTCTTTAACTATCTGACCTATCACCACACAGAAAAACATCCTCAACAGAGGGAGTGTTTATGTTGCTGTTACAATGTTACTCCTGATCCCTCTTAGTTCATCATAGATTTTGTCAAAAGACCAAAGGTAATGAAATAAGTTGTCTCTCTTCCTACATCTAAGCCAAGGCCATATTTTACGACTGCACAGGGTGTGACATGCTATGATCCAGAGTGGCTGCCTGTGCACTGCACTGTTCAGCTTTTAAAAAAGGTACAAGATCCGAGCATTACGTTGGTCTCTCAACGGCTCTTCTCGATCATAGCTAACGGTGCAAAAAGTGCTAACAGCGCAAACTGGGGTCAAAAGTGGCGTCAGAGCTAACAGCGTTTACCTGAGGGGGAACCTCAGAGGCCGGGCGCTCGGCTTCCGCCATGACGCCGTCGGTCGCACTCAAAGCATTCGCGTCCGGCCCGGCTATGTTATACAAAGCAGAGAAGCTCAGATACCAACACACACAGAGTGGGAGAGCAACTTCATTCTCTGCTCAGGTACACATATTAAAAGAGAAAGTGGAGGAAGCCGCAAGACTGCAATCTGGTTCTCTACTCTTTATGGCATCTGCCTGGATACGGCTCCTGTTCAGCATCGCCGACGATTCCCAGATCGCCTGCTGCTGTCACGCCTCATCATGTCCATCCATTGTCCATGCCTCTCACTGTCAACAGGGATTACCTGTTAAGGGTCCCGCGGAAATATAATACACTAATGCTGCTAAACTCTTATCGGGCTGGAGTTATCCCCGAAATATGTCCAAGACAGTTGGACCTATGCACAGTTTTGTTTATGCTAATGGGGCATAAGTGCAGCACAACAGCGTGCTTACCAAGAGTGTAAAATTAGCCCTGTGTTGTTGGGTGTTGCCTTTAGGTCAATGAAAGGGGAGAGAAAGCAGTTGCGGGAGATATGGCAGAAAGTATTTGGCAATGTAATTGATTGCAGATGGCAGGCCGCCGGGTGGCTTGTTTGGTCCACAGTGGTTCTTTGTGATGGCTGGGCCGGCCGTAATCCAACAGGACAAGGCTGTTTTCGGGTGTATGCCTGTGTGTTTATGCTGGCACCTCTAATATCACAGTGCTGAGCTCTGCAGCCCCACAGGAATCCAGACATACACGGGGGAGCAGGGCTTCAGTCACAGGGGGGGAAACTCTATCAGTGTGAGACCGTGTATGAACCAGTGAAAGAATATAAAATAATACACTGAATCGAAAAAATTGGATACGGGATAAAAGGGTGTTTACGACAAATGCAAGTGAAACTAGGTCACTGCAGCAGCAACAACAAGTAGAGGTGAAACAAAGTAAAATATCTGTGAGAGTAAAAAGTCTTGGATAAGCGCCAGACTTAAGTGAATGTGTTCAGATTAATAAATACACGTATGTCATCAGTAGCTCATTAAAAAGAGTGACGGTGTGGATCAAGCCAGCAGTCGCTACGACACACAGCTGTGCAGCTGGCTGCGTCTCTCCCTGCCCTGCAGTGGGTTGGAACGTTTTGGGTGTCAGTGAGAGGGCCGTGACAGCATCAGTCAGGTAACTCTATCTGTGGTGCTGAGGCTTCTGGTATCGATGCTATGCGTCTCTCATGACAACACTATCCAAGAACGAGGGAAATGCATGACATGACAGAGGCTCTCCCTTAAATCATCTCACCACAACCTCTCTCAGTTATACGACTGTCTCCGACACAGACACACTACACATAAACACACACAAAGTCATATGGATCAGATATACATAGGTGGACCGCGGCTGACCTGTGGACCTGGCTAACCTGGATACTCGGAAGTTTCCCCTTTATGTGCGGACATAAATACAATACTCTAAATAACTGATGCAAAAGAGGTAGGTTGAATAGATGTAGCCTCTGAAATCCATCAACTTGTAATACTTAAAAAAAGTGAGGATAAAAATTATTAAAGAAAGCCAAGACTCAGGTTTTCTTTCCATGAAACCGTCACATACATATGTATGACTCTTGACAAACAACAGTTATCCCAATCATCGGGTTGGAAACATGTCTGTGTGTACATGTGGGAGGAACGTAACCATATATCAGACTCGATGTCTGACCCCCGAACAGAAATATGATTTTATCCTGTATGAACTCCACAGCTGTCTACTATTAAAGATGCATCTGCTCGCGCGCGTGTGTGCGTGCGCGTTTGTATATGTGTGTGTGTGTGTGTTTGCAGTTCAGTCATGCAACCATGTTGTTTTAACAGGCTTCCCCATTTGTCTGAAAGTCATCTCTTGAACAAGTAGCCAGTACAGTCATTTGGAAGACCAGGAAAAAGTTCCTGACACACGTGCACACACACGTGCACACACACGTACACGCACACACACGTACACGTACACGTACACGCACACGCACACACACACACACACGCAAACCACCCACTCACACTCTCCTGACTCCCATCAACCCTCTACACCTGTCTTGTCACTCAGGCCCTGGGTGTGCCCTTGACCAGCCCTCACTGCCCCAACAAGAGGCCTCATTTCCCAAGAAAGAACTCTTCAGCCCCCCACCACACACACACACACACACACACACACACACACACACACACACACCCTGGTCCCAGCCCCCTTCAGACTGCACAAAGCCCCCATTGTGAGGCACAATGCTGGCCGCCCCCTCTGCCTTTCCCCTTGTACCCTCTGCTGCGTTTCCCCCATAACTCTGCGTCCCCTCTGCCCCCTCTTGCTTCTCCCTGACTCCATCGTTCACTGCTATTCAGTCTTCTTCACCTTCGGTCCTCTCTACTCTCTCTTCTTTATTCTTCAATCTCCACTACCAATCCTGTTGATCGTGCCTGTAGCGGCCTGCCCTCTCTTATCCAAAGCGTAGCCTCTTTTCCCCCACTATCCCCTTCAGCATTCCCTCTTCTCTCCCCCGTCTCTCCCAGCATGGCCCTCCCTCTCGTCTCTGTGTTCCAAGACATTTTCCACTTCTCTGACTGTTGTGTTTCCTCCTATATCCCCTTCTTGCTCTGCTGGTTAGGAGCTATTTCATATCTAGGGGTAGGCTGTAGTTCATGTGTGGCAGGATTCTTACTGGAAATAAAATACAGAATGTAACTCTCTCTGCGGGGCCGTCTGTGTTATTTGAAGATATGTTTTAATACAATTCTGGTCATTTACTACCACTAAACTCTTTTGCTGTGGCTACATTGGTCTGCTCTATGCCACGCATTATCAGGGAGCCAATAATCTGCCTGCCTTGTCTCTTCTACAGAGAATAAAGTCAGTGAAATAGCTCCCAACACTGCAGGATTGCCTATGTCTTTCCACCAGTAATAAGAATATGATTTAATAAAGGGTTCAATGACTGCTGTTGAATATGGCACAGCAAGCTCGTTTAATGATGTCCACACCAAGAGGACCTGTGAAGGACCTTGCAAGTTACTGTCAGAGCAAATGCAATTTGCACCCCATAGGTTTGTCCACACAAAATGTTGAATTGAAATTAATCGAAAAGATATACAGTGAGCAACCAATGACCTGACAGTGCTGACCAGTAACAGTTAAGGTCCCAGTGTTCTGAGCCAAATGTGGTTCCTCTTCCTGGTCTTAAAGAAAGTACTTTGCCCCAATTTCACCGCAAGTATTTTTTTCTTACGTCTGTGGTCAAACTGCACAGTTTGACCACAAACATGAAGTCCACCTCTGTTTCCTGCTTTACACCAGAAACAGGCAGTAGCTCATGTTTTCAGTGTGACCCGAACGTGTGCAAGCTGTGCATGAATGTGGACTTACATACATCCCTCTCACACTCCTCGCAACCACATGCCTGAAGCACTCAAATGGCAATGTCAGAAAATGTTTGCCATCCACACCCTTCTGTGAGAAACGAGTGGTTTTTGCCTTCTCTTTACTCTAACATGTTGTGCCTACACTGCCATCTGTGTTGCTCCAAAATCCTGACCATGGGGTGGAGTCGCAAGACTGGCACTAATCTAAAGAAATCCCACTGTAGCATGTGCTTTTCTAATCTCTCTTTGTCAAGCTGCAGACCAAAGTCTGTCAATCAAATTTGGTCTTGCCTGTTTTCCAAAAAAGTGTGCACACGTGAAACATGTTCGATGCATTTTGAAGAGAGGTCTGCTGCTGCACAGTGGAGGTGGCATATGCAGAGGTATCTCTGGCATTCACCTAATGACGCGCTCTGTTAAGGCCCTGTGGTTTCTCGAGTAAGCTCAGATACACTAACACTACTGTACAGTACCACCTGGGTGTAAGTCTGCCTAATCCGTCTCCCTGGGAAACAGCAGCAGGAGCCAGAAAACAGACAACTAACCTGAGATGGAAAGAAATGAATGAACACTGCTAAACATACAAACACGAATGCATAGACGGAGACCCAGTGAATCGCCAGACAGTACGCCTTTTGGTCTGGCTGGTTGGGGGGTGAAATAGGAGAATATGGGGACACGCTGTTGTCAGTTAAACAGAGGCCTAACCATGGCAACCCTGGCTGTATTCTGTACATGAGGGTGTGATGAGAAGGTGGACATTCCACAACACTTGTCCTCCTGTGTTTCCTGATCAAAGCAGGAGAAGGAAGGAACAAAGCTAACTGAGCCACCACGACGCTTCCAGCAGGCCTGCGGTTTGTATTTTTCACGTGAAGTGAAAGGTGACCAAAATGCCTTCAAGGACGTGGGGGAACTTTCCTCTTCAGTGTTTTCAGAGCCAGAACATTCTGGTTGAAAGAAAGAAAAAAAAAAAAAGAAAAAGAAAGAAAAGGAGAAGACTGAGTAAACTAGCGAGCGAAGCAAAGAAAAGCGTTGGAAATGAGGAGAGGCCAGCTGCTCTAGTCACTGAGAGAAGAAAGGAAGCAATTATAAAACGGTAGGAGATCCGTAATAGTTTACAATAGCTTTGGAGAGTTAAACGACGCAGCTTTCCTCACCCTGAACAGGACATTAGGCACACTAAACACACTGAAGGAGATTCAGAACACACACACAAAAGTCTCTCATTGCTGCCGCCCGAAACACTGTCGCTCACCAAGTGACACCTCTGTTTGAGATCCCAGGGGGAGGCTATTTCGGTCGCACCCACTGATAGACACACACAGGTATCCATGGCGACGCACACCCCTGCTCGGGGTAACGGGCAGCTCGGACGACTGCGACAACGTGATGGTGACTCAGCTTGTAGAATTTAGCACAGCGTGGTATGGAAAGCTGGGACAGCGATGACCTCATTCCCCAGGCTGCTCTGCCCCGGCCCCTTGTGAGGGACAGCAGTCCGAAAGAATGAACACCGCCGACAAGGGGGGGTAAAAAAAAAAAGGGGCCAGGGAGAAGAATGGTGGCACAAGAGAGGCGTCCCATATCCAGGAAAACATCTCACACTGTGATATTAGGGTGAGAGGAGTGTGTGTGTGTGTTCTTTGTGTGTTTGTGGTTTTTTATGAGATGAGAAAAAAACAAAAAAAAGAGATACAAACAGGAGGATATGAGTGAAAGCCTGGAAAACAGCCGGAGGGCATGTGAAGACAGTTCAATTCAATTCAATTTATTTTGTATAGCCCAAAATCCCAAATCCCAAATTAGCCTTAAGAGGGCTTTACAATCTGTACACATACGACATCCTCTGTCCCGGGACCTCACATCGGATCAGGAAAAACTCAGGAAACCGGGAAGAAACCTCAGGGAGAGCAACAGAGGAGGATCCCTCTCCCCGGATGGACAGAAGTGCAATAGATGTCATGTGTACAGAATGAACAACAGTCAAGACACACAAAACTCTGGAGCTTTACAGCTGCAACTGCGTCAACCAGACAATCGGTGACAATGTCACATCAAGGCTGGAGTATGTTGGGACGAATAAAAAATCCAGGGGGCACATTGGCCAACAGGCTATTTAAAGAATCAAACCCCTCAGAAACAAAAGGGAGAAACTGGAGCTGTTGTTTCACGGTCTGACAGTGATGGCGCACAGCAGAGAGATGAAAGCTGTCTACACACTGACAGACTGTGATACAGATACAGCCACTCTTCTACATCAGAGACTCAAAAACAATTCAGTCAGACCCAACGTGGGTCACAGTCCTGTTTCTTGCGTGTCTTTACTTTCGTAAACACGTTCCAATCTTGCTAACGCACGCACAGCGATGCAGACTAGAGCACGCTTCAATACAAGGCCATCAAAACAAGTTTCACAACTGTCATACAATATACTTTATCAAACCCCCCCGACCCCCCGAACGTTTCGGGCTATCATGCCTTCATCAGGGTGGATGACTTGACTTGGACCAGGTTTGCAGTGTGTGTACAGGATGAGGACAACTCTATATATATATATTCTGTGCAGCAGGTCCAGTTAATGACAAAATAAAGGCTGCCGTCTCTCTTCGCCTGCTCATCTGTCTCACTCCTCTCTCTCGCTCTCTCTCTCTCTTGCTCTGTTTGCTTCCCTCTATTCCCTTTAGAGAACCCTCTCACCACCCACGCTATCAGGAGCCTGTAACGACTCCACAAGGAAAAGTGGACCTTTTGGTTTGGCTATAGGAGAATACCAGCATTACAATGTTCTTTGCGAGCAAACACAAAATCAGGACGTACAGCTGCACAAATCTGCTGTTCTGAAATGATGACATCACTATGAATTGGACTTGTGTCTGAAGGTGAACTTGTCTGTTTGGAAAAGAAGTCACGGTGGGTCAGAAACAGAAAAAGAAAGAAGAAAGTTTGTGGTTTGGAGAAAGAAACAGAAAGCAGAGCCAGAGAGTTACATAAGAATAACACATGCCAATAATATCGAAAACAAGTTTAGAATGAACAATGCAACTTAACACTTCAATCCTAAATCCTTTGCCCAGCGTTTGCGGCGTTGATGTTGATGATTATGATGCAGAGTCTCTTAATAACATGCAATTACCAATCAACCAAATGACACCGGTGACACAGCTGGAAAATCCCACCAGATAAGTGCGTCTTCTACTTGACCCCCTTCGATAAAAGCAGACCCCTCAGACATAATCCATGATGTCACATCCTCTCTGACCTTGTGACCTTTCGCACACTTCACACACTTTCCTCCCACACTAATCTGCTGGGCTATGCAGTCGAACCCCACGCTGCCTGCAAGTGAGCTAAACCCCCAGCTAAATGAACACACACTCGCATAAAAAAACAACTCGCCTCAGTTTCCAGCTTAACGGCACCCAACGTTACCAGTCGAAATAACGTTTTAAAGGTTGAAGTAATGTTTGTCCCTGGAGATGATGATGATCTGAAAGGTTACTTAATAATCCTAATATTCCATTTGGTAGCATTGTGAAACACTATAATTCACGCTATGGACATGATTTTCATAAACCTGTCAATTAAGACCAATAAATATAGTATAGGAGCTGTATAAAAGCCAGATAAAAGGGTCAAGCAGAGGAAAACAACTGTCCGTCATACCTTGAAGCATACAGCGGTACGCTGCCTCAGAGATGGCATAGATGTGTGGAGGCATCTCGTGCCTCTTCTTCCCTCTGTACATCTCAATGATGTTCTCTGAATAGATGGGCAGGTTCTTGTAGGGGTTGATAACCACACAGAATAGGCCAGAGTATGTCTGCAATTAAACATACAAAACAGACAAACATGGGGAAATTAATAAACAGTGAGGAACAAAGAGAGGCTGCAGCTCAACATCTGAATATCTGAATATTACAGAAATATAAAAACATATGAGCTATATGCCACGGCTATTTTTTCAAATCCTGTTAGAAACAAAATAAACACTCTCGAGCCAGAATCTGAAGTGGATATCAAGAGAAAAACACTAAAAGGGAGCGTGCAAGTTTCTATCTGTTTAAATCATCAAGTCTGCATTCTATCAGTGAAGCGAGACCTGTCATTACCCAGTTTTTAGGAGCTTACATCATCATCGCGGGCATGCAGATAGATATAGACCAGACTTTAGATTAGAGAGTCAGACTATAAATTAAACACTGAACAGACTCTTGTCTCCCGTGCGGTAACAAAAGAGTCCTAATAGGAGTCTTAATGTGAGGGTTCAAATCAAACACTGCACTGCACAGTGTGAACAAAGAGTCGATATCATAGTATTATGAGGACTCATGCTGCAGCGAAAAGGCTGGAAACGTTAAGATTACTTCCCGACTTGTGGTGTTGCATTTGGCTGTGTAATTAAATGATTTCTCCCACGGAGAGAGTGTGTGTGTGTGTGTGTGTGTTATGACCGCTTCGACCAGGCAGAATCGACCAGGCAGCAAGGCGGCCAGGAATGAGTGAGAGGCCCTGGCGGGGCAGAGATTCTCTCTCATTCTGCAGATGCTGTGTCGGGGCTTTGCATTCCCTCTATAGACAACACAGAGAAAGAGCTGCTTACTGTAATCACCGGCATGTTAGGCTAATCCTCGGGGGCCCATCTCTACTGACTAACTAGCTACTCGGTGCTTACTTATTAAGAATAAACCTTAAGAGGTGCTGAATTCAAAACGAGCGTTAATATAGCAGCGAACATCACATTTGCTATGTGAAGATGTAGTGGAGTGACAGACATGTTTGTGTGTTCTGTCTTCTTCTGGGACCAGGCGTGCACTCTGCAGTTAGATCTTTTTTTACAAGGAACCATTGCACTACAAAGCTAAACCATTTAAGAAAAGGAAAATTGGAAGCATTGTCTGTAAACTGTTTTGTGATGGGTTTGAAAATCGACCTGGGAGTAGTCTCTTCATTCGACTGCCAGCACGGCTCTTGGAGATCATAAAAGGCACATGTTCGCTACAGAGTTGCAGTCTGTAATGAATGACTGAGCCTCTGTTTTAAGGAGCTTTAAATTTCAAAAGCTGTCTATTCCGTTATCCTGTCCTGTTCCACCTGCTGCCAATAAATGGCATCATACCATAATAAAGTCAAAGCCAGAAACAGATGGAATATTTATGTGTCCTGCGGTGATCTGTTCTTATCGAGGCATCAAAGATTGTGACATCTGCCTCATAATTGAAACTACATCCAAGGCCCAGTGAGGCGCCGTGCCACGAGTGACTCAGCAGCCAAAGATTCACAAAGGGGGCCCAGAGAGCAGACGGCACATTGTAACCGTTACGTAACCGCTCAGGTAGGGCCCTCTGTCAGCACTGAGCAACTGATGCTCAAGTACCGCTGATACAGACAGAAAGAAGAAAAAAAGAGGATGGGGAAAGAGAGCGAGGCAGACTGAAATGAAGAGGGGAGCAATGATCCGGCTGACAGAGCTCCCTCAGGTCTAATCCAGCAGAGAAGCAGCGATGCAACAAACAGTGAAGTCCTGTAAATTGCTCCCAACATGAGGGGGGGAGAGAGGGAGAGAGAGAGAGAGAGAGAGAGAGAGAGAGAGAGAGAGAGAGAGAGAGAGAGAGAGAGAGAGAGAGAGAGAGAGAAAGAGAGAGAGAGAGAGACCGCCGAAATTCTAACTCTCCACTCTCTTTTTTTTGGAGTCCAATGAAAAATTTATTTCCCCCTTTATCTGGAAACTGGAGCTGCTATAAATAGGAGGTGTGTTCTGTTCTCTTCACTTCTGCGACATGCAGCACCGGGGCAGCTGGGGAGGCTGTAGAGAGATGGCTGGACTACAGGTGCAATGCGGACCCTTTCGGACAGCTAAAGGGTACAAGGGGTCATTGTAATGTGCTGCATCACGTCTCTATATGCATGATGATGATGATGATGATGCATGAACCTGCACAGAGCACTTGAGAGATGAGATGGAGCGTCAGCGTTATATTTATTTTCTAAAAATAACAACAGAGGTTGAATTTGACTGTGGCTTTTATCTTAAGGCAGAGGTCCCTTATTATTCCATCAATCACATAAAAATGCCTCAAAATAGAACAATTTCATACTTTTCACATGCTTGTTGCTGCGACTGCTGTTGCTTCCCTTACAGGACTTAATGTCAAATCTCTTGCAGGATCAACTTAGCGTACAGAACATTTACTACCGCTGCTGCCAGCCAGCAGCGCATACGACTCAGCACCGCCTGCCAAAAGCGCCTGGCCGGGTCCACGGAGGAGAAGGTGATATTTCCACTGTGAAATCAGATCCAGGCGAGGGGATGCCGTGGCCTAGTAACAGCTGAGCAACACACAGGCAACAGCAGACACAACAGCCGAGCCCATCTGCCATCTCTGATCAGTCAGGCGGCGTGCCTACGAGGAAAGGCCCTTCTCTGCTGCAGAGGCCGGAGAGGGCCCTCTGTTCGCGGGGGGGGGCAGCCATTGATCCGTGTGGAGGAGAGGAGACCTTGACCAGTCCCCTAACCGTGGTTCACTCCAGCGATTTCATAACAGGCTTGCGAATGCTTCCGACTGGGCTTTGAAATATGATCAATACACTGAAACACATTGGTATTAAATCACATCGACAGCAGCTGGGACACCTGCTGTTCTCCAGCTTTAACAAGTTGTAAATTCTTGCTCGTGGAATTTTAGAGCAGCGTGGCCATCAAAACGTACACTGCAGTGCAGTTGTTTAAAATGCAGCAGGACTCAGTGGCGTTCTAGGTTCACGTCTCAGGGGCTTGCGTTTGTCAAAAAAAATCATGGTGACAGTAAAAGCAAACAGAACGCCAGAGGTTACACCAGGGTCCTGCAAACGTCCAGCAGTAAGAGAGAGACCACATGTGGCTTTAACTCAAACATGTAAAACCTCTCTCCACAGGGTTGGGAGAATGAGAATGGCTGTGGTTTGCCCTGCAGCAGATCCAACATTAGAAATGAGCAAAACACGTTTTGAGTAGGGAGACGGGACAAGATGGCTTGCATACATCTAGCATTTGAAATCACGGAAATATATAAAAATGTATGGATGTAAAATATAAGACGAGGTCTAGATGCAATAAAAAAAGATAGAAAGACACAAAGGGATCAGTGAGGCAGGAGAAAGGAGAGAAGCAACGGGAGTGTGGGAAAGGGAGTCGAGGTGGCGAATACAGGACGGACACTGAGCAGCAGCAGAGCTGATGTGGGCGGCCGGCGGGAGACAGACAGACGGACGATCTTTTTGACATGGAAGAATGCTGAGGCTTTGCAACAGCTGAGGCTTATCTAACGACACAAAGGCCCGCTTGTGGCCCTCGCTGGCGTGGCATGGCCTGGTGTGTAGCATCGCGGTTAATGGCCTGTGATTCACCACCTCACAGGCAGCAAGCTGCAGCAATAAACGAGTTGGCTCAACGGGCCGACTAACGTCACACGGACGAAGCCCTCCGATGGGCAGAGGAACCGCAGAAGGACAGATGAGCCGCTCGTGGATCAGAGGCTTTAAAATACCGTGGTGACCTGAAGGATGTGGTTGATCGCAATCCACAGAAAAAACCACAAGCGGAGTGAGAGTTTAATCACACAATAGCCAATATTACTCAGACATGGCTATTTTTGTTTGATAATTACTTCAATATATGCATGGGGGATGGATAGAGATTCTTAACAGATGCTGATCACGCTATGATTCAGATATTGAGTCTTCCCAGCCACCTCAACTAAGAACACAGCCTGGGGGAGCCTTTATATTATGTCTGCAGTAGATGTAGCTGAGCTCTGTGGGGGGGTTAGTCAAATACACTGGAAAACATTTAGATCACAAGGGGGTTTCTTCCAGCTGAATAGGGAGATTCTCTTCCTGATAGAAAACCCAACACCGTCAGACACATGTTTTCAATTTCTTTGAGCCAAGGGGTAAAATCAAGAAGCTCCAAAGCCAGTTCTGAAGCACGAAAAAAAAGAAGAATCTGTGACACAAAACAAATGAAGCGGAGGGAACTGGGAGGACTGGCATGTCTATTCAATCGTTATTACCCCCTTCACTGAAGCATTCAAGTCTTTACTCTACTACATGACTAAACTGAAACGCTCACCTTTTGACTTAAAGCACAAACTTGTAAATGCATTAACACACAAAAAAGGGGTTCACTTCCTCCAAGAGACGGTGGTGAGGGTTTTATCACGTCTTGTGAGGAGGACAAATTACAAGTGCAACGATTCCCTCTGCAGCCCCCGTCTCAGGTGATAACCAACCCACATTCTATTCCCGGAAAACATGTCACTAAATGGGTCAAGATCACAACTGGAACATCACAGAGCAGCTCCATCTTTAGTGAAATTGCGCACGGGGGGAAAACTGAGCTTTTAAAACACAGATTAACTCTCTGGTTGTCTCGTGATCTGGGCTGTAGACACTGACTCAGTCCACTGACGGTCAACCTGTAGACGGTGACAGTGCTTTGGCACAAAAACAGCATTTTCAAATGCATCTGAATTAAAGTGTGTGGAACTTTTCAAGGCTTAAAAGACAAAATTACATAATCATTGAGGTAGAAAAAGTGTTTGGTTTTACACAGTTGGAATGTCACAAAAAAGAGAGAGAGGTCAAGCCATCTCTGTGATCAAACACGGTCCACCAGTAGGGGCACGGGGCAGGACAAACAAACGGAAAGCAGCAGTGTTTATGGAAGAGGCCTGTCTTTGGCTTAGGTGAGAGAGAAGCTATGGGGGGCAGGGGTGGGGTTAGGGGGGGTAAGCGATCTGTAACCCAGAGGCACTAAAGACAGACGATCCAGAGGAGGTGAAAGTCTGGCAATGGTTAAAAGACAAGCGAGATCTGTCCCGCATACTGTGTGGCCGTGTGTGTGTGGGGTCAGGATTCATACAGGACAGCAACGAGCTCAATGCCCTCTCTGTCCCCGAAACAAAAACTAATATCAGATCTCACTTTTAGACACAAGAGAGACAAAGGCAGATGGCTAAAAGTTAAGACTAGTGTACATGCAAGCAGAAATACTGCCCATCATTTTTTTATTATAACAGCTAGGGGTGAAATTCAATCTACATCTGTGAGAACCAGGGGATCTGTGAGTTTTACGGTTAGTCACCCCCCCCTCCCCCTCTGTGGAGATTAGAAACCGTTACAGAAACACAGACACTCGTTGAAGGCTCCAGGTCTAAGTCACTCACGTATATGAGGCCAGAGTAGTAGCGGTCCTTCAGGTTGTGCAGCACAGACGCCTCGTTCAGACAGGTGAGCTCGGCCATGTCCTCCACCTTGCTGAACTTGGGCGGGTTCATCTTCTGGATGTCGTCCTTGCTGATCACCACCTTCTTGCCATTCTCGGCCAGCTCCAGCTGCACCTCCTCGCCGCGCTCCTCCCGGATGCTGGCCGCCTCAAAGCCATTGCGCTCCGAGGGTATCCACACCAGCTTCTTGGCCGTCCAGTCGGCCTGCGTGGCCGGGTTGTAAACCACCGCCCGGTCCACAAACAGGTACCGCTCTGGGTCCTCTTGCCCACTCCGATGAGACATCTTACCTCAGGGTTTACCAGAGCAACGGGGGTCACCTGGAACAGACAGGGGTTGGTACCTTAGACACCACAGGTAGGACAAGACGTAACAGAAACACCTCATGTGCCCTTTAAAACTCTGATTTCCTTCTGTAACTACACTGTAATAAACATTTAACAACTGTAAGAACAATCACATTACAAACAGATCAGTCTGTGTGGGAGAAGGCATGCGCATAGAATATATATAATAAAACTCCTGGTGTAAGGAGGAAGGGATGGGATGCCATATGACACCAGTTCAGAGCATGACTACTGACACAAATGAAAAGTTAGACTACATTGTTTTCAACTCGGTGTTGGTCTGACGGTCGGCACGACGCCAATGCGCATACTGCGTAGGGCTTCATGCTCTCACGGCGGAGGAAACGGGACGCAGCGAATTACCGTCCCACGTCTCCTCCTGCAAAGCCTAAATCCACCGTACAGTACATACATATGCATATACATATAACATATACATATATCTATATGTATCCCCGTAGTTCAGACAGGCTACAACATGCGCGTGTCTACACAGGTGGAGCTTATATAACGGATAAAACCACATTTTGGGAGGAGAGAGTTGATACTGTGGTCCTGTTTACGAATATGAGGCTAATATCTGCAGTATATGAGCTGCGCACCTGACTGATGTAACGTTAGCCAAACCGGTAACGTCACCGGGAATGAGCACGATACGGTAAAATAACGTTACGCCAGTTGTCACCGGGAGAACGACCGTTGTGAACGTTAACTTCAACCGTTTAAAATAAATAAATATAAATATACTAATAATATTATCTGCATTAATGTTGAACCCAAATAAAAGTGTGCCGTTACTCATTAAGCTAGCGGGACACAGCTAAATGTCACTTATTAGCTTATCTATTAACAGTTTATCCGACAGTGGCTAAAGAAAAGGGGGCGAGCAAGGTTCCTCACATTTAAAAGTGTTTTCCTAACTCCCTTAATGTCTCCTCCGTACGGACCACCGTTACGTGTCAAACTAAGTGCCCAGAGGAGCCTCCTCCGTCCCGCAGACCGCTCCGCTCCCCACGCGCTCTCCCGTCTCGAGCCCCGTCCTCGCGCTCATAACAGCTCATTTACCTGCGTGTCGTGAGTACGATCCTGTTCACCGAGCAGTCCGATGTCTTCCCCCTCTCTCTCTCTCTCGCTCTGCTCCACACAACCAACTGAACCGCGGGCACGTGTCCTGGGGCTCCGGTATGCGCCACATGCACGGTGCTCCCTCAACACTGGGGGCCCCTGCTGAGCGGAGCGGACTTGACCGTTGCTGCTCCCGCCTACCTCGGACTGCGACCGCGTAGAGTGACCGCGCAGATCAATACGCCCCTGGGACCCCTCCGAGGTGACTCACTGGGGCAGGAACGGGGATTGTGTGTGTGCGCGTGTCACGGTCTCTTTTAACTCACGCATAAACACGGTGGTGACGCGATGCACGAGGACATTGGGCTTCAGTAAACGCTTTTTAAACAAATCTATGCCGAAAATATCTATGCATTGTACACACCCACTAGATGCAGCCCAGTCTCTCTCTCTCCCCCCATTGGCGGAGAGAAACCAACCCTCCAATTTGCAAACCAATGACATGCATGCAATAATGATCGGGATTGCAACTGTTGCGTACCTGCATTACAAGTAAAATAAGTACCTCACACGACCTAATTTTAACAAATTGTTCTTTAAGGAAAATACTAAAAAAGTTAAAGAAAGACGTGTCAGAAAGACAAGAGCAGCAAAAAAAAAGGCTTGCAATTATTCACCACTCAAACACACAAACAAAAGCTTTGGTTTTCACAGTGGCATTTTATTACAAATGGAAAGCATGTTTTCTGTAATTAAATAGCTTCTATACCAAATGATGAGAAACATGCTGACATGATCAAGTTTTACATAAAAAACAAGAAAGGCATTGTGTTGTTATGTACAATCTGTTTAGGTAGGAGGCTTCAGCGTCCTCCTCCCCTCCAGGCTGCTGCACCCCTCTTCTTCATCCCACCTTCTCCTCCACCACCACCACCTCCTCCCCGTCCTCCTCCTCCCCGTCCTCCTGCTCCCCGTCCTCCTCCTCCTCCTCCTGCACCGCCTCTCACTTTCTTCCTCACACCGCTTGCTTGATCTGTGTCATCCTGGTCCACATCTCCTCCTCTGGGCCTTTTCTTTTTCTCACCTTGCTCCTTCATTTCCTGAGGAAGGAAAGGATCTTTTTTTCAATATACAATCCAGATATGACATTCATCTTTCAGTTGATCCCAATCCCCCCCCCGATGTACCCTCACAGCAGTATTGGATGAACTCAAGTATCCCATCATCAACCAGTCATGTTCCAAATGTGTTGATTTGAACTGACTTTAATAAATAAACAGAAGTGGATATTTTTACAATACTTCATACCCATCGACGTCCATATCCCTCTTATCGTTTTAAGATAGTAAACAGGTCGTTCGATGAGGCAATTCCTGAGTCTATTTCTCACAAAATAGAACATTCTATGTCTCTTTGAGAGGACATTCAAGTTATTTGGACAGTAATGCACACATATTGTACACACAGTGTGTCCTGAACAATCAATAGCTGCCTGAAGAGGGTTTTTGCAATAATTTTTACCCAGCCTGTTTTGCACACTACGACATGGTTTTCCCGTGTTTGTGATGCCATTTGAAACGCATTCAGAAAAGTGATGACTTACCAGCCTGGCAAATCTCTGGGCCTCGCTCACCCTCTCCACCAACATCATCACTTCATCCTCCTGGGTGGGGAAGGCCGGAAGCTTCTTCCCAATCAGGCTTTCGATCCGCTGGAAAAGCTCCACGTCATATCTAGGGAGGGGGGGGGGCAAGAGAATGTGTCAGTTGGATGCAGTCAAAGTTTTTACTGAGAGCATGAACAGCTGAGAACACATCTGCATTTAACATTAAAAAATGTCCTAATTATACGCAGCTCTTACTGAGTGACAAAAGTGATGGATTTCCCCGACCGCCCTGCTCTGGCGGTTCGTCCGACTCTGTGGATGTAGTCCTACGTGGGCAGACAGATACAAAAGGTCCAATCAAAAATCGACTCAAACTCATGAAACCATCAAACAAACGGGCAGTGCTGAACACCAGCACCTACGCACCTTGGAGTGGGTGGGGATGTCGTAGTTGATGACGCAGTCCACATGAGGAATGTCCAGTCCTCTGGACGCCACGTCCGTCGCCAGCAGCACCGATCGAGACTTGGACTTGAACTTGTTTAGTGCTCCGAGACGTTTGTTCTGACCAACGGGTGGGGGAAGAGCCAGAGAGTGAATTTGGGGTTTCCTCAAAAAGCTTATTGCAGTAAGTGAGAGTATATGAATGCACCATATAAATAATGTATCCTATTAGACGTCTGAGTGAACTTGACGTAATTACACATTACACTTTGATCATCAAATTCTAACAAGTTAAATCTCGACTGCAAATAGATGTTTGTGCCAGATTTGAAGAAATTCCATTCGGGGACTCTTAAGATGTCACATTCACAAGAATGGGACGGACGGACTGATGGACGGACAACCCAAAAAAAAAGAAAATAAACTTTGCCATGTAGTTTGGCTTTACCAGCATGCACACAGCACTCTGTGCTTTCATGTCAGATTTGATGGGTGAAAGTTGCACTGCTGTATGGCACAGAACCAGAAGAGGGCGCTGTTCTTCCAGCCACAATAGAGCCAAAGCTATTTGACATTCATACAATGGCTGAAAAAGGATGCGTAAAAGGGCTGGTGTTTGTCCTCATCAGAGAACATCTCTATTGTGGCAGAAAATGTAAACATAGTTTAACGATTGCGTCAAACATGGCTCATCAGCTGATGGTAGACATGATATGACGGTGACAATTATCTGTTGATGTTTAGGTCACAAAAGGACTTTTCATGGCTAAAAAAAATGAACACTACATTTTGGAAACATAAATTCACATCACTGTCTTAAGACGCAGCAAAGAATGTTTTGTAGTTCTGTGTAGCAACTTTAGAGCTGCAAATGATGATCTCAATTCATACTTTGTCATTGTTGCTTTGAAGAAGAAAAAAAAATTAAATCAGCCATCAAAATAGTTAAAATGTTTGTTGATCGACTAATCGATTGACCAATTAAACATTCCACCTCCAAAAAATAAAATAAATAAATAAACACTGTTTTAGGATTTTTACTGTTTTCTGCGGGCAATGCAGGGGGCAGCTCTGCATCTGCACTAGTGTTGGTTCCTGCTTAGTGACATTATGATTGATTGTGTTTGGCAGAAGAAACAACTCATCAGCAACATTTTTCTCATGTTTCATCAAATAACAGCGAGAAGCCGAGCATGCAAATAGGTAGTTGTGCAACACCGCTCCTCTGTTGTCAAACCACTGCATCAGGTCATCATCGATTTTTACTGAGGACAAGTGCATGGATTCATCCGAGTTAGAGGTAAGGCCAAGTGTGTGTGTGTGTGTGTGTTTATCTGAAGATCTACCTGACTCATCTGGCCATGAAGTGGGATGGCAGTGATGCCGAGGTTCCTTAACAACAGCGCCACCCGCTGGGCATTGTTACATGTGCTGCAGAAAATCATAAACGAGTTGCCGGCCAGCTCGTTTATGATGGACACCAGGTAACAGTCCTGCCACAGAACACACAAAATGCTGTCAGAAAGTACAACACACAAGTATAACGTGACTGTGGTGTTCAGAGGACGCCCAGCATGTGGTTCCAGACATTAAAACGTGAAAGGAGAATGTGCGCTACCTTGTACTTCGAGGGTATGAAGACGTAATACTGCTGTAGTTTGTCCACGGTAGAGTATTTGGTGGACACCGCACACTTCACGGGATCTTTCAGAGCTGCTCTCTGTAGCTTCTGGACCTGTAACCAAACGAAAGAATGTCGGCGTGAGAGAAAAGCGTGTCGGCTCCACGAGTGGTGGACTGCTCGGGTGTCTGCTTGTTAGTTTTCCTGGAAAACCTGCAGCACTGGCAACCAGTAAAGCAGAACAAAGCCGGACTACAAAAACACGCGGGTCACATGCTGCTCAGTATTGATCGGCGGTCTTCTACCTTTTTAGTCATGGTGGCTGAGAACAAATAGGTGCGCCGCTCTCTGGGAATCACCTTCAAGATTTTATCCACCTGGCAAAAGAAAAACATATTTAAAAAAGGAACTAAAATTACCGCCTCGTGGTTGAATGCCTCCACCAAACAGCCACGGTGCACTTTACATCCATGTTTGTCCCAAAGTGTCATCATTTTATCCATTTGTGTGAAATTGTCCTAATTAGCGTATGAAACATTGAGTTGTGGCAAAAAAAAAGAAGAAGTGTTTTATGAGGTCACATGACCTCCGAATTCTAATCAGTTCATCCTAGAGTCCATCTGGATGTTTGACAGATCTCATGCAATTACCTTCACGAGATTGGGCGGACAACAGGAAAACATAATGTATAATCACGATGCCTTATAGTGTCACACATTTAAGTGATTACGTTCCTTCATGCTAAAGCAAAATGCAGGGGAGGGCGGGGGGGGAACTGTTGCACCGAGGTCAATAACTCACCTCAGTCTCAAAGTCCATGTTGAGGATTCTGTCTGCTTCGTCCATGACCAGGAACTTCAGCGCTCGTAGGGAGAAGCCCTTTGTGTTCTCCATGTGGTCTATCAACCGACCAGGTGTGGCTGAAACACATCGCGTTCACTTCATTACATTTATGCTAAAAACTTTAAAAAACCTGTTTAAATTAGTGCGGCACTAGCAAATACACACGAATGTAGAGGATCATGCGTTGGCGTTTTTTGCTCTTACCAATGACAATGTGTGGTTTTTTAGCCAGCACCAATGACTGGGACATCATGTCGATTCCTCCAACTATGACCGCTGCAACGGGAAACACGTTTTTTAGGAACAGACCCGTAGAAAGTCACCTGCCCCATCGCGCAACCGGGTCGTCGACCGTGAACCGACACTCACCACACTTAATGCCGATGCTGGAGCCCAGGGCCTCAAACTGCTCAGCGATCTGAAACGCCAACTCCCTGGTGGGGGTGAGGACGAGGGTATGGAGCCTCTGGGGCGAGGTCAGCAGCGACTGCAGGATGGGCAGAGCGAAGGCACCCGTCTTTCCCGAACCGGTCTCTGCCAGGCCAATAATATCTTTCCCTGCAGGCACAGACGGATGATGTAGAAGTTATGTGTACTGAGCGGTGGAGAGGAGTGACCATATGCACAATTAAGTAACTGGCACTTTAGTTGAGAATGCCCATTTCATTTTGCTTGCCAATTCTACTCCATCACTTTTCAGGGAGGCATACTGTTCTTTATATTCGCACGTGTATTTGGGAGGTGGCAGGAGTACTTATACACTGAGGTACTGATGCTTGTACTTAGGCAACAGATCTGAATACTTCTTCCACCACTGGGTTTGAGAGAGAGAGAGAGAGAGAGAGAGAGAGAGAGAGAGAGAGAGAGAGAGACTACTGTGATCACTCACCTTGCAGGGCTAGAGGTATCGCTTCCACCTGGATCTTTGTTGGGTTCTTCCATCCCAGCTGGTCACACGACTCACAGAGGACCTCGGTGACACCCTGCGGACGGCGGCAAAACACACGCAGCGGAGACGTTAGAAAGTTGCCGACAGTGTTTATGCGACCACATCACAGCGCCGTCAGGTAACAGGCGGCGTTATACTCCACGAGCGCCACCTAGCTCAGTTCGGCTTAACGCTAGCACAAACCCGCCGCACGTTTTTGTCTCTAAAATGGCGTCGCTGTGAGATAAACCTACCAAGTCCTTGAAGGTCTTCGGTTCCTCCTGGATTTCGGCACCGTCCAGAAGACCGTTAAGGTCTTCGCTGGTCGAGCTTGGGAGCGTTTCCTCCGTGTTTGGCTTCACGCTTTCCACAACGTCGTCCGCCATGCTTTTCGCCCCAACGTGCCGTCAGCTCCGGAATGCGCAGATGCGAAAGAAAATCTGAGTTCATGACGCACTGCATGATGGGATTTGTTGTTCTTACACGAACACACTGAAGGCACCTCGAAATAATCAGGAATAGGAAATTGCTGACTGGTAGAGTTCAGGAAAATCTTTCCCAGATATAAAGCATCCAGACAAGAATTGCTAAAATATGTGTATATTTATTTTCTCCATGTGTTGCTTGTATCCTTGATGTCACATCACACTGAACATGAGGTAAAAACGTATTTATTTAGCTGTAGATCAAATCGTTTCAGACATGTATACAGTGGTTGACCAAACAGTCCACACCTTTTTATTTTCCTTTATGTCCATGTTTAGGCGATAAAATAACAATCATACAAAATGCTTTTTCTGGTCATGGCAAAACAAACAGTTGGCCGGAAGAAAAATGCCAGTTGTAGGAGAGAAAAAAATGACACACTGGGAGGACAAAAAGCACAGGTAGTCTCCGGCAGACAATGTTTTCACAGCAGAGAATAGTGTTCTTTTTAGTTGGGTCTTAATAGGAACCAATTTAAATGTTTTTCTAATTCCATGTATAATTTGATTTCAAACAAATTCACATACTCCTTGATACAACAAATAAAATCCAAATCAGGTGAAGATGAGCCTGGTGAGACCAGTGCTGAGTGTAGCCGGCTTTCCTTGGTTTCCTGAAAATAAACTAATCTAGCCGACTGCCTGGAAGACAGCTACCTCTAGAACTCTGCACAGAAAACAAATACACCTTTGAATCCCACTGAAGATCCGCCCCAAATATCCTCCCAAGTCTCAGAGGAGTCCCTCCATCTCCCTCATAAAGGCTTCATACATCTGGTCTTTCGTCTTCATGTTGGACTGAGACACAGCACCCATCTGGACTTGGTGGACCAAGCCCATCGAAGCAGCTGTTGCCTGCTGTTTCTGCCCATGTCCACCTCCCATGCCGTCATCGCCCCTCCTTCCTCCACCTTTCTCCAGATGCCCAGCTCCTGACCCGTGCATCCCTCCGCTCTTGTCCCTGCGCACCCTCAGTGCCGTGGGCACAAAGCGGGTGACCTCTGTTTTTGGATTGATAATCTGAGGTTTGGCAGAGATGGTGGCCCCACCGGAGCCAGCACCCGCAGCCAGGCCGCCTCCGGCTGCTGCGACGGAGGTGATGTTGGGCCGCTTTTCGATGGTGGCTGCGTGGTGGTGGCCGGGGGGGTTGCCGCCGGAATTGGGACCCGTGGGGGCGGCAGCTGTCCCTGGGGGAGGAGGCATCTGCATGACGCCCGGTCGCATGGGCATAGGCATGGGCATGGAAGGGGGCGGCATGTTGCCTTGATCCTGGTTGGATCCTGAGCCTTTTTGTCGCTGAACAATGTTGGGAGGAGCACTGAGCACGTTGGCGTTGAGGGGTGGAGGAAAGAGGGAGAGTGGTGGGGCGAGTGGACGCGGGGGCCCTCCTGCTCTCGGGGGAGGAGGTGGGATACCTGCAAAAAGACACACAAATGTATTTTAATGAGAAATGTATGACATTCCTATTCACCACTCCACAGATTTGAAAATATAAAGTATGTTTACACTGTATATTTAATAATGTATGGAAGTCTATTTTTACTGCCTTAGTTTGAGTTTTACTGCGGCTGAGCAGTTATGGCATATAAAAAAAATATACATTTTCTTGTGTCACGTTAACTCAGCATGTGTTCACGCACACAAAAGACTATATACAGTATATACACACGTACCAAGTTTACATTTGGATTGAAAGTACTACACTAATGTGCATGCACACACACAGATGTGTGCCTTCATTCACTGTACGCGCACATATGCCTACCTGGTGGTGCAGGGAGTGGGAGTCTGGGAGGTGGTCCTCGTGGTGGGGGGCCTGGTGGAAGGCCAGGAGGGGGGCCTGGTGGGGGACCTGGGGGCCGACCTGGCGGAGGTCCAGGAGGCAGAAGCCGAGGCATTGGACCCCTCATGCCTCCAGGCATACCAGGAGGCCTCAGGAACGGAGGAGCACCTAAAGACAGAATATATCATCTAGAACAGTCTTTCCCAAACTTGTTTTTCCTCGGGGGCCCACTTTATAAGAATGATAAACCGCTGTGACCCAATTCACTAAAGGCCTCATCTATGAAATCGTGAGAACAGCGAATGTGTGCGTAAATAAACAGTTCTGACCATTTTTACTCCCATTTACACATCCATTCATGGTATCTTGAAAAGGTAAACAAGCCATTTTGAAGAGATATACATTTGATAAATCACATCTTTGTTTTATGCATTTGTTATTGAAAACATGTACACGTGTTAAATGTGACCAAATAAATGCATTTAAGCTGAGTTGTCACTCTTTCCCTTTTGTCTTATCAGTAAAACAAACGGAATGTAGACCAGTCTTTTCTATTAGATTCAATGTTATCGGTAGGCTCCAATGATCAGAACAATGTGAACATTCTATCCATCAATTCATCCAACCAGTCAAGTTGCAGAGACCTTGAGGGGTGGGCGATATTACCTAAAATTTTAGCTCAATAGTTCATGTTTTTTTGCAGTGAGGGTATTATGTCACGGTATTACAACAATACAAGGGATACTCCAATCAAAACATGATGCTAACTCTTTTCACTATTGGCAATGTAAGGAAACATATCTTAAAAAATTGGCTCCAAATAAGAATGAAAATGAGGCTTAGATTTATATGTGCTTTGGGAGAAGTAGCCTGCCCCATAATGTAATGCAGTGAGTCATTCAGGATTCTAGCCTCGGAACATTATTTTTACAATTAACACATGAAATGATAAAGACAATTGCAAATGACGAGGTAGTACAAAATGTAAACCACACTTTGGTGATTCAGTGGGCGGCTCATCTAGAGATTCAGCATGTGTCGCCTATTTGTTTGTCGTGACATGCATGGTACGGAAACAATAAGACAGTGAGAATGATCTGTTGAGGGCTGGCAGTAGCAGCACCGGTCGCAGCAGCAATGCCGTCTGTGTGGACACCACACGTGTTCGAGCTGCAGCAGTTCACCGGCTGCGGCCGTGCTGCTCACGCAGGCTGTGAGGTTCACGAAGCAAAAGGAGAGGCGCGAGCCTGTACGTAACCATAGACGGTATAAACTATGTGGGAATGACGTAGTTCATCGGCTGTTGTATGTTTCCGGTGTGGATGCATAAAAAAGCAGGTTAAGATATTTATTCTAGTATCGAGTTCAGAGCCGGAACATAGTATTCCAGCTCATAAATGTTGCAACTAACCTGGTGGTGGACCTGGAGGCGGGCCAGAGGGTGGACCAGGAGGCCTCATGGGAGGAGCTGGGGGTGGACCCAGTGGTGGAGGCCCAGTCATTGGAGGACCTTGCAGGTGTGGAGGCCCTTGCTGTCCCACCGGCCCAGCAGGAGGGGGTAGACGCTGATTAGCCATGAGGTGGGGCGGGTTTTCCCCTGGTGGTCCCCTGTCCTCGATGTCTGAGTTGTCCGACTCATCTGTGTATTCCTCCTCTACCTCTTCTTCTTCTTCATCTTCCGGAACTGACTGACCTGGAGACCAAAATGAAAAAATACAGTACCATGTCATCAGAAATAGAAATTAAAGTATGCTACCTTAGTAAGTATGGAGCAAAGACACTGGTATACTACCGTACCTGCCATCCTCAACATCATAGCCTGCAGCGGGGTAATGGCCTTGGTCTTCTTCACCACCCTCTTTTTCTTCTTCTTTCCTTCGCGGAGGGCCTCTGGAGGCATGTCAGCGAATCGTACACTGCGACCTAAAGTAATTAAACATTAAAACGTTCATCAAAAGGATGAATAAGTTGAGAACTTAAAGCAAAAACACGTTAAAACTGTTTTGAAACACTCACCAGCATGTCTTTCACTTCTGTCTCTATCCTCCTCCCTTTCCCTATCATCATCGAGCCGGTCCACACTCATTCTCAGTTCGCCGTCTCCTCCTTCCTCCCTCTCGTCTTCGCTGTCCTCCTCGGAGTCGCTTTCGTCGTCGTCCACATCATCCCGATCTCTGTCACTGTCACTGCCGCTGTCCCGATCTCTTCCCAACTCCATCGGAGAATCCTTTTCTAAACCAGGAATGGAAGGCTCTGTTCAGGGAGGGAAAAAATAAATAAAAATAAGAGCTACCGGCAGAAATGTGAGAAGCAACACAATTCTGAAAGCAAAGTTTTATATTATTTTAAAGGAAAGTTTGCATTCAGAAATGTAGTCATGAAGGGTTTGTGCGTTACCTGTGTCTGTGCCATAAGCTCGTCGAGCAGGAATGCCGTACAGTGCCAGAACCTGTGGAGGTGGGGGCCCAGGTGGGGGACCAGGGGGCTTCTTCCCTGGAGGTAAGCGTGGAACACCTGGCACTGTTGCCAAAATCGGTCCAGAAGATGCTGACAGAGGTCCTTTACTGAGAGATGTATAAAAACAGAATTACCACAAAAGAAGAATTACCTCAGTGGCACAGTATTACTTAAACCCATTGGTTTGTGGACTGCCATTTTTTTAAGCCTCGACGATTTAGCCGTCGCCATCTTGAATTACGGCCGTCACCATGTTGTTGTTTTTTGCAACCAATAAACGGTAGTTACTATATTTGGAATGTGGCGGGGTGACGTAAAGACACAGCTCTGGTAGCGGCATCAACATGTCAATCACAATAAGTTCGCCCTAAAGCATACTCCTCTTTATGGCCTATTTTACTCTAAATGGACCATCATTTACGAACTGAACATCATGCTGTATTGACGAAGACTTGAAACTAGCGATTGAGACCATAAACTCAAGTTTACAATGTTTACTGAGGGTAATCCCCTGTTGGTCAAGAGAGATAATGCAAGTGGTTTTACGCAGCAGAACCAGAGGTTGCCGCCTGGTATGCACGTGTTAATAACTACCCAAAAGAGACGTTTTTCTTCAGTATGGAGGGGGGCTGAGCTCCTGGTAGTGGGATGTCCTGGATGTGGATATTGGAGGGCGCATGAGGCATATCTGGCAAAGGGATACTGTCAACCTCCACTGACTCTGCATTCTGAAAAAGAGGACATAAAACACATGATAGTAAATAGAGTCACCACAAAGCTTAAGCAATGTAAAGAAACTAGAACATGAAGTGTTGGAGCTCAACAAATTGTGTAGAAATTTCCACCAAAGTAACAAAAGTGCTGGTGCTTCTCAATGAGTCAAGATTGATAAGAATAAATCTATATACACAACTATGGAGCTGTATGCCTGCAACCACAATAACCTCCCTATTGATGCATCTCAGTCCAACCATGGGTGACCACACTGTCATCTAAGTGTGCATACTACAGGCCTTCTCATTCAAACATAAATGTGTACAAGTCCTTGACTTGTAAGACAGCAAATAAAATAAACATGTTTATGAATCCAAACAAAAAGATACGCAAACACACCTTGACTGAATCAAAATAGAGAGCCAGCTGCCCTCGTTTGGTCTCATAGTCCAACTCAAGTTTGCGTAGCTCCTTGTAGGTTTCAGGATTCTCTCTCTCGTAGAGACGGACAATGCGCTCAAATGTCTCGCGGAGCTTCTTCCTCTTGTCCCTCAGCACTTTCTCATTCAGCAAGGGCTGCTGGACTGGGTTGAACTCTGTTGAAGATGTTACAAAAAAGAAAAGCTTAATATTTTTGCCAAACACAGCAGCTTTAGGAAATTATGATCTTTAGTTATAGCTAAATGAGTTGACATAGTCTTATTTTTATAAGATGTTCAGGATACAAGGATTTGGACTATCATTCGAACTTTATATTTAAGGACAGTAAACCTATGTACAGACACACCAGTTTGACAGAAACACATAAATTCAGCCCCCTCACCCATCTCATCCAGCTTCTCCATGTCTCGAATGATCTGTCTGGGGTCCTTCATCTTCAGCACAGCAGCTCTCACCATCATCCTCTGCTTCTTGTTCTATCACAATTATTAACAAATGAAGCAACATTTGATTAACACAATAACACCGCTGTGAGAGAGCACGTTGAGAGTGAATATGTTGAAAGACCACTCGTACCTTTTTCAACTCCCGTTTCCTGGCCTCCTTTCCTGTAAGAGAGGTAGAAAACAAGGGTACAATAGTTATTGATCTGGCACATGAAAACAATAAATTGATCATTCTTCAGGTGTTATCCAGCAGGTCCATACAGAGGAACCAGTTGTTGGTTATGGTCTGTACTTACGGGCCTGGTCGGTGGGGTTCATAAACTTCCCACTCTTGGTGGAGGAGGTTGAACGTCTCCCCATTGTGCCGGTGTGTCTCCTTCACCCTGCCAAGTAATAAAACACAGGCAATTATTACATGTAAAAAAAAAAATGAAATTAACCATCTGTGTCTGCCGAGAGACTATACACATCTCCACCTTATATTTTACATTTCACAATCAGTTCAAAGAGGTTTCAAAGCATATGGTCCGTTCCATTTGACTTCGTTTACTACTACTAGTTACTACTTATGACATGCTCGCTACCTATGCATACATTACATTGTAACAGTATTATTAGTTAGTAAAACTGTAGCTAAATGTAAATATAACATTATTAAGAAAAATAAAACACTGTGACGTTGCGCTGGTTGAATAATGTTAATTGTGATGGTTGGCGAACGTTAAACAACGTAACGTAAAGCTAACGTAGAAGCTCATATCTCTCTCTCTCTCTCTCTCTCTCTCTCTTTTCTCTCTCTCTCTCCCACCACCGCCTCTCTCTCTCTCTCGCTCGCTCGCTCGCTCCCACCCACCCCCCCCCAAGCGGGTGTTTTAAGTGTATATCCAACAATATAAAGCCGGTTCCATCTCACACGTGTCGGATACCTAACAGTTACATCCTCTCCTAACGGCCCACGCAGCATTAGTCTGGTACCCGCTAACGCTAAGCTATAAGCTAACGTTAGCTGTTGACGTTAGCTCGCTCTTGTAGCTCGGGCCGCGCGAGGGTCGACAGCAGCAAACAGGAGGCCACGTTTAACGTTTACCTTTTATATATCCAGTAAAGTCCTCAGAGCGTAACGCCCCGCACGCGCGCCTCTGCGTCCCAAAACGAGAGTAAACCGTGTGTGTGTACTGTTGCGCTGTGAAAGAGAAACCTTCAGGAATGAATGCATGCAGCGGGCTGCTTTAGCCGGTCGCCATGATTACTGAGAGCGGAAGAGGCTCCTGTGACGTCATCAAAAGGTCGCCGTGGTTGACTTTTTCTTTAGACGAATTTATATTTTAGTTTCGTTAAATAAAATTCGATTAATCGTAATACCGTGTTGATATACATGAAACAAATAAAAAATAAAACATTAAAATAATAAAAGCATAATTGAAAATATAGAACTGTACAAGAGCGATGTAAACGTAAACATAAATGATGCAGCTTATTTAATTTTGTATTAGAGTATGTGACCGATCATTTGAGACGTCTTAACATATTGTTTTATTATTGCTGTCTTAGAAACAGAGTCCGACAGTTTAACACTAAATAGTCTGATATTCGGTCTACAGTGTGATCTGAAGCGCTCATTTGATGTTTTCCGACAAGACAAATAAGCTTAAGAGCATGTTCGTAGATTGTTACACTGTCTGACAATTCAGAAAATCTTCTAATATTGGTGTCAATCTATTACAACTTAGACAAAACAATAGAGCAACTTCAATCCAGAAGCCGTATCTGTCTGTCCCAATATCGAGGTTTCAAAGGATCGATCTTGTTCAACATTATTTAATAAGGGAAACTGGTCAAACTAAACAGTTTATTATGTTTTGAAGGAAATGAAGAGGAAATCTTTTTTTCTTTCTTTCTTTCTTTCTTTCTTTCTTTCTCAGTTAATTTATTTTGGGTAACATTTCACATTTATGTATTATGTATTGGATGGATCTGTTATAGACCAATAATACCGTATTTTGAATAAGTAATAGGACTTTATTTTTAACTTGTTACAGACGAAAAACTGTCTATTTTACTCTAGATGGTAACATCATTTATAAAAGGAACATCTACACTGAAACTCATAAACAAGAGATATTACAATGGATCGAAGATGTGACCTTTGAGAGCATCAGTTCTGATTCCAGCTCGTCAGTTTGAAGCTTTTCCATTCAGACAGCAGGCCAGATGTTTTGAAAAGAGATACAGCAAACACACCAGAAGTCAAACGATGGAACCTGTAAGGAAACCGTAATAAAATAGGAGAACCCAATAGATGGATGTTGTACTCACTGAGAAACCTTAGAACATGTTATGTTTGACTGTGCAAAGGTATCAATCAAACTTTATTTCAGACTCAGGGTCCAGATAAGACAAAACATTAAATAGAATAAAAACAAAAGCACAATTAAAATACATAGACCTACCAATGCCTTATAAAAGAGACAGCTGTACCAATGTCTCCACAGCTGGGACTGCTAGCATGTAGTACTAAACTTTACGTTTGATAAAACCAAGATTGAGTCACTAACCCGGCAAATAAATGTGTACATAAGATTTCTTAAAACAGTTTGGAAAGAAGAAGAGAAGTATTGATGCCGAGAGAAGGGAACTGATACTGAATCTTAATTAAATGAAGTTGAGATATGATATGTGTTATCTATTTTTGTTTCATGATACTATGAGTGCCTGTCCGAGTCCCCATCCCCACTCCGCACCGGTTGGTGGCGGTAATGCACGTGAAGAAATACTGAACATCCAGAAGAAGCGTGTGTTTGCAACCAGAGGACCCGCTTCCTCCCGACCCGCAGAGGGAATGCGGGTTTGAGCCACTTCCGCCTTGGCTTCACTTTTCAGCCCCGGCCCAATGCTTGGTCCCCTCCTCACAGGCGGCCCAGTGGAGTTATCTCCCCTTCTTCTTGTAGACAGCCCGTGGGTGGTACCCGCGTTTGGTGTAATAACTTTAACCCCTCCGCAGGGCGCTTCCAGTGCATTAAAGTTGATGGTACCACTGTGCCTTGTGGTGTGAGATGTCCTGCTCAGCCTACGGTTGTTCCAGGAGACATTCTAAGGGGTCGGACGTTAATTTTTTCCGGTAAGTTACGTTACATTGTGCTTACAGCCTGTTGTCCGACAGATAAAAGTAGCATCCCAATTTTCTTTTTCTTTTCTTTTCTTTTTTTTTTTTTTTTTTTACCGTGAATTACAAATGCACCTTTCTAACCCAGATAGCCCGCTAGCTTTGGCGTTTTTTTTTTTTTTTTTTTACGTTTGTGAATGAACATTTCTTCTACTGATACATTTTGCGGCAGAGGAGACGCCGCCGAGGCGCGTTGCTGCCCCCCGCAGGTCATCTGGAGAACTCCACTGACTGCGTGAGAGGCTTTGTGGTCCAGTACCACGGGGAAAGTTAATTACAGCCTTTGATGTTTTGCAATCTTGAGTATTGCTTTCAGTGAATTATCTCCTCCTCCATATTTCAGACAACTCTGCATGCTTCTCGCTGTGAATTGTGATTCACATGCTTCTGCCGCCCCACTGCTGCAAAAATAACAAGATGCCTCTGTTTCTCTCCTCCCTTTTCTTTTGCTATAACTTAGCTATGCGTTATTAACCCTTCATCTAACGGCACTTCCATGCAGTACTTCCTGATCTAATTCCTACCTGTTGACGGCTCTTTTTTTTTATTTCCCTGTGCTCCTATGTGAGCCGGGGCTCAGGAGAACCCAACAGCGCTCCCCAACTTAGATACTTGTCCCACCCTTCAGTGCTGCAGTAGAATCAGAGCTACTTAGGGCCCAAGTGCTCATTGCATTGTCTAAAGCTCTGCAGTGAAGACTGACACATGGTTTGATATCCACTTTCCATGCATGTGTCTGTCATAGTATACTGGAATGTCTGAATGCACAACAAGTTAACTTTTTTCTTCTTCTTCTTCGTCTTCAAACAGATTTCCTTTCGGTGATAATGCAAGGCTGAAGCAATGGTTGCTGAACGTGAGGAGAAGGAACTGGGTTCCGTCTAAAAGTTCGCGTCTGTGCAGCACGCACTTTAAGGAGGATCAGTTCTTCATAGACAAGGAGGTAGACGGATGCATTTTAGTGCACTAACTTACGCGGCAAATTTTCTGAGCGTTCCAAGCTGTTGAAATACCAGACCTAACATGGAGGTGACTTATCAGTAAAAACCTATCTGAATGTGTGGATAGCAGCATTAAATGAAACCCTCACTCGCCCAGATGACATCCGTGATCCTTAATTTTTACCAACGTCTACACAAGTTTCATTACAACTGCCAAAACTTGGCGCGCATGCAAGTATAATGTAATTCTGATTTCAATGTTCCTGTGTGTGAATACTCTTTTTATAAATGGTTTCAAAATTTGTGTTTTTTTTTTTTTTCTTTTACCCTGTTTCTCGTCGTCTTTTGGTTATAAAGTCTAAAATGTTTGAGTATTAGGAAAACCACTCTTAAGATCTGAACTTAAAGGTCCAAGTGTGGAGGATTTAGAGGGATCTATCGGCAGAAATGGCATATACTATTCAGAATTGTATTTTCATTAGTGTATAATCACTTGAAGCTAAGAGTTGTGTTTTTCTTAGCTCAGAATGAGCCCTTCGTATCTTCATGGGGAGCGGGGCTCTTCACATGTTGCACCGCCATGTCTCTACAGTGGCCCAGAAAGGACAAACCAAACTCCGGCTCCAGAGAGAGCCTTTTGTGTTTTTGCGTTACCTGAAGGCCACCGTAGTTCTCTGACATGCTTGGAATGGAAAGGGATGAGGGAAAGGGGTATTTCTTTTGGCTGCAATCTGCAACCTCACTGCTGGATGTCACTAAATCCTACAAACTGCTCCTTTTTTTAAAAAGAAGAAAAAAATCCTGTGCATCACAACTTACCTACTGATGTCTTCTGTATTTGTCTTTAGGGCAAGAGGAGGCTGAGGGAGACTGCCGTGCCGACCATTTTCGTCTTTCAAGACCATTGGTTGATAGAGGATGTAACTAACACAACCACACAGACCAACCTGCTACGTTTGACCAACATCGACAATGGACCTTATAACTTTTCCCATGCGGAGCAAGCGCCTATTGAGGAGGACGATGTCGTGGACGTTGACGATGTCGTTGACGATGTAGTTGAGGGTGCTTTTGACGATGTCCTTGACGATGACATTGTGAGGGTTATTGTCGGTGCTGATGTCGCTGATGTCGATGAGGTCGATGAGGTCATTTCCGATGACACAACTGAGGGTTCGACCAGTGTAAGCTCACAATCGGCTCTGCATGATCACAGCTACCGGAGTCTAAAACAAGAGCGGATCTATGTGGGCACCGATCACAACTACATGGTTTCCGGTTCTCCCAGGACACTGAAACGTAAAGTGGACGCAGTGCAAGATCAGCTTGTCTTGACTCACAAAAAGCTTAAGTTAAAGTGTCAGGAGACGAGGCGAATTAAGTCCAGACTCTTGTCCATGAAAAATCTGACAAAGGAACTGAAGAAGAAGTTGAATGCAGTTGAAAAAGCTCTGGCAGCAGTTCATAAGTAATGGAGGTAAGGTGCTAAGAGTCCAGCGGCTGTGAGCTCGAAGCTTCGGGGAAGAAGCTGTTCGGAAGTCTCTTTATGTTAAAAGTCTCTTGTAGAGATGCACCAATTGCAATTTTATTGACCGCAAGGCTCTGGACTTTATATTCTCTCTCTCTCTCTCTGTCTCTATCTCTATCTATATATATATATATCTATAGATATATATATATATATATATATATATATATCTATAGATATATATTCTACCACTGTCTCCGAAACGTCCTGAAAATAATTTTCAACTGTCCGGAAGTCATTGTGAACCGTCAACAACTCTAATTGTTCTCCTTTTACTTTGTTATTGTCCTCTATAGTGGTTATTTGCATACAACACAGATTTCAAATGAATTGGAAATAAATGATTGTATTTCATCTAAAAATACTTGCTATATTTTGCTATTTGATTAAAAAAAAACAAAATCTTGTCATTAGTAGTTTTAGTTGTGTTTTTATTAGCTGCTTAGAGCTAGTGTTAGGAAGTTAAACCGTTCATAATTCCCTCTCTTATATCTGTTTTATATTGCTGATCAAAACATTTAATTTAAAACAACTATTTATTTAAGTTTCTCAATTGCAATTGAACACATCGTGATTGCGTTTATAGAATTTACGTTTGCCCAACACTCATTTTAAGTTTTTTCACTTCACAGTAACGGCCTCTCTAAATGAGTGATGCTCTTGGAACAGCACACTGATATTCACTGTAATAATTGATAAGTTGCTGGTAAGTCTGACCAATATTAAGTATCACGTACATAAAACATGTAACACTCATCACATAAGTCATGACACTGTGGGCTATGTTTGGGACTAAAAAAAAAAGCCGTTGCTGAAGTTGGGCTTTAAAGGAGCCGTGTTTAGGATTTAGTCCGTTCTGGGCGACTGGAGGAAAATGTCAGTGCAACATGGCGGACTCCCGATGTAGATGTGAAGGGGGCGTATTCTGAGGTAACCACAACGCAACGATTCTTACGTTTCAAGTGGGTATACACACTAATGAAAACAAAGTTATGAATATTATATTCCATTTCTGCCCATAAATTGAGGTCATATTAAGGGATGCTGAAAAACCTGAGTGTTTGCGAACTACTGTTATTAAAAAAAAAGGTCAGAATGTTGTTCATGGAATTGTTGCCGTTAACACATTTATGTCTTGTTTGTCCATCCAAATATTAATGACAGTCATCCTTTTTGCACACAGAGGGAAACTGTTTTTCCCGGTTTCCTTGAATGTGGTTGAACTTTTTTTTTTTTTTTTCAGTGAGACTTTTTCAGATCAGCTGTTTATTTTTGGGTCATACCTGCAATCCCACATGGGAAATGAAACGTCAACTTTTCAATTTTCTATCGGGTCAAGCAAAGATGGCCATTCACCTCCAGTTGGAGGAATAAGATCACTTCCGTTCGAACGTCGAAGGCCAGACTGAAAACTGATTAAAGCTTTTACAGTTTGACGAATGATGTTCAAGAATTCACAAACACACGGTGCCATGAAAATGTTTTATGCTCTGTGCATGCACTATGAGAACTTCGGTTCTAGAAAGGTCTGTGACGTCGAACCTGACGTCTCGGCACATCAGGCCCTCCAAACAACCTCGCTCACGGGTTGGGACCGGTGACATCATCTGTGACGTCAACCCTCAACTCAAAGGTAGTCATTGCCGAAACAAAGTCTAATCCAATTAAATTAAAAGTAATCCGGCCATTCCTAATTTGATTAATGATGATCAAACGTGGTTGGCAGCAGCAGGTGGAGTTAAGTGAAGCTTCAATAATGCACACCACCTCCACTCGTGAGCAACAGACAGTTTAATGAGCCGAGACTTCAGGAGAAGGTTGTGATTCAAAACACTGGATTATTTGCCGTTACCATATCACGTCAATACTAAATAGATCACAAACTAAAAAAATACACAAAAATGTTGCTGTTACAATGAAACATCCACACTAAGTAGACCACAAAATAGATTAAGAATTACAAACAGGCTAACATTTTAAATTGCAATTATCTAAGCTAAAAAACTAATTTCTCATATCACAAATCGGAAATCTAAAAACCAGCTGTCATTTAGGGGATTGATGATCTCCTATATCGATTAATTGAAGCGAATCTCACCAGATTTTTCAAAGTAATGGTTAAATATTGCAGGTGGAGTTGACGGCAGCAGCTCCTCCCATAAACAGCAGACAGTTTAAGAGTTCAGGAGCTTCACTAAGCACTGAGCTTCTCACAGGGTTCTTCTGAGTCCGTGGGAGAAGCTCTTTGAGGCCTCTGGCTCTTGTCCCTCGCTGCAAAAGCCAAATGTGACACTAGGTGGCAGGAACGCTATTCTTTTACAGTCCAGCAGACACTCAGCAATAACACAACAACATCTGTCAAGTGCTTGTGTTACACCCATGACTTAAAATAATCTATTTCTATCTATATATTGCGAAGCTTGCTTTCTTCTTCTTTGCTCCTTTTTTCAGTCTTTCTGAACACTTTCCAACAATCTACCCTTCCTCAAGATGCTCTGAACTCTATCTCTGAACTCTGATCTGCCCTGGAAAGCACATTTGGGATGCAGTATAATACATGTGGGGTGCTTCATAGTCATATTTGTGGTGCTGTATACTAATATTTTAGTTTTGTCTTTGGAGGAACATGACCCACACAGAGTAGCCACATTGCTGTTTATTGAACTGGCAGGACGGGCTAGATGGTATTCGGGCCTCCCTTTATACATTCTACAAACAGTTATGGATGACAGTATTCATTTTAGTCCAGTACAGAGTACAAAATCTGCCTTAAAAATATTAAAGTTTTATTTTGAAAGGTACTTTGGTGTTCAGAAAGACAGCTTAACAATATGTATTCACATTGTTTTAAGTTGTGTGCAACACAAGTATATGAACATACTGTTATTGTGTTATTGTGTTACTGTACAGGAAAAAGAGGTCTTGGTGAAGAGTGTCTTTTAGAATAATAAGGATGCCAATCTGTCAGATATTATGCAACCGTCTCTATTCCAACAATGTTCTTACTGCCAGTGCCTTCAAGTATGCTAAAAGGTTTGGGACTCAGCAGATTTTTAACCCTCCGAGAACTGATTCATGGACCACTTGGGGACAGAATCAACACCACTCACATAGTTATACAGTTCTTATGGTGTAAAATAGGAGCTGTAAGACAGACAAGAGCACATGGTGTATGACAAGAGTCATAGTTTCAGTTCATTTATAAGACTGCAAATTATTGATTTATTTCCTGTACACATATTGTATATAAGTGCTTTATGTTGACATACTCCAAAAACAACACCAAACACACCGGAGATGGTTAACCAGTTCTATCAAAGAAACCAAATAAAAACCAAACAAGCTCCTTCTACACCTACAACAAGAACATTCAGATTAATACTTAAGACTCTGCTTTCTAATCTGTCCTTTACCGGAAAATAGGCTACATTTCCGCGTGTGGAGCAGTCAGACAGGTTTGACGTTATGTTCTAAGAAATGGGTCACGCCAAGATTACAAACAGTTGAGCATTGAGTTGTCTATAAAAGCTATACTTAAATCTTAGAAAGCAGAGTTTGCCGTCTGACCGTAACAATAAAATGTCACTGCTGTAATTGTTGAGCGCTCTATGGAGTACTCCTACTGAACGTAGTTTATGCATCAACACCCTGTGTATTAAAATGAACAACACTGCCGTGTCACAAACCCAAAAGCCATTGTTACTATGCAGTTTCATAGTTCATACACTGCTCTTCTCAACATCCTCTGACATCAAATCATATGTGAGAAGATAATGGTGTTTTTCCGTGGATCGAGAACTGTGTTTAAAATCTCAGCATTAAACAGGTAAAAATACAATACATAATTCTCTTTTGATGGTTTTTAACTTTTAACCCAACCTCTATTGCATTTGATTACCTTTGTGTCATCTGAGCCCATTCAAAAGGGCCAATACTCTTTGAATTCTCTTAACGGAGGTGGTGCTTAAGTCTTATTGGGGCCGCTGATTCATCGGTCTTGGGTAAACATAGGTGCCCATCTGTCCACAGGTTCCGTTATGGGAAACCAGCCAGCTGCTGTTAGTGTGGCTCTGCATCATCTCCACTCTCTCTTCTTCGTCGCTGGATGCGGCCTCATTGTCCTCCTCTGAGCTATTCTGCCCCGTGCCGTTTGCTCCCGGGCCGGACACCTCGTCCTCCTTATTCCTCGCGTCGCACAAGCTGCAGACCCTCTGCAGCTTGGTGGGGTGAATGTGGCCTATCACCGCTCGCTGGGTGGAGCACGCGTTGCACACCAGAAAGCCACACTTTCGGCAGTGGTGGCGGCGCTTGGTCGGCGTGAACTTGTTGAAGCAGCGCATGCATTTGAAGGCGGCCCTGTCCGGGATCCAGGCCATGGCGAAGGTGGAACCGGGCTGGCTGCTGCCGCCCTTCAGCAGGTCCGACTGGCACTTATCGATGTGCTCCATCCAGGCCCGCTTCTCCTCGTACGTAGCGGCGGACACAAAAAAGGACTTGCGCGGCGTACGAATCAGCCATTGGTTGCTCAGGCCCTCACTGTCCTCCATGTCCTCGAGCTTGATGCCCTCTGAAATGACAGCCGAGAAGGCATATTGATAACATTGCAAAAAAACATATGGATACTATGTGTTCTGGCCAACACGCTTGTCCAGAAAGACACATTTCTGCACTTTTATACCTGCAAACATCCCATTTCTGCACGACAAGACTGTCGGCATATGTTAGAGTTGAATGCAGCCATATGTTCTGACTTGGCTCTTGTGGTATTCAATGTTACAGATCATTTTATTCTATAGGCTTCGCTGCATGAATGCAATGAAGGTGAACATAATTATATTTTGAGGTGTTCGAAGCATTAAAACATGAACATTGAACAAACTCAAAAGTATCAAGCATCTCCAGAAAAGGAGTCCTGTTTTTTCTTCTTTTTGGTGTTTGTCTTTAGGATTATCTGTAGAACTATGTGCTCAATTGAAAGTATAGTTCAAGTGGTTTGTGGATAAGCAAACATATATGTCCATCTGGGCGAAGCCATAACAACAAACACATACTTGGTATGAATACAGAGACTAGTTTGACCACTATCTTTCTCTCTTCACGGGTCTGACTGGATCAGGTGTCCTGCTCACCCAGAGGGATGACCTTCTGCTTTTTGTGCCAGCGGCCGTTCAGGATGATGCTGCCGTACACCATCATGTCGTTGAAGAGGTAGAAATCCTTCGGCTGGGGCTTCCGACGACCCTGCTTCATCAGACGGCCCTGTCCCATCAGAACCCGACCCGGCTTGGACAGGGGCGCCCCTGCTGGACCAAATGAGGTCTCCACCGCATGGATACGATTGCGGTTCTCCTTGTCAAACGTGAACGGGTCCATCGTGGTGACCGAACATCTGCCGCAGCACCGGGATCAACAGACAAGGTGCCCACGGAGGGCGGGTGGAGTCAGGCCTGCTTTGTGATGACGCAACGGGACTTACCGAGGTTGGAATCAAGACCAACCCGTTCAACAATAAATAAGAGAGGGAGGGTGGTGTCGGGCAGCATGTTGTCTTTTAGAATTTTTTTAAAGATATATTACGTTTTTTAAGTTTAAAAGTTACATAAAGTAAGATGTGTTACTAAGTTGTGCGTTGGTATTACTTTATAATACCACTGTAGTAGGCCACATTTCAGAGGAAAATATTGTGTTTTTTTGTTTTTTCTCCTCCAAAGGACAAAGTTCTAGAGTTACATTTTTAGATGAATAATTTACATGCAAAACATATGATCAGTTTATAAAGTAAAATACATTGCTATAGACAATACAACAATACCGTTCAAATGAGCTGCTCGGTGCTTTTACGCAAGAAACATTTTGAATGCAGCACTTGTGCTTTTAATGGAAATATGCGACCTCTTTCCTCACTGCATGGCATGAAATATGAAATGATTTTATATTGAAACAAGACTGGAGTCTGCACAAGAGTTCACGTTTCAAAACCCGACATGGTATCGTGAGACTGGTTGAGCCGCTCAGCAGCAGCTGGAGGGAACGAGAAGCAAACTTTGGTGCCAACCGGTGTTCGTCACTCACATGAAACCTGTGTCACAGACATTGTGTTTGGTTTCTCCGGCAGTACACACATACTAAGAATGCAAACCAGCAACAAGCAGCATGCTTCCGTGAAAGATACTGTCAATCAACAGTGATACTATGATACAGTGTGCGGTAAACTTAGACATGGAAAAAGTACAAGGGGATCTCCAAAGGGTGGGGGTGAGACATGTTGTCCCCTTCCGATGAGGAAATACATATTAAAGCTGCCAATTTGTCATACTTACTACATTAGCATGACACAAAACTTCCTTTGGACTAAATAATGCTATTATGCTGTGTGATTAAACATTACTTAGGCTAAAATAAAACATATTTTAGAAAAAAACTTCTCTCTACCTTGAGAGTGGTATCAATCTTCTCCACTAACTAAGCATTATTTTGTCCAAATTATGTAATAATCGTTTCGTGTTCCATCCCCAATCTTCTCTGTTTCTTTTCTGTTATCTAAAGTAGTTTCATCTGTGAGAGAGTCCACAATAGACTTGTCTGACTAAATACTCCAGTGATCCAAAACGGACATCCTTCACAAGAAGCAGTGTCGAGCAGAAAGATCTACCCTGAGTCTCCACAACATGTGTCAGCCGAGGCTTGAGATCCGTGTAATGCCTGAAGGAAATGACTTTCAGTATCTGGTTCATATGTGGAGCCATTGTGAGATTACAATACAGTACAACAAGAGAAAGTGCATTTACTCTGAATTCAAGAGGTATTCATCAACTGTAACATCAATTACTTGATCAGAGACGGTGGGTTTTGCTCGGTGTAGGTCAGAGAAATATGTCATTTTAAACAATAAGCTTTGAATGAAGCTTTGATCTTGTCCAAGCCAAAAGTAAAAGACATATGAGCTCAACGCTCTAAAGATGGATGTTCTTCCTGAGGCAGCTGAAGAAGTACAACCGGCCAAAGACAATGATGGTGCACTTCTACACCGCCATCGTTGAGTCCATCCTCTGCTCCTCCATCAGCGTCTGGTGCGCTGCAGCCACTGTCGAGGACAAGGGCCGACTGGAGAGTACCATTCACTCTGCTGAGTGGCTGCAATCTGCCGTCCCTCCACGACTTGTTTGCCTCCAGGGCCCTGAGGCGGGCAAGAAAGATTGTAGCCGACCGCTCTCACCCTGGACACAAACTGTTTGAGTCCCCTCCCTCTGGCAGGAGGCTGCGGTCCATCAGGACCAAGACCTCACGCCACAAAAACAGTTTCTTCCCGTCCACAGTTGGGTTCATCAATAAAGCCCGGGAGCCTGACTGATTTGGACTCTCACATCCCCAGGACAATAACAATTACACATCCCTGCTCAACTCTTCACTTTAAATATACACTTAATGCTTCAATAACAGACTTATTTTAACATACTCTTTATTGTTTGTTTATCATATTCTATGGTAAATTATCATATTTTGATTTTCTAATTATGTCTTGTACTAGTGCACTGTGTTTATTGTTATGCACCGATCACCAAGCCAAAATTATTTGTATGTGTAAACGTACTTGGCAATAAACCGTTTCTGATTCTGAAAAAAAAAACATTGACTTCGAGACGAGGGAAGTACTCCATAGAAGTCTATGAGAAAACGCCCCCTATCTCTCACTTGATTTATGACCTCAGTAAATATTGTGTAAGGCCTCATTTTGTAGATTATGGTCCCATTTGTAGTAAAAAAGAAGATAAAGCAGGGGGTGTGCTTTAGGGCGTTGCTACTTTCACGGAGTGTTTTCAGTTCATAAAAGGCAACTTTATAAAAAAAAACTTATTCGGCGTTCGGTTGTACTTAACAGCTAGCTCCACCTTCTCGTGTCACTTCATGTTGCAAAAAATAAAAACAGAGGACGACTGCGCCAATGCCGAACTACAACAGTTCGGCATTGTGAGCGGTCACAACTTGTCAAAGCAGTTCTATTCAGTTCGTGAATGTTATGTCGATCTATCCGGGGTCACAGGTTAGAAAAGAGCACACACACACAGCAAAGTTTTAATTTCCTTTATTTTGTTTCATCACACTACTCTACAGGCTAACAGCAACAATTCTATGGGTCTGAGCAAGACGGAAAAATAAATCCCCGTGAAGATGTTACTCCCTTATTGCTCCACTCTCTCACATCTGTTTGCATTTTTATTCCCCAAATCCCTCACTTTTTAAGTTGTGTAAAAACTTTGACACACTGGCACACTTTGGGGAATTTCTTTGCTCATGCTGTTTTTGGCTTAACTAAAAAAAGAAAAAAAAGCTGTTGTCATGGTTCGGCTTCTAATAGGGGACTGGTCCGTAGTAGGCTGTGTAGGCGGCGATGATTCCATGCGTGTCCATCATTTCGTCACAAGCCAGGTTGGCCTCACACACTTCGCTCAGGCTGAGTGGGGAGAGATAGAGAGAGAGGGAGATCACAGAGATGCAACACACACTTGCGTTATTCACACAGATGGGGCTCCAGGACTCCGTTAGATTAAAAGACACATAATGTAAATGCTACTGGATTTGCCCACTGCTTCTTCTAGGTGATGTGAAAGTGATACCTCTCCAGCTGGGTCAGGGAGAGCTCTCCAGCAGCTCTCGTCTGCCTCACCACGGTGGAGGCCTGCTCCCTCTCCACAAACAAACCTGCACATTTAACATGACTTTTGTTATTGTACATATGCACAAGATGTCTGCCGATCAACCCAAATCAAATGCATGTGGAAGATTCAACGTATGAACAGCAACTCAGCAGAAATAACAATTTTGTGTTAAACCGTCAAAGAAAGTGTTGCAAGTAAAATGTGGATTAATATAGAATGTACGCAGTGTGTGGAAGAGTGAAATGTATGTTCAAACTGCCTTCATCATCATTCTACATGTAAGAAATCAGACTAGTTAAACAAAATGTTAAACTACTAATCAGTTCATTATTTCATTAATTTGTCTCGAAATCTCTGATGTTTTCCAGCCAAACTGTGGGGATCTAGTTCCGTATTCATCCTTGAGCCAAATATAACTTTGATCGTAAAGTCAAAAAACAATATTACTGAAACATGATCTTACCCTCTTGAGCAGGGCTGTCAGCAGGCTGGGAGCCAGTGGAGGCATCTGTCAGATATGTGGGGGAAAATATGAATAATAATGATATATTTTTATTTCATTTGATCATATTCAATCCAGGAAAAGTCCCTGTTTCAAGTCACACAGTTTAAAGCAAACCTCTGTCTTTACTTAAGCCAGTACTAAATAAATCAGTTGTCCAGACCTTTAGTAGTAATAATAATAATAATAACAATACTTTAATTTTATATAGCGCTTTTCTGAGTACACAAAGACACTTTACATAGGGCAGAGACAAAAAAAAAAAGAAAAAAAAGAAAAAATAGAAAGACAAAGGAGCAAACAAAACAAACAAACAGAACAAGAAGCTGTGCGGAAAGAGTCATGTAGTGGAGGGTAGGGATCAGGGGTTAGCAGGAGAAGGCCAGTTTGAAGAGGTGGGTTTTGAGGGCTATCTTGAAGTAGTAGAAGCAGTAGCGTTTCATCTTTGTTTGCAGAGCAGCTTATACTTGAAATCATACAATAATATTTGATAATAAAGAGCTTTGTTTTTATCACATATGTTGTGCAGCTCTTACCTGAAGTCAGACAGACGACAGCCAGGGAGCAGAGAACCAAGACGACCAAAGTCTTCATCTCTCAGCTTCTTTCTTCAGATTCAGCAGTAACAGGCAGCAAGTAGACTTCAACAGCTCTGTCACTCTCCTCTTTCTCTCTCTTTTTCTTTCTCTTACACATATATGCATATATACACATACTCGATTTATAGCTGCGGCCCTCTTTGTGACACGGGTGTGTGATTGGTCAGGGAATCATATGTCACACACCCACACGGGTGCAGAGATACACACCTCCACAAAAATGATGGATGCAAAAACACATTTTAAATTTATTCTCTTTGCATAAATGGAGGCACAGGTAAACACATTGCTCCCAAAAGGCAGGTGTTTGTTTTAAGCATAGGTGATGAGAAAGCAAATGTGTGGGTGGCTCTCAAATGTCAAATATCAGCCACTGGATGTTTCATAATGATGAAATATTTGGCACCTTGTTTAGGTCATTTTAGCTGCTGCCGAGAAACCAGATTTATTCTTAACATCTTAAAAAAAATGTTTGTGTGTATAAAGATGAAAGAAAAGAGATGAAGAAGAAATGCTCAAACACCATAACAGAGATGTGTAATGCAGTGACCGGACTACTTGCTGCCAGTAATAAAACGTTTGATGAAATATTAGGGATGCATTGCCAGCTGGCAGCCTGGAGAGGTCACAGTTTTACAGAACACCCACACACTTCTAGATGCAGGTCACTAAGTGCACACAGCAGAGAAAAACATGCAACACAACCTGAAACGGGAAAAAACGCCGTCCCACATGATGTGACATAATTTTTAATCCGAGGGCCACTTTTATTGCAAACCGCGGTGATTTCCTACAGAAAAGAAAACAACATTTAGAAACAAACCCGCTGTGTTAGAAGATTTGTGGAGGGGTAATTTGAAATGTGGAAAGTTTCTTTTTTTTTAAAAACAAGTGGGTGGTTTGCCAATAAAGCGGTGGAAAAAGCTTCATACAGTGAAGTGGGACATGTTAATTAACACTTAACTCACCTCTAGAAGGGTGTTTTTGTAAACTTTGACCTTTTAAAAAAAACTAAAAACATCTAATTCTTCTGTATTTTATTGGTTAATTAGAAGGTGACCACTGCTGGTCATGTTGAAGCTGAATGCAGTGAACTAGAAACAGCCTCAGAACTTTCTTAATTTATGATGTGAAAGCGTCCTCCCAGATCGTTTTCTCCTCTGCTCCCTTTGGTGCGTTTTCTGACTGGATATTTAGATTCTGGACCGGTCCTGAGAGAATTCTACGGGGTGTAATTTGACTGTCTGGGTCAATGTCGGTCCCTTTACAGAAGAAGGATTCAACCTCAGGAAAAACTTGAGTTGAGCTGATCTGAGACATTTTGGCAACATGACAAAACAAATATCCAGTATGACTATTTTTTAAGGCCAGGCTGTGCCATGCGGATGTCTCCTGCCCTCTGTGTGGCTGTCTGCAGCGGCGAGGGTACTGACGCATTCCTCCTGAGATGACAAGAAGCCAGATCTTCACCACACATATTTAAATAGCTTTGTTATAGTTGGTTGGAACAAAAAATTGCAAACATTTTCTCATAACATGGGAAAGTGAAAGCTAAAGTTACATTTATGAGACCGTATGCTCACCATCACCTAACTCAATAACATAATAGCTAACCAACGATAAGACATGCATCCGTATCTGACTGGCTGACTTTACATTACGCTAATAGCTATAGCTGTAATAGCTTGCTGTAAGCACTAGCTAGCTGGCTCAAATTCTTCACTATAGGTATCCATGGTGGTGTGTGTGTTATGTAACATTTATGTTGCAGTTAACATAGAACCAACGTAAAAATTTGAAAATTTGATTAATCTTGCGCATAAATTCCAAGTTTGTATCGATCAAAATGACTTGTGAGGCCAGATCCAAACGGAAGGGAAGAAGACTTTACATTTTGTTTTATGATAATGTGTTTATTTGAGCATAGGCCTACTTCGTGTGTACATATTGTACACATTTATTCAACAAATATAGTTACTAGTGACTTTGCAGATTAAGATTTTCCATCAAAAACATAAACAGTTCATTTTTTGGTGTGCAAGTGTGCAGTTTGGGGCTCTTTGCCCCGTCTCTATGAGTTGTACTGATTTCCAAATCCATTAATAATCTCATGAGCCGATGGACTAAACTAAACGAGGGGTTATAAAGCAGAGAAAAATGATGAAACATTACTTGAAATCTTTTATTTATTTTATGAAATACTTTCTTAAAGGAGCAGCGTGTAGGATTTAGTGGCAGCTCGTGGTGTCGTTGCAGATTGAACCAGCTGAACACCCCTTCTCTCACCGCTCCCTTTTCCAAGTGTGTAGAGAACTACGGTGGCCTTCAGGTAGCCTAACAATGTGAAAGGCTCTCGCTAGAGTCACAGTTTGGTTTGTCAGCTCTGGGCTAGAAACATGGCGGACTCTGTGACGAGAACTCGCTCCTTATGTATATATGAAGGGCTCATTGTAAGCTACAAACACATAACGATTCTTGGTTTCAGCTGACTTTGCACCAATGAAAACATAATACGGAGCATTCAACTTCTGCATAGATGCCCCTAAATGCTACACTCTGGCCCTTTAAATATTTTTCCTGGCTGTTCTCAAAAGCGTCGATGTTAATCTGCTAAAAAAAGTACGGAAAATATCTTGCCATTTCATTTTGAGCAGTCACACATAATGGACCAATACAATCATTCCAACATCTGCCATGCGTTGCAAACACTGAAAGCCAAATGTTCACCACACACCCATGTGGCAAAGAAATTGCATGAACAGGATTAAGATAAACCCCAATAAAGGGGATTTTATTTATTTTTTCAGAGCAGTGAAAAATCACTGACAGCAGTGCTGGCCTGGATAAATAGGTGGATAATGTGAGAAACGGTTAGTGGATAGTGAGCAAAACACTTCAATCGTGCATAAAGCGCCTAAAGCTCATAAATGCTGTGAAGGTGTGATAATAGTGGATAAAAGTTATCCTGAGATTACATAAGAGATGGGCCATGAATTTCTACATGCCTGTAATGATGGGCTGTGAGCCACACTGGATGCCTCTGTGTTTACAAAATGTGTTTTCTTCCAGGATCCACTTCACATCCACAAGAGGCCACAAAAACAACCACATAAATTATAGAAAAGTCGTGATATGGGGGAATGAGGGAACGCGCATTCATTCCCAGACGATAATGATGATTCTGCTTTCGAACAGACAGATACTCTCTGTTTAGTACCGACGAGTCCCGGCTGGTCTCTGGGGTTGAGTTCGGGAGGCGAAGTATCTCTGGTAGGCCTGCTGAGATCCGTGGCGATAGGCGTAGTAGCGGCAGGGAGAGTAGTCCTCACAGGTCTCCGCACGCCTCTCCGCCGGAGACTTTACTTTCCTGGACAAGATGGAGGGGAGGGCAGATATATACATTACAAAGGCAGACAGAAATAGTTAGAGGAGAAGAATGGTGAGAAGAAGGAAGAGCATTGTAATCAGAAACAGTTTGTGTCTTTGCTTTGCTGCCTTTCTTCTTAAATTCTTGCATTTCTAGCATTTAGTTTCCGTCTCTCTGCATTTGTGTCATGTAGACATTTTTAATAGTGTAATTAGGTTTGGCCTCAACAGCTTACTATGATGTGTGTGCCTGTCTCTGTGGTTTTTACATATGTACAGTGCAGTGGGTTATGTGCTGTGTATGCATGTCTGTGGTTGTGTCTTCTACCTCATGAATTGGTAATAGTTGTGGCCGTTCCCTCTGGCTGGGTTGTATACGTTACCCCTCTGTGGGGTGATGAACGAGTTGGCTTGGTTTGGAGGCACAAACAGATCTGGAAGCACACAACTTTACTTGACAAAAGTCCAGATTTTTAATCGGGTAAGGCATGCCCATCGTGCAACTGATCTGAATCCAGCTAGATGAAGGGACAGGGGTATGTTAGCGAGGGTTAAATACATTATACTGGCATTATAACAGGCGGGCGTCTTTTTTGTTAGAATTGCATGCATGTTTTTCCATGAACGAGAGACAACATTTAATCACCTTCAACAGATTCTGTGCTTTCATGAGAGTCTACGGGAAAAACATGGAGTCGGGTTAATCATAAATGATGATGAATGGGATGTATTATATGTTATGAATAAGTAGTGGCTGCTGAATGACAGAGGAGCAGAGGATGTCGGGGGAGGGCCTGTACCGTAGCAGACGCAGAAAGAGACCACGGCACAGAGTGCCAGACACTGAAGAAGGCTCCTCATCCTGGGGTTTATCCGCTCCGTCGCTCTGGACAAAGAGGAGAAAGGTGTTTTAGTGACACACGCCAGACGCACCGCAGTAAGAGTTGCACAGGAGAAGGAGGAGAAAGAGAAAGAGAGAGAAAGTGGCTCCGATTTCAAAACAGGAGAGAACCACAAGCAACGTTTTTAAATCTGGGCCCGAGGTTTTGTGCTTACGACCAGCACACATACATCTATACATGCTGGCAAGTTGCTGCAGTGAACAAACCAAAGTAATATATATATATATATATATATATATATATATATAAATAGAGATGTCTTTTCGGTGCATTCACAGGGCCGGTCCACAAACACCACTCAGTAGCTGGAGCCTCCGTTTGTAGGGAACAACCATAAGAGAATAGCTGTCCAGCTGCAAACTAATAGAGTCCACATAGACTTACCGCAGGGAGATAAGTGGAAGTTATAGAGAGGCAGGTATTCTGGGTGGTTCTGCACGCACACGCACACACACACACACACACACACACGCACGCACATCTGCACTCGATCACCTGCATAAAGTGACCTCAGTTAAGGCGTGTGACACCTGAACAAACAGTAATGCCAGATGTGTGTAACAGTCCAACATACACACACATGCACGCACACACGCACGCACGCACGCACACACACACACACACACACACACACACACACACACACACACACACACACACACACACACACACACACACACACACACCCTCTCTATTCGCATGCCTGCAGTGCAGAAAAGCTTTCATCCCCATCTTCTGTTTGTGGGATTTGGACAGGATTGTGTTTCAGCAGCCCTTCTTTTTCTTCGTCAATAGCAGCTTTCATTATACATAAACACACGCGCACAACTCACTGACACATACTCACTCACACACACACACACACACACACACACACACACACACACACACACACACACACACACACACGCAGCACTCAGCCCCTCAGGCTTATCTTGGCTTACAGTCGTATACCCAGACTCACCGTGGGCACAGAAACAGAGAGCCTCGGGCCCAAAGTTCACAAAGACTGGCAGAAACATCTAGACGAGTGTTTGTGCGAGTGTGTGTGTGTGTTTGTATCAAGTGCTGACGGTGTCAAAAAAGTGAGTTTTATGTCGGTCTGAGTCTTAGCAGGGGTCCTGGTGGGTTAATTATCCCCAAAGAATGTGCCCACCTCACTGGAAAAAGCCACAGGCATGTTGCTGGGCATGAACAGAACCAACCTGAGGCTGCACATGAAGTACTCTTTACACATACAGACTAGTACTGTAGGCCTATTGTACTATGAGGATTACAGGTAATATACCCAACAAACAAAAAAACATTACAAAAATGCATCGGCTAATAGATAAAATGAGCCGTTTTGATAAAGTTTGGCTTTTTATATAAAAGATGTAAACTACCTGTACTTTTCACCATGACATTCAGATTGTTTGTTTTAGTGTACTTACCAGGAAAGATAAGTATGAAGTCTTGGAAATATCTCTCTGTCCCTGTACTTTTCTCCCGAGAAATATTCCCCCAATTCCTGACAGCATGTCTTTTATACTCACCTCTCTCTTCCCCCCACCCCTTCATTTCTACCCACCACCTCCCCCTTAGCCCTCGCCCCCTCTCTCTCCCCTCCCTTCTCACACTATCAGCCCTCTTTTCCACCGTTTGATCGGCCCAGGGTATTAGCTCACTCTCTCCCCGACTCCCACGCCTTCAGCAAAAAATACAGAGGGGTGACAAGGGGAGGCGGCGAGGGGGGGGGAAGAAAAACAAGCAGGGGGGGTAAACAGAGAGGGTGAGGGACGGCTGGCACACGGGGACATCTAACCTGCTTCATGGCAGGTACGTGATAATATTTTGCTGTGCTGTCTGCCAGCATGGCAGCATGATATGAAAAGACCATCCATGCAGACACAACATGGACCCACGTTTTGGGCCCATATGTCTCTGTCAGACCTGCAACACATTTTGGTTCTGGTATTTTGTCGTTTTCATGAGGATATTGACCATTGTTTGAAGGCAGACTCTGAGGGTTGACCCATCCCTTCAACATTCATGAATGAGAAGCTGTGATCTCACACGGGCCATGAACTCTGTGTTTGCGAGTGTAAAAACATGCCAGCCACTGTATCACTGCTGGTATTCTAGCAACATAACACCACACAACTTTGGGCACATTACTCTCTGGCACATATTAGCCCTTTAATGACTCAGCAGTACACCTACACTGGGGTGTATGCCAGATCTGGCTGAGGCGGAACATCTGTGAATAGCTCGGTGAAAGCAGGCCCTCGACCAAAAACAAACAACCCGGAATAGGAGGACGTGCTGTGCCAGGAATCAGCTGGATCCAGACAGACAGATAAACATTAAGACAGATATAAAAGATGGAGATAAACCCCGGCGACAGATAAGGGAGAGATTTAGAGAGAACGCACATGTTGGGGCAGCCGTGGGTGTTTTGTACAGACACATGCAGCGATGTGGTCATGTCAGGCTGGAACCACGGAGTGGCGGCTTGGCCCTCTGGCGCAGATATTAAAATGTCCGACGCAAAGCAGAGACGGGAAGATGAATGAGGGGGGACTGTTTTGAATTTTTCAAAGACTTCAGTGAAGTAGCTTGAATTTGTTCCAAAACTCAGAGACGAGGCAGGAGGAGAGGCCAATGAGAAAAAGGTGGAGCGGGTGATTGCATGGAACAAAATTGTCAAACAGAGACTTCTTCCAGCTTTCTGTTTTGTTTATGTTCTCTCAAAAGACATATTTCTGCTGTTCTCCTCGTGTGCATCCTGCTCTTTTTATTTATTATTTTTTTACCTTCATGTTACTTCGGTACTTTTCCCTTTTCTCACTCCCTCTCATGCAATCAGAATCCTGCTCAGACCAGCCACCCCCTCAGCCTTTCCATGTCTATGCGCCGCTCACAAAACATCCAGGTCTTGAGAAATGTTATTCATGCACTTTAGATGGCCGTGATCTTGTTTTTTCATTTTCTTTTTTTTTGTAGGCAAAGAAATGTGCCAGAGACCGAGATAAATCAAAAACAGAGGGAAGTGGAAAAAACAGGATGGGATATGCCCGGCGGAGCTGAGCATGACGGTTGTGACTATAGGGAGCATCTGAGCAGTGCATCTGAAGAGAGAGAGAGAGAGAGAGAGAGAGAAAGATAGAGAGAGCGGTCATTACAGGAGCAGTAAGTGATAAAAAGCCAGTTCACTTGTGAGGGGGGGGGGGGTGACTGGATCAGGCTCTATCGAGGCTGAACATGATGATAATCTGAAGGAGGAATGGTAGGAAAGAAAGAGAATTTATGCAGAAGGGGGTGGGGGAGAAAAAAGTGAAAATTGCTTGAATTTCAGAATGAGGGCATGACCACAAATGTGCAAACTATCCACAATATGTCTGCAAAAACACATTCTCGTACCAGTCCGGGCCGGCTTGTATTTCCCCCAGTGGTTGGGCAGGTGCACCTGTGGCTGCTCTGTGGCTGTCGGTTAGAACACAGACAAACACTGATTCAACAACAACAACTCCCAAAAACCAAAGTTCAGCCGGAAACGAGCAGATAATTTTTTCCCGCTATTTATTTACGTTTTCTTAATGGTCTGAGCTGTGATTCACCTGTTAAAAATTCAATTGGAAAACAGTAGACGCGTCGAGGAGCGAGTGACTCAGATAGAAAACATCATGTGAAGTAAAGTAAGCTCCATCTGTGGGATGAAGGACAGACATTACTCAGGACTGTCTTCTTCCTCCTCCTCCTCCTCCTCCTCCTCTCTGATGGCCCTGTTGTCCTGCGGCTGTGAATTTTGCCGTATGAATGTCAACATGTCACACGTCCAGATTCATGGGTGTTGCATAACGCTGGCATCAAGCAGCACACATGGATCTTCATCTGTTTTTTGTTTTTTTTAATTTTGTACACATAAATTGTATAATTATCATTCTTTAAAAAAACCTTCAATTCTTTCTTTCCTCCTGGCATCTCCCTGGCTTCATCACCTATTAACAAAATCCAGGGCCAGTGTAGGCGTGTGGTGAATAAGGACCATGTATCACTTTTTTTCTCAGGCTCAACCAACTCCCAGCCGAACCTTCATGCCCACAAGTCTGTGCTAAAGAAATATTGAGGACAAAAAAAGTAAAACGTTATCATTTGGCATTGCAGCGCTCGTGTTGAAGGGAGGAACACCCGAAGCATTGGATGCACTGTGGCTTCAGTGAAAAACATTAAAAAAGGCCTAAAAAAGTATACGCTTGCTCACCAAATCTGACTTCCTTAAAGTTAGAGTTGCTGGATAGGAGGATTGCATAGTGTTGCATGATGGTTTGTTTAAAATATATATATATTTCATGAAAAGCTGCACAGAGTTCAAAGAATAGTTTGACATTGAGATATATGTTTCGGTGCTTTCTTGCCAATAGAGAAGGTTAATGCCTCTCTCATGCGTGGTGAATACTAAGCTGGAGCCAGCAGCCGGATAGGGACTGTACAAAAACTGTTGAGGCGGGAAGAGGGCCTGAACCTTTTCTTTTTTTTATTATTAATTATTAATACATAAATAAAATAATCTCCCTTCTGACAGGAAGATTTTATTACCCGTAAACAGATGCAGTCTAGCTCTCCTCCCCCGTTTGCAGTCTTTATGCTAAGCTAAGCTAACCAGCTGTAGCTTTGTATTAACCGTACTGTACTGAACTCTGCAAGAAAATTAATCAGCATATTTCCCAAATTTTTAACTATTGCTTTAAATTTCCTTTATTAATCCACCGTTGCAACTTGCAATCCAACTGTCCAAAAATAAAACCATTATTTTCCTATGTTCCTTAAACGCAACAACGCAGCGCTAACCAGTGAACGTAGCTAAATGACAAAGAACAGGCTTCCAGTCCGGCGATGATTTAATTATTGTAGTTCCTGCTGTTACATGACTCAGTAGAAATCTATTTGGACTTGCTAATTCCTCTGGCGGAATCAATGTTTAGAGGTGGATTTCAGATCTTGAGCCACTAATGACTCATAATGTTTGTACACTCTCATCCTCCAGAGTGTCCCATTCTCCCCAAACTAATTTCTTTGATGCTGACTGGCGGTGGGGATAAGTGAGCGGGCTGCTCAACGCTGCCTACCGTCTCACCTCTTTCCCGCCACCTCCTGTAATCTCCCAGTGCTGGAGCCAACCTGTTATTACAGAGAGATCACATAAGTACATATAATTCCAATTAGGAAATAGTTTGCCTCAGAACGAGGTATAAGCCACGGGTTGAGTCCTGCATAATTTGGGGTTTAATCTTCAGCGAGGGAAAGGTTTTTGCAAGATCGCTCTACGTTCACCTGGAGCCCACGCAGATAACCTACACACAGAGCTCGTATCGCTGTCGGCCACCACTTTAATGATTACTGAAGCTCGAATGCAATCAGCACAACGAACATAGAAGAAAAGAGCAAAACCTCTTCCACTTATGCTGATAACCACAAACCTTATTTCAGGCATCGAACCAAAAACCCATTGACATCGAGACGCGGACACCGGAAGTGCTAAAGTGATCACTAATTTCCATGTTTTAGGACTCACTCCTGAGGCACTCTTTAAACTTGGATGCATAGTTGTTGTTGTTGTTTTTTTTTAATTTAATTTAAGTCTTGATACAAACCTGCAACAACCAGGATTTGGATGTGCTGGATGGCTTTTGGCATGTGGTCTGTTAAATTGTAAGCACAGTCTAAATTATTTAAGCATGTCTTCAATGCGTCAATAATGGGGGTCAATTCAGGAGACGCTGCACATCTGTGTGTGAGTGTGTGTGTGTGTGTGTGTGTGTGTGTGTGTGTGTCTGTTGCTGCGTAGCTCAGTATAACCTGCCTCTATTTCTCATAAGAGCACTTTCCAACTTTTTTTCGTTTTATGTGCCGTTTACTTTGGTTTCACTGCTCTTCTGTGGTGCCAACTCTAACAAACTGACCTGCAGGGCATGCGACCAGCACCCACCTACTCCTGTCAGGAATCTCACACACACATAAAAAGAGCATGGTTTCCTCTGAACACACACAAACGCACACACACACACACACACACACACACACACAAAAATGCACTTCATCAGATAGCATTCATAAACAGAAAAGCAATCACAGACGGCGCCGCAGTTTATGAAAGTCAGACGAGTGCAGTAATACAAAAACACAGAAGATTGGGGGGAGCGGGGGGTCGGATTTCCTTGAACCAAGAGCCCCACAATGATTGTTATGCACGACCACAAACACACTAACTGCAGCAGTCTGTTCATCTATAAGTCAACTCTGTACTTTCTCTATTTTCTTCTTTCTGTCTCCTTTCCTCTCTGTCCTGACTTAATAGCAAAGTCCTTCATTCTGTTTCCCGTCTGTCTTTCTTATTGTCTTATCACCCCCCCTCCCCCATCCCCCCATCCATCCCTCCATTTAAAAAGACACACAACTGTGCCGTTCTCCATCCTTTCCTCTTGGCTCTGTATCCCTGCTAATTATACGAAGCCAAAAGTCTTGGACTCTACATCTTTTTGGGATTCTAAACATAAACGTTACAGCTGGACTTCAAGCTGACTGAGCTTCAGTAAATGGATCGAGGCTCTGGAAACCGGTCACGGCAGCATTTATAGACGGAATGGATTCTTCGCGTCAAGTTCAACTTGGGTGAACTCGGACTTTCAAATTTGTCCCCATTGACCAAATAGCAAGCTGTCTTGACAGTGCTGATCTCTGACAGAACGGAGGGCCGGAGAGCCCCAAAATGCTATCGTAGCTTATCGTAAGCCATGTTGCACTCTTTTTATTTATCCTCTGTTTGAGTATAAAGAACTCCACAATGGAGGGATGCTTTACAGACAGTTACCCTAACCCCTGGTCAATTTGTTTTGGTTGCAATCGCGATATTTGATGGGGAACATTTTCCGTATATTGTCCCCACACGGGACTCACACATGCATGCACCTCATCCAATGGGCCGTGAAGGTGGGCCGTGGGATCCATTGAGGTTAAGGTGGGAGATACCAAGTTCAGTGACGCCCATCATCATACAGCAGTATAGAATTTTTTTTAAATAATACAAAATCAAACCATTTGAAGCTGTATGTCCCTTCCCTATTGCTAAAATAAGTCCCTGCCCAGCGCTTAAAATATTATTCAACATTCTTTCCCCATATTTGCACCCCAAACAATGACTCCCTAAACTACTAGAACTCTACTTTCTGATATGACCGGGCTTCCCCATGCCATACTTGAAGGCTTCTACTTTAGTATAGATCTTTTCTGTCACATTGTCAATATTCTGATACAAAAAGTCCAGCTTGTCATCCACATTCGATGGCGTCTCATCTATCTTCATGTCTCTTCCCATCTCTCCCTCTCCCTCTGTATTTGTTTCTCTCCCTTCGCGGTTGTCAAAAGCGGTCAGCGTAATCACAACGTATGATGCCACTAACACAAACGGGCCAAGCAGAGAACCAACACGTCGTCTGCAACCGAGTGGTGACACGCAGGCAGCCGGTGCACGGAGAGCGACAGGGAGCCACGGGGCCCGGCGCTCTGCACCCAACAACCCCTTCAGCTTCTCTCAGACTCACATTCGCTCGGCTGTCATCCTATTTCAGGGTACAGCGCTGAACGGAACATAAAAAGAGATGTATCCCCGAATGACCAAGGCCAGGACGTGTGATGATGAAGTTCCATAATCTAGAGTGCCGAGCAGCCCGCTCCCCAGAGAGGTATAGCGACGAGATCAGGGACCAAAGAAAGTTTAATACATTTCAAGTTAAAAAAAAAAGTTTGTTTCTATAGTTTTCATTTTCCGGACACATTTCGGAACACATGAACTTGAGCTAAACCGAGTTTTAAGTCTTGTGGTGTTGATTTCAATGAATGAACTGTTGAGTGTTCACACAACTCACCAAAGGAAGTTTGAAAGAAACACAGTTATCTTCTTAGCAGACTTCCCAGCATGCATTGCTTAATAGTTAAATCTCTCCAGAGAGCATTCTTTTTCTGTAATTTGAAGAAAACATGCACGATGGAGACTCGCTGTGCGTCTTCTAATGTGTGCTCAGATACTAATGAAAACGATGCTAACCACGATCTGTCCCTGTCCCCAACTTATAGAGTTTATGAATATGTATTTCTCTCTATTTTGGCTCAAGTCGAGGAGCAAAAATGGCTACTGCAGCATTATTGATAGAATCTTCCATTAATCTAATGTTAACACAACTTCAACTGCAAATCTCTCGTCAATTTTAAATAAGCTGGTTTAATCTTTTATTTCACAACTATAATTATTTAACTTTAAGACATACTTTCACATATTAAAAGGCAGGAAGGAAACATATTTGTTTTTTATAGCCATGCCAGTGACATGTCTCTAAACATCAACGTGCTTGCATTATCATGGTACGCGTGTTAATAAAGTTATGTTGCCGAGCTTGTTTAAACGTGTGTCTGCCCCCTTGTGGTCAAAGATAGAAGCTATATTATGCTGTTGACCAGTAATAACATAACTCATGGGCTGTGGTGCCCTAAACCAAATCAATGAGAGGTTTGCACAGTGGAATATAACGTGTCATGGTCTGCACCAACGTGTATAGGTTTATTATAACTAAAGTAATTACACATAAGCTCGGGCCTTAGCAGAGGAGCCTCGAGCCTCTGCAGCTAAAGCCCATATGATATTATGCCGAGGATTAGAAGTCCACACACGGAGAGCAGCAGCCGCGAACCGCACACTAAGCTGACTTCATGGATATACAGTGGGTGTGCAGTGTGTGTGATGCTGAGCTCTGGGTGTGACACCTTAGTGATCTGTCCTCTTTCACCCTCTCCCCCACAGCGACACACTCATGAGGCTCATCTGCCCCCTGCAGGCAGAAGAGAGTGATTACCAGCTTCAACAAACCCTGTTGTTTACATCAGTGACCGGTGTGTGCATACCTATATGTATTTGTGTGTAATTCTTTAGAAGATATGGCCCTTACCAAACGTGTGGGTTCATACTTTTATGAGGGCCACTCCTGTATTATTATTGTTGGGCTTCTCTGTTTGACTCTCTCATGCTTGTTGTCTATAGGAGCTGTTGCCAATTCTGTAATTCTTCACTTAAAACTTAATTTCCCGTTTCCTCCTCTCCAATCTGCTCTGCTCCTTTCCTCTCCTCTCCTCTCCTCTCCTCTCCTCTCCTCTCCTCTCCTCTCCTCTCGTCTCCTCTCCTCCTGCCAAAGCAAATAAAATACAACCTACATACCAACATTAAAGTAAGAGAGTCTCCTTTTCTGACATGTGTTTGGCCTCTCCACCCATTTTTAAAACAACACATGAATGGGCATATTCACACAAGTGTAACCTAAACCTCAGTTCCCACAATTAGCCATATGAAAGCGTCTCCTCATGAATCCTCTTCTGAGGCCGACTTCAGAGTCTTTCCGTGTCTCTGGACTTTTATGCTACTAAGCTCGATGAGAGCCTCACTGTTATCCTTGCTCTCCGGAGCTCCACTGACCTCTCGCTGACTGCCTGAGAGCCGCCAGCTAGGACTAGTAATGAGACATTAGCCCTGACAGCAGCAACGTCGAGGAGGTGGAAAGTGCTATTCCCTCATCTCCTCTCCTCTTTTCGCTCGCCTCTCCGAGCCCCGTCTGAACCTTTTCCTCCCGTCACTCTTGCAGGGAGCTGCAGCATCTCCCCCCCCCCTCGCTCGTCCATTAGGTTCTCTCTTTCCCCTCCTGTCTCTTCTGTCTCGCTGGTTTTCTGCGGGACCTCTATCTCCCACCGTCTCTCTCTGCTGCCGTGTGACTGCACATTATAACAGCGGGTGATGGACTCGAGTGAAACGTCCACCTCGGCTCCACATGCCCACAGCTGGGTTTTAAAGTCTTAGAGTTCACTGTGGTGTATTGGGGATAACAACATGTACTGAAGCAGAGTTGTGTCTGAACCATTTAACAATCGATGTCCCGATGGACACATTGATCATCGCTTGTTTTAATCGCAAGACACGGAGAGGAAGGCCTGGTGGGTTTTTGGCATTCATATTTTGTAACATCACATTGTTGGAGCTGTATTGTGTTCAGTTTGGCTCTTTTGTTTTTTTCTAGCTGTTATTTTTTTTGTCTTCTTGTATTCGTTTTGTGTATCCTTGTGGTTCTTTTGTGTCTCACTCTAGTTGTTTTGTGTCTATTTGTTGCCACAAAGTGTCTCTTTTTACATAATAATACAAAAGATTAATGGAAACCATAAAAAGACGGGGATGCAGCGTTAGTCTGCTGTTCTGATTTAAACTGATCCTAGTTTTACTGCATGTTAACGTAATGTTACAGTATCCTTAGTATATCCATATAAGGGTTTCTACCAGACAGAGTTGAGTTGAGAGCTCGGTGAGGTCACAGGGTTTGTTCTCTGTTTTAAAATGCTAGGCATGGTGTCGATGTTATTATCTCGCAGCCTCTCGCAACATATAGGATCTATAATGTGTATTCCTCGGCTTCCTGGGTTTTAATGACTGCCTGAAAGCAGCAATCACGGCATCGCATTGTTACAGACTCTGTTAAGTATTAATGAGTACATTACTACACTGTGGGCTGGAAATGATGCTTAGCTATAGCCAAGAGCATATCCTGCATTGTGTGCGTGCGCGCACACACACAATGCAGGATACACACACACACACACACACACACACACACACACACACACACAGGACTGTATTATGAAGCGGAACAGATTGGGAATTTATGAGCCGTGACCGAAGACATAAACATATAAATAAGCATTAATCCTGTTCATTAACAGTATATCGAGTTATGCGGCAAAAAGAGGCGCTGTGAGCCATCCAAACATGTATGTGTGTGTGTGTGTGTGAGTGTGTGTTGTGCACATGTATTTGTGTGTAAGAGAAAAAAGAAACACCATGCACCAAAATAGAGTGTTTTAAAAAACACTAGTTCAAACAGATTTTTCTGTCAAAAGCTCTCAGGATGTATATGGCAGTAGAATAAGTAATTACTTAATTAGTGCTCTTATTGGTAATGGTAAACATACCAGTTTACTCATTCATCTTATATATATATATATATATATATATATATATATATATACACACACATACATATTTGGCTGTTGGAAATAAAAATAAAAAACATTCATTAATAAGCTTTTCCTTTTCATGTATCATTCCAACGCAGAGATGAATGCAGTATTTATCAGGAGTGCAGGCTCGGAGCAAACCCAGGAAACGTGCACAAAGTAGAAATCAAAGGGAGCAGAGATTCTCTCGTCTCGGCGCGTGACAGCGCAGAGTGTAAAGTCACATGACATCTACTCGGAGGACTCATTTCCCCCTCCGGTGTGTGCAGCCGGAGCGGAACGCCTCGGAGCACTTGCTACGCTAAATAACCTTTTGCTTTTTCCAACACACACACACACACACACACACACAATAAATCGGAGCAACACTATTTTCTCCCTGGAAATCATGCACTTGTGCTACAGTAGCATATACACGAGTGTGTGTTGTGCGTGCTAGCGTGTATTTCTGGTTGCCTCAGTTTCTAATAATTGCTATTAACATGTTTCCATTGCTTTAAAGCCCTTGCGAGCGTCATCCAACCTCCTCCATCCTGTCCTGTGTCATGACAACGTCAGACTCTCTGATTTGGTGGTATCCAATTAGTCTCTCCCTCCAATCTAATAAGTGGCCTCCCTTAATGCCAATGGAAGCCGTAAAGCCCAGATTACAGCGTCTCTCGTCTTTCTAACACTCTGTCCGTCACTCTACTCTAAACCCACTCCACAGCAGTCGGTTCGACCACTATCACAACGTGGGCATCCCAAAGTGTGAAAGAGTGTTTGAGGAGGATGAAGAAAAAAGAAAAAAAAGAAACGCTTCCCTCGTCAGGTCAAGTTCATTCTCAGTGGTTATGTCTCTTATCTCTGAACACATTTCGGGCCCTCTTTGAGTCTCACGTGCGTATGATGCAGCTGTTCATCAGCATTATGAATCAGCTGTTTTTTTCTGATTCTCACTGCAGTTACAGTCCACTGTGCCCCCCCCCCCTGGGAGTAACCCATTCAAATGTTAGTAATGAGGAAAACAGATTGGGTATCATTCATCTGTTATTGGGTCACAGTCGTGGGAAATGCACGGGAGGCTGGAAAGCTCTAGAGGAAGACAGACGAATCAGCCGTTAATGATGCTGATGTTTGTTAAGCCTGTATACAAAATCTATACTCATAGTTCATCCTTCAGGTTTGCTCCTCTCTTCACTGAGGCTCTTCAGCCCTCAATCTCACGTTTTTTTTAAATTGTTTTGTGTGTGTGTGTGATTTGATGTCAAAAGATCCGCGGTAAGTTTCTCTCTCTGTTGTCTTTAATTTAGGCTCTGGTTTATGTCCCATGTGAACAATTGATTAAAAACAATTTAAAGGGTACTCCACCCACTAATGTAGTATTGTGCATCTAAAACATTGTCATTTAAAAAAAAAAAAAAAGAGGATCAAAATCAATGCAGCAGAATAGAGGGTTTTCCATTTCATGCACGCCTCTTCTTTATCAAAACCTACATTACCCACAATGCAACGCAACTGCCGAGGTTTTTTTTTTGAAGAGTCAGGTGTGTTATGCAAATAGAGGCTAATATAGCCGAAAGCTGCAAGTCCTAAAGCCGAGACGAGGGGCTGCTGCAGAGGTCTGGTGGACTCACTTCTTTCTAAATTTTAGTGTTCAACGCCAACCGAAGCTGACTCGAGCGACATGAGGACATTTATCCAATTCCGTGCGGCCCCCTCTGGGGCCACAAAATGCTTCATACAACTTTTTCGAAACGTTCTAGAAATGTCTGCTCAGTCTGCATCCTAAGCAGCTGTACAACCAGGCCGCGTCAGTTTACACTGGAGTAAGTTGAAAATGCAAAAAAAAGAGAAAACGTTATAACTATCCACATCCATTATCATTTCTGATTCATCTAACATCAAAGCCAAGGTCACGTCTGCACTCGGCTCACCGTGTCTATATTTCTTGAAGTTTGTGTGATCCTCTGTGTTCAATTTCAGCCAATATTATTCTTTCCCCCTCACCGAGATTGAAAGCAACCGTCCTTCGTGTCGGACGTCAGTTTGGTCCATGCATGCGGGGAATCTTTACAACTTTTTTGTCAAACAGTCATTGTGTGGATTGGTTTTTGATGCAATGTTTGATACACATTGTACCACCAGAGAGGCACAATGAAGAAATCCTCGGTCCGTCCCTGCTTTCTTTTCTGAATCATATACCATCAAAGCCGAGGTCAGGACTCAACAAATAGTATTCAGCATATACACAGTGCAACATGAATCTCAATGTTTATTCTCCTGTTTCATATTCCGACTTCAATGGCTGCAGGATAGCCAAGTCTGGCTCCTTCCTTTTTCTTCTGAGCAATGTTTTCATTCCGGGCCTCAAATGAAATATGGCATATTAATAATTGCACACCCACATACGTGCTGCTGCACATGAAACTCACAGCACGCCTCAGTCTGTGCGGTGAGACATAACAGGATTTTAATGGCAGAGGGGGCCTCGCTGTGGCGCTTCTGTGATAAGTTCTGCAGCGCAATCGCAAATCTTTAGAGATTCGCTTCGGAGTCGCAGAAGCAAAAAAGGGGGATCGTTTGGCAAAGTGCCAGCAAGGGAAGAACACTCCTGCTGTACGCACAATGCACACAGATAGGTGTGCAACAGAAACCTAATAGCAATTTTATCTTAACACGACTGCAGCGATTGCAGAAATTCTCCCTGAGATAAGTAACTTTATAAATGTCTTCTATATGATTTCCACCTGTACTGTTACTCTTTGTACTGTGGACAAATACGCTGACAGAAATAATGTAAAAGAAGGAATAAAAAGACCTTTTCATCTTATTCATGGGCTCTGCAAAGGAGGGAGACGGGACTCAGACAGTTCCTGAAAAGGTTTCGAGAAAGGCGTCAAGACGACAGTTGCCATAAGCCCGTGAAACGAGATTCAGGTCAATCTGCCTTTCAGAGAATTCTTCCCAGTGTCCAATTAGTTCAGCACACCGGGTTCTTAAAGTCTTACATAACGCCGACACACAAGAGGAAAATTCGCAGCATCCCTGGAAAGATACCAAAAACACAAATAGATATTTGCAGTAACAATGGAAAGGACAACTCGTCCATTTATAAGTGAGGTAAAAATGTGTCTTTATTGAAAGCAAACTGATAGAATGAAGCCAAAGTTACTGAAAGTCAAGATGCTGACAAGTTACAAGGAACACCAGCATGTTCTTCTTTGCGGCTTATTCAAGAGCAGAGGAAAACGAAGTAATTGGAACGCTTTTTAAAGGGAATATAAAGTTAATGAAAAAAACATAATAATCAAATAGAAAATTAATATATTTACTGCAGGCAAATCCATGTCTAAAATAAATTTGCTAGTTGCCATGAAAGTAAGAGATTTAGGCTAAAACTGAAGGGATTTTGCACTTCAAAGCTTAAAGAAGCGTGGCAGATAGGAAATGGAAATGCATAACGTGTCTGGATGAATGAGTAAAATCATTAGTTGTATTTGAAGTGAATTTCTGTAAGCCAAGCCTGGGAATCGGGAGTGAGAGAGAGAGGCCTGTGAATACTGACTGAGCTGGAATGAAAATGACTTATGTAAAATACAAAGCAGGGTTTGTTAAGATTCTAATAACTAATATTAATGCAACAGAAACAGCAGTGATTTCTTCATGAATAATGTATGTAGCCCATCTGAAAGCAGTTTCAAAGTAGCCTAATCAGGAGATATAAAAGATGTGGCAGATGACATTGATCAGGAAAACAACTAGGTACACAACACAAAAATATGAAATGGAATAAATAGAAGATTGTTACATCAAGGCCATAACAAATGACACAGAACTTCACTGATGTGGTGGATCAAACAGAGTAAGAAACATTTCAAGAGTGGGTTTTAAGAAGAGATCGCAAACAGGATGACACCACAGACTCTTTGAGGCTAATCAAGCTTTTTCCTTTTTTTTGTCAGTGTTCTGCAACTCTGAAACAGTGTTTATACAATCCTCTATATTCTCAGTTAACCATCACACAGATAGGCTCTCATCTCATGTGGCTAAAAGTGTATATATATATATATATGTATATATATATATATATATATAAATAAAGAAAAAAGAAATTGAGTAAGCTAGCTGAGAAATTTAAACAGTTGGCAAAAGTAATTGATAAATGGTTGAAACATTTGTTAAAAGTTAAAAAGTTAAAAGTTGAAATAGTTAGCTCAAATTATTAAACAGGTAAACGGTTGAAACATTCGATAAAAGTAATGGAGAAATGGTTCAAAATATTTCTAGCTTCTGCCAGTAGTTAGAGGAAAGTAACTCGACTAATGCAACCTCAACACTGACAGCTCAACTGTGTGAAATGTTTAAAAGAATTGAAATGAACATCCTGTGAAACAAAAACTGTTGTTTAAGGGCTACTTGCGAACCTGACGGAGCTGTGGGCGTATATGTAAAACAAAAAAATGGAAGCACTGTGTCTGTGTTGAGGTCAACATACTGTAAATGCCCCTTCAGCATGTGTAGGTATGAGGACGTGTCCCATGTTTAACCTGTACGTCGGCTGTACATCAACACCAATGCTGGAGCCGTCTGACCTCACACCAGACAGTCTGAGCTCCTGGCCCCATGCGGGGCAGACATGTTAGGATACGTGTGGTTCATGCACAAGACTATTATTAAAGGTGCTTCATTAAACACACATTCAAACTGAGGTTCCCATGGTGACACGCTTTCATGTCAGAAAAACCTCTCGTATCAACCCTCCAGTATCAACCCTGCTGTATTTTTCTCCAATCCTGTAGATGGGTGATTATTCAGCCATATGAAGCTGAAGGGAGTACGGCGTATATTTCACCCTTAGTGAGCGCAGAGCGGATCAAAGGAAGCTGAGTGAATGTTAATGTGTCTGGTGTCTCTTCCCCAATACCGTAAATTCTATCTTTAAGAAAATAGAAGATTTCAAATGGTCTGCACTAATGGTCACGTTTCCCTATTTTTGGGGAGATAGCTCGGAATTTACACACATAACTGTGTCTCGGACACAAAGCATGAGTTCAGCATTTTGAGTCCAAAGTGACACTAGAGACTGTGGTACAGTCCCGTCTAGACCCCGTTTGGTTTTAAAGTTAATTTAAATAAAAAAGTGCATTCATGAGCTGAGAATAGTCACTCGTGGTCTCTTTGGGCTTTTTGCGGAGTGGGAAGCAAGCACAGCTCCATACATCCAACACATATAGGTTACTGTATGCCTGCACTGTATACGGTGGGCCAGAGGGCTTAGACGTAAAAAGAGTATGGTTTCCTCTGAACACACACACACACACACCATGAAAGTTGTTGAACTAGTACTTAGTTGATGTATGACATCAAAAATCCTGCCTGCGAAGCTGTACGCACACAAGCACAGTACCTCCTGCGTCATATTGCTGCCCCTGTGCTACTTTACGATACTAAGTCCCTTCGTTAATCTAATTAGTGGACTAGTGGTATTAGCCTGTTCCAGCAGACATACGAAACGAGTGGACTCCAGGATTGACTTATTGACCTATAATCTAGACATGTCAACATCTCAGAGCATAGCTACAGTTCAGTCCAGTTCATTGTTGTTACTGGGGGATCTTGCTAGTAATCTGCCTGCACACTTTAAAGGCAAAGCCGCACTCGCAGCAGCATTTCTGGAACATTTCCACCACACTTGCAAGTATAGTAGATTTGTGATGTGATTACATTGATGACACAGGGTCGCCCCAACCTACAGACTGATACAACATACATGGACTATGTATGTTGTATCACTACATTACATGGTGCAGAAAAGTCTGTGTCGTTAAAGAGGCCAGCTCCTTGCTATCTCCAGCCTACACACCCGAGCATTAAACAGGCTTAGCCTTTGTCCTACTTCAGGGCCATGTTGCCCTCAGCCGATTCATGTGCAGCATTGGACCAACCCCCAATCCCAGACCACTGTAAGAAATAGGTCATTGCAAAAAGGATATCCTTTGAAAACTACGCTAAATGCATCATTATTCTAAAAAAACAGATAACTCTAATTACCATTTACTGGCCCTTGCTTCCATTTTCACTGGAGTTACACAGTTGACTGTAAAAGCTACAGACTGCATAGATATTTACTAACGGTGGTTAAAGATGTAGTTGTAATTATGAGCATTGTGCTATCATCCCTTTGGATAGCACGTCAGGGAGGTTGGCCAGCCTCGCAGAGCCGCTAGCACCATCTAGTCCCCCTTTACTCATCTTTTAGCTAAGATATATCAAGATAGAGCGCAAAAAGAAGGGAATTCAATTAATTCACAAATGTAGGAAATGAAGAACAAAAGAATGACACAAGGAACAAAGGTGACGAGGCCTTCTTCTTCTTCTTCTTCTTCTTCTTCTTCTTCTTCTTTCCCTGTGTCAGTGTGAGTCGGTGGTGAAGTTTGCCGGTCTGTAAACGCCTCTTGGGTTTCACAGAATGAACGCTTGGATCAGTTGAAGAGGAAAAACGTGTGCTTATATACCGTCCCATCGGCGCTGTGTGGTTGTGGCACTGCCTTCTTGTCCTGTTTCCAAACACACTAATCCGGGCTCCTCCCTGTAAATCAACAGAGGCCAAATCATTTAGAGAGCGTTCCATTATTATCTCGCACCAGTTTAGATGTCCTGTACTGATCACGCATGGTGTAATCTAACATTGCCTTACATCTTGAGTCCTTGTAGTTATACCGCTCCTAAAATACTGAAGTCAAGTGAAGTTAACATTTTGAAGTCCTCATAAACCTCATGTGTCTATGAGGACTTTCTTTCACCTCGTCCAAAGACGAATTAAGTAACCATGTAGAGGCATGAAGTCGATTTGTTCAGTTTGAAGACTCTTCAGGACCAAACAGCTGCGTTTGATTTTGCACAAGTGAGATGTATGATTGGGGGAGCGGGAGCTCACCGACACTTGTTGAGATAACATTAACGACACTTTAACATGAAGCGATGTCAGGCAGCTCGGCTCTTCGGCTCACCGCCAAAACCTGATTACGGCAATGATTCATCAAAACACTTTCTAAGTACTGTTTTCTTAATGTGCTCTAAAAGTCCTCCAACACACCAGCATGCAACTTTTATTACCGAAAGAAGAAGCTGCTTGTTTCGAGCTTCTTCTTCTTCTTTTTTTAAAATCAGATTCAAAGACACAAGAAACTATATTTTTGCATCATTACAAAATATAATCTAATAAGACTTTGACCTCTGCTTACTGATGGGTTCACACGTGAAAGCAACGTCTCACATGGACCTCACAGCAAAGCTCATCGCGGGCATTCTGGGGTTTAGAGGATAAGCCCCATCAAATCCTCCCAGATGGATCTTTGATGCCGTCTACCTGGTAGGCTGCACCACCTCCCAGGTAGGGAGGGCAGCTGACGGAGGCCTAATGGGAATAAGGACCGTCGGAGTCAGAGAGTCAGGGAGGGAGGGGCGATGACGCTGGCTTTGGTGGCGAACTTTGACCATGCCCATGTGACTGGAAAGAGGAGGACGTGGGGATTAGAGATGGAGATATAAAAGCGCGACACGGAAAACACGCTTCACAAACTCAAGAAGAAAAGAAGCAATCTCTCTGAGCAGAGATCGGCGGTGGCCTCTCGGGATATCTGTGACAACAGGTGAGAAAAACCTTGTTGACTTGACTTACGAATGATGGTTTTTTTATTTCAAACTTCAATCATAGCAGCTTTTATCATGTTGTCATGGTAACAGAAACTACTTGTGCAGTGCTTAACGGTACAATGTCAGCACCAAACTAATAGACAGTGGAAGAATTCAGATATGGGGGGGGGGTTGAAAACCAGAGCTCAGGCAGGATACTGCTTCAGGTCAGAACGGAGATGAGGACGAAGATGAGGACGAAGATGAGGATGAAGATGAGGACGAAGATGAGGATGAAGATGAGGATGAAGATGAGGATGAAGATGAGGATGGAGATGAGGATGAAGATGAGGATGAGGATGAAGATGAGGATGAAGATGAGGATGAAGATGAGGACAGAGATGAGGACAGGATGGGGACAGGGCCGTCTTGCTCCAGAGATAAGCAGGGCCACGCACGGGAGCCTCACTGGGTCAGCAGGAGAAAACGAAGTTCACCGATGATGTTACCGGAATAGATCGTAAATCAGTAGTCAGTATCCTGACATCTCAAGTATCAAACATCAGCAGTCAAAAAATCTGATTTGAAGTGTAAGCTGAAGAGCCACTGGGAAAGTCTGAGGCCCCGTTGGACATGGCTTCTCTGTTGATCAGGAAGGGCAATTAGTTCTCTGCGGATCAGAGTGGGATTAGAGATAATCTGGTTGTATAAACTAATCTGCATGATCTCTCCTGATTGGCATTGAGGGCTGAAAGGAAACAGGATTAACAGAGGGCGGCGGAGAGAGAGAGAGAGAGGGAGATAGAGAGAGAGAGAGAGACAGAGAGAGAGAGGGAGACAGAAAGAGAGAGAGAGAGAGAGAGAGAGAGAGAGAGAAAGAGAGAGAGAGAGAGAGAGAGAGAGACAGAGAGAGAAGGGCAGAGGACAAAAGAGGATAGGGCAGAGGAAGCCACAGGAGTCAACTGTGATCTCAGTGTGACGTCCTTTTTTTCCTTTCTTTTAGAGACCCTCAGCAGAAATGAACGCCAACCCCCCTGCAGGAAGCGCCCTGGCCCCCGGTGCAACGGCCGGCCCCACCACACCCAAGAAGGGACCACCCAAGTTCAAGCAGAGGCAGACCCGTACATTCAAGAGCAAGGCCCCAAAGCCAGGCCAGAAAGGGTAAAAGAAAACAACAAACAAAACAAACAAAAAAACAATTTGTATTCAATGCAAACAATCAAATCAGGCCACTCACCTCTTTGTTTTCCCTCCCGCAGCTTTGGTGACGACATCCCCGGCATGGAGGGCCTCGGCACAGACATCACAGTGGTGTGCCCATGGGAAGCCTTCGGCGACATGGAGCTCAGCGACTTGGCCAAATACGGCATCATCTAAAGCGGCTGCCTCCTGCCTTCCTCGCCTGCGTGGCCCCCCCCTTGTCGGTCCTCTCCTCCCTGCCTTCCTCGCCTGCTGGCCCCCCCCTTGTCTGGTCCTCTCCTCCCTGCCTTCCTCGCCTGCGTGGCCCCCCCCTCTGTCCGGTCCTCTCCTCCCAGCCTTCCTCGCCTGCGTGGCCCCCCCCTCTGTCCGGTCCTCTCCTCCCTGCTTTGCTCGCCTGCGTGGCCCCCTTGTCCGGTCCTCTCCTCCCTGCCTTCCTCGCCTGCGTGGCCCCCCCCTCTGTCCGGTCCTCTCCTCCCTGCTTTGCTCGCCTGCGTGGCCCCCCCCCTTGTCCGGTCCTCTCCTCCCTGCCTTCCTCGCCTGCGTGGCCCCCCCCTCTGCCCGGTCCTGTCCTCCCTGCCTTCCTCGCCTGCGTGGCCCCCCCCTCTGTCCGGTCCTCTCCGCCCTGCCTTCCTCGCCTGCGTGGCCCCCCCTCTGTCCGGTCCTCTCCTCCCTGCCTTCTCTCCATCCCAGCTCGGCACGCCACGATAAGACTGCCGGCAAGCCCCCTAATGCCCTCTCGTCTATCTACCTCATGCCTCGCTCCACCGAGTGGAAGGGGAGCATAATCATGTTGCTATTTTTATATGATTATATGATATTGTTTATAGTATATATATATACCTGAAATGAGAAGACGAGAAAAAGAAACCCCATATCCCCTTCATCCATCTATGATAGCCTTCTCCCCCCCCCCCCCACCGACCCCCTCCCCCGCTCCCCCGACCCCCAACCCACGGCAATGGACGCAAGCAAAACACTAGCTTGTATTTGCTTCTAGCAGTCTATTAAAATGTAAATATTTTGTTCTCAGCGTTGAACCTTTTGACCTCCCTTTTGCACATCCTCCCACTTTTGTTTTGCGTCGTATTTTCTACTCCTCGTGCACAACTGTAACTGTACTTGTGAACACCAAGGGATGCAAGGAGAGTATGCTGCAACGGTGAAAACTACAATGCACTTTCACGTGATCACGGAGGATTGACTCCCTTTTGTCCCATCCGTCTCTCTCTCTCTCTCCTTGCTGCTATCTGAACCCATGTCCCTCCTTAGAGAAAACAAAGGCATATACTGTATGTTATGTGTTGCGAGCACAATACCACAAAAGATGTACCGTGAACTGCTATGTCCTGATAGCGGCAGTAAAAAAAGTGTATATTTATAGTACTCATGTTGTCTGTTTGGTTTTTCTGGAACACCTACATAAAAGATGGAGAAAAAAAAAGGAAAAAAAGCATGGAATTTATCTCAAGCACAAATGTGTCAAACAAAGGGAAATAAAAAAACAATCACGACTTAATATCACTAATGAGGACCTAGGATGAGAAACATAATGAAAGTGTACTCTCCAAGATTTCCCGGCAGTCTTCTATAACTCAAATTGATGACCTTTCCATCCGTCTCTTAACGGCAATGCTGTCTGAGAACATCTAATAATAATTAACGCTCATTTTAAGGCTCCCTGAAATCGACACACTCCCACGTGGCTCTTTGTAGATAGATAGATAGATAGTTACTATATTAATCCCGCAAGGGGAAATTCTTTCGCTACAGCAGCATTTTTACATACAGGTAAGAACGATATATACAAAAATAGAATAGAATGATAAGAAGAAAATAAGAAAAATGCACAAAATATACAACAAATAGAATAGAATAATAATATTAAATAAAGTTAACTAACAAAATGAAACAGTAGTGCAAGATGTAGCCAACAAACAAACAAAGGTGCTATAGTTGAGTGGTTGATTTGGCCAGACGTGATTTATTATAAAGTCTTATTGCAGAGGGCAGGAATGATCTCCTGTGTCGGTCCCGTATATATATATACATATACATAAGTCTTATTGCAGTGGGCAGGAATGATCTCTTGTATCGGTCCTGTATATAATATATAATATATATATATACATAAGTCTTATTGCAGTGGGCAGGAATGATCTCCTGTATCGGTCCTGTATATAATATATAATATATACATAAATAAGTCTTATTGCAGAGGGCAGGAATGATCTCCTGTATCGGTCCTGTACATAATATATAATATATATATATATATACATAAGTCTTATTGCAGAGGGCAGGAATGATCTCCTGTATCGGTCCTGTACATAATATATAATACATATATATATACATAAGTCTTATTGCAGAGGGCAGGAATGATCTCCTGTATCGGTCCTGTACATAATATATAATATATATATATACATAAGTCTTATTGCAGTGGGCAGGAATGATCTCCTGTATCGGTCCTGTATATAATATATAATATATATATATACATAAGTCTTATTGCAGAGGACAGGAATGATCTCCTGTATCGGTCCTGTATATAATATATAATATATATATACATAAGTCTTATTGCAGAGGGCAGGAATGATCTCCTGTATCGGTCCGTTTTTTTGTTTGGGGGAATGATTCTGTATCGGTCCTGTATATAATATATAATATATATATATACATAAGTCTTATTGCAGAGGGCAGGAATGATCTCCTGTATCGGTCCTGTATATAATATATAATATATACATAAATAAGTCTTATTGCAGAGGGCAGGAATGATCTCCTGTATCGGTCCTGTACATAATATATAATATATATATATATACATAAGTCTTATTGCAGAGGGCAGGAATGATCTCCTGTATCGGTCCTGTACATAATATATAATACATATATATATACATAAGTCTTATTGCAGAGGACAGGAATGATCTCCTGTATCGGTCCTTGACAGTGGAGCTGGAGGAGTCTGTTGGAAAAAGTGCTCCGCTGTCCCTGCAGTAGGTGGTGGACAGGGTGGTCTGGGTTATCCAATATGGATAATAATTTGTAAGGGCGAGTAAAACAAATCATGGCATTAACAGGAAACAGCGTTCTTAATCATCTCACAAGGAAAATAGATCATCCGGTATACGAAGTATAAGATCTAGCTCACACATCAAACCCCGAACAATATTCAAACAGTAAGTCCTTATGATGTTATGTCTCTCTGTTAAAAATACATTATAATCTAGACATTATATAGTAATAATATAATTTTCTACTTTTGAATATACCATTACATACCGTGTATCACCAAGAGACTACAGCTGAGGCCGATGGGAATGTCGTTAGTTGTATATATAACTAACGGATATAGAAGGAATGAGGCCTAAAAACCAGACTTGAGTCACTCGTCTCGGAGTCAGCAGGTTTTTTTAACGGGGGTTTTTGTTGTTCGCTACCTGAAATAAGATCCGTGGTTAAAACAAGCTGAAGAGGTTTTAACGTTTTGTGCTACGATACAAAACACGGACAGTCAATACCCCTCTAGGGAATCACTTAAAAAAAAAACATCCTTTAACTCTGTTGTCCCTCGACAACTTTTCCCCAGACACACGGGTTGCTACGGTTTCTCTTTCAAAACAACGATCTGCTGTCGGCACCGCCATAAATGCAAATGTTTCACTTCTTCCCATTTCAGCCCAACCCAACAATGAGTGAGAATTGTGTGGAGATACTTAATAAAACACATGACGTCAGGCTTGAACTCCTCTGGCGTTCGGTGACACATCAGTGGGACTTACTGGAATTATTCAGTACATAGAAAATGTATCTTGTCATAGATACACACATTTATATATATATATATATTGTATATGCATACACTCTGCTCCCGCAAGCAAACAAGCTTGATGATTAAAAAGGCAAAGCTGTGTTTCGCAGAGTGACTTTACAGTTGAAGAGTGACTTTAGGTTGAACCGAACACACCCTCTAAACTCTTTGCTTGTATGGACACGCGTGGAGGCGTTACGTATGGGCTTGCAAAAGACAACAGTCGAAAGCGCTCTCTATTCTTGACGCAACTCGCCACTTCCCAAATGTTGTTACTGTGATTTACCAGTAACTACGGTGACGGTCTGACATAAAGCGCTCATGTTATCTGGAGCCGGGATGCAAATTCTTATGGGAAACGGATTCATAACACAGGGAGGAGTGAACTCTCCCTCCCTGTGGGTGTTTGTGCGTATCATTCCCTCCAGGTGTGTTGAGCCCCACCTATAGTGTGAGGGAGGGACACAGAGACAGGATGGCTCTGACAGGAAGGTATAAGTAGTGTGGGGTGTGTGTGTGTGTGTGTGTGTGTGTGTGTGTGTGTGTGGGTGTGGGTGTGGGTGTGTGTGTGTGTGTGTGAGCATCCTGCTCTTCCTCCTCCTGTGCTCTTCCTGTTACCCGGTGCTGCCAGAGACATGGCATCAGCAGAGGAGGCGCTTTAAGACGCCCGTTCAGTGCAACGCTTCCAGACAAACTTTAAAACCAAAGACTTTCGCAGTGGGATTTGGAAGTTTACTCCCACATCCCAAAAGGGTAAAAGGTAAGGTCACCTGTATTTATCTTTATTTAGACAGACTCTTTTTGGGGGGTTTACCTTTAATAGTTGAAGTCATAGTCACCAAACATGTACAGCTGTTTTCCTTAAATCACGGAATAAGAATTCCGGAATTCATGTTCACTCGGTGTCATCAGTTTTGTTTAATAACAGCCATTACAATTGGCGTCAAAAATCATCATAAAAATGGCATTAATAGGCTCATCAAAACCTCCTCGCCTTTATATTTAGATGGAAGTAATCTCCTTAAGTGGTGCGATTCCCCAGCCACTGTTTTACAAATCTTGACCTACACAAACAAAGGCGAAGTTGAAGGGCCGGGGTCATACTAGTCGAGTGATAATCCGGCTAAAGGTCGTCTTTGATCCTCAGACAAAGGCTCAGTTACAGGATGGAGGAAGTAGCAATCAGCTATCAGGAGTGAATATCTCTCAACTCCAATCTCAACTGCATGTAAACCCTGTGTATGTGTATGTGTGTGTATGTGTGTGTGTATCCTTGTCTGTCCGTGGCAGTTTTATGAGCTGATGCAGCAGAACAGCTACCTTTCATGCCTCACCTCCATGTTGCAGTCCTTTTGTTTTTTCTCTCCCTCCATTCTTAGTGTTGGTCTAACACTCCTCTGCCATGTCCTGGCATGTTTATGCACTGCCTCCTCCTGCGCTCCTTCACTCATGCTGTCAAACCGCTTTCCCTCTTTCCATATTTTCCCCGCTGTGACCTGAGTGCTATCCCGTCATCCGTTTCACCTTGCTTGGTTTTTTTTCCGCCCTCAGTCAAAGCCCCGCCGCCAACGTGCTTTAAGGAAAAGCTGTACTTCCGTTTGGTGTGGTCGAAAATACTTTGTGCTTTTTGTCTCAGGAGAAAAGGGGTCCTCTTCACCAAAGGACATTTAAAAAAGGAAGGACTGGATCCCCAAGTTGATTACTAACTAAATATGAAAACGGCCTTTTTGTCCGAGATGCACAAACCCCTTCTCCCCCTGCTGCTCCTCTTCTACGTCCCGCTCACCTGTCTATGCCAGACGACCTCAACCAACTCCACCAACACCACCTCCACCTCCTCTCCTTCCTCAAATGTCACGTCCATGAAGGGCACGCCTGGCTGCGGCAGAGAACTCAACCCCATCTACAGGTACCTGTGTGACCGCCGGGCAGCATGGGGCATCGTGCTGGAGACCCTGGCCTCCTCGGGCTTCCTGTTCAGCATGGCGCTCCTGCTCGGCCTGCTGCTCTGGTCCCTGTGGATCTGTTGTTCAGCGAAGAACCAGCGCAGCAACATTGGCGGCACGGTGGCCTGCATGTCCATGTTCTTGCTGGCCACGGCGGGCATCTTTGCCATCACCTTCTCCTTCATCATCCGCCTCACCCCTCAGACCTGCCCCACCAGGCTCTTCCTCTTCAGCGTGCTCTTCGCCCTGGCCTTCTCCTGCCTGCTGGCCCGCTGCCTCGCTCTGCTGGGCTTCGCGGCGGCCCGCGGCTGGGGGGAGCCCGCCCTGGTCCTGGGGCTCTTCGCCGTGCAGGTGATCATCTCGACCCAGTGGCTGATCGTGGTGCTGGTCCGGGACAGGAAGCCCTGCGAGTACAGCCAGGAGGAATTCGTCATGCTGCAGATCTACGTGCTGTGCCTGCTGGCCATCAGCTTGATCCTCTCCCTGCACTTCCTGTACCGCTCCTGCTTCACGTACAGCTACAGCTACACGGGGGCCGCCCGCCAGCAGAGCCGAGCACAGGCCACGCTGCTCTTCCTCACGCTGCTGCTCTCCGCCTGCGTCTGGGTGGTGTGGATCACAATGCTCGTCAGGGGCAACCCCGAGGTGGAGCGCAGGCCAAAGTGGGACGACCCGGTGATCTGCATCGCCTTGGTGACAAACGGCTGGGTGCTCCTGATAGGCCACGGGTTGTCCCAGATCGCCTGCTTCTGCCGGGGGGAGGCCAAGTCCAAGGATATCCCTCTGAGCTTTGCGGGCTGGACCAGCCCCAGTGCTGACATCCCAGGACTGGCCAGCCAGAAGGAAGGGAAAGAGAACGGGAGCTTCGAGAGCGATAGCGAGAGCAGGAGAGGTGAGAAGCTTTCCTCATTGGCCCAAACTGAGAGGCGCTCAATTTAAAAGGTTGTGAATAGTGCAAATGAAGTGCTAGACAAGGTGGAGGGGGGTGGGGGGGGGATTATTAATGCTGCAACTAACAATTATTTTCCCAATCGATTAATCAGTTAATTACGATTCAGTGCGTAAAATGTCAGAAAGTAGGATTAAATCCCCGTCACAAGGTGACAGCTTCACATTTTGAATTGTTTTTGAGTCACATCTGTGTGCGTTGTAATCTGATCTCCTCCTTGCTTTGTTGACTTAGCCAACTGTGTGTGCTTTCAGTGCACGTTAGTGCATGTAAGCGAAAGCAATTGACCAATTATCAAATAGTGGCGGATTAATTGTTTCCGCTCTAAGAATAATAACACCTCAATGGAATAAAGTCACATAATCAATCATATTAATTGTAGATACCGGCACGATAGAGAGGAACTGACATGTACCCTGACAGGACGAGAACCCAACTCGCAGTAGTATTTTCCAGAGTTAATAACTTTAAAACCAGACGTGTACCAGTATGTAACGTCTTTCTGATCTGTGGTCACAGGTGACTGTTATGGAATAATAGTAAATGATAAAACGACTGCATTACAAGAGAAGAGTTATATGGTTGGTAAACTGACTTTAATATCAGTTACACAACAATATCCATCTGAAGTTTGCAAACATTAGCAACTTTTCCTTGGAAAGGGAAGAATGTGTCATTTCCTTTTTTGTTTAGGAACACTTCCTGTACAAACAGCACAGCTAAAATGTAAAAATAAATTGACTACAAGCAAACAAAAGCGTAAAAACCATGGCGGAGTCTGGCCGGCAATTCCAGATTCTCTGAAAATATAAAGTAAAAGCCAGAATTAATGTGGAGCCGTCTGTCAACTCATTCATGAATAACGGTGCATAATGAAGCAATAATTAGCTGACTGGATTGTGTGTCTCTCTTCAGGCATGGGGCTCCAGCAATCTCTGCGCTCACCCTATGAGGCTGGATTCGCCGTGACGGTGAGTAATAAAGCATCAGGATTAACAATCTGACTTCCCACGACTCTCCAGCTAAGTGCAGCCTTTTCACTACTGGGGGGCAATTATAGCCACGTCGTAGTGTAAGGTTAATGAACACTCAGTTTGTCATGGCCTACCAACAGCCCTGCCGTGACCAGTGTGTGTGTGTGTGTGTGTGTGTGTTTCAGGAAATCGACCCCGAAAGAGATTACACCATTCCTCGCCCGCAGACCACCAACTACCTGGAACCTTATGATGAATATTGATTCAAATCGTTGTCCTGTCTGCTTCTTACACACACGCACTCACACTCACATAAACACACACAAAATGATAGATGACACAAATCACAACTGTGGCTAGCTCATGCACTAATCTGTACTTGGCACATGAATGTTTTTCTACGTTTCTCTTTTGTGCAAATGTAAATATTTTCAGTTTAGTGTTGCTGTGAGTTATTTCAAATGTGCCAGTAGGATGTAAAATATTCTGTCCCAAAAAGAATAAAAAATAAAATAAAATAAAATAAAAAAAGAGACTCAGTAGAATGACTCATCTGCTTAATTTCCCTCGTGGAGGCTGGATGGTGCAGATAGTCCAGCTTTCTCCTGGTGGGAAATCCACTTCAAATGCTTAGTAGAAGGGAGTGTCATGACTCTGTGTGTGTGTGTGTGTGTGTGTGTGTGTAGCTCTGAGAAGGTATATAATAGCCCCGAGGTGATGGAGGAGGCGTGAAACTGTCACTCTGAAGGTGCCAAACTGCTGAGCGGGGCAGAGGCATCTGTGCACAGCAGAGAGGAGGGATGAAAGGAGGAGAGAGGAGGAGAGGAAGGGAGATGAGACGAGACGAGACAACGCAGGAGGATAGGACAGGGAGACCCGTCAGCACCGCGGTACACGCCTGCAGTCAGTGATTAACATCTTCATATTCAGAGTCACACCACAGTCGCTGGGTTCTGTTTAAGTTAAAACAACGGGTGTGTTCTGCGTGAATAAAAAACATACAGGGTAGACTCTCTACTCTAATGACACATGCTGGTGTTCTAAATAAAAAAGATTTATCTCTAAATGATGTGCTTGTCATAAAGCTTTGTCTCTCCCACACAGTCTGCACAGATGGCCCACTTAAAGCTCTAAACCAGAGCCATGGCAGCAGGCCCCCTGAACGCGCCACCTCGCAGGGGGTGCAGTACCACACTTTAACCACCGGGGGGCAGTGTTTAGACGTACCAAGACAAACCGACTGCGAAACTTTTACCGTCTGAAGGTAAAAGGCCCGACAATATAACAGCATATAATAATACCTTGCAGAGGGATATGATTCAAGCAATAGAGAATACACAACATGATTAGAATCCAACGGCGGTAATCGTTTCAACGAGATTCAGTCCGTTATGTGTGGCCTGCAGAGACTCACAAAAAAAGGTCAATTCCTCACTTCAGTAGATGCAATCTTCACAGCCTCCTCCTCTTATCAGACAGCCTTCAATCTAGTCTTCCAATTAGCCCAACTCCAATTACTCAGAGAGAGCATGCCATCAAATTGCCAATTGGCCTCTTGTGCATTAGAGCAATTAGCAGGGATATGAGGTTTCCCGCCACATCCAACCCATTTACGGCCATTAACTCCAGATGCAATTAAAGATTGTTCCAGATCCTCCATCTCCCCCTCCTCCCTGGGCAGCGTTAAAGAAAGTTGGGAGGTGGCGGAAGAGCTTATCGCGCAGTGGATTTTGGTGAGCGGGCGGTAATGGCCGCTGCCTCCATCATCTGACTCACATGGCTGCTGAGGAGGGACAAGTTTGTGCACAGCGCGAGAAGCGAGTCTTGGTCTGGCTTCTAATCAAAAGGTCGCAACATGGCGGCTCACCTCCTCTATAACCGCGTTTCATCACACACCGGCTCCTCGGGGCGTCTATTCAAAGCGGCCTCCCTCCCTCCCTCTCTCTCTCTCTCTCTCTCTCTCTCCCTCTCTCTCCCTCCCTCTCTCTCTCTCTCCTGATTGGGTACAGCCTTATTCCAGCCAAACACCGGAGAGAAAATGATAATGAAAGGAAATACCAGAATGGTCACCAGCTGCAGAATCAAAACGCTACCTGGGAGCATCACCTCCTGTGAGTGCTTTGGTAATAATAATAATAATAACAATAATAATAATAATAATAATAAGTACTCACAGACCAGTATAAAAACCAAACAGTTTATTTATTATATACATTCAATAATAATGAAGATAATAAACAGAAGGCAGACACAAGGATGGCAAAAAAATAAAACATTGTGAGAAAATACATGTCACTTATTGAAAAAAAAAACAAAAAAAACACTTGGATAAATGAGCTTTTAAGAGCATGTGACATTTAACAAACAAAAAAATCCACATGCAATTCAAACTCATTTATGAAATCCCTGTACAAAAAAAACCTCCCACTGGGTTGACTTGAGCACAGTGCAGGGGAGTCGGCGTCAGCGGCGGAGGAGAACTTCTGCTGTGTGTGTGTGTGTGTGTGTGCGCGCGTGCGTGCGTCTGTGCGTGTGTGTCAGTCCTCTGTATGAGACTCGCTCCAATTAGAGGAGACAGAAACAAGCCAAGGCCCCGCATGGACTCACCGCCTCCACCGGGCAGCGCGAGGCGCGTCCCCGATCCCGCTCCGTGGCAGCGCGTGCCCGTTTCACCAGCCTCATCTCTGCGCGCATCACTGTTTTGTTTTCCCCTCCCATCTTCCCATCTTCCAGCAGAATTACCATTAGGGGGGGGCCATGTCGTTAATGTTATCGTTTTTGAGTTTTATTGTCATTATAAAAGGGGGGGGGTCCAGACGTACCAAATTAAGCTTCACACGTCCGGATAGGCTGGTGATCACAGCAGCGACTACAGCGGCGCAGAGCAGCCATAACCCGGGTTATTGAAGCGGGACCGAGGCGACAGCCGCTCTCCTCACCCTCGACACCGAGATTCATCCTCTCCCCCTCTCCCCCTCTCCCCTCACCTCCCATCACATTAACATCCGAGTTCTTTCCCTCCTCCTGCTATGTAAACACCCCCATCTCCCCCCCTCGCCCCCCCCCCCTCCCCCTCCTCCTCCTCCTCCAGCACTATGATTTGAATTCATGCACATAATGAAAAAGGTTCTCTGGCCGACACCGCCTTCCTCTCTCACAAAAGCATGCATAGCAACACTTCTGATAATACTTGTAAGGAATAATAAGACAACAAAAAAAACAAGAGGTAATGCGCGTCAAAAATACTCATTGGACCTACTGCACACAGTTTTCACAATCATACAAAAACATGACCCCGCTCCTCTCCCCCCCCTCCCCCTCCCACTGTCCTCGTGCACCCTGAAAAAAATGAAAAACAAAAGAAAGAAGAAAAGACAGCAGGGGACGTTGTTATCCTGTCAGCTCATGATTAATGGCTCGGCTTCTCACCTTCGCCACCGCGGCCACAACGTCCCTCCACCAACCACCCACCACCCACGCTTTGTTTCATTGTGCGGAAAAGGTGCCCACCGCTGGGCCACCGGGCGCTTTTGACATTGTGTGGATGTTTCCCCTCCATTTACTTTGCCAGTAATTTGGCCCTAATGGCAAACGCAATACAAAATATCCGCTCCAGACTTTCTGCATATCCCTCATGACTCCATCTGCTCTGATTTCCCTTGTCTGCAGCAAACGCCTCCGCAATCCACAGCATGTTTCGTGTGTTAACCAAAAAAGAAGAAGAGGAGAAAACGAAGCCAATGAGTGTGAGTGTGTGTGTGTGTGTGTGTGTGTGTGTGTGTGTGTGTGTGTGTACTGAATTCAATGTAACCGGGTTGTTTTTCTGGTTGTGGGTCAGAATTCCCCAAATTGCTGTTCTCTTGTCTTTTCTTTGTTTGTAGACGCTGCTTCAATGGCATTTCCCGGGGTGCTGTTTCAACACTGTGCTGAAAAATGCAGCTTCAACCCACAGATAAAAAAAACTAAATATATATATAACAAAATAAAAAGGCACAAAAAAAATAAAAATATATATATATCAACCACAAAACTAAGAAATACATCAGGACCCCAAAAAGAAATGTGCTTTCTTCAGAAAATCTTTGGAACCAAAAAGGCAAACAATAGCAATAACAACATAGTGAGAGTATATGGATGTTAGATAAATACGGGACAGAGGCGTGGTCTACAAACGGTCTCTACGGCGCCGCCACGCGGACCGGCGAGGACAACTTTAAAACGATCCGGACCGAACGATCCCAGAGAGCATACTGACGGATTTAAAATTCCCCCAAAAAATGATGCGGACATGGTGGCGTCCCGTCGCGTTAAATATAAATAGAGAAGTGATAAATTCTCATGACTTCATGACAGGACTGCAATCTCTTTGTTTCTGATGGATTCTAATCTGGGCCGTTCTGCTGGGATCTACTTGCTCTGCCGGGTTTCAGACGCACGGAGCAGCTCTCTGCCCGAAGCCGCTCGGCAGAAATATCTCAATTGGCCACGGAGGGATTCCCGTTTGGCCGACTGGCGGGTGATTAGTTTCCCGTGAGGGCGCTTCCTGCTTCAGATCCGCTAAATCTAGTTCATCTGTGTTCGAGGGGTTCTTTGTCCGTCCGACCCGCTCATCTCGCCGCCACGGCTAGAATGTGGAGACACAGAGGAATCGTGGCCGAGTCCCTTTTTGTTGTTGTTGGAAGGAGCACTGTGAGCAGACTGAGGATGAGGGGGTGGAGGGTGGGGGTGGGGGGGGGGTGGTCTCAGAATAGACAAATGTAGTGTAGGTGAGTCTTAGTGTTGTTACAGTAAAGAGTGTGTAGACCAGCGAGAGGGACAAATGAACGTCTCCGTGGCAGAAGGTAAATGGACAGTTCCAGAGCATCCTCGTGTATATAATGACATTTCTATGCAAAGTCTGATCGGTGGCAGCAAAACTAAACCGATGAAAGAAAAGCTGAGGTAATGCAGAAAAAAAAAAGAGTCACTATTTTTTTTCTCCTTGTCATTTTCCCCCTTTTTTTGAAATATATTTTTTTTTTAACATTAATTGTTTTTCTTGTCTTTCCTTTTAAATTAGGGGAAAGTGAAATGTTGGAAAATGACCACAAAAAAAAGTGTTTTTTTTCCCATGCAGTGTTTGTTGTTGCCAGGACAACGGTTGGTTTCTGTCAGCCAGATCTCTCCCGATTCCCTCGGGCTGAACGTTGGGTATTCCAGCTTTACAACACAACGGGAACAACTCCTACATCTTCCACTTTGAGCCGTCCACAGTTTCATAATTATACCACGATGCTAAACCAGAGGGGCTGTACAGGCCCGCGTCAGTGTAGTGTTTAAAAAGATCAGTACCTTAAAGAGCAACGCTGTGCTGCGCCATCATTCTGTGCATACCGACACTAAAGGAGACTGTAGAGGAAACCGTATACTTGGTGCTGAATGTGAGTGTGTATATAGGTCTGATTAGGTCTTATAGGGCAGTGTATATATTCTAAGTTCAGAGACTTGTAGGAAAGAAGAAGAAGAAGAAGAAGAAGACGGTGTGCAGGAGCACACAGGATCAGCAGTCTCTCTCCCCTTCCAGGTCCCGTAGTGTTTTAAAAACCGTCCTAAATTGCGCCCCCTGTAGTTCAGAGTAGCAGCTGCCGCTCTCTGTGTGGGACACGCTCCTGGCAGTTCTGTCGTTGGTTCCGCGTCAGCGGCAGACAGAAGAGTACAGAAACAGAGTTTGAGTTGATGGCGTGGCAGATGACCTCCCTCGCCACGGAAAAAAAAAAAAAGAACGAAAAAAAAGAACACACACACAAAAAAAAAAGAAGAAAAACACACGAGTCGTCGCTATAGTCCGCCTGCAGAGAAATGGAGGGGAGCTGCTGCCGGACAAAGAGCTTGAAAAATAGGGTTTTTTGGAGCAATGTGAGATTCCCTCGGGTGCGTCGTGTGGTTTTTAGTACGGAGCGAACCTACTGTATCCTGCCCGGTATAAACTGGCCTGAAAGAGACAGAAGGGACAACAGTTACTACGAGGTGCGATTGTTGCCAATAGAAATCTAGTTGATCTATGAAATGTAGTCCACACTTGAACTACAAATCCACAAACGACACATTCGTTGCAAATGTGAACATGAAATTCTTAATTTCATCTCCGCTTGAGGCACAAATGAAAAGCCAAAAGTGGGCGGAGCCTCCCACTGAAACAAAGTGCCGTGTGTCTTAAAAACACAACTCGTGTCAGTTCACTCACCATGGCTCCCACTCCGTAGGCAGCAGCGGCCGGAGTTAAGCCGTGGTATGGATCTGTAGTGTAGACCCGGCCGTAACTAGCAACACAAACACAACACACAAGACATTTGTTCCACATTTAAAGGATATTTCATCGCTTCGTTTGTTCACATGATGCGAAGCTGCAACATGTGAGGATGCAAATGTTTTCGTCTTGCCGTCTTTCCCTCTGATCTCATCCATTTGTAGCCGTTCGTCAGTGCTACGTCACTGAACATGAATGTCCTCACACATCCCGTACTTCTGTTACCGGGAATGTCTCTCCGTCGTCAAAGACCCACGGCATTAAGTATTCATCCTGAGGCTCTTGGATTCCTCTTTAGATTATCCTTCAGAACCCCCCCCAGCTGATATCTGGACACCGCGGCTCATCTCGTGTTGTACAGTCGTGTGTCTGTGTGTCCTGGGCTGTCCTCACCTGTCGCTGTAGGCGGCAGCGGCGGCGGTTGCTCCGGTTACGGCCGTGGGCTGGGCGTAGCGATACGCTGCAGCAGCAGCAGCAGCAGCAGCAGCAGGGTAACCTCCCTAAAGACACACACACACACACACACACACACACACACACACACAATAAAAAATTACTCATATGCCTGTGAGGAGGAAGCCACCTGGGTTAAGGTGTGTCAATGAGTCGGGGAGGGGCGCCATATAGAGATAGGATATACTGACATTTTATTATTTTATCAAGAAATGTCATGAATATGCAAATATTTGTGACTACCTCTTTTTTTTTTAATACATTCTGTAGATTTTAAACCATGATTACTATATATTGTTACCGTTCGTAATATTTCATGCAGAATTCAGATAAAATTTGAAAATAACATAAAAAATAATACGTTATTTTTAGAAATACTTTTTATTTCCTTGTATTCAGGAAATTTACTTTAATAATAAAATATTCTTACATATATTGCATGTAAGCCCAAACCTGTTTATCATATAAATATAAATACACAAATATAATAATATATATATGAATATAACTATATACACACATTCACAACTGGATTACAGTATGTGTCAGTATATTGCATGTCTGTATGGGGGAGGCGGAGGCTGTGGGACACTGTGGGACAGGAGAGCTTTATCAGTGAGACAGAGAGGAAATTGGACTGTCGAGGTTTGAGTTAGATTGTATTATTACCACTAAGGGACACGGGGAGGTAAAACAGCGGAAGACACTAAAGGAGTCAGAGCTTCTAGTGAAGACATTCATGACAAAAACAACTGCATTTGTTATTATTTGTGGTTTTTTTCATGTGGATTCTGGAGACAGAAAAAAAAAGAAAGAGGAAGATGAAAAAAAAAAAAAAGAAAAAAAAAAAGAGTCGCACACACAAACACACCCACACAAGCCTATGCTGACTAGAAATCATCTCCTCGCACTGAGACCGCATGCATGAGCCAAATTAAAGTTCAAACCTACAAAAAAAAACAAAAAAAAACACCACTGCATTTGGACCTGATCAGAACAGAGCACACAGCAAAGCACAACAGAAAGGCCCCCGGCATTCTCCGAGACGCCTGCAGGACACCGGCGGGGGGGCGGGATGAAGGAAACGGGGGTTATTAGGGAGAGAGAGACAGCAAGGCTTTCTGGGTGAGTGGAGGGGAGGCGGGACACGGAGCAGCAGTACTGTGCAGGATGTCTGCATGCAGCAGCTGATCAGCGCATGCTTCAGTAATCATCCCGGGAGGGATCGGAGAGGTTAATTCAGGAAGAGACCGTGTTCTCCGCTTCAACTTGGAGCCCATCTCACATCCCCACATTGACTGGACCCTCTCTGTGAAATGGTAGCCTCCGATTTTAAAAGGAATTATGCAAGAAACCTATAGTTTAGTGGTTGCAGCCAATTTTCTTTATATATATTTTTTTTTTATGTTTTTGCCGACAAGAGTTTCTCCAAAACTCGGCGACCAGACAAAAGAGACCAGGTTCTCTTTTGAACAAACTGGTAGGAAAACAACAATACACACTCGTTATGATTTAGTAGTTTAGTAAACAAACAAACAAACAAAGCCCTTCGCCACAGTCGAAAAGAGTGCACGTTTCAGTGAGTTAGTAGAAAAGTAAAGAAATTAAATAAAATTCAAAGCAGTGGTCACTTTGTTTTTAAACAACTAAAAGACAACATGTTCCAGATCAGATCGGAAGATGATTCATAAGATCAGAGGAGGTGGTTCAGTAACACAATGCACACGGTGGGTTTGGTGGAGAGTTGACCCTACCTGAGGCAATCTGGGGCTAAGGACTGAGTCCTGAAACACTAGTCTATAGAGAGAACAGAAACAACCGTCGTCAACCTGGATACACACACACACACACGCGCACACACACACACACACACACACACACACTCTCTCTTGTTCAGACACTCGCACGCTGTTGCATCCGCCCACAGAGCAGCCGTCATAGTGGCGTTTCACATCCTCCGTCCTGTCATTACGACTTCACGGCTATTTGTAAATCAACGCAACCCACTTTGACCCGAGCTGCGTTTGGGATGTTTGTGTCACAAAATTTTTTAAAAAATAAACAGCTTTCATCATTCACCTTTATGCAGGCAGCTCTGTGCAGCGCATGACTGGGCGCTCATGCAGAATCAAACCCCCGGAGGGAAAAATAAATAAAAAGAGAGCAGGAGACAGTCGTGAGGGGAGAGAAGCAGAGAGAGGGTGTGTCGGTGGGGAGGCGAGTTTACTTACATATAAGTCTGCAGCTCCGTAAAACCCATCCTGATACACCACACTGAGAGAAGAAGGAAATGGGAGAGGGGGAAGAGGTGGAGGAGGAGGAGGGTGGGGTGCAAACGGAGCGGTGCACAGTCCCAAAACCAGAGTGGATGGAGGTCAAAACACGGCAAAAACAATAGATGGTACAGAGAGAGGGGAGAGAAAAGAGAGAGAGGGGGAGAGAAAAGAGAGAGAGAGAGAGAGGGGGAGAGAGAGAGAGAGAGAGAGAGAGAGAGAGAGAGAGAGAGAGAGAGAGAGAGAGAGAGAGAGAGAGAGAGAGAGAGAGAGAGAAAAGTTATTTCACACCCATGCAGCATGCAGTGGAAATACAACTTCCATTTAGGCTCCATAACTGAAACCAAAAGCATTAAACAACGGGCTCGTGGGGCTAATACACTGAGCTCGTTGAACTGAAATGAGACCATTAAGTGCTGTTGTTCCCCGGCTAGCAGAAAATCAAGGCAGTAAAGGGGCCGTGAATGGATCGTTTTATGGTGGTTGTCAGTGGAGCAGATATGGAGAGGGTATTTCCTGCAGCGCACACCCTCCCGCCCCCCCAATTTCATCTTCTTTAGCTTCATTTCATTATCTTCACAGTGAGCCAATCAACTCCGCTTTGATCCGAATACAGTAGCAGTGGCAACCCCATTAGCCAATCATCACAGCACAGCATCGACATGCACAGTGCGCATACGGACGGCGCGAAAAGCGGATCACGGCACATTTGAATAATTGGGAGCAAATCTGACGGCTTTTGTGTAATGACTTGACTGTGGTTTGGTGTGTGTGTGTGCGTGTGTGTGTGTGTGTGTGCGTGTGTGTGTGTGTTTATGCTAATCTGCTGATGGGGGTATCTGCAAGTTTATTCAAATGAACCCTTCAATGGCGCTATCCCATCAGTGTGTCAACTCTCTGCTGAACGGCTTGAGACTGACAATGTGCCAGTTTGGCTGCTGAAGAGAGCGAAGGGTGAATAATGTGCGAGCACGAGAAGCGTGTTAAAGCTGCTCAAATACGATCTGGGAAATGGTATTCATGAGGTGTTCCTGAACAAAAACGCTAGATCTCGACTCGTTGTATTTTTTAAAAAATTGTGTCGTGTAAAACGCACACCGCAGATCTGGGGGACGGCTACAAAGTGTGTGAAGCCGGCAACTATGAGCGGCGTGGCTTTCTTACCCGGGGTAGGTGGGGATGGCGGGCTGAGGCACGGCGGCCCGCACTGCGCTGTAGACGGGCCGGCCTCGGCCCCGGAGGTGGGCGCCGCGGAACGCCGCCGCTGTGGTGGCGGCTGCCGCCGCTGAGGGGTATGGGAACCCTGGGACTGAAGGACGAGAAAGATGGAGAGTCAGCAGCTGATCTAGGGAGGATGAAAGGTAACGACGCAGGCGGGGAAAAAGGGACAACGTGAATGGGAGAAATCAAGATGAATTAAAAAGGAGGAAAGGAAGAGAGCGATGGGAAACAGTCCCACTGCAGCCTTGAGGGCTCGCCATCAACAAAAGTGTCGGTGAGGAAGAAACGCTCGACACGTGGTGCATTAATATAAATTAAAGATTGGGATGTGATTAAAGTGTAAAGTAGGCCGTGGAGACAGAGTTCAGAGCGGGTCAGGGAGATGGAGAGTGGCCTTACCTGCGTAGATCTCAGGTCCGTACATGGCCCCCATCATAGGACTCAATTTCCACCCCGCTGCCGCTGATGGTCACAGAGAGGAAGGAGGCACTTTATTAATACGGGCCGATCACAAAGAGCACTCAACCCTACAGTGTGTGCGCCCGCTGCACTTGCATGGTGATGTTGTATACAAATGAGAAGCCATAAAAGACAAAAACGCAGGCACATCCAGTGTCCTGCGGGACGGGTGCCGGATCAAAAGGAATATCTGGCAGAATTAAAACAGGTAGATCCGCACACCCGGTGTGGGGGAGGAGCCTGGTGCTCAAAACACATGCCACCGCTCACCATATATCACACTAGGTGCTTAACGACCGGTTTAAAATGATATAAAACATGTCTTCACAGGAGAAGTTGTAAATGCAACAAATACTACATCTCAAATCAACAATTAAATGTCCTTATGGCTGCAGGCGACTGCATCGCAGAGTGTTATAAACCATTTATTACAGGTTTTGTGTTCTGCTCAGATGCTGAAACAGGGGGACTGGGGTTAAGCTAACAACGCCTCTCCCTCTCAGCTATCGTGGCTGGTGGGCGGTGGCAAAAAATAACACGACCAAAATAAACTGCATGGGGTTGGTTTGTGGACGGCCTTACATAACGTGGCCGACTCACATCCGCCTCTACCCCCCCTCCCCCGTGTGTACCTACGCCATTTGGATTGGTTAGTGTGTGTGTGTGTGTGTGTGTGTGTGTGTGTGTGTGTGTGTGTGTGTGAGGTCGTTACCATAAGGCAGCGTGCTGAGAGCCTCTCCGTTAGGGTAGGGGCTGACCATTTTCTTGTTGGTCATCACCCTGGCGGTGGCGTTATTCACCTGGGGGACGGAGGGGCAGGCGGTCAGACACACGGACAAACTCAGCACAGGAAAACCACAGAAGTGCAACACAGACTCAAAACGCAGTGAACTCGATCGCAAGGCTGATGTGCGCTTGTGTGTGTGTGTGTGTGTGTGTGTGTGTGTGTGTGTGTGTGTGTGTTTTGGTCCACGTGTCTGCGGTTATGTGCTGGTTTTATGCCTGCCTCCCTTTTTGGGTGTATCTCTGAGATTGACGACGCCATTATCGGTGGACAGTTACTGGTGTCAATTGGACTTGTCAACAAACAGTTTACGTCACTCGGTCCCGCATATGATTAGTCTGTTACATGACCTTGTTTATATTGTGAAAAATGCTCACTATAGCTGGGTCAAATTTAGGCGTTATAAATAAAATGCCGCACACACTTGTTTAATGAAAATGTGACTGAATAAACGTCTAAAACGAGGACAAACTTAACTCCTGACACGTTCGTTGTTTGTGTGTAAAAGTGGGAGGGGGAGGGGGAGGAGGGGCTGTTAGAGGGATTTTTAGTCATCATGCAATTAAAAAGCCAGTCTACTAGGCCAGCTGCCCAGCAGAGGTCTGCTGACTCATTGTGGACTCCCTGTAAAGGGGGGACGAGGGCACAGCAAAGGAAAACTGAGCCGTACTTGTTTTTGTTCTTTGGCATGCACAGGTGAAAATATTGTGTATGTTGTCTTTTTTTTTTTTAATGCGTGTGCATGTTTCTGGGCATGCTGGCTGACGTTTCAGTCTAATGCTACGGCTTTCAATCCAAGATGGCTGATAATCTCCCCTCTGAGCTTCAAAGGCTCACACTACCGGTCCCTTGATCTATCCCCATCTTCCTTTGATGGGTCTTAAGAGAAGGAGATTGTGGCTCTCTGTAATAACCCGCGTCGTCCCAGCGCGACGTTGGGAGCTCCACATCTGACTGTGCGGCGAGCTGAAGATTAATGACCTTCTGGCTAAATGAGGGGAGGGGGAGAGCGAGCGCGAGACAAAGACGGAGAGAAAGAGCGGCCGAGGAATGAGGGTGCTCGTGTGCGCATACACGCCGCACTCTCCATTTAGGAGCCCATTAGGGCCCCGGCAGCCTGCTCGCGCGGCCTCCTCTCGGTGAGTCACGCTCTGGGTCTGCGGGGCTTCATTCGAATGGAGGTTTACCTCATTTTTTCCTCATCGCAAATGACAAGGTCGCCGGCAAATGATTCAATTAGCCCGGCTATCGGACGCGACCGTCCACGGGGCGTGTGAGTGGAAACATTTTTGAAATGTGAAGTTAATGAATCACATTTCTTTTCTTGCGTCTCGGTGACATTTTATCCAGACTTTTTAAAGTTTTAAGTTGACAATAATGAAGAGTTAAGCCTCTGTTAATGTGTGTGTACAGCATATATATATATATATATATATATATATATATATATATATACACATATATATATACATACACATATACATATACATATATACACATATACATATATATATATATATATATATATATACATATACATATACATATACATATATACATATATACATACATACACACACCCGTATATATACATACATACACCCGTGTTTGTGTCATGTGCAATCAATGAAACTGGGTAAACGGTTGACAGGAACACATGCAAATCAACAGAATATGGCGGCAAATCTCAAAGTGTTAATAATTAACAAAACATTCAGCCTCTCTCATCCCACTTTTGCCCTCCCCAGTCCGGCCTGAACAATAAAACCAGGACAAAAATGGAAGTTCCATATGAAACCAAACTTGTGGGGTTTACATACCTAAAAAGAAATATTAAAAACAACAAAAATAAATACAAGGGAGAGAAAGAGGGGGGTGCAAAAACATCCGTTTGACAAAATTAATAGTCGTAGAACACAGAAATTACACGCAGCCATATATGGGCGCAACACATGACCAAGAGTGAGTAACAAACCAAAAAAAGTAAAAAAGTCAGCCAATCAGCAAGCGTCGGATGCAGCATAGAGACCAATCAAAACAGTCGCAGCACTCCCACATCGAACACGTACGAGACAAAGATGGGGACAGATACGTTAAGAGGAAGGGATGCAGGTGAGAAGTAAAGAGACAGAGCCAGTCCAGAGACAAAAAAAACTAAAACATACAGGAGAACATAAAAGATGGAGTGAAGAGAAAGAGGGGTGGGGAAAAGGGGCGAACGTTTACATGAGCAACACAAAAAAAAACACAACTAATAACAAGTATCGGTTTGAAAACAAAACATAAATCCCAAGGTGCATCATTCAAATAAAGCAATTAGATTTGGTGACCATTCTCCTGAAAATCTCATTATATGTGGTGGGTTGAGAAACAGAGCACCAAAGGATGGAGGGAACAGAGAAAGAGAGAGGGAGAGAGAGGGAGAGGGGAAGAGAGAGAGAGAGCAATCCTCATTCCCAAAAAAGGAGAGAAAATCAAATAAACATGAGACACTATGCCAGGCATTAGAACTGTGTGTCACAAACTAAGACCAGAACACTACGACTACTACTACACAGACAATCCACTACAAGAAAACCAAACCGTAAACAAAAACAAAATGGCAGCATAATAGAGACCCAAAACACAGTACGGTAAACCCCATATCGGTTTTGAAATGCATATGGTCACACAACACGGATTTGATAAGGGACCACATCTGAAGCAGCATGGTTTCTAAAACAGATTGGGGTTTTTACATACATTTTAAAAAAATAAAGAAAGGACAGTTCCAGCTTAATTTCTTTTATGGAATTCCTTTAAAGGGGGGAAACACGCCTACTTTAATAATTACAGTATGATCTCTCTCTCTCTCTCTCTCTCTCTCTCTCTCTCTCTCTCTCTCTCCAATGAGACATGGAATGTTTGTTTTACTTTTTTTAGACCCAAATGAGCCTCCAGGTCAAATTTGGCAGTGATAAATGACGCACCTGTCGCGATGCTCCTGCGGCGCACTGCAGGCCTCGGATTTGAGACGCCAACGCCACAGAACCAGCGGCATTTTAGGAAAGTGTCGCTATCTATTACAGGCGCCCCTTAGCGGAGTTTATGGGGGACAAAAACACTCAGTCCACTCGTGGTTCTACAGTGGCGTTACAGAGTGAAGCTTCTGCCTCCAGAGACAAAACCTGTGGCTGGAGTACAGACGCCGCCTGCAGAGAGCACACAAACCGGCCATCAAGTAAACAACAACATTACATTAAGTAGTGACAGCCGATGTGAGTTTTCTGCCGGCGATGTTTGTTATTTCAACCATTGAAAGCGAGAGTATTAGTATTATTATGAATTAGCAGTCGACCGCTTTAATAAAAGTTCATCCTCTGGGGAATCATCCAGTGTTTTATCCTCCAAACAGGTACTGCGGCTGCACAGAAAACTGCTTTTGGTCGCCGGCTCTTCATTTGACGCTCCATCATGGAAACAAAGATGGAGTAGAGAGCACTAGTTTTAGCACTCCAGCTTTTGGGATTTGGGAGAGTTATTTACTCATATTTTGGACTTTAAGACAATAGGAGTAACGTATGAATTTTGTAAATGGAACTAGCTTCCCTTTAACTGTCTGTAACATGTCTACATTTGACTCAAACCTGGATAAACTAAACCTGCGATGTCACAACTCACTTCTCCAAATGCACATTGTGTCCAATCGGCTAATATTTGACAAATGCGCACTCAGCTAAAAGCGGGCAGGTCAATAAAATAAAGAGATTTGGAACCAGGGCGGCGTTATTTGCCCCGCAGCTCGGGGTCTGCGTCTGAATCAGAGCAATCGTAGGCAGCGACGGGGAGCAAAGCTTCGAATAATTTCTGTTGATTTTCTTTTTCGAAAATCATTGATCAAGAAAATGAATACTACATACATTGAGTCCAAATGGAGAATTAATCAGATGGATTGTGGATAAGCCGTGTCATTGCATGGAGGAGGGTGATTACATTCGGTCATTCCCAGTGAGGTGTTAATGACATGGTGGGGGAGGGGGGAGGGGGGGGGGGGGCGGGCATGTGGGGGAAATATTACTGCTAAAATACCCAATCTGTTGAAGGATGCTGTGTCCACCTGTGCCTGTCTGCCTGCCTGTGGTACCGTGTTGTGCGCTGGAACGTTGCATAACGACGAGAGCTTTTCTAGGGCAGTATACGCTGCGTGGGCCCGTCACATCGGAATCAGCTGATAGGCTAACATTGTACTGTACATACTACTGTATCAAATGCCCATTTCAGGGGGGTGGGGTGGGAGAGGGGATCAGTTCAGTGATAGATGTTTGAACACAACTTACCGTTGCCGTAGAAACAGCGAGTGGTTACCGTGGAGACTGACAACAACACACAGAAGTCGTCAGGGAAACAGAAAAAATATAATAAATAAAGGAACAAATAATCCTAGTAACAAAAGAAACCTAAATGCCCCCTCCCTCCCTCCCCCCATCTCTTCCTCTTCCTCCTCCTCCACTCATGTGAAATAAAAACCTGATAGCAGCAGTGTGACAGCTCAGAACAGAGTATAGGAGAAAGAAGAGAGGAGGAAAAGGGGAGAGAGGATGCTAGCCCTCGGTGCCTAGCGGAGCTCAGAGCATCATTACAGCGATCAGGCCAGTGACAGGAAGGCGTTCGGCGCTCTGAAGAACAAAAGGAGAACGTTGCCTTACCCACAAAAACTAGCCTTATAACAGCGAGGGGCTGCGATTGGAGCGAATTGGAACACTTCCAAGTTAAGAAAATGCACAGCACCCTCCTTCACGAGGGAACAGTTAAAACGGTTGGTTTAAACGCCGTCTGGCTCCGTTACAGTCAAAAGGACAAGTGGACGTATTTTAGCTGTGACTCATTCCTGTGTGGTAAGGCTAGGCCACAAGAGAGGAGCGCGGGCACTCAGGAAATTGGCCGTGGGTAGAGCAGCTGTAATTTCTAGTTGTCACCACAAAATAACACACTGAGGGTTGTTTGATAGTCAAACAATAAAAAATAAAAGACGGAAAAATTGGGAAACAAAACAGATGACAATGAATGGAAACAGAGTAAGGCAGACGGAGGCAAAAACAAAGAAGGGTTAAAGTCAGGGGAAAACGGCTAAATGTTGCTTTCAAAATTATAAACACAGAGGGATAGAAAGACAAACTTGACTGGCAACCAGAGAATGAAGTGATCAGGAAGAGAGAGAGAGAGAGAGCGAGAGGGAGAGAGAGAGAGTGGCGTTGACATAAAGAGGGTTGGAAAGGGCAAAGTGCAAAACTGTCTTTCTCCTTTTCTTTCAACCTTTTTTTTTTATCTCTCTCTCCACATTTTCAGTAACGCACAAAGCAAACACACATGGATACTCACACACATTTCATTCGCTAAATCGTTTCAAACCATGCAGTAACAGAAAGCTCTGATAACAAAACGGCCACCGGTCAAATCCAAAGCCGAGGGGGGAGAGGGAGGGAGGGAGGGAGGGAGGGGCATCGATGAACCTGGGACACAGGGAGCTGGTAAGCCTTCACCTCGGCCCGTCCAACGACCCACAGTCTTACCAATTCAAGACTATGGAAATAATGCGACTCATGACAATCATCCAACAGGTTCAGAGTGTTTTTGGTTTGTGTGAGCTGAAGGCCAACTGTGTCCCTTTGAGGACTGTGTGTGTGTGTGTGTGTGTGTGGTGAGAATGTGCACGGTTGGGCATGCAGAACCACAGGCACAACTTCTTCTCATCCATGCACTGATGATGACGCTCTTTACTCAGTAGCAGCCCCCCCTTTGCATGCAGCGCTGCACTGTGTGTGTGACACACACACACACACACACACACACACACACACACACACACACACACACACACACACACACACACACACACACACACACACCTTTTCTGCTCTGTTGTGTTCAAATGTCTGACTAAAACTCTGCGCTGCGGAGGAGCAGTCACTTCCTGTAACACTCAAGCCACGCAGATCCCCCACAAACACGCAACCTTCGAGCGGGAGTTAGTGACTGGGAGAGTCTGTAGGGCTCAGCATGGTCTCTGCGCCCGCCCCAGGGCCGTCTCCTCGGTGGCCGCGCGCAAAACCGCGTGCAACCATATTCGTGTACGAGCTGCTGTGCTTTTGTTATTGCCATAGCCCTCCCACACGGCACGCTACAATCTACAGCCAGTGGGCCAGAAAACTACCCGGAAGGTCGGCGCAAAACAAGGTAAATAGTTTGATGCTGATTAAATTAGAAGAAAACTAAATTTCCACTACGTTCTCTTTATTTTGTCTCGCATTCCCAGATAAAATGAAACTATTATGGTTATAGTTCATTTGAGTCCTAATAGCCAGTAGGGATGTCACGACGACAGATACTTAGGTACCAAGCAGATACTCAGAATGTTACCGTACCATTTTTCTACAGCAACGCAGATACCGGGGATCAGGGCTCAGGATTAAAGACATCCCAGTGTCCCGGGACCATAGAGAATGTGCCTTTTAAAGCTTTTGAACAACGAATCCGTGTTAGCTAACGTTAGCTTTTTGCAGCCGGTGGGCTGCCCAGTCCTGCTTGGCTAAATAACAGCGCTAACGTATGGAGGTTGCATTGAATGACATTATATATGTTCAAGCTTTTACTAAGTAAAAATCAGTATTGGGCAAAGATTAATTATAATGGCATCACGATGTGCTCAAATGTGATCTTGTAAAATGTTGTTCTTGGCGGGAAACTTAAGGTGGATCATCAGGGAGTAATAATAAACTTCAAAAACAGATTGCAGACGATACTAAAGGAATGCATGTTTATGTAAATAGGATTTAAAATTTAATTTTTTTAACCTGGTGTCAAATTGGGTATGGAGGAAGCATGGAATTTCCCTGGTATTGGTACGGACTACTACACTTCTGGTAGGGTGACATCCCTAACAGCCAGCATGTATTGAAAAAACAGGTAAAGAAATGTTAAAAGCGCGTTACCTGGCCATTAGAATATTGCTCCGTGTGACCACCGGCTGATCAGAGCCGTTGGTCACACGGTCATCACAATCATCAGCACGGAGCACAGGCCGCTGTTTCATTGAATTTATGTAACATGAAACCTAATGATTTCCTGATCGAGGTTTTTTTGCGGCCGCGCAAATGAGACCATGCAGTGACCCTAATGCACTTCCTGTACAGTCATTGAGGCGTAAGAATGAAATATGCAACGACACATGTGCCTGAATGGTTTGGAGAGATCAGGGTGTCCTACAGCCAACGCAACACGAGTCGATGACAGCCAACATGTTGCTACCCAAGGGCGGGGAGATGTTATGTCAGAGCACGCACGCACGCACGCACGCACGCACACACACACACACACACACACACATGCACACACACACACGCACACGCACACACACACACACACACACACACACACACACACACACAGACACACAGACAGACAGACCCGAGTGGGGGGAGATGCATTGAGGTGTGTATGTTTGTGAGTGCAGACTAAGATGCACACGGTTGAACCTATATATAGGCCTGTAGGACTCTATATATAGAATGAATGGTGTCAGATGGGGATCACAGAGAAGCAGGTAGAGAACAGAGTGAGTCGTAGTTGGGCCACTTACATGGATACATTGGAAGCACACGGGAAACTGACTTCTTCAAAGCGCAGAGTTTTAATCCAGACAAAGAGAAGTACAGTATAACTTTAAGCACAACAATTCTCTTTCTAGTTCCCACAGGCGACACGCATGCACGCTATGGGGCAGCTAGGCTACGAGAAGAGCTACTAACCGACTCCCATTGGCATGCACAAAGAATACCAAAACGTCAGCACTCCCGTTAAGTTCGGCATACCTTTTTAAAATCATTCAATCAAAACCTACTCCGAAAACTAAGAAGTCAAACAATCAGCCTTTTTGTTTTTTTCCTTCAGTGAGTGGAGCAAGACTTGGAGGCACCCAGGTGCAACGGATGTCATGCCAACCGAACAAGTAAGTCAACAGTCCCATCACCAAAACGAGTTCAACAAATGGCCGAGAGAATAAACATGCATGAAAGAAGAAGAAAAAAACAAAAAACATCCAGCTGTCTGTGGTACTGCCTCAGCTACACATCTCCACATAAAAATACCAACCATGCAGCCTACGTCAACCCAACTCATGCCGGTGGATAGCAGAGAACCGCACAGTCACACACAGTAAGAGTGAAGTATTTGTGTATAACCCTTGTATACGGCAGGCCTATATTTCAGAGTTCATGAATTATTATGCAGAATACCGAAGTTGCCAAATTCATCTCGAAAACGACATAATTCAACAAACTCTGAAATGATGTGACCGATCAAAAGCCAGAGCAACATCTGCAGGAAAGAAGAGGCGCCAGATGGCATGGCCTCAGAGAAAGAAAGTCGGTCCTTTCTCCTCAGTTGAAAAGAATGCGTAAACACATATCCACGATTTGTCCTGCGCCAGCCTTTTGTCTCCTCGAGCCCATGCACCATAAACAGACAGACAAAAAGAGAGAGAGACAAAAAGAGAGAGAGAGTCAAAAAGAGAGAGAGAGAGAGAGACAAAAAGAGAGAGAGAGGGCGAGAGCGAGAGAGAGAGAGAGAAAGAGAGAAAGAAAGAGAGAGACTACAGACTCCTGTAGCTGGCCTGCCATGCAGCTGATTCACGACTCGCTACAGCCCGACACCACTACGGTAGCACGACAGAGTTCATGCAAAGTGACCACTGGAAACGGAGACCAACTGCTCGCCGATTAATACGACTGATTGATATCATGCAAAACGTGGTGGGGGGAGGGGGGACGGGGAGGGAGAAAGAAACAGAGAATCAGGTTACGGCGATGCCAGGGACAACACAGGCCGTTGACCGAACACAAGGGCGAGACTGATGCAGGGTGAAAACTGGCTCCATCAGTATCCGCTCAGCTTGCTGATTGACTGAAGGTGGAGGTGGCGGAGGGAGTGTGTTGTACCAGTGGGTGCAGGTGGCTGGCTTTCATTCTCGACCACACTGCAGCGGAACTGAGAGTACAGAACTAAAAAAAAAAAAAAAAAAAAAAAGTGGGACCAGCCAGTCTCATCCATCATGCAGGAACTGACTCATACCCACACACACCCACACACCACAGGAAATCACCACAGTAAGCCCATGCAGAAATCCCGGCTTACAGCGATGTGGGTCAAAGATCCAATGTGGACAACTGGCTGATTGACACCCCCCAAAAAAAGAAGGAAGAAAAACTGCTTCCAAAAACTCACATGCTTCAGTAAAAAAAACAAAGGAAATAACCTGAACAGACATAAATTTAACATACATCAGAACTCAGAGTGCACAGATCTTTGCGAGGATCCCATAGAGTGAACATGCATCAGTGTTGCTGTGATTTCCCAGCATGCTGCTGTTGTACCAGGAGGCCATAAGCTTGTCACAACCACTTAGCCACAGCACCGGCAGAGGGGAACACAGAAGGATTTCTACACTAGGGAAGAAAATAAGAGCATCTGACAGCAATCTGCCATGCATCATCCTTCTCACTGCGTTCCTCTCGTGCCCTCCGGTGCCAACTACACAAACATCATTCCAATGTTGCGGATAAAGTTGTAACATCCGTGTGGCTACGAGTTGCGAATCAGTTGAGGGGGTAGGGGTGGGTGGGGGGGGAGAAAAGAAGGTGAAGAGGCAACAGCTTAATGTGAAAAAAAAATATGCTGCAGAGGAAAAGTACCCAGCATGCCTTATGTAGTGTTCTTGCACCCCCCCTCCCCCCCATCCGATCATTCCCACCACAAACAAGTCTTTTGAAATTTCAAAATGAACATATTGCAGAGAGGACCTGGGAGTGGGATACCAGTGGGCTGCATCAGAGCATATCACTACAGGGAGGATGGGAGCTAGCTAGCAGTCAGTGATCAAGCAGAATTATGAGTACAGAGAGAAGATAGAGGAGAAGACGGGAGAAAGAGAAAGAGAGAGAGAGAGAGAGAGAGAGAGAGAGAGAGAGAGAGAGAGAGAGAGAGAGAGAGAGGAAAATTACCTCAATCTTACGACCTTCCACCAACGTGCCATGGAGCTTTTCCCTGGCTTTCTCTGCGTCTGCGCTGGTCTCAAATGTCACAAAGCCAAAACCCTGTGGTACACGGCAGAGGTTAAAGAGGTTAGCGGTGGGTGAGTGAGTGAGTGAGTGAGTGAGCAAGAGAGAGAGAGAGAGAGAGAGAGGAGAATCTGTGAATCCTTAGACCTTGGGGTGCACTCTGACATTGTTCAAGAGATAATTGGAGTTTCGTAACAACGATTCCCCACGCGGCGCGCTGATAGCCGCGCCACAAAGTGGTGACATTTACAAAGGGAAAAATTTAAAAATTTAAAAAAAGCATGCAAAGTGGGAATTACTGTCTACAGTAAAGAAGGGTTGTGGCGTAGTTTCGGTGAATCAAGCGTCGTCTGTGCACTTACCTTAGAGCCCCTCTCATTGAAAATGATCTCTACATCCAGAATCTTCCCATATTGCTGCAAATAAATATGAGGGAAGAAATTAGCAAACGTGTAAAAGGCAAAGACAAGCAGTCACTGACATCTTTCAGTTGCCTTAGGCTCCTTACATAGCTGTCTTTTAGGATAGATAAGCTCTCACCATGTCAGATAAACTTCTGACATGGTGCGAGTTACAACAACTTGTCACTAGGTGTCACTATTACATAAAAGACGACTTCCCACAGGATTTCAATGCGTTTTCCTTCTGTCCTTTTTTCCTTGAACTCTGCTCTGTCCCCTTATTCCTCTCCCTTCGCCCCTCATTTTATCACCCTGACACACGTGGCAGCTAATTGCCCCCCTCGGGCACCAAGAGAACACCCATGAGTTTCTTTCCTTTGTGGTAGTTTTGACTATTTTGGCCCTTCTCTAAACCACACCCCTCGTGGGCTGGCCCCTCCGTGGTGGTGTCTAGACTGATTTATGGAACCCCGTTAAAAATGAGGCCCATGACATTCCCAGCTCCTTACCCCGAACATCTGCCTGAGGTCAGGGTCCCGGAAGCGGAAGGGGATGTTTGAGACGTGGAGGCGTTTGGGGGTCCCTTTGGCCTCGGAGGGGTCTTCCACAGAGCCTCCTCCCCCCGTGCCTCCTGTCCCACATTGTACACCTGCCTCACCCTGGGGCACCTCCTCTATCTTTCCCTGTGGAGGGGAGCGGGGGGGAGAAAAGAAGAAGAAATTAAATAAACATTATGATCTCAACTGCATCTTAAAAGGATATGTGGGTGCTAGCTAGCTAATATGCTCACAATGACGATGCTAACGTAGTTATGTTTAGCAGGTATACTTTCTTTACCATGCTCCCCATCTTTGTTTGGCTTGTTAACATGCCAACAATTACTAATTAGCCCGAAACAAAAACATCCAGCTGGGGCAGATGGGAACGTTTTGTAGGTTTGCTCATAAACAGTATTGGAAAACATTTTGTTTGTTAAAAAATAAAAAATTCATGTCCATCCATAGAGCTGAAGGCTCATAAGCCAGGGTTTGGGTCTGCAATTTTATTTAATAAAAATGGTATAAAAATAAACAATAAAAATCTTACGGTTCCTTTTCATGTTCAGGACATCAAGAAATCAATAGCGAGGAAAAACAGACCCAACAAGCTATAATGAAAAAACATCCCACACACCAGAGAGACAACGAGACCAACTTCCTAAAGGCCGTGCTTACGTTGTTGCTGATGGCGGCGGCGGTCGTGGAGGCGGCTCCGTTAGCACCAGCCCCTACGTCTGCTGCGCCCCCAGCAAACATGGCCCCAGGGACAAACTCTGTCCCTGGCAGCCCGTTTTGTGGAGGGGGTGGAGGGGGGAACGCTGAAAAGGGTGGGGCCACCAATCCCTCCTGTCCTCCTGTCGAGTCCTGAGAGCCCTGTGGGAGCGGGGGGAGGAAAGAGGAAAGAAGAGAAGGAGACAACTTAACATATGTACACTGTGAGCAGTGCTTTGTAGCGTCCTGATGGAGGCAGAATGAGGGGGTTAAAATCCTGCTTACTCAATCTCTCTCTCTCTCTCTCTCTCTCCCTCTCTCTCCCTCTCCCTCTCTCTCCCTCTCTTTCTCCCTCTCTCTCTCACCACTCAGTCACTCCCCCATTCCCTCCCTGCTACCATCTCCCCCTCCCTCTACCTCCATATCTCTGACAGGCATGAGTTTTCAGTCAGCCGACCATGAAATATTTACAGCAAACACATCCATTATTGAGAGTAAGAAAATTCGATACACGGTTTGAGATACAAAAGATGCTTATGGGACGGATGGACACGCAGGGAGACGAGCAGCAACAGAGCCATGCTAACCGTGACATGTTCACAGCTACTGCTGCATTGTGCGAACACTCGCTCATGTATTTTTGGTGGGGGATTTCTTTTAGAGGCCATCTATAATTCAGATGAACTGTGTGTGTGTCAGCTGGGACTTCAGCCTCAGGATCGTTCTCTCTGCACTGTTACAACTCTATCAGCAGCAGGATCATCCACAGAGTCTTTATGGCTGCTGCTGCTGCTCCACCACACACACACACACACACACACACACACACACACACACACACACACACACACACACACACACACACACACACACACACACACACACACACACACACACACACACACACACACACACACACACACACCTTTATCTTGTATGTCTTTGTGTGTGGTGACTCTGCAATGCTGCTTTGCTTCATTTGTTTCGCACACACTCCAGGGCATCCTGGATGAAAGTTTCACATGATCCTTTTACAGCAAAGAGTTAATAAAACAAAAAAGGGAGACACAGTGGACAGACGGCGATGTACAGAACGAGCTGTAAAAGAGAGAAGGCTTTAAAAAAGGAAAAAGCGAGTGGGTTTGGCGTCGAGGCTGCACCGGGCCGGGTAGCACAACACACGGCATTCAACACCATTAACCACTGGTCTGGTCTCTGTTTCTGGGCCGGGTGACGCCTAAAGACGCTCGGTCTCCAGACAGCCTTTTTAATTAGACGGAGAAACTAAGATGCCGCAAAGCGAACAAGCTCCCTCCCGTGCTCTAATCCCATAGCCTGCTCACTGCTCTTCTGCAGTGTCTACCGCATTGGCTGTAAACAGCCAGCTGAGGCATAAAAAGGCCCATCTGCAAGACAGACAGCTTCTGGGGTCTGGCCCAAAAGATAGAGGCAGCATCAGAGAGGGCTGTACAATCTAACCCCCCCTCCCCCTCCTAAAAAACAGGATGGAAAAATCTGGGAGAGTCACTCTCGGTGCGGCGAGGCTGCATACATGTTAGGGAGGAACGCCCGAAAGCCAATTGTGCACCCTTAAAAGAGGAACCATCAAAAAAATGTTGAAAAGGATATATAAGGTATATATAGTATATCTATATATATAGATATATATATATCTATATATATACATTCAGGAATTATCAAAGCCTAAGTGTACTTGTTAGGGCATGTGAGCTCATAAACATGCAGTAGCCTGTGTTCAGCCATTAAAGGGTGTGTCCTACGGGCTTATCCAGGCCCGGGGCTGAGTCTCACACACACACACACACACACACACCGAAAATGCGGGGCAGTGGGAAAGAAGAGGGGCCGTACGAGAATTAGAAAATAAAGGGTGACAACAGAACAAGTTAAAGCTTATGATGAGAAATAATCGCGTGTGAACATCTATGCTTTAAGTCTCACAGCACGAGAGAGAGAGAGAGAGAGAGTCAAAGAGAGGAGGTCCCTCGAGGCAAATTTGTGACTGGTGATATTGGGCTGTGTGAACATAAATCGACTTGACTTGACTTGTCAGTGACTGGGTCTTCCCTGAAATGACACATTTCATTAACAGAGATGCCAAATCTTAAAACACGGATCATCCTTTCTTTATTCTGTCGCATGGTTCCCTGCACCACTTAGACGACTAGATGTCGCGACACAAAGCTCCCACTAGAGACGCACCGATCCATCGGCCGCTGATCGAAGCCGATTGGTTTTCAGCGGATTGACCGCCCGTTCGCGGCCAGTCTCTTATTTCAGATCTTTTTGCCGGTCACATTTATGCGGCACACAGCCTCACAGACAGTAACGCCACGGCCACACACCTTAAAAACAATTGGAACAACTAACTTAATCTAGATTACGATGCGTTCAAGCTCTACTCAGTGAAGAGGAGTAAGGAGCGCAGGTAAGTTACAAGGTTGTCATGATATGTTCAAATGTAATCCTGTAAAATGTAGTATTTTGTAAAAAGCAAGAAACTTTAATAAATACAGTTGCTTGAGGGAAAATGTTTTAGAGATAAGAGAGGGAATCATGACCTGTTTAACTTCTTAACACTCGCTCTTAGCTGCTCATAATAGGCTACATAATTCAAAATACTATTGCCACATTTTCTTTATCAAGAAAAAGAAAAGAAGAAAAAATTATAATTTATTTCCCAATTTTGTGAATTGAAAAAAATGAATAAAGTTAGTCTGGAGCCTTGCTGTCAAATATAGTTCTCAGATTAGAAAATCTGAATCACCAGGTCAGACAAGAAAATTACAATCAGAGGATCTCTCGCTCTCTATGATCAGTCATGTGAAAAAGCATTTTAAAGTGTTTATACTTTTTAGGCTCCTACTGCGAAGGTCTACCGAACACTCAAACTGTGCTTGTGACCAGGAGCTAGTTTAATGAGAAGGTTTGTTTGAGCCAACAAAGCATAAACAGTCATGAATTAGATTAATGGACGAACTTGTAAACAGGCAGACGAATGGAAGCTGTCAGTAGATTAAGAGTTGAGAACAGTACCTCCTTAAGTCCACACAGGCATTCCTGACCCGCTGACTAAGGAGCAGCACAGCCCTACATGGCAGCATCATATAGTCCAAAGGAGAGAAGGGGTGGGGGGGTGGGGGGGAAAGAAATAATGGAAAAAGAAACAGGGGCTGGGGCTTAACGGGAGGGGGGTGAAGGGGATTATGTGAAATAATGACACGCTCTATTAAGAGTTATATCTGGGCCGAAGTTTTTCCGGAGTGAATTTAGACATCGTGAGATAAGATGCAGAGTTGGGGGCGACTCAGAGGTACATTTAAAAACAAGCTGAGCTCCGTCTGAAAGTGACAAGAAATACGATCCGTAAACAGACGAGGTCGAGTATCGACTGAAACGCTTCCGATATTACTAAATAACGAGGACCATCTGGAGAAGGACCTACCCATCCATACGGCTTCCCTCCCCACACACACACACACACACACACACACACACACACACACACACACACACACACACACACAGCAGTTGTGTTACCTGAGACACCATATGTTTTTCCATACACAGAGAGGAGGGGGGGAGGGGGAGGGAGGCCTTTTCACTCCAAACCTTTTCAAGCGTGCATTTATGTCTGTCTGCTGACTCTTTAGCCCCCTAACCACCCAAGTGAAGCGCACACCAGCCACAGAGACGCTGACTGAAGCGCCAAGTGGCGATGCTACTGAAACTCATCAATCATGCAAATTCATAACGGTGTGTCTATTGGAGCCACGTAGTGCCTGTAAGGATGCCGAGCTGGAGATAGAAATACTCTTTACAGCCTCGTCTATCCGTCTCTTTTCTTGTCCTGTAGTCGGAGAACTAAGTATGCCTGCCTGCCTGCCTGCTTGCTTGCTTGCTTGCTTGCTTGCCTGCCTGCCCCCCCACCCCCTCCCACCCCCTCATGCATGCCTGCCATGCTTGATGAAAGCCAGAGGGAGAATTTCTTCTTTCTTTCTTTCCTTTTTAAAACCATCGTCACACGCCCCTCAAGTCACTCAAAGCTTCTACTGCACCGAGGTGTCCGTCAAAGCACAAGCTGCAGCCCATCCCCTTATAAGGGTTGCCTCTGTGGAGAAGCTCCTGTCTCTGCTTCCTGACTGTGGGCCAATCAGATTACAGAAAAGGCTGTTCCTCGGAGATGCATCAATAGTTCAGCGGCTCAGCACCGGGGGACACGTGGATGGCTATTTGGCATGACCGAGGACCGAGCAGAAAACGTTATGTTGCTCTCAATGAGCTGTTGTCAATAATAAAACGCAGGGGGAACCAGATAAGTGTCACAATGTAACAACGGGAATCTTAAACGCTTTAATCCCTCCTTTAAACTACAGGCAAGCGCGATTGCTTTCTGCCCGTGTCAGCAGCTCTGTGGCTGCGCTGGGATCTGTGACAAACAGCTTGTTTGTTTTTGACAGTTCAGTTCATCATCATCAGCGTCATTATCATAATCACACTGACAAACCCCCTTTCCTACAACACTCTGACTCACCTTGGGCAAGAGGATCTAAAAATAAATCAATTCCTCTGCACAACTCTTTTTGTTCTTTTTCGGATACACCACAACAGACCAAAAACATATACAGAAATCAAATCATGAGAAATAAACAGACAACGGCTTGTGTTTTCAGGGGGAACATGACTTGCTGGTGTACAGACTGAACAGAAGAACAGCGCCGTGTCATCGTTTTTCTGCCGATACCGGACTGCTGCCTTTGTGTCCCAAGGGGCCGCCATACTTGTGCAAAAGGACCACGGAGGTTATTAAAGCTGCAATGATCAGTCGATGAATCGATTGAGATTAAATCTGTCTGCAAACATTTTGTTAATCAAACCAAAAATAATGCAGCTTTTCAAATGTGATGCTCTCCTTTGCCATTAATGATGGTAAACTGAAAATCTTTAGGTTTTTAAATTATAACCAGCATTTTTTATATAACTATTATATGACAGGGCAAAACGATTCATCAAATCGGCAGATTAAACAATGAAAATAATTGTAAATTGTAGCCATAGTTGTTATAGATGTTGACAACCGAAGCGGACTACAAATAAAAAAGGTTCATTTCAATAAAAACTAAAGCAGGCTTTTAAAAGTACATCTAAAAGAAAATAACAACAATAACCAAGTGAAACACAATTATAATGGACTAAAACAGGATATGGTTCCCTTCTTCATCAGACGTCACACTGCAGGTAAACATTCCTGACTGGATGCGGACAACCCTCAGCTAAAACAGGAAGAATTCAAGTGTCTACAATGTTTCCACTAAATGATGAAAAAGACTAACTGAGTCCAAACACACTTAACCTCTAGTTCTCAGCCTGACCTCGTCCAGAGGCCCGGTGTTTCATGTGTATCACTAATGTGCTCACCATCTTTCAAATCGCTCGCACATAATCCCTGATTGACGTTTAAGCTTTTTACTTCAACCAAGACTGATTTACAGATAACGCAACTGCAGCATCAGGGGTTCACCGCCAAGAATCCATGAACACAAGAAAAGGCAGTGTGTGAATGTTCTCATACGTTTTGCTGCACTGCCAGATCGGCAAGAAGAATTACAAAGATAGATCCTGCGTCGCTAATCCAGAGTGGATGCTGCAGGACGGGGAACGTGCACACCGCTGTCGCGACTTCTGCATGGGGTTAGTTAAAGAATGCAAAGACCCAGCGGCACTGACTTGAGCGCTGCAGTGCGAGATAGGGTGCAGCGTGTGCAGAGGTACAACGCTGCTTGTTATGCAGGAGTAGGTATGCTGAGAGATACTGCACACGCTGAGGGCTCCGCTGCCTGGCCACGTGAGAGTGTGTGTGTGTGTGTGTGTGTGTTTTGGTGTGAGGGAACACGCGTGAGTGTTTTCACACCTCGACCCACTGCTCACAGCCTCTGGCAGTGGCAGTTACAGCGGCGTTAGTGTTGGACGATATCGTCCCGGCTGTATGGGCGGCAGAGGGACGACAGTTAACCCGGAGGTGGAGTCGTGTCCCACAGTGCATTAAGCCACCAGATACTGAGCGCTCCATCTGCACTTTGGTTGAGCGCTTAATCTGTAACAGGTGAAACTGTGTCCCTGTGAGACGGGAAGTGGGTATTATCTGTCACTTTCTAATGGGACAGCTGCTACATATACACAAACACACACACAGGATAATTATCATGAAGAAAGCTAAATATGCTGATGGTTACATGACACACAGGTAGCAGTCACGTTTGTTATGAGAGCGCAGCTGTACAACGCAGCCCATTCATCACACACACACACACACACACACACACACACACACACACACACACACACACACACACACACACACACACACACACACACACACACACACACACACACACACACACACACACACACACACACACACACACACACACACACACACCCCTTGCAAATTCCTTTCAGGCCTGTGGTGGTGTTGTCGCTGGCTAACCGAGCCGTCTTGAGGAGACGAGGTGGGAAAAGTTAAGCAGCCTAAATGCTCGGATGCCACTCGCTGCCTTGCAAAGCACGCGGTGGCTCAACACCCTTCCTCGTGGGGCTCAGCGGTGAGCAGGTGGGTTACAGGGACGATGCTACGTATCTGGACGTCTACAATGCGAGTGGGAGACGTGGGGATGAAAGGCTGGTGCATGGAATATGCATGCGCTTTCAAACAACCAGTAAAGCTGACGTGTCTGAGGAATTGAATCAAATAGGTCAAAGCTTCATTCAAATCGATGACATTTGAATTCTAAATCAATATCTGAATGCCGCAGTGTTTTTTGTTTTGCGTGTCGATGTATTTCTGCACATTTCTATTATTAGCTTTATGCTATCTGTAGGAATAGATCCCAGTGGTGGCTGTGTAGGATTATTTCTGACTTTTGTGATCCAAACATTTCCAAGAACTTTAGAATGTCCAAAAGTCAAAATGTATTGGGGGGGAAAAATAAATAATCTAAAATTAACTTGTTTTTATCTAACAAAATGTTTAGCTTCAAGTCATATTTGTTGACATTTAGCTTTTCAAAAACAACATTCACGCTGCGGTAAAAATAAAAGCTTGCACGCTTTTAAACTGTATTTACGTGGGCGGTCTAGCAGCAATCTAACAGCACCATAAATTACATTTGTATAAAACACAAAATGTTCAGGGTGAGGACGTCGTTAAATATGATGACAGACATTCGAAGCTTCATTCAAAAACCTTAAATCGGAGCTACAAATGAAAAATAGGCAGACTTGATGCTTTGTGTGTCATCCTGCTGCAGTGATGACGCTGACTGGGCAATTGAACAGAATCGGCACATCAGCAGGCTCATTATGGAGCCAGGTCCACCACTGACCCAGGGGGGGGGGGGGTCCACACGGCCTCAACACCACGCCCTGTGTGGACCATCTCAGCCGCTATCAAACATATTTGAGTCATGGCAGCGGACGTAACCAACCATCAACTTTGTTACTCCAAAAACATAGTTGTGCACATTGCAATGACGTGACACTTCTTGCAACAACCAAAATTTGAATCAATCAAATTCATTTGATACATCAACCATCCCTAAACTCCACAGCAGGCTAAGGTGAGCGGTCCTGGACACGAGTCCTACTGAGGATCCACTCTTATGCACGGTAAACTCCAGCACAGAGATGCGTCACCCAAACTAGAGGACAGTACCATAAAGGTTTACGGAGGACAGTGTGTCCCCTTTAAAGTGCATTCCCACATGGAACTACCCCCCCCCCCCCCTCCCTTAGACCCATCTAGTTACTACCGCCATCCTCCATTTGGCGCCATTCTCTTTGAAGAGGAATAATGTGTTTAGATTACAGCTGCTCTGGCCTACAGGGGTGTGGGGGGCAACCTACACCTCTACTTCTCCATGTTGAACAAATAGAGAAAGCTACTCAACAAAGTGACGCCAACGTCCATCCTGTGAATCTTAAGTGGAAACACAACAGCGTATTATTGAGAGAATCTAAGACATGGCTGCTGCTGCTGTGTGCATTCATTTAAAGTAACTATGTGTGTCTGTTAAGCGAGAGGGGGGTAGTAAAGTACTCCCGGCAACAACTGGTGTGTGTGTGTGTGTGTGTGTGTGTGTGTGTGTGTGTGTGTGTGTGTGTGTGTGTGTAGAAAACAACTGTGCCGTGACACCTGTCTCCCTCAATCCAGAGGCGGATGAAGTTTAAACCGCACGGACAGCTTGGATGACAGACAACGTTTGAATCGCTTGACAAAATCTTGGCCTCCACCGCGTCCGCGCACATGACGTGACGCGACACGCGCAGCGCACATGAGAAATACAACATGACACTTGTGTGTGTGTGGTCAGCATGGCGAGAGCATGCAACGCCAACTGCACATGCATGTCAACGCGGCTGCTACTTCGCGTCTGCGCGTACCGCCCCCTCCTACCCCTCCTACCCCTACCCCCCCTTAAGGCCCAAAGGAACCAAAGAGACATGCTAGAACAGAGCTAGAGAACAGCTCTCGTCTCCTCGGGCTGTCTCTCGGCACTAAAGTAGCACACAGACACGCCCACCATATGCTAAGAGCAGCCTAGCGCACGGCGACTGTAAACATTAAATAAACGCTGCAGTGTTGAATAACTATTTTAATATAGTCAAATGTTGCCAATCGGCAGCACGCAACTCGACTGACTGCTCTCTGTTTATTGTGTCCACTCCCGTGACACGAGGACAAAATGTTGCATAACTACAGAGCGGTAATGAGCCATGAGCATGGTTTCTTCCCAAAAGAAAAAATAATCTGAGATACTTGAGCGCAAAGAGTTAAAAAGTGAAAGGAGCAGAGCTGCAGGGACAAGCCCTGCTCTTACTCTGATGCCCTGCCAACTATCTGACAAAGGCCTCACCTGGGCCAAGAGATATCAAACCAAATACAGGCCACACCGTAACCAAGCACCAATTAAGGTCTCTTCCAGCCAAACTAAACTGTTGAAACCAAACCGTTTACAATCTGCCGTCTGTCTCGTTCTGATCTTGCCGCTCTCAATGTGTGCACAAAAGTTGTTGATAGAAAGAGAGCTCCCGCTCCAGGAGCCAACTTACCGGCAGCATTGCTTGGTAGTACAGCCCCATCATGGTCTGATCTAGAGGAACAACTGCTGACCAGCTCTCCACTTCCCCGCTCCTTCTCCTCTCCCCTTCTCCCCCGCCGTGCGTCTGTATTCCTCCTCCTGTTCCTCCTCTCCCCTCGCTGAGCTCTAAGACCATGAGCTGACGATGGCTTCGGTCCACGTCTGTCTCACACATTCAAATTCTCCCTCGTTCACTCCCTCTTCCCTTCCCCTTTTCGGCCGGCGTCCCTTCTTCCACTTCTCTGGCACGCAAGCCTCGCCTGCCTGTCACTCACTGCCTCCCTTTTCTGCGTCTCCCCTAGCCCTGCTTCTCTGATCCCCCTCGGGTCTCTCTCTCTCTCTCTCTCTCTCTCTCTCTCTCTCTCTCTCTCTTCTTCTCTTTGCTCTGCGTCTGTCACTCACGCGCTTGCGTTACACGTCCTGCTGCTCCCCCCTTTGCTTCCTCTCGTTCCCGCCCCTCTTTTAAAACTTCCCCCTCCTTCTCAGCCTCGGTCCCTCCTATCCATCAAAGCATCCATCCTTCCATGTAGCCATCTAACCCTGCTTCTGGATGGAGTCAGAAAGCCGCTGTTGCCGTCTCCTAGAGCCCCCGGAGAGAGAAGAGGAGATGCTGTCTTCTCTCCACGCACTGGCTGCCTGAGTGTACAGAATACGATGGCGACCCCCACCGCATTGCAGCTCTCTCTTTTCTTTTTTTCCTTTTTTTTTTTGATGATTTATTTATTGCGTGGCAGCCTGTCAGCTCCAAAAAGCAGCGGTGGGAAGGCCAGTCGGTAGACAGCTAGGTAGCTGGCTGCGTGGGTAGGCTCCTAGATCGCCACCTCTCTGCTGCAGCTGCCTTCATCACACAGATGGAAGTCTCACAAAACTGTGGGAGCGCCAGCCCCGACTCCAGTATCTAAACCTCAACCTGCACATGAATCTGTATTTCGCTGCACTGCGCCTTTTTTTTTTTTCCTCTTCCCTTCTGGCACGGGCTCAGTTCCCCCACTTCCCACCACTGTATTGTTAGGAGGCGCTTAATTTGCAGAGATGAGAGTGCAGTTCCTTGCACCGCATTTTCATACGGGAGGGACTGAACTCTGCGGGGAGAAAGAAAAAATAAAAATAAAGCCATGATGCCAAGCTTTCAGACATCTGCTGAGGCTGGCGAGAATTGGGTCCAGCGGGATGGAGGGATGCAGGGAGGGCACGATAAGTGATTGAAGGTGGTGGAGGGGTAAAACAGGGGCAAAAAGAAGGGAGCTGGGCCGGAGTGGGAGGCGGGGCCGGAGAGGCAGTGGATGCGAGCGAGAGATAACGGGATAAATGGATAAAGGGCTGGGTGAAAAGAAAAAAAAGAGCCAGGGATGACGGGATTAGGGCTGTAAGTGAGGAGGATGAGAGGATGAATAGGGGATGATCTGAGGATTAAGCACGCAGACTGAGCGCCGAGATAAACACACACACACACACACGAACACATGCACATTGTGTACACAAAGATGGGCTGTGATCATATTCATGCTGCTGCACTTTGGCTGGCACTCACACACACACACAGACTCAGACGAAGGGGCTAAATCTAACACACACACACACACACACACAGACACACACAGACACACACACACACACACACACACACACACACACCAGCTAATTCAAACAAAAGGCCTGCTCTTTCAAACACAGCATCTACAGATAATCCAGGAACTCAATCCAGAACAATTTCAGGAGAATTATCCAAGTGAAGTTTATGAGCGGCGACTAGATTTGAATACAGTATTGCCGTTGCTAAAAAATAAATAAAAGATGCTCCTGTGTGAAGCCTCTATGACCCGTTTTTGTGCGTGTTTGTCGTTAACCCGGATCTTTTCTGTGACCTAAACAACGGAAGACTGACATGTACTGCCTCAGGGGTCGGAATGGAAAACATTTACCCCTCTATGTGCAGCAGCAGGGACCCACAGGAGCCTGTCACCACTTAACACATTCATATTGACACAGGCAGACCTACAGGCAGTTCAAACATGCATACATAACACTAGACAGGAGCATTACTAAGACTAATGTACTGCAGCAGCGAACAAGCCAATCCGGCGGCTAGGCTAGGCCGGGCTAGCCTATTTGCATGATAACCGGCAGCCGGTGTGCAGAAGTCTCCTAATGTGTGTGCTCAAGGGCAGAATACATTAGCAGGGACGCCTTTTAAATCATTTATTAAACAAATGCGCCGGCTTTGAATTTAACAGAAGATTTAACAAGTGGACGTACTGCCGATCACAAGCGTTCTCTGCCCAGGTGCCGGTCGTACAAGCAGATGAACCGAGGCAGGGCCAAGGCTGGAGACGTGAGTCTGCTCTCACTGTGCTACTGACTCTTGTGTGAGTGATTCTGTGCCCTGCAGGCAAGCCATCTTAAATAACTTGCTTCCATTTCTGTTTCACCTCTGCTCTACTTCTCTGCCTCGTCCTCTCGTCTCCATCTCTCTCACAGTCTTTATTTTTTTGGGGGCGGGGGGTTGCAAGATCGACACGCAAAGAAAATCCTGAACAAATTTAAATCTACATGAATTTAAAATGTACACCTCAAAGCCTCTTACAGTGTCATCCTCTTTGAGTTTACCCTCTCGCACACTCAGAGAGCTGTATTCCCAAGAAAGGAGATACCAAGGATTGGAGAGTCGTGGGGGGAGTGTGTGGGGGGGAGGGAGAGAAGAAGAATACATGAGAAGGGATGAGACCTGTTAAAATCTCCCATGCTGTGATTTGGGGAGAGAGGCCGGGGCGAACAGGCACGCGGACCAACACTCCCCTCCTGTGGCACTGCCAGAGAGCTGCACATCCCCGAACACCAACTAGAGACGCACGAACACGCACACGCGCACGCACACGCACGCAGACACACAAACGGAGACAAAAGGAGCACGCACGCAAGCTCCCAGATTCAGAGGCCTTTCTCACAAACGCACTCAGATGAGCTCCGACACACACACGAGCACCGAGCTGGTTTGAGCCGCTCACTGTGCTCTGCTGCGTGGAGGTAGATAAGAAAATAGTCAGCTACCCTGCCGCTACGCTGCACACACGCGGCACTCATTACTGAGAGCAATATGCATGGAGAGATACTTAGAATGAGAGAGAGAGACAGCGAGGCCGAGAGAGAGAGAGAGGGAGAGGGAGAGGGAGAGGGAGAGGGAGAGAGAGAGAGAGAGAGAGAGAGAGAGAGAGAGAGGACGTGCGAGAGGATAGAAACGTTATCGTGACACAGTGCCGCAAACAGAGTGTGCAGAGCTTAGTTTAAAGACGGAGATAGCCTAATTTCTCTTTCCGACGGTCAAGCCTTTGATATGGGAGCTCAGCTGCTCCCAAAAGTTCCTTTCATCAATTCTTCTAACAGTCATCATTTATGTGCTGCCACAGGCTGAAAAATATAAGAGCAGAACTTCAGAACTTTCTTGATAATGGCGTCGTGGTGTAACGGAGCCCGCTGAAGGACGAGGTCGGCGACAACACTGCCCCCCCCCCCCCCCGACCCCCACTGGCCAAGAAGAATTAAGAGTTGGCTTCTAAAAGCATTTACGTTACACTGCATCAAATGTCATTTGTGTTTCTGCACCTATTGAGATATTCAAATGAAGCTTCAAATGTCACCACCGGAAAAAAATAATAATATACAAATCCTCAGTGATTCAGCAGATTAAACGAGTTAGTCTTTTTTTTTGTTAATCAATTGTCTTCAATGAATATAATTCGTCAGTACGGCAAGCAGGAGAGCGAACCGCTTTTGGACCGTAGTGAAAACGTTGATTTTTAAAAAGGCTAAACGCCAACAAAATGGGTTGAAGCAGAATGTTTCGTTGGATAAAAACATTTTGTGCATTTTTGGGAATACATTTTGACTTTACAACGCGAGTTATTGGAAGTGTTTGACTCCCACAAGTCAAACACTCCTACGCAGCCACCAATGGAAATGAATCCTTCAAATAGACCAACACTAATAAAAGTGTAGCCTGATCTTTATCTGCAACTGTGCAGAAAAATACTGGCATTGAACACAATGAATGACTAGACGTGCAAATTGTTTTAGATTTGGAACGTCAAAGCTTCACACTATCCAAAAGCCCGTTACTGCATACAAAACACTTTTGCTCCAAATTGTAAAAAGAGACCAGACTACGAGAGTGCAGCTAACCTTGAACTGTTTAATTACTGTCTCAATTTTCTGACAGAGCAGTGGATGTCTTTCTTTTACAGCCGTTGATTTTTTTAATTAATTGTTACAGAGGTTTTGCAAGCCATCAGTAATCTCTTACCTGACTGTGAGGTGGGTATCCATGGAAACCAGGGTTTAGAGGCTCATTGTTCTGCAAGAGACAACGGGAGGGAAGAGAGCGGTGTAAGTGGCTGGGCTTTTGAAAAATGAGTGGATGCGGCATGACAGTCAAAAACTGAGTGAAATGTACTCTGAGACAAAAATCTCCACCTCGCTCGTTTTCAAAGTAGGAAAAATGAGAGGTACATGTCTCTGTTCTCCAAAAGCCCAGCTGACCACCAAGGTTGGAAAGAAGCACCAGACAAATGCTGGAAGAATATTCAAGTGACTGATTTGCTTCAATGACCAACCAAAAATAAACAATGGTAATCTATTGAGTGGCTGGTATATTTTGTAATCCATCAGCCACAGTGGTAAAAGTTCATTTCAAAACACTGCTCAGGACTGTTCAAACCATTTTAGAAACTTTAATAAATCCCCAAACATGAATACAGGGCTTTCATTTTTTCCAATGATTATGAAAAACTAAAATGCTCAGTAAGCAGTAAGTTCAAACAAGGAAAGACGACACTTCCCTGAAGGAAAAAGACGGAAGAGTGAACTAAGTTATCAGCAGCATGACTGGTGAACCACCACGGCAGAGCTTTCATAGCCAGCCCCAGAAACCAATCAAAATCCACTAGCCGAGCCCCCCCATCCCTCTTCGACCCTGCCCCAGAAACCAGTGTTGTGGTTAATTGCTCCGTAATTACTTTTAATTAGATTATTTCTGTCTCTCTCCATCTCTTTTCTCTCCAACTATTATTTTCCCCTCCGTGTCATTTTTGCCCCGGCAAGAGCAGCCATTGTTTGCGGCAGAGTTAGTTGAGGAGGAGGAGGAGGAGGAGGAGGAGGAGGAGGCAAAAGAAAAGACAAAGAGGGGGAGCAGGAGGAGGACTGGAACAATGGGGAAAGTTAACTAAAGGATGATATTTTGACAGCAGAGAGAGCGAGATGACACAGGCACATATAGCCTGCTGGCATGCCTCGCAGAGAAAACATGACCGCCTAGTGAGACTCATGCCTCTGCTCTCCTTGAGGGATGAGTCTCACGAGGCGAGAAGGGGGGAGGAGGAGGAGGAGGAGGAGGAGGAGGGGAGGGGGGGAGGGGGAGAGAAAGTCTTAGGGGGTGAAAGATGTGTGCATGTGATGGGGGATGGGGGAGTGGCAGTCCCGTCGAACGGCTGGTGTTTTCATTACAGTTAATCTGCAGGACTGAGGAGCAGGCACAATGTTTCCAACCCCATGTGCCGCCCCTCGGCCTGCATGCACTCGTCCATTCAGCGAACAGCTCGAGTGTGGGCCTCGTAACGCCGCGGCAACGAGGAGGCCAGATTTGGCTCTGGGGTGTCAACCGAGTTAACCTCCCGGGCCCTGACCTCTAGCTGCCTCCTGCAGGAAATCACTTCCTGATAAAAGTCATCCAGCCAATCGGGGGCTAGCGTCTGAGACGTGAGGGGCCGCGGTGACAGCGGAATGACACTAAACACACAGACGAACAGCGATCCAAGCTGATCCCGAAGAGCTGGCTCATGCCACGGAACTCTTCCAGAGAGAGCGGGACTTGGATTGGTGTCGTGCAAGTCCAAAAACAGATGTGGTGATGGTGTATGGATGAATGAGGGAGTGTCTAGACGGAGCGGGGTGGAGGGAAAGCCGAGAAGGAATGAGAGCATGAGGTTAAATAAATGGCCGTGGATGTAAACAATAAGCAAGAATGAGAAAGAAAGTAGTAAACTCTGCGTGTTTGCGTCCAGACTCGTGGTCCGTCCTCCTTCTCCCCGTCTGAAACAGCCCTTTCTTTGTCTCCGCTCTCCACTTCCCGTTTCATCTGGAACCAATTTCCCCCTCGTGCCTCGTCCCCAAGGGGAACACTCTCCTTGGTGCGCCGCAATTACAGGGGGAATGGACAGGCTTAGACTCAGCAAAATACCGACTGCGTAGAAAGCTGCTGGTGCTCACCGCCGCACAGATGGAAAGGCGGTATGGGCCGGCTGTTCGGTGCAGCGTTGCACAAGTCCACAAAGCCATGGGCAATGTCAACAGGGACCAGAAAACTCTTCCTATTCTAAACAATAAAGATGCATGTTGGGAGTTACCTACACTGCATTTTAAATAGGACTGAACTGACGTTCTGGTGCACCAAAAACTGGCGCTGAACATTGGGCCACCAAAGCAGCTGATTTTTTTTGTTGATAATTCAGATCTATTGCTACAAAATACATGCAACTGCAGCGATACAAATGTTGAGGATCAGTGTTTTTATTGCGCTTGCAGGCAAAGCGAGGGTGAAGGCGCTGCACTAGCTACAAAAACTGGGAGGGGAAAAAAATGGAACGACAGTGAAATCTAAACCAAAATTATACCCAACCATCAAATTATAGAGTCACTTTTGGTTCTGCAGTGGACAGGCTGGAAAGAAGAAAGAGGAGGAGGAGGAGTTTAGGTAGAAGAGCGGGAGGAGGGAGAGCAGAGTTTAGCAACATCTGGAATCAATCTGTGAAGAGAAGAGGGGGGGGGGGGGAGGGGGGGGGGGACAGAAGAGAAAGAGAGAAGAAAAGAAAGAACAGAACGAAGAAAAAAGGGCAGAGACCGACACACACATGAGGTGGAGGAATGTGGGGAATAAGACGGCCAAAGCCAAGAAAAGGGGAGAGAAATATAAAGCAGTCAAACATTTGGCGAAATGGAGACAATGAGTCATAAGTGAGGAATGCCATGTGATTTATATTTTCTTAGAGGGTGGGGGTGGGGAGTGGGGGGGGTCTGAACTTGATACCTAGTTTTTTTTCCAGAGACTCGTTTACTCGCGCTGACGCACACACACACACACACACACACACACACACACACACACACACACACACACACACACACACACACACACATATGCGCGCACACACACACACACACACACACACCCTTTGCTCCAAGGCATTGCTTTGTAAGTATATTACATGCCCGCGTGTCTTGAAAAGCATACAAAAAGCACCCCTCGTTTATGCCAGCCATGCTTTTTTTTTTAAATAAATAAATGAAAAATGACGACTGCACTAAGCCTGTCCGGGCTGAAAGCCGGGCTTTCCTACTGCACTTCTGCAAGTTTCCATTAAGTCAATTCCATATAGTTTGCGAGCGAGGAGCCGCCTTTGAAGGCGCCGGCTGGCTGACTGCGAGGGCTTCAGACTGCACTGGCAGGGATCAGCAGAAAAGCACAGAAAACCAGTCACACACACGCATAAACATACACTCTCTCTCCCTCTCTGTCCCCCTCTCCGACTCCGCGGAGGGCAAAACTAAAGGGCGTCTCTCTTGTTTATTTTTGCTCTCCCTCCAACTGGCTATTTTAGGAGAAGGGAAGAAGTTGGGGAGTTGCTGGAGCAAACGGGCCAGAGCAGGGGAAGAAAAGGGAGCAGCGGTGGTGAAGGAAGTCAAACTGACATGAGGTCAACAGATGGAGAGAGGGGAGGGAGACGGAGGGAGGAGGGGGAGCGAGGTAATTAAGGGGGCCGCTGCCGGCGTCCAGTGGTCCCCAACAGAACAGCCGGAGGAGGTGGACTGTACGGTCTCAATCATAGCACCAAATGTACAACAAACAAAAAGAATCCCACCTGCCGCCACCAACCAATCAGAACCCAAAAGACCAAAATCCTGACGCTTTTGACTAAAACACTGCACACATTACTGCAGAGTACTGTGGCACCTAAACAGAAGGTGGGATGGAGATCCAAGAGCCAGAATCAGCCTCAAATTACTTTTTCTATGACATCACAGGATCTGAGACACGGAGAAACCAATCATTCATCAAGTGTTACAGGAGATTCTTCGCATATTTGGCTTGACATCAGACGCAAAAACTCTACGAAGTCAATAAATACCGACTGGGGTGGAAATAAATGGAGAAATGGAAGTAGAAGGCATTAGGAGAACAGGCCAAAGGGTGCAGGACAGGGATTGAGTGTAATTTGTCAAAGCGATTCGCTCCAAAAGGTATCGAAGCCAAATGATGAGGTTGGAATTTAAGAATTCAATGGAGATTGTCGCTATGTGGAGACACGAGGACAGACGAAGACAACCGAGGGGAAGGGAAGAAAGCCGAGATGAATTGCAGTGTTTCCACTCAGACTGAGGGCTTATCTCTTAAGACAGAACCGTTTCCCCAAATGGAAACGCTACAGCTACACATTAAAAAGAATAGGAGTGTTAGACACCTCCGACACTCGATGGTCTGAAAGTTATTTTCCCCTAATCTGACACCAACATGTGGCTGCAGGGCATTTGTTGGCTGGGTTTACTGATGATCCTCTCCTGCGAGCGTGTCCTGCTCGTAACAACAGACGACCGACGGTAGGGCTCTCTAGATTGGCCAAGAAACTGTTGAAATGTTCCTCGTTCAGAATTAAGTTATATTTCACATTCAATTTATTAAAGTGATATTGTGTGACTCCCGTCATGCGGCGGGACGGACCGCCCCATTAGTGCCGCTTGTTTTTCCACAATCGAAATATTCATACATATTTATACATACACATACACACACACACACACACACACACACACATATATATATATATATATATAAATAAATAAATTTAAAATATATATATATATATATATATATATATATATTTATAAAAATATATATATATATATATATATAAAAAAAAAAAAAAAATATATATATATATATATATATATATATATATATATATATATATATATATATATATATATATATATATATTTACATATATATTTACATATATATAAATATAAATATATATATAAATATATATAAAAATATAAGACGTTTTTATTAAAACTACATAACTACAGAAAAACCAACAACATTGCAATTGTGAATTGCAGAGTTCACAGCTTCTTAGTGCTTTTAATGACACATCCTTCGTGGAATAAACGTTGTGTACCGTGAGTCAGAATATCCGAGTGATGTCAATGCCAGTTATTAATCATCAACTAAAAATCGGGCAGGGTGTTTCATTTTCATATTACGTCTTTTTAAAAAGTGAGAAGCTGGCTCCCGTAACTTGCGCCAATATGCTGCACGGGCTGCTTCATTGTTGTCAGATCTAATTATTTCAGTTTGTCTTGGCAAAAGCCCGTCGAGCACCGCGGGCGTGCGTTGCGTTACAGCGAAACTAGGTTTTCATTTCATGCTCGAACAAATCACCAGTAGTATACTTATTTGATAACGTGTCACATCCGAGTACTCCGCATACCGCTGATGCCCTTAATGAAGTACTGGGTACACAGATTTGGAGTCAGTATTAGACACGGCTGACGGATGGCTGACCTTAAAAAGGGGGAGGGGGGAGGACAAGTCGTCACAAACAACCGAGTGGGTTTCAGGTGGATCCTCACTACTGAACTGTCATCGTTCGTGACTCGGGTGGCAGCCGTGACAACGCGGTGGCAGCGCATCACAGATGACCCCCGTGTGAGGGAAACACTGAATTGACATTTCACTCCGCGTGTGGGTGGAGATGGGAGCACATGTGACAGTTTGGGGGCAGCCGTGGGGAGGAGGAGGAGGCGTGTAGAGTGGGGAGTGGCGACACGCTGGCCATAAAGGGAGAGTTCACATGCGAGTGTCATGTCAAGGAGCTGAAAGCAGTGGGCTTTAAACAGAGAGAGAGAGAGAGAGAGAGAGAGAGAGAGAGAGCTGCTCTATTCTCTCCTTTTTATGAATGGGCACTTCTCCTTTGTCTTCAATCCGATTATTTTCTGTATGCTGTATAACACGGTGGCTGCGCAATAACGCGCCGGGAAAGGACCTGAACACGCGCGTGTACACAGGAAGAGAGGGAGCGCGGGAGGGACAAATGGGAGTCAAGCGACTTTGTGTGGAGAATTTCGAGCTTATCGTTAACGGTTCAAAAGTCAAGGGTGACTCCGCCGCTGTGCAACGGCTCAAAGTTCAACAGCACTCATTAAACAGCAGCAGAGAGCATCACGTGAGACTAGGTCGGATTGTGTACGACCCCCCCCCCCACGACAAATATTAACCCACAACAGTATGGCCTCCGCCTCTCTGTAATACCGTCTGTGCGTGCGTCTTCTTTTCTGTGAATTATTCAGGCGGCTGACTTCTGAAGGACTCTTGGACTTGTAGGCAACAGGTACACGTAGGCTCTCTGGGTACGTTCGGGTTGCTACTGGAGACTACATGGACGCAACCACCGGGCTTATAGGGAATTATAAGAGGGCGCAGCAATAGCATTTTATGGTTTCGCGAATAGGGACGCCAAGCGATGATTGTTTTCACTATTTTGCAACGTCTCAGCCTGTAACATGTCAAAAATAATGACAAATTCCCATCAAGAAGACCAAACTGGTGTCTGATGTTGTACAGTTGGTCCGTCTGGTCAAATAAAAGTGATTTACAATATATGAAAATGATAAATAAAATAAATAAAGCCACCTTTTCGCATTTATAAAGCAGTATCTTGCCACGGTTTGATATGCTTATCAAATGCATGAATTAAGAAATCAATCAATTGTTAAAAAAATAAATAATTCTATTGACTTTATTGTAAAAAAATAAATATTGTATGAGCTTAAAATTTAAAACGAGATATCCCAGAGAATGAGATCTTGTATACTAAGTAGCAGAAACTATTTTTAATTTTGGGTGCAATTTACTTTTAGCAGTACGGCGAAAAGTCCAGACACATCTCACATTACTGCCTCTTTTCTAAGGCAAGTGTTCGGGAGCAGACTTCCAGCAGCAATACATTTTCATTAGAGACAAACGTGACAGACTAAATTTCTCATTGGGCTCCTGGGCCGACCCCCCAAAAAAAAGTTTACCCACGCATTCTACAGAAAACGAGCACCACGCAATGTGATAAACTGCTTGTGGTGAGCATCCTGAAACCATAACTGGACCCCCCCCCCCCCTCCTCTTCCTCCTCGGGCCTGGTAATAACCTATCTCAGTGATCTGTCCGTTCTTATCAACCCACTCGGCCCCCGGCCCCCTCCCTCCCTCTGCTCTGGCCCGTTAAAGCGATCAGTCTGGTTAATGCCCTCTCCTAAATGAGCTTTGATCTCGTTAGCGCGACACAAAGCCTCTTTACTGCCAACGATAGGACAAATCGGCTCTCCGAAACAGAGAGTCGGAGAGAGAGAGAGAGAGACGGGCCGAGAGCGTTATGAACTGTACTCCCACTGTATCAGAGTGGTCCGCGGCACTGCCTCAAGGGGAGGCATCATACTACGTAGAGCGGGACAAAAATAAAAACAGACAAGAGGAGGGACGAGACAAGGCATATACGAGGAGGAACACAAGGGGGGAGGCAGACGTGGTGGAGCTGGGGGGTGGGGGGTAGATTTGAGTGATGTGAGGTGGACAGAGAAAGGGAGAGATAATCAAAGATGGCACCCCCCTCCTCCCTGCCATATTTGATGGGACAGCAGAGATTGAGAGAGAGAGAGAGAGAGAGAGAGAGAGAGAGAGAGAGACACAGTGGAGGGGGGGGGGGGGGTGGGCTGGTCCACCTCACTGGCACACTGAAAGCCTGTGAACCAGGAGTCAATTAGCAATCTGGAAATATGCTTGGGGGAGAAATCAGAGGGCAGCTAGAGGGGAGTGGGGGGTGTGAGGGGGGGCGGGGAAGAGCGGGGGAGGAGAGCAGGAGCAACAAAAGGGGAGGGATGGCCGCACTCTCGTTTATTATTACAGTCCTGATTTACAGTCGGCAATCCACTGCCTTCTAGCCCTCGATGGGGATCCTATGGTAATTGTTGGGAGAGTTTGGCTATGGGAGCATCCTCACCCTGAGCACGCACGCAGCCACGGAGAGACGGCCATGCAACTGCCATGACTGCATTAGCACTCAATGCAATCTTCTCTTTTTTTATTTACCCTTTGCATTAAGTGTTTTGAAAACAATTCATCACTCAGGGCCTATCCTCCTGCTTATCTCCCCCCCAACTGACGGTGTCGTTCATGCCATCCATCACTTTCCTCTCATCCTTTATCACGAGTCCCCGAAGGATGCAATCTAACGGCTCTGATTTCCTCTCTGTCCCCTCTCTCCTGGCTTCCATCCTCTCTTTCTTCCTACAGCTATCCGTCAAGGCCGCGTCCTTCAGAGGCAAATTTCTCCCCTGTAATACACCCAAATATTGTGTCCATTCAAAACCCCACTCTTTAAATCACTCTTTGTCCTCCATCCCCCCCCTTTCTCTCTTCCTATGTGCATCCAGCGATCACTTTCCCTCCATCCGCTCACCCCCTTCGTCCTATTTCCAGCCTGACCCCCATGATGCCCAGCAATCAATACAACTGATGGGCAGTGAGAATCCTCCCCATGTCACGCTGCTCATTGTCACATCATCTTCGCCGGCAGGCTGTAACCCCCCCCCGCACCCCCGTCATCAGCATCCATCCGCTTGTGAAGCTCGCCCAGCATCATGGGGGACCTTTTTGACATTGCAGCAGGTCAGCCGCACAATTAAGAGTATTTTACCAGTTCCCCCTGGATTGAATTACCTGCAGCCGCCTGCCCCCTCGACTACCGTCAGTGCCGTTTCCCTGGACTACAACGCCAGATAAACCCCCCCCACCCCCTCCCGCCCCCTTATGCTGTTGGGTTACAGGCACTTCAAAGCATGTGTGCGTAGGTGTAAGAATGATAGTGTAGTGCAAGCGTTTATGAGAGGGAGAGGGATAAATAGTAATAGATCCAGGGAGAGCAAGCGAGAGAGAGAGAGAGAGAGAGGTGCCCCCCCCCACCCCTCCGTGCATCGGCAGGTCTCCGGTTTACTGTAATATGCACAGATCAGTCCGGCCGAGGCAGGAACGGCTGCGGAGGCCGTCTCAGCAGCCGAGTCATGAAAGCAGGGAAGACCCGAGTTGAGGAGGGCCCCCCCTTGAGCCCCCGTGCTCCTTCAGCCACCACCAAAAGGCTGTTCTTTGTCTTTCACTGTGGTGACCCCTCCCCCAATCCCTGTCTGCCTCTCTCTCTCTTCACACCTAGCGACAATCAGGGGGGGCACAGAGCGATAAACGGCACATGCGGTGTGTATCAGGATTTGACGCCGTGACTCACTGTAAATCACCATCATAAGTCGGAGCGATTTCATCCACGTGAATAAAAAGGAGGAGAAAAAAACAGGAATAGTGTGAGAAAGCCCTGGTTTACTTTGCGTACGCCAGGCATGCTGAATGGACCTCATCTTTGCTGTGTGCTGCTGCCTGTCATAGCAATGGAGCCTGTATCATGTTACCTTTGTCTGGCTTGGTCATGCTCCCTTCACCGAGCACAGCTCCAAGGAGCACAGCTACAGTATTTCAGCAAGACACACTTTTACTATCGTCACACTTTTAAAATAAATAAATAATTGTAATTCATAAATCTCTCATTTGGTTTCAGGAAAAGGATTTTTTTTAATTTGCTGCAATCATACATGATTATGTTGTAGATGAGGGGAAAAAAGGGGGTGGGGGGGGCTGTCAAAACATTATCATCATTCTCTGCTGATGCTGGAGAACAAAAGCTTTTACTGAAGAAGAAGAAGAAGAAGATACTTTGTCACAATGCTGCACACACGAAGCAGTGATGGGAACCTGAACAACACAGACATACTGTACGGGTTTCTTACCTGTCCAATGTCACCCACAACCGCCCCGGTCCCGTCTATCCTGGGTCTTTTGCACTCCGCCTCGGCCAAGTCGGTGAGGACAGCGGGCGCCTGGGCGTCGGGCTCCGGGTCCCCTCGCTTCATCCCCCGGACAGCTGCAGCAGCTGCAGCCGGACCCCCGGCCGCGTTGGCGAGGGGTCCGGCTGCCGTATCGATGTCCCTTTCCATGATTCCCCGACTAACGGGCAGCAGTATGGAGGCGACGTCGGTCGACATTAACATCGGACGGCAGACGGTCACCAGTCAAAAGTCTGTTTTCTGTCGCTTCCCCGTCGGACTCGTCCACGGCTCGATACTCGATGGATCTGTGTTTTCCCAGAAGCGGAGCCGGATCGTACCGAACTGGTTTACATCAATAAAAAGGCAGCTGGTGCTGTTTATTGTCTCACTTGGCGTTAGCTACTGGAGGCAGAACATCATGCCAGGGCTCTGGACAAAGCACATTAAGCACAGCTCTTTTTTTCTCCCCCCCAACCCCAAAAAAAAAAAAGTAAAACCGACGCCAAACGGTGACCTATTTAAATAAAGATCAAACGTCTGCCCGACGAGCTAATTAGCGAGCTAACAGCAGCTAGCGCGCTAGCATTACATTCCGCTAGCTCTCGTTAGAAACGTGACTCGCGCTGCCTTTTAGGAAACGTGAGGAAATTAGCCTCTCGTAACACGACTCCTCCGTGTGCGGGGGACAGGCTCGACTCTCGCCAATAAAAATGAGTTTTTTTCTTTTTTCTTTCTCGTTGTTGTGTTGCATGAAAGCCCCGGTCTGTGTTGTTCCTACCAGCCTCCCCCTGTGATCCGGTCCCTTCTTATCGTACCGTCCGTCCCCCTCGGTCTGTCTCGGGATGCGTCTTGGCTGCCGACGAACACGGTTTCCTCTGGTCTGAGTCCCAGTCAGGGTGTGTGTGTGTGTGACTCGTAGTGTGGAGGGGAGCCCAGGGTGCGCTGATCCTCGGTCAGATTTGTCTGCGGACGCCGGGAGCAGAGGGAGAGGACCGCGCGGTGGGGTGGGCTGGTCTGAGGTCTGCCTTGTCCCAGCGTCTCCTTCTCTTTCCTTGATTCCCCACCAGAGCTCCCCCTCCTCCTCCATCCTCGCGCATTTCAACGTTTAACCGAATTAGAATGAAAATGTGACTTTTTTTTTCTTTCTTCAAAACGTTGAAAGAATGAAATACAGGGGGAAAAAATGGAAGATGGAAAACATTAATCGAATATAAAGTAGGTTATGTAACATAAGGCTACATTTTCCCACAGGACTCATATAATAATAAATAATGTATTTTATATAAATAAGCAGACGAGTTATACATATATTGTTTTAACATCCAAGGCCTGCAATGCACAATATAATAATCTCCGGTGTGTCTTTACATTCACAAAAACACAATGGCTTGTCAGGTATGAAAATGATTTAATGCATATGCGTTAGAGTGCAAATTATTAATTCTTTAGACATTAATAACCTATTCAGTTTATAAATTCAATCAAATTTGTCGTTTGTATGTAGGCTTTTTTTGGGGGGGGAATGTGCAAGTAAACCTTTGGTTATTTATTGTTCGTATGAATAAATAACCAAAAGTTTTCAGGACGGAAATAAAATACAATATAGAAAATTAATAAAAAAAATAGAGCAGCAGGCCGCCTCCTGCAGTCTCTAGTTTGATTATTTTGGGGGAATGAAATACAGTAGTCATGTTTTTAATGTTTTTGCGCCCCCTGGTGGGTCTTATATGACACGGCGTCTGAAGGGAGGGGCAATGTCCAAAATCACTACTCTCCAATGAAATTGTTGTCATATAATTCATACAAAATCAATACTAATCAAATACATCTGCTGTTGTGTAGAAAGGTTTATAGTGGGACAGCTGCAATAACTGAGAGAGAGGGGGATTTATCATGTAGAGAAATACTGCGTCGTTGCTCTCTCTCACACACACACACACACACACACGCACACACACACACACACTTATGTGATAAAACCTGCACTGAATCCTCACTTCACCTGCCTGTCTCTGAAAAGATGATTGCTGTCACTTTAGGCCGGCCGCCTGAGTGAAAATGTGTGTGTTTATTGTGTAAGTGTGTGTGTGTGTGTGTGTGTGTGTGTGTGTGTGTGTGTGTGTGTGTGTGTGTGTGTGTGTGTGTGTGTGTGTGCTTCTTTCTCTCCATCTGAACCACTCCATCAACCTCTGTCTCTCTCCCGCTACCTGTCCCTGCGCCACCCACTGAACCCGCAATGATGGACGGCGGCAAGGTCACATCACTCCACACAGCCGCCTGTGAGCCCGCGTGAAGCCATTACTCTCTTTTTTTACACAGCCGCCGACCTCACGGGTCATGAAAATATACCGGCTGTGAAAGATACACCTCAGTATCCGTAGCAACATCTGTGTCTTAGTGCATCTCCTCTGCAAGTCCTGTCATCTTCACATTGCACACCTCAACAGTATGTGTGCTGGTGGCAGATGTCCTTTGGTCGGGTTTTGCACACGTCACTCAAGTGTTTCTTTTGTTCACAGCAGCAGACTTTTTGCAGCAGGGAAGAACAAGTTTCTTTCTTTTCCTTTCATAAATGTTTAGATCAACAGAAAACGTAAAACTATTCGATGATCGACTCATGAGTTCAGTCATTTTTTTACGCAGGAAAAGTCAAGTATTTGATTTCGGCCTCTCAAAATGAATAGTGAACTTATGACCTTTGGGTGTCGACGGATAAAAAAAGGAACTTAAAGAGGCCACCGTGGGCTCTGGGTTGAAACAGTGTTGAGTGTATTATTATATACTGCATAGACACGTTTAACTGAGGGAATAATCCACAGATTCATCTTCAGAGTTGCAGCACTATTATGCTGATTTTAGATTTAGGGTGTTTTTGAGGTTCGTGTCATTTCACCTCCTATACGTCTTGATTATATCGATGTGTGCAGATCACTGATTTACAGTTTACTGGCTCATGTAATTAGTGTGTGTGGGGTTGAACAAGCCTGTTCATGTGGTCACTCTGAATTTTTCTTGGAGCCACCAACACATTCACAACACATTATTGAGGACTGGACGGCAGAAAATTGTTTCCAACTCAATGATAATAAGACGGAGGTTCTGGTTATTGCACCTGATGATGCTGTCCCTATGATCAAGCAGAGCGTTGGTCCACTCTCTGCTGCTGTCCACCTCAACCTGCGTAATCTCGGGTTAATATTTGACCAATCCTTGTTGTTTGACCTCATGTTAAGCAGCTGTCTAGATATTGTTTTTTCCACCTAAAAAATATTAGCAAACTGAGATCTGTATTATCAACAGCTGAACTAGAGCTGATCATACATGCTTTTATCTCTTCTCGTATTGGTTATTGTAATGCACTTTTCTCCTCACTCAGTATGTCTGTGATCAACCGTTTGGAGGTAATCCAGAATGCTGCCGCCAGATTACTGACTAGGACAAATAGACGGTCTCACTTCACCCCCATACTCAGATCCGGGTCCCTGTAGAGTCTAGGATTTACTTTAAAATTCTCACTCTCACTTACAGAGCACTACACGGCCAGACTCATGCATAAGTGGCTGAACTACTTCGCCCTTATTTACCAGGCAACAATCTCAGGTCAAATCTGTTAAATTGCTGTGGAATGCTCTGCCTGCAGCCCTACGGTTTGCGGATTCTGTGACGTCGTTTAAAAATCAACTGTTGAGTTTTTCAAATGTATTTATGTATGTATATTTGTATATATATATATGAAAATGTTTTGGCACTTTAAGCAACACTAGCTGAGTGCCATGTCGTCCTTTTACCTTGTAGATAAGGCATCTCTACGGTCGATATCTCCAAAACTAGGCAACTCACGCCAAAACAATCTAGATTGATAAATAGCACTACAAGTAAAAGGAAACATTTTGATTTTTGTGTCAACTGTCCCTTTAACTTCTCAAAGTAAACATTATTTTTGTAATTCAATGTTTTACTCTCTCTCCCTCCCTGTCTCTTTTTCCAAAAAATATTTAAAAGGTATGTATTCTGTATTTATGTATGTAAATTGAGAGCTTTGCCTTCCGGCTCAGCTCCCTCTTCACCAAGACGGTCCGGTGTAGCACCTGTTTTACTGCTGCAGCCGCACCGATCCGTCGGTCGATCTCCCGCTCCATCTTACCCTCACTCGTGAACAAGACCCCGAGATACTTGAACTCCTTCGCTTGCGGTAGGCACTGTGTCCCCACCTGGAGGGAGCAATCCACCGGTTCCTGGCAGAGCACCATGGCCTCAGATTTGGAGGTGCTTACTCTCATTCCCGCCGCTTCACACTCGGCTACAAATCGCTCCAGTGAATGCTGGAGGTCATGGTCCGAAGAGGCCAACAGGACCACATCGTCTGCGAACAGCAGAGAGGCGATCCCGAGACCCCTGAACCCGACGTTCTCTTCCCCCCGGCTGCGCCTAGATATCCTGTCCATGAAAGTCACGAACAGGACCGGTGATAAAGGGCAGCCCTGGCGGAGGCCAACACCCACCGGGAACGCGTCTGACATATTGCCGAGAATACGAACACAGCTCCTACTGCAGTCGTACAGAGACCGGGTGGTCCGTTGTAATGGGTCCGGCACCCCATACTCCTGCAGCACCCCCCACAAAAACCCCCGAGGGACCCGGTCGAAGGCCTTCGCCAAGTCCACAAAACACATGTAGACTGGTTGGGCAAACTCCCAGAACCCCTCCAGTAGTCTTGCGAGGGTAAAGAGCTGGTCCACTGTTCCACGACTGGGACGGAATCTGCACTGCTCCTCTTGAATCCGAGGTTCGACAATCGGTCGGAGCCTCCTTTCCAGCACCCTGGCATACACTTTCCCCGGGAGGCTGAGTAGTGTGATACCCCGATAATTCGAGCACACTCTCCGGTCCCCCTTTTTGAAAATGGGAACCACCACCCCGGTCTGCCAGTCCATGGGCACTGTTCCCGACCCCCATGCGACATTGAAAAGGCGTGTCAGCCAAGACAGCCCAACAACGTCCAGCGCCTTCAGCATCTCAGGGCGGATCTCATCCACCCCCGGCGCCTTGCCACCAAGGAGCTTTTTGACTACCTTAGTGGCCTCTGCCAGGGATATGGTGCCCCCCCCGAGTCTTCAGGTTGCCTCCTCGACAGGACGATGACCTTCCGACCACAGTTCCTAGCGGCGCGTCCACAATAGTGGCTTTGCATGGTCCACTCGGATTCCATGTCCCCAGCCTCCTGGGTGTGTGAGAAGTTCTTCCGGAGGTGGGAGTTGAAGACCTCCCGGACAGGATCCTCCGCCAGACGTTCCCAGTTCACCCTCACTACACGTTTGGGCTTGCCAGGTCTTTCCAGCCGATTCCCCTGCCATCTGATCCAACTCACCACCAGGTGGTGATCAGTTGACAGCTCTGCTCCTCTCTTCACCCGAGTGTCCAAGACATACGGCCGCAGATCAGATGAAACGATTACAAAGTTGATCATTGACCTACAGCCTAAGGTGTTCTGGTACCAGGTACACTTATGAGCCACCCTATGTTCGAACATGGTGTTCGTTATGGACAAACTGTGGCTAGCACAGAAGTCCGACAGCGAGACACCACTCGGGTTCAGATCCTCCCAATCACCCCCGCCAGGTTTCTCTGTCGTTGCCCACGTGAGCGTTGAAGTCTCCCAGGAGAACTATGGAGTCAGCAGGAGGCGCCATTTCCAGGACTCCTCCCACCGACTCCAAAAAGGCCGGATACTCCGAACTGCTGTGCATAGGCACAAACAACAGTCAGAGCCTTACTCCCCGCAACCCGCAGGCGCAGGGAGGCGACCCTCTCGTTCTCCGGGGAGAACTCCAACACGGCGGCACTCAGCCGGGGGCTCGTGAGTATCCCCAGTTCCGCCCGGCGCCTCTCACCCTAGGCAACTCCAGAAAAGGATGAAGTCCAACCTTTCTCCAGGAGCTTGGTTCCAGAGCCAGTGCTGTGCGTGGAGGTGAGGCCAACTATATCTAGCTGGTACCGCTCCACCTCCCGCACCAGCTCCGGCAGTAGCGGGCCGTCAGGGCCAGCAAGGCCTTCTCTGCTGGCCTAAGCATCATCAGAATATAAATGTAATTTATTAAATTATTCTCCATAGTCTATTCTCTTCATTTCATAGCTTTTCTCTTGGTTGCGCTGCTTCCAGAGCGGAGGGCTGGCCTTTACGTTAGAGCTTTTATCCAATCATATTTCAGTCGTCATGTGTTGCTAGGGTCCAAGAAATCTGCCCTTAGACCTTCAGAATCAACAGTGCTGGCGTCTGTAGCTTAAAGTTAACGGAATCTAAACTGTGGTGTTAACCAATCAGATTTCGAGTTGGCGACACCGGGGCCAGCATGCAGACGTACAATGACGTCAGCACGGGCACGTCTTTTGATTGGATGCGCACTGGTGAGAGGCGGAGCTAGCACCCTGTGGCGACCCGAACGAGCTAGCGTTAATTCGAGTAGATAGATATAGAAGCGTTGTTTTTGTGTTATTTTTTTAACCCACAATAGCTGATGGAGGAGAAGAGATAGATTTGGTCGCAGAAATACAAACAACGCCATTTTCAAGACGGACTACGCTGTGTTAAGGTGATGCAACGCCTAGTTATAATGCGTCATAATGATGGTATTAAGAGGTGGATTCATTCAGGGAGGACTGTAGGACATCACTGAAGGCCTAGGTGTGAAATGCACGGCCCGCTACTGAGCTCCGGCTCTTTCCCCGCTAGCGAGGTCCCTAGAGCTAATCTATGCTGCCCCAGGCCCCCTGCCCGGTCTACATATCACCCGACCCCGATGCTTATCCCTGCGGGTGGTGGGTCCACAGGATGGCTGCTCCATGTTGTTTCTTCGGGCTGAGCCCGACCGGGCCCCATGGGCGAAGGCCCTGCGACCTGTTTGTCTTGGGAGACCCTACCAGGGGCTGATGCCCCGGACAACATAGCTCCCTGGATCACTGAGCCACTCAAACTCCTCCACCACGTTAAGGTGGCGATTCACGGAGAAGTGAATCTAAACAACTACAATGGGCCGCAATGAGCTGTTCTGTGTGACTTAACGTTGGTCATCAAACCAGTTTAAACATGATAGCTCACATCGTTGGTCTATTATCTGACGTTCTTCACAGAGAGACAACTCTCTTCAACATCCCGTAGCTTTCGTTTCCTAAAGTTTCATTCTGACTCTCTCTCCTGGGCCCGCCTCCTCTGGACCCCACCGTCCGCTGATTGGTGCCACCTCGATCGGTCACGCCTCACAGCCAATGAAAAGGCCTGAGCGAAGTCAGAGGAGGCGGGGCGTTACTGTACAAGTAGTACGCAGCGGCCAGAGAGAGACCTGTAGGTGTTTGTCTTCAAAGTAACTGCGCGAGGATCGGTACCGTGAGCACCGTCAACATTTAAAGGTATGTGTCTGATATTCACGTGTCGTGCAGCACGAGCATAACTCAATTAATGACGTAAAGAGAAGCAGCGCTGGTACGACGCTTGAACGCGTTAACGGTCGCTCAATAGGACGTCTACCGGTCCAACATAACCCCTAAGAGGCTGCAGTGTGTGCGCACGCGCGCGTATATTTAAGGTACAGTGTGCTAAGGAGCAGAAGTGATGGGGTAACCTAAACCGTTTACTACACCTCTACAGACTTCACGAGGACGACACAGCAAAACCACCCGCCGCTCCTCATCATGGCACTGGATGGATGTGGTCTCTTCTGCAAATACACCCTCGTGATTTTCAACCTCATCTTTGCTGTGAGTCAGTACAAAAAAAAAAAAATCATGATAATGAGTTTTGAAGGGAGAAGAAAAAAAGAGGCGTTTTACTTGGCTTCCATTAGGTTTCGTTTCCGTGGAACACCAGTTACTTTCGTTACCTGAAATCCACAACACCTGGCTATGCTTAATTAAACCCACCAAGATGGCATAAAACTAAGAGAAATGAAACTAATGACGCTTTTCACGTGCGCTCTATCTAACTGTTATGCTTTTTCTTTTTTTTTAACTTGTGATTTCTGTGGTTGCAGTTGGTGGGGTTTGCCTTTTTGGGCATCGGCCTGTGGCTGAGGTTCAGCGATGGCACCAGGGGCATCTTCGAAATAGAGGCCCTCAACTCGAGTGCATTCGTGTTGGGTCAGTACCTTTTTTTTGTTTTGTTTTGTTTTGTTACTGACAAACTAATTTCTACCAAATAACTGCAGGAGGATATTTTGCCTCCGATAACGTGTTCAATCCCATATCTGTGTTTCTCTCAGCTGTGGCTATACTGATCGCTGTCGGCTCAGTGATGCTGATCGTGGTGGTGTTCGGAGACTACGGTGCCTGCAATGAGAAAAGATGTGCTCTGCAAGTGGTGAGACGTCTTCACACACACACACACACACACACACACACACACACACACCAACACCTACTTCCTCGTTGTTTGATCACAAGAGCCTGCCGAACACAATGTACATACTGGAACTAGTGCAACACTATTTTTGGTTGAAAGAGTCTTTTCAAAAGTTTCTCTGCATGAGGGCCAAATATGTGACATTCCTCTCACTTAATAGTGACGTTGCCGCTCGGCTCCTTCTGCCTCATCAACAGACGGGTTAAATGTCTGATAGCTAGGGATTTATTAGTAGGGGAGAGCGGCAGAAATTGTAAACAAATTTAACACTTTCCTTTTCATAACTCACGGACTACTTGAAACACACTAGCCATCCTTAGATATAAGAAATATGTGTATATGTATATGTCCACTAATTAATTATACTATCGATATATTTTAACGAATAAGGACAAGACTATAATATTAGATTAATTAATTTGAATTGTAATTAATTTAATTGTGTTAACAGTGGTTGGGGGCAATTGTAACATGGATATAGCAGCCAACACAAGATCTCGTATGCTGTCAAGCAACCACTATATTACCAGTGGTTGTCAATTCAAATTTTTATCATTAACGCAGACATTAGGATGATTTAAATTCATGTTCGCAGTTATCTAAACTTAAAACAGCAGAAGAAAAATACTGTATATCCAAAAAGTGACTTTTTTTATTGTGGTAGGGAAATGTATGTGTGGTGGAAGTTGACCAAATAAAGGGAGACCTACAAAGAGAAATTTGTCTTTGCATATTTAATAGGCTTCTGCGCAGAAGGACCGAAATCAACAAGTGATAATCAAGCGACTGCAGAGGAATCGGTGCTGAGTGCATCCTTACCAGGGTCTTATACGCAGGACAAAGAATCAATACTTACATTCATGACAGGATTAGATATGTCGACTCATACAAACAAAGAGGCTTCACTTATTAGAGAACATGGGACTTTGCTAAATGAAGGCACACTCTTGGCTTGGACAGATGGGAAAAGGTTAATGTGCAGACTAGGCTATATTTCAATCTCACATCAGTGTGGTATACAGATTAGGCATTGTAGTGACCAAGGCAAGTTTATTTGTATAGCACATTTCAACAACAAGGCAATTCAAAGTGCCTCGCATAAAACCATTAAAAGCATCAAAACATAACGCAAAAGAAAAGAAGATTTAAAAACAATTAAGAACATTCATTTAAACATTTAAAACAGTCAGTAAAACATTAAAAAGCAAAACAATTGAATCCTTTGCATTCTACTGTTTAGGTTCTCTGAACCACGGTTTGCTGAACCTCTGTTTTAGTTACTTCTAAATTAGTTTTATTTTAAATCCCTTGGACTCTTTCCAGTTCCCTGAATTGGGGTTTACAAGTCATCCAGACTCTTTTCAATTCCCTGAACTGAAGCGTTTACACGTCCCCCGGACTCTTGTTGCATAATGTCTTCTAGGTTACTTTGGGTGATTGAATGAAATTGTGTCATGATATTTGAATGGATGTTATTTAAAGATGGGGACAACACATGTCCTGTGGTTGATGTGGAGGCACCGACTGCTTGTCTAATTTTCTGAATTTTGTCAGTAAAAAAGGAAGCAAATTGATTGCATGCCCAGGTGGATTGGAGCTCAGCAGTTAATGACACTGGAGGGTTTGTTAGCCTGTCGACGGCAGCAAATAAGGCGCGTGCATTGTTATTGTTTTTGGTTATAATGTTAGAGAAGAAGGACTGCCTTGCATTTCTAAGTTCCAAATTATAATTGCGAAGTCTCTTTATAGATGTCACAGTGAACCTGGAGATTAGTTTTTCACCACCTGCGCTCAGCTTTCCGACTCTCTCTCTTCTCTATTCTGACCGGCGTGGCATTTCTCCAAGGAGATCTTTGCTTACCCGAGACAACCTTCACTTTAGTGGGTGCAATGGCATCAATAACAGTTTTTAACTTTAGAATTGAAGTTAACTACAAGCTCATTGACTGAGATGCAAGAGAGGGCTGGTGTGGAGGAGAACTTCTGAATAAATAGTTCACTTGTGTTTTCAGAGATGTAACGCTTCGTCACAACCTCGGTTTTGACATTTGTGTGTAAGGAGATTGCTCTCTCAAAGAAAACACAGAAATGATCAGAGAGCGCAACATCAGTCACAGCAACCTTGGAAATGTTTAGACCTTTGGTGATGATTAGGTCCACAGTGTGCCCCTTGTTGTGGGTGGGTCCTGTTACATGCTGAGTCAGATCATAATTATCAAGGACGCCACAGAGTTCTATAGGGGGGAGGTGGGGGAGAAAGGAGGGGGAGGACCTGGATGGAGTCTGGGGGGTGGAAGTAGGTGCTGGTGAGGGAAGTAAAGAGGTTGGAGACTCCTCCTCTTGGCTCTCCTTAGGCGGGGGCATCCTTCCCGTAGGGTCTCCATGGCGATGCAGTGTGGTTATCTCTTGTTGAGACTCCTCTTGTCTCCTGTCCTTGGCAGTGGGAACAGACGGGTGACGCAGGAAGAAAAATAGATTAGAGGTAAACAGTTTTACCCCTGACTTGTTCAGGCAAACTCCATCTGCCTTAAAAAGGCGTCTGCGCTCCCAGAAAAGGCAAAAATTGCTCATAAAATGTACTGAATGGTCAGACAGACCTGACTGTGCTTAACAGATCAAGGAAGTCTCGCTTCAGAACTTCGGACTGTTGTTTCACAGTATCACAGCTTCCTGTATGCACGATGATGTTTTTCACCGTGGGATGGTCAGCCACGATGTCCAAGATTTTGTCTCATGTTAGAGACCATATCTGTCGGAAAGCAGAGTATTTTGGTATTCTTGCTGCACATCGTTCTGACATCTTTTACAGCATAGTGACCAACAATCAGAGTCTCAGGCTCAGTCAGTAGCTTTCCCTGTGGCCTTTTACGTTCACAAAAGCCAACACAGTTCGTATGCAAAATCAGAAGTTTTAGTATAAAGGGCAGAAAGGGAGTCAGACGAGACGTCAGAGGTTCAACTGAAGGGAGCCAGTCATGCTTTCCCTCAGGCCATGAGAACAGTATAACAGAGTAGCATTTAATACAAAGATTAATGATAATTCTTCCTTTACAGTATGCATGCTTTTTTAATTTTTTTATCGACATCCATAATCTGCTATGGCTGTGCCGTTGGAATGTGTTATCCAATCACCAATAAAAAACTGTACGCGCCCTTATGGTAGCTGTCGCCTTTAAAGCGACAGGTAAAGAGAAGTTCACTCTCCGAAGAGAGACAAACGGCTCGATGGTGTGCTCGAGAAGCAGGACGCCGAGCCAGGTGGTCGGGGAAAGAGAGCCGACAGACAAGCAGCCGGTGGGGCTTCCACTGGTGATGCTCATGGAGGGAACCAGGAAATACGTATGCAGAGGGTTGTGATAGATGGCCACCAGGGGAGCCGTTAGGTGCACAGCTCGTCTCAAAAGGTGAACTCAGAACGTCTACAAGGGGCTTTCTTGGTCTCCCCTACACCTGGGAGGTTAATAAATAAATATATATGAACAGTGATTAATAGACGCGGGTCAGTGAAGGTGACACGGGTGAGCTGAGCCGTCCTGTGGTGCTTCAGAGCAGCTCAACAGCCTGAAACATGAAACATAAAACCTGACTGAAAGCAGACGGAGCTCGTCTGGTAAAGTCAGCCACCAGGAAAAACGAAACGCTCGTATCAAGTTGTTTTCAAGATGACGGGCGAGTAACTGAGGCGTGGCTCTTTTAAGAAAACTGGCAAACTGTTTTATTTCAGAGACGGAAGCCTATTTTTCTTTGAAGGCAAAGTTCAAATCTCTCTGATTACTGCCGTAGCGTTTTCCCTCTGACTTCCTGTTTTATAAGCTCCGAGGCATTCCTCAACCGTTACATCGCACAAAGGCGGGGGGGGAGGGGGAGGGGGGGTTCGTGTGCTGTGGGAGGAAACGGGCGGTGACGCAGTTGAAAACTCTGATTTGCAACATGGAACTGTAATCCAGCAAAGACGTTGCCACAGCGACCAGTCTCAACATTTTATTTAGAATTGTGAATATTAAGCAGATTTCAGGCATCAGGCAACTAATAAAACGGGAATTCACCTTTTTATTACGACTCATGTTTATGACACCACCCGCTTCTCCCTTTTAGTGACATGAAGAGATTACTTCAAATTTTTTTATGAGAGCCACCAAACTTGGAAAAAGTTGAAAATATTGCTCTTTATAGTATTTTTTTAAGGTTAAGCGTTCCTCCCGCTGGTTGAAACAAAAACACGCATACATTTGCACGGTCTTGTTTTGATGCACGTGCATAGGAGTGAGTTATGTTTGGTTATTTGTTTCTTATCAGTTTATTAACGTGAGGTTTTTTCTCCTTCTCCTTCAGTTCTCCGTCCTTCTGTCCCTTCTGGCGATGGCTGAAATTGCTCTCGGAGTGATTGTTTTTTACAACAAGGAAGCGGTAAGAGGGCAACTGGAAAAGGAACACAGACCATGAAAAATAGTTATATTAAATGCTCTATATTTACTGTCGTGATGCGTTTTAATTTGTATTATTAAGGTTGGAGGGAACCTTGGGGAGTTCTACACCGAAATGTATACTCTGTATGTGACTAGCGGAGGAGACCCGGTCATTGGTGCCACTCTCACGTTCATCCACAGCATGGTGAGCACACACTCTTATTCCCTTCCTCACTTCCTCCCTCAGAACCTTTGAATAGAGAACCGTTTTGTCTTAATGGGTTCTGAACTTGATGCTTTGGCAACTTGTGTACTGAACTCTTCTTTTCTATTTTTTTTTTTTTTTTTATTGACATGGCACCCTAAGGTGTTTAGTTATCAAATGACTACAAGCGACATTAGGAAATTGATACTTGTATGAATAAATGTAAAATATATGAAAGTGTAAAATATATAAATGAACCTACAAATAATGACATAATAGAAGAAAACTATTCCAATTCAGCTCATTACTATGAAATGCTATTTTGTTATTCATTAACAGCCTAATTTATTTTAGGATACATTTTTATTCCATGACTTTTGCTCATGTCACGTTTTATTTCACTTGGCTGGTTTATTATCTCGACTGGGTTGTGAGCTTCCATTATTACTCAGCAACAAATTGAAGAGTTAGCAAACATTGCAGAATAATTAAAAAATTCTTAAATTATTGCCCCATTTGTATATTTTAGACAGTTTATTCACTTTTCTATTTCACAATTACTCCTTTTATTTATCGTTTGACTCTTTAGGGCTCCATATTGACACAAAGTGAAATATAAAAAAATTATTATTCATTTTGAGTTCTCTTGACCTCCTTTCCTCTCCCTCCTGTGTAGCTTCACTGCTGCGGAATTACCGGGTTCAAGGTGGTAGAGTTGGCTCAAAACACCTGTCCTGAAGCAGAGACTTTCCTGGAGAAAATCAAGATGGACGTAAGTTGGTGTTAAGATGATGAGCATGGCGTCTGTGTTCTCGTTGCCGCCACTGGAAACAGACCCCCTGTAGTCCGTAGACTCTGGGATGCTAACAGTTTCTCCTGTCGTGTTCCCGCTACAGAGTTGTCCTGGTATCATCCTCAGCGTCTTTGACAGTAAAGCAACACTGATGTTGGGCATCTTCATTGGAACCGGAGTTCTTTTGGTAAGCAGATGCTCGTTGCGTGCTGCACATTTCGACATCGGCTGAAATAGGCCGGTGAATGAAAAGTGTTTGTACAAGATTATTTACCGAGCAAATTGTTTTGCGTACATGCAACTTAATACAGCTCATTATGAAGTGCAATAAAATGCAAATGAGGGCAGAGGTGCACTGTAGAGGCTACCGAATTCTGTGGAGCCCCCAAAATCGGATGGCCAATCAGAAGCCAGATATAGATCCTTTGCTTTGATTGGCTCATAGACAAAGCAGGTCCAGTGGCCTACAGGAACAAAGGCTATGGTCACAGTGGCTTCACTGTCCAGAACCGGAGGTTGCCGCCTGCTGCTGCAGTCTCAACGTGGCTGCGAGCGCGGCTTTAGACTCTGTCTAGTTATAAGTGAAACCATATTCTGAGCCACCTCAACGCTTCCTGTTCACTGTAAAGTGCTTTGAAAATTGCCCAAAACCCAAAACAATGAGCCTTATTTATACTGTATTGAAGACTACACAGTCCATAATGTAAAACTATCCGGTGTGTAATTGGCATCAAATGACTGCTGTGGGGACGAGGAGGAAAAGTGAGACTGAAAACGGCTCCATTTAGTTTCTTGCCTCTACACAAGCTTCATTTTGTCTATTGCTCATAAAGTATATGACCATGTTCTAACCACTCTAAACCCCTCTCTCTCTCGACCAATACTCCTCCCCCTGTCTTGCTTTTAAAAAAATATATATTTTCTCCCCCTTCACGCTTTCATTCTCCCCATCCTTGGTGCCCAAAGGTCATAGCTCTGATTTGCAGCTCAACCCTCAGTAAAAAGATCTTTTGGTCCGAGTCCTCTCCTCAGTACATCGTCCTGACTCAATCCACTTCTGTCATGGCTAACCCTCAACCATCTCAGCACGGATTAATCTCCACCTCCTACCCTTACTCCTACCCCGACCAGGACCCAGTCGCCTTAACCCCCCTCTCTGTGGCCAACATCCCTTTGGCTCAGTCCTAGTGCACTCTTGCTCTGGTTGGTTTTTCCCGCTCGCTGTCATGCTGTCTTGATCTGATTCTACGACGCTCTAGCATAGAGAATACGCATCTATGTTTTTAATCCATTCTCTTCATGTCCAGCACCTCTCTGCATGGTGTCTCCAGCTCGCTTTGAAAGGAAAAAAAAAATTCCACCCTTTAAGGACCTATGGAACAATTATGACAACACTCCCATCTTTTGAAACTGTTGTGTTGTTACATTTTTAATCCCACAGGTTATTGGCCAAATGATGATATTCAAAGCACAGCTAAAGTGGGAAACTTCAGACATTTTATAATTCCAAGAGCAATGACTTCTTAAGGCCAAATTTTTGCACACATTTCAAGAATTATGCATCGATAAGCTACATTAAAAAAAGTTTTATATATATATACATATACATACATACATACAGTTAGAGAATACATACCCAGGGTTGGATTTTTCCTTTCAGCCTCTACTTATTCATCATTGAATATTTTGCCTTTTTAAATTCCTCACACAAGTGGCTGCATGCAAATTGGAAGCATGGGCTGGTGCTCTCTCACTGGTTTAATCCTGGCGCAGGTTGGTCACTGCACATCCCCTTGTCCCATCCCTGCTCTTCACTTCCCCTCCTTCTGTGTCTGCATCACAGATCACTGCCCTGGTCTGCACCGTTATCCTCCTTAAACAGACCAAGAGAAACCAGCAGGAGGTCACTGCGTACTATACCACCGTGTACTAACGAGAGGATTCCATTTTCAACCTTTCCCCGTACTCTGGCTCGTCGACGTCCATCGCTGGAATTCAGGCTCAACCAGCCAATAAGTGTTAACAGATTTGTAAAATGGTGAATGGACTGTACTTGTATAGCGCTTTTGTAGTCTTCAGACCACTCAAAGTGCTTTAACGCTACATGACATCATCACACACTGATGGGAGGAGCCACGCAAGGTGCCACCTGCCCATCAGGGCTAACTAGCATTCCTAACCTTAGGCACAGTTACAGAAGCAATTTGGGGTTAAGTGTCTTGCACAAGGACACATCGACATGGACCAGCGGAGCAGGGGATCAAACCGTCGATCTTCTGATTTGAAGGACGACCCTGCTCGCCCGTTTCTCTGTATGTGAACTACTGATCACTGTTTTTTTACTAAATTCAATTTTATTTCCTAAAACATCACACTGTGCTTATAATTTGACCCGTTGCTTTTGTCAGAGCTGTTGCCAACCATAAATATTATATATATATTTCTTTAAATAATCATGCAGTAACTCTTGGTGAAATGGATGTTGCTTAGAATGAACCATTATTCATCCAGCTCAAAACTGTCAGCTAGAGCGTTCTAGCCCGACAGGCCTCTCCATCACTGAGAATACGATAAGTAATCCGACACGTCCCTTTAATAACAAAACGTCCACGTCTGTTACACATTAGAGCGATTGTTAGTGAGCTGTGTTTTGTCCCTTTGACGACACAGCTGCTGATGTTTGTGTGCTTTTGTCTGTCTACATGTGAAAGTAAAATACTGAACCACCGGCACATATCACTGTTAGACTTCATATTGTGTGTTTGAATGCAAAAGGGATCAATATATTTTAAAATCCATTGAAAATTATTTCAAGTGTTTAAGGTTAGCTCACGTGTCGTTGAAATGGGAGTTTTACGTCATCTCAACTTTGTTACTGTTTAATTTTTCATGCTATAGAGGTGTAACGTCACATTGGTACACGAGTCATTTATGTTGCTTTAGTTTTGCAAAAATTGCATTCCGTTTCATTTCTTCCAGTTATGCTGCATTCACTCCAAAAGAGAAGCAAATTTTTGCGTTGCGTTACTCTCTGGAGTATTTGTGATTATTCGTGCTAGATGCGACAGAGGGGAGGAGTGGCTTATCTCCATGGAAACAGTTAATTTCCACCATGGAAGAAATGCCACTATTTCGGCTTTGTACATGTTGTGGAAGTCCCAAACGTTGGAACATCACACGCCCTCGTGTCTGGTTCATATTATCCGTAGCCGCACAGCTCGGTGAATTTCACCGACTTCTCCAGGATTGTTGAATCCATTGTTTGATTCAACGACGGCAGGACGTCAGTGATGACAGGCGGAGCATCTCACCGATGAAAGGCTTTCGCGACACGCAAATCCATTCCCATTTTTGCATTGACTTTGTAATCTGCTTTGCATTTGGTGTGAACGCAGCATTAGGCTGTTGCACCCAGAGGGCCACAGGTCAGAAAATAAAGTTGGGTATTATTGTGTGTGACAAATATTTTGAGACAGATGAATTGTTTGTGTATTGCTTGTTTTCTTTCCCTTACTACTGGAGTACTGTTGCATTGCACTATTGTTTAATAAATATGCCATCAAGGGCCTTTCCCCTCTTCACCAAGACTTGTGTATCTGTCATTTCCATGAAACAAAACAAGAGTGCAGATGTGTTGAAGTGTTTATTTCATTGCTCATGCACCACTGTTAGGCCCTGTGAGGGGAAAAAATAAGTTAATGTTAGAAGTCCTCAAGACTGACCTGTTCCTTATGAAGCTCTTTGGAATCATGCAAAGTGAAATGTAACGACTACATTGTGCGATGAGAACTATGTAGCCACAATACATTCAAAAGGAATCCATCTGTGCAGCTTTTGTGTCAAATTCTCTGGATCACAGATTTATTGTAGATAGTTTTGTTCAGTTAGAGTTGAAATTATAATAAATATCTAATGAATGTATAAGAACCTCGTTAGACTACTGGACCACTCAGTTCCTCCTTCATGTTTCCAGAGTTAAACTTACTGTTGATGCAGCCTACAGTGCAGTCACCATCTGCAGCAGAGCACACTTCTGTCAAGCACAAGAAGTAGATCTGGGGGGGAGAAAAATGGTTTTATGGCACAATTACAGTAATCCTAGTCTACATGTAGCCACCATTATGGATGGTCTTTGGAGTAGCCTGAACGTGAAACCGCCCCAATAACAGTCACTACAAAGACAATAGAGGTTTAACTTGTATGAGCATGTTAAGTGGGAGGTACCTCTGGGTCCCCCAGGTGAGAGTATCCTCCTTTTGCCATGTATGAGGGACTTTCTGAGTGCAGAGACAGGAAGCCAGAGATGGTGAACCTCCGGATGTGGTGGGGGTCAGAGCGTAGAGAAGGAAGCAGCTGTGAAAAACCACTGCTGGGACAACTGAACAAAACAGTGGTGAAAACACAGGTACAACTGAAAAATCACCCAAAAATGCAACAGCGTTCAACAAAACAAAACAGAAAAGGTGTAAAGGTTTGTCCTGAGGCTGGCTCTTGAGATATTTAAAATCACAATTAACGACAGTGATGAATGAAAAGGGCGTTCCCAAATTCTATAGGAATCATCTCATGAACACCAATAGTCATGGAAATGTGGCCAATAGATGTCAAGAATCTGGTTTACCTCCCTTACAGCCAGCGTCTGTCGGATCAGGTCATTACATTGATACTGTGTTTTCGATACTGGGATTAAGCCCATTATTAGAGGTGCAACAATGCATCCCATAATTTGCAGATGGCTCCCCAGACTTCATTAGAAATCAATGAAAATACAAACCATATTGGTATCTGAAGGAGAATAGATTATATTATTTGGACGTGGCCCATTGACTCCTGCAATCCAAACAATTCATTTCTGCAGAACATACCCATCATAAACCAGCATCCAGCTGGCGTACGGAGCTCGAGTGTAAGCCAGGCAGGAGTGGACCAGCAGCACCAGGCCGGGCACAGGGGGGTCCAGCAGGCTCACCTCCACATAAACGGGTCTGCCTCGCATGAGGCTGAGAGGCAGGTGAGCCTCGGGGTGGAAGCTGGTGAAGGACTCATCTATGAGGAAGAGAATATTGGAACGGTATTATAATGTGCCATTTAAAAAGAGAATACAGTTGTGGCTGGTTCTTCGTTATGCTGGCTCGATGATGTTTAACTACTATAAAACCTGATTAACTTCAAACTTGACTAAAACTCAAACTACCTGCTATCTGACTAATGGTGAGACACCACAGGACCTCAGAAATGAGCGCCCACAGAACACGAGAGACTGGAGTGTCTTCACCTCACGTAGGTTTATTTGCAACGCAGATTACAAGCAAACAGAGTTGTTCCGGAGTCAACTAAACACACAAAGAACATGCACCTTACTTTATAGCCTGAATCTGCCCTTGACAGGGGAACTTATCATGAGACTATGCTGAGAATAGATGGATCTATTGTAGGTTAGAGCCCTTTGTAAGTTCAGTGTCCGGATTCTCTCCATCTTCGTCATCCGTACAAGCACAACCGATGTGCTCCACCATTCCCTTCTAACCTCCCTGCTCGGTATCCTGTTCTCCTCGTGCCCATCCGGCCTGGTCTACTCTGGTTCTGCACATGTAGCGATTACGACACTGAAGTCAATGAAAGGGCACGTTGCCCTCCTCTGACTCGGTTTACATTTGATAACGGTACAATGTAAAATCAGGTTATGCAATATAAATATATTGTAAGATAGGTTTAATACATACAAAACACTTCCTACCACAATACAGGGAAAGACAATCACCTGTGGCAATTCTCAGTAGCACAGTGCCTGTGGCTGGTGTAGAGGGAACAGGAGGTGGAGTAGGTTGATCCATCACATGGAGCCTCACTTCACCTGGAAAACCCTGGAAGGCGCTACATTCCACCATCAACCTACGGATCAACATCCCAAACTAAGCTGAAACATTATTGCACGTCATGTGTGTCACATCTTGGGTTTTTTTTGGGACAAGGTTTATCATTTATCCACTGATGCGCTATCTTTGAGGTGGAGCTGCGTCTGTATGTCTGGCATTGTTCTGTGAGCTGCTGCTTTGAATGAGTGCAGCCGTGTTTCCTGACTGATGGCAGTGCAGCAATTAACAAACTGAGATTGTGAAGCTGTGGTTTTGGCATAATTGCATGAGTCTTTTAACTCCTGTAAGATTTGACTAAAAAAATAGAGGTAACATTTTGCAGGGGTGGGTTTTTCTGTGTAACTAGATTTTCCTCCATTTTCTGTTAGATTCTATGCCTATAATCATAATAAATGAAAGTAAAATGAGCATGTGTTGGAATCGAGGCCTGAGCATTGACTCCCCCTCTTGGCCATGTGAAATCTTCAAAATGTCCTGGGATGAAAAGATTAAACAAAACTATTGAGAAATATGCCTTTTCTGACTGATTACATTAGCATGTGTGAATACAATCAGCTGACTACTGTCTGTAGAGGATCTGTCAAAGTCCTTGGCCAAGAAATTTATTCTAGTCTAAAAACCGAAACATTTCGCAACACAAAGCCAACAGCAGAAAAAAAATGTCCGCCTGTAAAGAAGCACATGATTAAAGAAGAAAAACAGTCCAGTCATACAGCTGAGGACCGAACAAAGGCAATACAAGTGTTTGACTTCATAGCCAAACGAGAGAAAATCAAACAAGACATGTTCAAAACGATAGATGTTGGCAAAGGATGCCCTTTTAAAATAAAGTTAATACCCAACTCCGAATATATAGAGAGATAGATAGAGAGAGAGAGATAGATAGATACATACACACACAAGTTTCCCTTCAACAGTAATGCCATACCTAACAGGAGCGGTCTCCAGCTCAGAGCTGTGGTCTTCTCGAAGAGAAAGGATTCCATGGACTTCCAACAGATGAACCACTCTCTGACCAAACACCTGACAAGGATGTGACATTGGAAAAATGATTTCCATCGTTAAACAGAGTTCACTGCAAGTGATCACATAGTGGTCAGTCAAAGCATCACTCCTCTGTTCAGCCACATTAAAGTTGAATAACTTTCACAAGGCTCTACCTTTAATGTGTTGTACATTGAAGTGTTCCTTACATGTTTGTTTACTCCACAGCCGTCCAGTGGCACAGTGTAGAGGTCACGGTCAGGGGTCAGCTTCTGCAGAGTGCAGGACACATTGCTGCGCTCAGAGGGATGAGCGGGGGGGGCCACCCTGGGCTCCACCACAGAGTCCGGCAGCGCAAAGATTAAATGCTGTCCCATTGTACAGTCTGTTGGCACACACACACACACACACACACACACACACCTCGAGCTGTGCCGTTTTGATCTTGAACAGTTTAAAAAAACTCATGTTTCATGTTTTTAATTGGGTGGTTTGGGCGTTGGCTTCTAGCCTCAAAGCCCCACACAATCATTCAATTCTCTGATTTTCTTCATTGTCGATTCATTTGTCAGTCGTGTGTTGACAGGATCTGCTTTGGGAGGGACTCACCCTGCACAGGGTACGAGCAGCAGCCCAGAGAGACACTGCAGTCGAAATATGACGCAGGGCTAGAGGACGAGGGCGTGGACGACTTGGCCCCGAGTTCATCTGAGTCCAGAGAGCAAACAAAGAGAGGAGAGCAAGTTATACTTGAATGGTTCTATTCAGCAGCAGGAGAGATGACAGATTCATAAATTCGTTTTCCATTCAGGTGTCAAGTTACAGCCAGATCTTTAGCCTGGCTGAAGAATAATGCTCTGCCCCCTTGCGGTGATCTGAAGTTAAGACACTGACACCAAAAATAATAGCTGCTGGGTTTTTCTCTGTCACCTTTCATTTCATTATCCAGCCTCTCTTCTGCTTTTTTACCACCAGGACGTCCAAAAGCATCATTTGGCTGTTGCGGAGCGTTATAATAGGGATAATAGTGGTAGTAAGGATGTAGGGGGTCATTGTGAACATCATACGTCGGTTTTGTGGGTGGAGTAGTGGTTTGATGATTGGGATAGGGCGGATGCTGAGGCGGGGAGGAAGACGCTCGAGGCAGATGCTCTAAAGCTTCTTTGGAGGAAGTCGGAGAGATGCGATCATCAGCGCCGAGTAAACTCTGGGGTCCATAATACATCTGATAGAGATATGGGTGGTAGTAGTATGGGTAAGGAGGAAGATTATTGTTGAGTGAAGGAGTGGGGAAGGAGGGTTGTTCGGGAGGAGCTGCAACAGCGTTGGGTCTGGGAGGGTAAGTGGGGGGGAGGGGAGGTTGGACTGCTGAGGCCACAGGGGCATTCAGCTCTGCTTTTACATCACCATCAATAGCATGTTGGGAATCAATAATAGTATTCAAGTTGTGTCCGTCATGGACCTGTGATGAGCCTGTCTCGGAGTTTTGATGATCAGGCAAATTGTTTTTTGCAGCCGTGTCGGGATTGAGAGGAGCCAATCTTATGGCCTCGCCTTGTGCAATATGTGGAAAGTAATAGTAGTAGTGGTATGGATAGGGCTGTGGAGGATGAGGTGTGTACAGTGCAGAGCCTTTGGGAGGACTAGTTGGAAGGGTGTGAGGATGAGAGGCAGCCGTAGGCACGGGCTGAAGGAACTGCTGTGAGTTCATTCTGCGGAGAGCCTCAGACTGCTGCATGTGGTGGGGCAACACCGGATTCTCAGGGTTATTAGGATAACTTAAAGACAGTTCTCTGGAAACCTCGGGACCTGGATGAGGGTCTTGAGGCGGGCTAGAAAGAGGGATTTTAGGGTGATTGTAGAAGTGATAGTATGGATTGAATGCATAGCTGGGGGGCTGGAGAGGAGGTGGGGATTCAACTTGAATCGGTAAGCCTGTATTTGAGGTGAGGGAACGGGCAACACTGTGCCTCTTGGAGACACCCAACACAGGACTTTCTGGCAGATCTGGATACACCCGACCTGAATCCGCCGTAGATGACAGAGAACTATGGACACCGAAATGTGTATAAAACTCCCCGACCGGATTTGGGTAAGAGTAGTATTTCTGATAGTCTGTCTGGGAATCAACAGCAGGGAGAGGATGAGGACCAAATGTAGGTTCAGGAGTCGAAGATGAGGGCGTAGGAGGGTCATCTGCAGCGTGTCCATCAGGACTAGGATACTTGTGGTAATATGTAGGGTGGGGGTAATAAGGTGGGGCCAGGTAGAAAGGTGGAGCCCATGGAAATGGGTCCAGGGATTCTGGCATGTGCTCTGCTGGCCCGCTGGTTAGAGGAGGGCTGCTGACCACAGGCTGATGGGTCAGTGAGAGTTCTTGATGTGGAGAGACCGGACAGGCCAGTGTGAATGTCTTCTCTCCTAGCTGAAGAGAAAGTGTGTATTTTCCATCCTGAGGAAAAAGATGAGATTTTCTGTGTGAGACTGTAGCAAACAACCACGTTCAGGACTAGATCATTAATGTCTGAACACGTAAGGAAGTAAACAATATCCATATTTAGCAGTTGAGGTGAGGAATGGACAACGAGGGATCCTTGGTAGACTAAAGCTAGTATGATAGTATTCTTGCTGTCTTTGACTAAATGCTTTGAGTCTTAGTCCTAGATCCTTTGATCTTATATTTCTGTTAAATTGTTTTCATCAGTGGCTGACAGATTTATTCAATGATGGGATTTCATTTGTTTCTTTCAGAGGATAATTTTGATTCTTAAAGATATTTTGATTCCCTCAGATGTTGTACTGGATTAATTTCTATATCCACATGTTTCTTAAGTTCACGACTATAAACGAGACTTAAAGATATCACGTGACACCAGTCATATTGTTTTGGCGGCATCATCCTTCACTGACAGTCATTATTGATGAACAAACGTTTTAACTCCCTACAAATATAAGAAGGAATGTGCTATGAAGACAATGAAAAAACTAAAAACAGTTTGTGATCTTTCACATTATGAAAATGTAATTTCAATGTCTCATAAATTGTTCCTTTATTGAAATTCACCTTCACTGTGACGCCACACGTAATGAATGGAGCAGCAATCATAATCTCTGCATCTCGTCTCTCCAGTCTGTAGCCACACTGCTCGGCTAACTCCACCAAAGGGGCCCATTCTCCTCGGACTGGAGAGAAAAGGAAAAACAAACATTTATTCATATTTATTTTAAAAGTCTGGAAAACCATAGACGAAAATCTGAGTGAATGAATAGAAAGAAAAGGGAAATTTAGCTTTGGTTTTTACCATTTATTCTCAGCTCCTCCGTAGCATGGAGTCCCTGCACTTTGACGGTCATACCGTGCGGGAAGCAGCAGAGGGAGGAAGGGCCCACGCCCTGAGGCTGGATTTGAGGGGCCAGGCAGGACATCTTGACTGGAGTCCCCCTCCACAGCAGAGGCAAAGCATGACCGTCATCCTAAATAACATGTTTTAAATAACAGCATTCTTTAAGACCTTTTACTGCTGCTGGCTAAACCATTTCACTTCCTTGGGGCAAGATCTTAAATAAGCATTCAAAACATGAGTCATCACTCCGTGAAAGTCCCTAACTATCTCGTTAAGATGACATAGGAGCGCAGTGAGTCACTTCACTTGTAATGGATGATTCATCTGAACCCGGTTACTAAAAAAAGATTGTGTTCGGTGCAAGGGAACAGACACTCACGGTGATAAATGATCAACAGAGAGGCTTCAGTGGGATTAGTAATCCTCCATTTGAACATCAGAAATAAAAAAATTGAAACAACCTAAACTTGTCCATTTGATGCGATTTCCCACCACTTTGAGCATCAAAATTAATAGACACCTTCAGCAAAAATCAGCTAGTTGGTTGAAGTGTCCTGTAAAAAACTAATCTGTACATTGGTATCAGGCATAAAATCGATTATATGGATATCTCGTACCTCCTGTGTGACATGGCAGGCATCATACCGAGCCATCAGACTGAGGTCTCTCCATGTGGTCTGAACAGAGTAGCCACACTGAGGTGGCAGCTGGGAAAGGGGCACGGAGGACTCGTTCACTGAGACACAAAAAGACACAAAAACCTTACTCTTCTCCAAGTTCAAGCTTTGTACAACACCATCCCAGACATAATGCTGGAGGTTTTTGTAAATGGAGAGCAGGTATTATCACCTCGGTCCAGCTGTAGTTGCACAGCTCGTCTCTTCCTAACAGTGAGGGTCATGGCGTCGTCCCCACACTGCACCACGGGCTGCAGCCTCTTCCAGCTCTCCTCTGAGCCACTGAGCTTCTGACCCCTGACCCTCTCCCGGCCTCCTGGAGGTTGGACTAGTGAACAAAAAACTAAACCACATCAGAGCTCCCAACGGAGAATACAACTGATTTTTTTGTAGAAAAGGCTTTGCAGTGGAGGAATCACTGACTGCACCTTTTTTTCAGATCAGAAAAACATATATATTGAGATTAGAATTTGTCTTTGAATTACTAATGCATATGTACAATAAAACAGTTTATACAATCCCTGTAGTAAAAAATATGCAAAAACGCTTTGATCAAAGTTTCTACCCTAGATCAGGTTTGACATGAAAAAAACGTATGAAACATTCATTAAGGCACAGCTTCATGAACTATTATTTTTGTAAATAATCTCTGTATGCATTTCATATTCTTTATACTGTCGACCTTTATAAAAAAAATTTAAACATTATATTCTCTTTTTCAGTAGTTACATTGTGTATGTATGTATGCATATATATATACATATATATATATACACACACATATATATATACACACACACACACACACACACACACACACATACATACATACACTATTTATTCTACTTGTTCATGCAGCAACACACCAAAGCGAATACATTTTATATGACAACCTAACGTTACTTCAATGGGAATAAACTGAATTCTGAAATTGTGGGGAGAAGACTAACCGCTTAGTTTACCTGAAGCAACAGAGTCGGCCTGGTAGCCCACCCGAGGGTTTCTTTCCAGCTGACCAGTAATATAAAACTTGCCGGGAAAGAGATACTCTATTTGTCCTTTGCCACAGTTTTCGTTTGGAGGTTCGCTTCGCTTCGCTTTGTGACGGGTTTCGAAGCTTTTGTCACGTGACGTGGTCGCCATTGTGGGTTTGGAGGTCTCGGTCCGCGTCCCGTCCCCCGAGTTGTTAAAGGAGAACGGGAGACTTCCCGACTCTTCTGCCGGCCTCGAGTCGAGGTGAGCGAGGCCTCCTTTCGGCAAGCCGCCGGCCCTCTCATTGAGAAGAGCCAGCCGAGGGTTCGGTTGGTGGGTATGACCGGCGGGCTCACACCGGCCCACCGCAGGTAAAGTTATGGTTGTGACGGCGTAGACGAGAAGGACACCGAAGCAGCGTCTTGTTTGTTTCACATGCATGTCAGATAAGAGTTTCTCTCTGCGCACCAACACACGGGGACGAGGGGGAACCGCAGCGGTATCTTTGTAGACTTCCTGCCAACACACCTGTCCGCTAATTGGCCTTAACGAGCCAATTACAACATGCGCAGTACAACATGCGCAGTAAGAAGCGGATTATTATCGCATGACCTTTGCAGATTGTCACACGTTCGAGTGTGTTTCTTTCACGTTGAAGGATTCAAATCACCAATGTATTCTTGTATTCCACTACCGAGGGACACACAACATAACCCCACTACATTTATCTGGGAGTTTTTTTCCTGAAAAAAAGGAGAGACAAAACAGTTCTCCTCCAAAGAGAGATTTGCCCTCGAGAATTTAGAAGGATTTATTTAGATAGCTGCTAAAATTATACAAAGCTTCACAAAAAGGAAAGATTAGTCTAAAAAATAAATAAAAAATTGTCGACCCCTCAGATTCATTTTGTGATATTTTGGAGGGAACAAGCTCCACCTAGACCAACTACAACATATACGCTCTGATGCATCATTATCAATCTAATACATAATACATTATCATTCACAGGGGGCAGTTTTCTGCACAATAAGTACATTTACTTCAGCAGGATTAGGATTTTAAAACATGTACTTTGAGTATTGACTTTTACATTTTTTTAACACAATCTATTTCCCTGTCCACTAGAGGGCGGTACTACATTGCACTAATCATGTCCACTGATTCGTTCATGTAAACCTATCCACACGCAGACACACGTTATTCAAAAATATGTATCTTTAGAAATAGCTTATTTTTCCATCTCTTTAATACTATTGACCATCACGAATAGTTGAACTCTTCCTTAAAAAATATGTTTCAACTCAAAAACACATCTGTGCTTCTGACAGATCTCACGCCGCCCTGACATACAGCCCCTTTGACCTTTGCCCTCTTTTTTTAAATAATCGCTCTCTTTTGTCAAACTGCACACATCATCTGATTGATAGAAATAAGTTGTATATTAAGATTAATTTACCACCTAACTCCTGTATATCATTTACATTCATTTGCATTTCATAGTTTGGTTAACTGAAATGAAACCTTTGTTGCCAGTGTTCTTCCCAACTGCCGTCTGGCCTGGAAATAAATGCCTCTAATAAAAGTTTAATAAGGTCTAGATGCTCCACCTATTCATGAGAAAAACAGATATTTTCTGTGGGCTAGTTCTACGCAACCAAACCGTCAAGGAAGAAGAGCGCAGTTAGTTTAACTGCCAACTCCACCATCTGATAATTAGTGGCTCTGCCCAGCTGTGATCAGTCATCACATTGTGGTCATGATGTTATCAACTGAGGGCTGACTGGTAATGGTTTCACAGTTTGTCACTTCGAAGGGCCGTCTTTCCACCTCAAGAATGAGACCAACCACACGGCTGCACAGTTTGAATGCTTGTAACAACTACACTTCATATGTGTGTGTGTGTGTGTGTGTGTGTGTGTGTGTGTGTGTGTGTGTGTGTGTGTGAGTGTCAGAAGGAGGGGGGGGGGGTGATCAGTTGATGATGGGCGCGGCAGTGAGATGACTCATATTTGGAGTTGCCTAGCTACAGCCAGGAGTTGTTTTCTTTAGAGTCGGAGCGAGAGTACAGCGTGTGTGTCTGGATTTCATTGAGAAAGAGCAAGGCTTTTGTGGGGGCGACATAAACGCAGGGGTGGCACCGAGCAGGAAACAGGAGGAGCAGAAATGTTTCCCAAAGAGTCGAAGAAACCACGTGAGCAGAAGCTGGAGTTAAATGTAGTAATGTCCACGAGGGAGGGGAAAGAAACAGAGTGAAGTCTGCGAAAAAAGAAAAAAAAAAGAATAGAGCGCTCAGGAGGGTGAGGAAGTGAATCAAGTATGAAAACCCTTGGCCAGTAACCATGGAAACATGCCGGCTCAACTAAATATGAGGAATTCTTTTTTTATTGAATGTAAACGGTGGCTAAGGCACCACAGCTGACACACACACACACACACACACACACACAATGTTCGCCCCACTGGAAGCTGTACTGCAGCGTTGAAAAAGTACGGTGCACCATGTCTCCTTCATAACAGACTCCTCCTGGCTGATTTTTATTCAAACCACAGGCAGGCAGCCAACAGGGCACATGCAAATGCTTTGAGAGACATTCTCTTCGCTACATGTTCAGCATATTCTTTGATGTCTTAATTTGATTTTGATTGCCCCTTCGCTCAAACTTATCCTCGGCCTGTCTCCCTCCTACACGGGCTTTTGCCCTGCGCCACATTATGTAGCTTCTCTTCTCCGACTCCAGTATTTTATCCTCGGGACAAACACAAAGGTTGAGTGTTGTACAACAATTCAAACACAATCCAACTGTATATGAGGTGGAAAAAAAGGAATTGTATAAAAAAAACCAAAGAAAACCAGATAGTTATAATAATGATAATACACGTTTTTTTCATACAAATACAGCTCCAAGTGCTTGACATTAAATCATATATATATATATTTCTTTTTTTCTTTTTTGAATATATGTTTTTTCAATATTTAAACAGTGTCATAAAAATAAATAAAAAAGAAGCGCTCATTAAGATTCTATAAAAACAAGGATAAAGACTAGATTAAACAAAACATAGGTTAAACAATTTAAACTGTTTGTATCATCAGAATCAGCTTTATTGGCCAAATATGTGTACACATATGGGGAATTCACAATGCACTTACACACAGAAAATAGAAATATACATAATAACAAGGCTGAACAAAGATGGGTAAAATAAACATTTAACTGTTTACATAATAAGGTAAGTGTGTATATAAGTATGTCTAAAAAGCAACAATGACCAAAAACATACAGGGTGCAGGCTTTACATTTGACAGTGATGGATGATACATGTTAGATCACACAATGTGTATTTTAAATGGTAAATTTCTCATTTCTAATTTGTAGGTCACCATATGACTATTCATTTAACTATTCGTCATAGTTATGGCCTTCTTTCGTCTGGTTGTTTTTCCGTACAGTACTCTGCAGCGCCTCAGGTGCTGGTGATATGGTGAGTCATCATCATGTGCCGTCCACATGGGTATCAAAATTACACCGTGTTGTTGTATTATTTGACTGAGCGGAAGGAAGCATGTGTAATTAAAAAAAGGAGTGGACCAAGTATTGAACCCTGTGGAACACCATATGGAATATGATGGGTATTTGAAACAGCCAATACTCATGATAAAACTGTGTTTTACTGTAATTAAACTGTAATTATCCTAAATTCTACTGGCACTTTTTGCCCAATCAGTGGTTAGTGTTGCCATCCTCCTTGTTTGTCCACAACTTAACACTTTCACTTTTTGAAAAATTTAAAGGCCTTTATTTCCTTATAGATAGACTGAGGCAGAGGTTGCCTTCAATTTATGAGTTATTGTGGGGCCGAAGACCACAGCATTGACACACACTGGGCAGGCGACCATTACTGGAAAATTAAACTGATGATCATCACACTCCTGACAGAAGGACAGTAGGAAAAGGAAGCTCCGTGTGTGTGTGTTGTTGTTGTTGTTTCTCCAGCTGCTGTGGAAATGTGTCGCTCCCGTAGAGAATGATGAGAATGCAGTATGTATGTACAATATGCATGTGTTTGTTTTTATTTCTCTCCAGAAACTGGGGCCATGTGTCACTTCTGAAGGCAGGGAGATGAGGATGTGTACATGTATGTTATCTGTAGGTATGTGTGTGTTTGAGAATGTGTGTGACTGACATGCCTGTGCAGCAGCTTGTCATAAAACACCAGCACGGTGGCACTGGAAGCAGGGGCGGGGGCGATGGTCGACTTTTCCAATTAGTCGACAGCCCGGGGGGGGAGGGGGGGGGAGTTACAACACACCAAGCTACTGACACACACGGCCCTTGTGTTTGCTCTGTCGCGTTTTTAAAAGAGCACTTCACGTCTAAATGATTTGAGATTACCCCTGTAAATCCCGTGAATACACACTCTGAGGCTGTTTTTTTTTATAATAGGAGTTTAGAAATGTCAGGGCAGGGTGCGACGTTGTGTAAGAGGAGGAGGAATGAGCGCAGTGAGACAGCCGACCACAGACAGAAAGCTTTACTATTGTGTAAAGCAGCAGTGACTTGGCTGTGGTCAGGCTCACTCCCCTGGCACGTAGGCACCGCTCTGCTGGCTTTGTCTCCCACAGTCGTGTTGAAATACCCCTCATTGAGAGTCCTCACAAACACACAATCAAAGGATTTTGATATTACTCAACTAAAAATAGCAACCTGCCTCAGCCTTGTTTGTTTATTAACAACAAATGTATATTTTCTTTGGCATTTAGCCGCTGACAATTTAACGTGTTTGTGTGTGTGTGTGTGTGTGTGTGTGTGTGTGTGTGTCTGTGTGTGTGTGTGTCTGTGTGTGTCTGTTTGTGGGTGTATGTCTAACATTGCCAACTTAACAAGCAAACAGTAATTCAAAATGCAAGAATGCCTCAGCTTTGGATGCTGGATAAGTTACAGTAATTGTCCTCCCGACAGGCCACATATTCCATTTTCCGTGTAAAATGTCAAAGTGCATTTCAGTCAACTTTTGAATAGCAGCCCTGCATTCAGCCCGGTAACGACCCCACTGTGCGTCGTAAACTGCACACTAATAGAACCAGCCTGAGCCAGCAAACCCTGAGAAAGCATTTAAAGGCATCATCATTATTACTTGTGCACACAGCACTCAGCAGATCAGACACTATCACAACTGTTCCGAGTGATCCTTCAGGACTCTGGTTCTTCCGGTGCTGATCGGCAATGGCAGCGCAAGCCACCCCATTGGTCTTCTTCAGTAGTTACACAGGCATTTGATTTGCCAACTTGTGTTTGGAGCAACCAAAAAAAGCACGTGTTGTGGCTAAGCTCCTCCCCCCCCCCCCCTCCTCTCCTCACCCACCAAGAGACACATGAGAAAGCGATAGCGGACCGATACATGACTCATGGCATTTCCTCTCCTGAAAATACACCAAGATCTGAGTAAAAGGCCTGTTTCTTGCATAACTCAAGTTTTCTTTTTTTACTCCACAGACATGTATATTGGTTTCACTCAGTAACTCTCAGGTTCTGCTGTGCAGAACGGGCAGGAGGGCGTGCCGTATCACACTGTACGGTGCAATGCAAACCTTACCTCACCTGCAAGGTGGGGTCGACCAGCTCAGAGCAGAATCAGGTTCCACCACATTCTCACTCCTCCCTTTTTTTCTCAGTCAGTCTCTCTTGTCCGCGCTCCATGTCATCCTCATGTGGTTTCCGCACAAGCGTTTTGTATTTGAATATGTATCATTTAAAAAAAAAAAAGAAGATAATTGAAATAGCGAAGGTCCGGAAATGATCATATGCATCCTCTTTGTATGGAAGGAGTTGTCTGTCAGCGTGGGTGGAGATTTTTCTTCTTTTTTTTGGGCTTCTTGTAGTAGACGTAACGTAGATTTGGACGGGATTAGACAACTCGTAAATCTCAACCCTGAATTGCGAAAATGTCAAAGGACTGACATTTTTTCCCATAGGGATTTGGGTGTGGCCCGTTGGAGGCTTAGTAGTACAAGCAAGGTGTGGTGTCTGAAAGACCGTTGAGCATGAATGAGGCTGGGGGGGGGCACTATATTTCCTGTGGTTCCCATGGAGTGTGATAGTGTTGTCATGGAAATCGCCGATGTGCACGAGTTCCAGAAACCTGAAGCGTTACCATGGCCGAGGCATCCTTTGGTTCCCCATTTCAGCGCTGGCGTACGATCAGCATTCCAACTCTCTGAGTCCCTTTGTCTACACATGAAAAAGGTTATTTTCCATGACAACCTCATTAAAACACATTCATAATAGCTCGCACACAGAAAGGAGAAGAGGATTGGTTTCATTTCTAAGTTAAGAGGCCAGGCAGGCGCGTGTGCGTGAAGCCTGGTGAAGCCCAGCACGATAAAGCCACAAAAGTAGCCGTGCAACAAACTCAGGCTCTGCTGCCTTTCAAGGTCACTGCATTGGCAGGTAAATTATTTCCAAAGCCTGTTATTATCCTGCTGGCTCATAACCTGTGGCAGAGGCAGCCGGACATGATACTGAGCAGGTACTCTGCTGAGCCTTTGACTCAGGCTTCATGTTTCCACACTCACCAGAAGCAAACAAGTGACCTCAGACTCCCAGTACACACCCAGAGTATTTTTGTCTGTCTCTATCTTTTTTTGTGTTTATCTGACATTCCTGTACTCACGCTCATTATATCTTTGTTATCATTTCTATTTCAACAGGTAGTCGCAGTGAGATTATGGTTTCTTTTTTAAAGAGAGACCGGTGTACGAGAGTAAATGTTATAGTTTGAAGGGACAGTTCACCCTAAAATCAAAAACATATTTTTCCTCTTTGACCTTTAGTGCTATTTATCTAATCTATTGTTTTTGTGTGAGTTGCCTAGTTTTGGGGATATCAGCCGTAGAGATGCCTGCCTTCTCTAGAAACAATAATGGGACTATATGATACTCAGTTTGTTTTGCTCAAAGCACCAAATAAATAAATTTGAAAAACTCAACAGTAATGTCTCCAGTGTTCCAGAAATCATGAGCCAGTTATTCAAAATAATCACATGACCTTGTTGTGAGCAGTTTCATGTCGGAACTATTTTGTCTCTCGCCAACTACACCCGCCAACCGCGTCACCGCGAAGAAGGAAACGGGCATCTACTCATGAGCATTGGCTCTGTGCTAGGTGAGCTAGCAGTAATAAGTACAGATGAACGCTTCCTTCTGGGATACGGTTGTCTGGTGTCGTTCATAGGAAAGAAAATACTTGATTTCTGGAAAGAGACATTACTGTTGAGATTTTTTTATTTATTTTTCTGGCGCTTTGAGCACAACAAGCCGAGTGCCATATAGTCCCATTACATTGGAGAGGAGGCCGACATCGCAACGGCCGATATCTCCAAAACTAGACAGCTCACACCAAAACAATCTAGATTGATAGAAAGCACTACAAGTAGGAAGACATTTTTTATTTTTTTTTTATTTTGGGGTGAACTGTCCCTTTAAGTATGGACACACCACACACATACACACATTTCACATATATCAAGGAAAGCCACTACAAGTGCAATTACAAATACTTCATTTGGTGTTTACACTTACATTCTGACATTCAAACTTCCTTCCACACTCCCTTTAACTATTATTATAGAAGGTAATTTTACCGCCACTTTAACTTCACTCAATTCAGTGTTTTGGCATTTCAAATGTTCCAGCTGCAAGCTTTTGGCAGTGAGCCCACCTATGTAGCTTTCTTTTGTTTTTCAAGTATAATTGCTGAATACTGAACAGAAACAGTGAGTATTTATAGCCTTTACGCCCAAAAAACTTTACAAGTTTTAAAATCAAACCACTTCGTAAAAACTATAAAAATCTAGTTAAACACTGTTTGGGTGTGCGTTTACTGTCGTTTTTTTTTCTTTTCTTCTGTACAACACAAAGATTGCTCTTATTTGAGCCTGATGACAGTCTTCGGCCTGGTTCTCTGAGGACAGCAGTGTATTTCCTCAGCGTGTCTGATGTTTTAGGGGGAACTTATTAGATATGGTTTTAACGACGAGGCTCCGGCATTTGCACCCTGTGCCATTGATGTCACTGATTTGCCAAAGGAACGGCAATTTGCAATCAACGAGCAGTGTGACGAACGAGCAAATGCTATTATGTGTTATTATATGGTGTGATATGATGAGATTAAGTCTCAGGCAGAGCTGCCGGAAGATTCCTGCTCAAACTGAACTAACGCATACGTGATCGGCTCGAAGAGCAGATGACTTTCATTAAGGTCATTAGGACCATATCAATCAACACCAGCTATGGAACAATGATGGCGAGGAATAATTAATGAACTTGCAGCAGTGTGAAATGTCTCCAACCCCTGCCCCCCGCACCCCCCCCCGCCCTCCCTAAATTCCTCTCCCATTGCCTTCATGTCTCCTTACCTTCCTCTTCTTTCCCTCCTTCTCTCTCACTCAAGCTATGACTTGCACTTGTTTGCCCCCACCTCTTTCTCCCTCGCAACCAACAACATTCCTTCATCCTGAAACTCCTTCCTCTGTAACAAAAGCGGGAAAAGAAGGAGGGCGGCGATCAGGAAGAAACACTACACTTTTTACGCCAGTTTGCCTGTTTGTTTATACGTACAACGGCAACGATGTGGACTCCGAGGAGGTCCGGGCTGCGAGTCTGTCGCCATGGCAGCGCGCGAGGAATCGTTGTCAATAATGTGAAATGTTATGGGAGTTCCCCCCTGAAACTTCAATGAGTCATCCGCTGGAGAAAATCACCATCACCAAACTGAGTGACAAAGACATGAGACACCAAACACAAAAGGAAAAAAAAAATATAAATATATATATATATATTGCCTGCCCACAAAAGTTGTGTAAATAGTGGCTGGCTTGAGACTTTGGATGTGTGGAGAGAGGGAGGGGGGCAAGAGTAGAGTGGGAGGGAGGAAGAGAGGCAGAGATTATGTGATCAAGCCAGAGGCTTGTCTGGGGTGTGGACTTAAAAAGAGGGCTGGGTAAAAGTGGGCGGACGGGTAGCTCTTAGAGTTTGTGCATTTAGACTCTGAAATTATTGTCCTTGAGAACAGGAGGATTTAGACTTGAAGAGACGCACAGCCATCAAGCAGTAAGTCAAAGATTCTTCTTGAATTCCTCCGTATGTCTGACTTTCTCTGTAGATGCTTCAGAATGATAAAACAGTATTATTTCAATGGGAGCTTGTTTCAGTATTTCCTGTTTTTACAAAATATAAGTAAAAAATGCTGACGAGGATCAGAGTAAAAGCAGGTGTGTGTGTGTGTGTGTGTGTGTGTGTGTGTGTGTGTGTGTGTGTGTGTGTGTGTGTGTGTGTGTGTTTGTATGTGTGTGTGTGTGTGTGAGTGAGTGAGTGAGTGACCGCCGATATATCCGTTCACCTTCACGGGCAACTTTTCCATTGAATTACAGTCCAGGTGTGGCTGCCGCCCAGATGTGTTCAGTTCCTGTAGCAGTACTAAAGTGACTAGTTTGAATTAAATTGCTCTTTAAAAAGGCACAGGATTGCTTCGCTGCTCGCTTTTCTTTTTTGGGGGATTCTTAGCGTTCTCACACCTAGCCTCAGCCACACGTATTCCATTTGGCGCCATGGAAAATACGCCACAGCCAGGCCAGATGCAAGAATCCCGGCAGCAGCAGTTTGACACATCTTGTTTTTTTAGACGAAGAATTTGAAGGAAGTCTGATCAAAGTGGTCCACGGGTGTGCTTTGTATTAAAGTAACTGATGAGCGTTTAACTTTGCTGGTTATTTTTTCCGTCCAGAAGTTGTTTGTTATCTGGCAGCAGACGACACACGGGTCTGTGTTTGGGCTCAAAACAAACATTCAAAAACCTGAAATCTTTCACTTCATTGTCGGCGTTGGAAACAAACCAAAGGTTGGAAATATTTGTGACAGGCGTGATCACATATGCACTAGCGTGTCTGCATGCTCGTGTGCGGTTGCGTGTGAGCGAGCTGGCGGGCATGCAAGAGTGTGTGTGTGTGTGTGTGTGTGTGTGTGTGTGTGTGTTTGTGTGTGTGTGGACCCAGCCCTTGACCACTCCTTTACCGTGGAGGGAACCAGAACATTCCAGATGTTCCTCTTCCTCTGTTCACACCCAGTGTGCGTCCTCGGTGCTGGATGCGGATAGTTCACACGCGGGTACGAGTGGAACAAAAATAAGTGATCAGATGTGTGAAATCACGGCGGGCAGAAGCACTTGTGGAGAGATCAGTGGAGTAGAACTAGTGCAGCGACCGTGAAGAGGCCTCAGGAGCAGTGGAGGAGGGGGGCAGGTTCTTTTGAGTCGTTTCTTTTACAGGTTTACGGTGTGTTTGTAATTCAAAGCAGCGGGAACGGGCGTGGGCCAACCAGGGTTAGCTGCTGGAATAGCAGGTATTCTCGACAGTTATTTTAAGGAGTGGCGGGGTTCTTGGCAGCACAAGACAAGCCCAAACTCATCTGCCCGGCGTCAACTTCCTCCCTGAACACACACACACACACACACACACACACTCTCTCACTCACTTTCTCTTTACCAACAGTGTCCCTTTGCCCGACTGATTTTGTCTTCTGAGCTCTGTCTCGACAAATAAACTGCGCATCAACACCTCGGACTCTCGACAGGAACACCATTTCAACCGCCTATTTGCAGGCATTTCACTGGGCGTGCGTTAGCTGTAACTCAAAGTAATTAGAAGTTGTGAAGCCACACCCTGAGCGGGTGCCAGGTTTTGGGCCTCGTGTTGTTGCTCGTGAGTGTGCTCGTGAAGATGCGTGTGTGGAGCTGTCATTAATGGCTGCCCTTTCTGAAACCGGGCAGGAAGTGTGGAGTCTTTGTTGTTGGCCACACTTGATTCTTTCTGCTCATAGTAGCTGCCAATCTGCTCTGTGTGCGTGCGTGTCTGTGTGTCTGTGTGTGTGTGTGTGTGTGTGTGTCTGTGTGTGTGTGTGTGTGTGTGTGTCTGTGTGTGTGTGTGTGTGTGTGTGTGTGTGTGTGTTTTCTATTATGTTGAGTGTGAGTTAGCCCTCCAGTTATATTCATCCTGCATAATAAAAATATGGAAAGTGGTGTAACAAGTTTCCCATCTCTCTCTCTCTCTCTCTCTCTCTCTCTCTCTCTCTCTCCAGCACCGTCAACATGCTGATTCTCCTCGCTGCCATCTTTGTCCTTCACATCATAGGCATCATCCTCCTCCTGGTGGCCACCATTGACAATGTAAGTACATTTTGCTGAGTTTTGTACTTCCTCCTCACACCTGCACAGTGCAGCGCTGTGCGTAGACTCCTCGCAGCCTCAAGGCACGATCGTCTCCCGTGCAAATCCCTAGTTTGAGTGTTAAAATGACAGAGCTGAGGAGGTATGTGCATCTCCCAGTACGCTGACAGACCGCAGAGAGTCGAAAGGCTTGTGAGTGATTGGCTGCTGGAGGCCCTCATTCCATATCCGTCAATGGGGCCACATATTTGAGACACGGTGCCGGCAATGGTGTTGTCACCCGGTGCCACCGAGTGCAGTTCAACTGCTGGCGAAGGTGTTAATCAGGCGAGCGCACACGTAAACACGCCAGATTCTTGCCTGTGTCATAGTTAGTGTTGCACATATCGCAGTGAGACCCGAGGAATGCCACGGTGACAGGCGGATGTGCATTCCTCCCTCTGGCCGTCGTCTCCTTTGTGCCTGCACCTGCCCCTCTGGGTGTGTGTCAAAACACAGGGTGAACACACACTCCTGCTTTGAGTTCTCCGCAGTACTTCTCTCTCTCTCGCCCAGTATTGATTCATTAACTTCCCCTTAGCATGTCAGGAAGGTTGTCTGTATTTATGCATGATTTTGAATGTAAATGATGTCCTCCCCTCAGGCCTGGTGGATGACCAACAGCATATCCACTGACGTGTGGGCCCGGTGGACACAGGCCAACGGAGTGTGGAACTACACCGATCTTCCCGCAGGCTCACAGTACCCAACGGGTAAGTCAGGCCCGGGGTGCAAAGAAGCGGAGTGAAGAGGGAACCTGTTTCCGTGCGATGCAACACTTTAACTGAGTCATATTTACTTCTCAGGGGGAATAAAACTAAGTTTGCCTACAATGTTTCATCCGATTTCCCGTCACACTGTACGACTTAGCATTCCCCGTGCTGCCTTTATTCTACACCGGTGCATTTCATGAAAGCCCCTGAAACAGTGTTTCTCTAAATGTGAAATGTTCACGCCTACATGGCCACGATCAAAGTTAAGAAGAGATCTGTGTGGGTGTGGTTTGGTTTGATTGACCAATGTTTCTCAATCCTGATTGGTGCGTAGAAGTACTTCACGTCACCTTTTTTTCTACACATTAAATACAAACCTTAAAGTGAAAAATAAGTGTTCCAACATGTGGCGGCAATCTGGTTCCTAATCATTTATAGAGGCAACATGTGCATGTAAATTAACTGGGGACACACACTGGGTTTTCAGTAATCCAAATTATAATTTTTTTGCCTTGCAAATTATAACACCAAAATATCCAAACTCGTTTCTGGGGATGTGTAGTGAGGGGTTACTCCAACTTTGGACCTTCAAAACATAAAGAGCTGTTTGTTTGTCTTTACGCGGCATCATAGTCATAGTCATGTTTGAAGATCCTAAAATATTTGTGTTTGTGTTGGACGGATTTTATGATAACACAGTGTCACTGCAGCTTTATTGTTTCCTGGGTGTGTCAGTATGATGTTTAGCACATATTTAGAATACACCCATCATCATCATCACTCAAACGCACATTCACTGTGTTGCTCTCTCTCTGTCTCCCCCTGCAGATTACCTCCAGGCAGTGCAGGCCAGCTCAGTGCTCGCGTGTATATTCTCCATCCTGGGCATCTTTGTGTTTGTGGCTCAGCTCTTCACCCTCCCGAAAGGACAGAGGTTCACCATCTCCGGCATCTTTCAGCTCCTTGCCAGTGAGTGTCTTTGCTTTCCTTCTCTCCCTCCCTCCCTCCCTCTCTCTCTCTCTCTCTCTCTCTCTCTCTCTCTCTCTCTCGCTCTCTCTCTCTCTCTCTGTGTCCTCACCGCTCTTCATCTCTCCCCTTCCCCCCGGGGCCCTCACTGATGTGTCCGTGTCTCCTTCCCTCCCTCCAGGCCTGTGCATCATGATCGCAGCCTCCATCTACACAGACCGCTTCCACATCGACGAGGGCTTCGGTTGGTACGGTCACTGCTTCATCCTGGCGTGGATCTCCTTCTGCCTCACATTCATCTCCTCCATCACTTACTTTGTGCTACGCAAGAAGACAGCGTGAGACGGACACTAGAACTAGCTCCAACCAGCCCGAAAACCTCTGGCTGGATCTACCCTTCCAGCTGAAATCTGGGTTTAGTCGCAGATGGTGTAAACAGTGTTTATATTTTCCCTTTGTGGACATCAGATTTGAGCTCCTAGTGTATATTCAGCTACAGATAAAGCCAACCTGTTGATCCTCTCAAATACATACTGGTGTTTAATTGAGCCTGCTGTCAGGTAGTCAGGGTTTCACACTTTGTGGGGTGTTTATTCTGCAGTAACAGGCGAGTTCAATCAATCTCCGGTGTATTTGAGGGCCGTTTCAACCCAGAGTTTGGGCTGGATTTCTAAGGCATATACAGATTAAGATTATTTTTGTTGTTAACTGAACAAAGTTTGCCTTACGATGATAAATTAAGATCTATCAACATTTCTGGCTTTTAACAAAAGGCAGGTTGAAGAGCAAAAACTGTGGTCTTATTTGTTGTTCTTGTTCTTATTGTAATGTACATTTACGTATGGATATGAGTGTTGGATAAAAAGGGGCGACTTTATGATTTTAGTTTATCTTTTTTATTTTCTTCCCGTTATCTTATTGTCAGTTCATCAACATTTATCTGCTCTGATCATATTTTAAATAATTAAACAACGTGACCGGCAAAGTCTTAAAAGTTTTTAAAAATCCATTCCCATGTCGCCCGTTGCAGATTTGTGTGTGATCTAAGTCAAGACTATGTGATGATATCAAATGTAAAATCAGTAAAATAATACAGCAGCTTTTGTTTTGTAATCATTTGTGATTAGGAAGACATCAAACTGGTTGAAGTGTGGGGTGTACACTACATTACTGTGTTGACAGTTGATACAAAGCATAAAGATAGGACAGAGTAATGAACCCCAAAGTAGCGGGACTTGAAATACTTTTCTGTTTGGGCCATTCCAAAAGCAGCAAAAGATAATATTTGTATGTATGACACGTACCTAAATCCACTTATCTAATATCTTTTTGATAGTTAATCCACAGACGTACCGGTAATATGTGCCCTGTTTCCATCCAGTGTGACAGAAAGGCAAACCGCCTTGTACCTTAAAGCGTGAGATATTATTTGTAAATATGTCTTGTTTCCCATAATGCTCTGTATGTCTAATGCTGTTTTATTTTTGCTACTGTTATTGCTCATTATGGATGGCAATGACAATGATTTCTATGACATTAAAACTTGATTTTCAACCAATTATTGAGGTTGTTGTTTTTGTTGTCATATTCTATTTGTTACTTTGTGAGAATGATTGTGTTTCATTTGAGTCTTGCAGACAAAGAGAAGCCACTCTGGAGATCAAATTTATTAAAATGTTTGTGCATTAGCCAAAACAAGATGTCTGTTTAAAATATGACAACTGCTGGTTCATTTCTGTGCTATAATCAGTTTACAAAACAATGTTGTCCTTTCCTTCTTTATTAGAGCTGAGTGATCGTGATCAAAGCTGATTCTCTGGGTCACTGGACTGCTAACCATTTAATTTCAGACCTTGAAAAACTGTTTACTGCGTTGCCGAGACGACCGCAGGTCCTCCAGTCATAGAAAAACCACACGCAGTAGGTCAAAGTGGGCTGTAGTACTCGGGCCCGTAATGGCTCTCCTGGTGTCTGGGCAGCGTCAGGCGGACGGAGACGGACGGGGTGGGTGGTGGAGACGGAGACGGGAGGGAGAGGCGATGGAACGGGGATGCGGGTGCAGGGTGGGATGGGGGAGGAGGGAAGGACTCGGAGTGAGGGAGAGATTGGGAGTGGGAGTGCGCGAGCCTCGGCGAGGAGGCCGATAAGGCCGCTGTCGGGGGCTCGTAGTAGGGAGACAAGTGGGAGATCCGGGGGGGAGACGGGGGACAGGCCATGGCGATGGCCGGGTGTCCAGGGGTGTAATATGGTGGCAGGAGGCCCACGAAGTTAAAGCTGCAGGCGTTGAGGCTGGAGCTGTGCCTGGGTCCCACCATCAGCACCTTCTTGGTGTAGTTGTTCAGAGTGGAGACGCCGGCTGACATGCAGACAGTGAAGGCAAACCAGGCCACACTGATGGAGACAGAGAGAAACAGGAAGCGGATCACAAGCGGGCCCTTTGCTTGTGCTTGTGTGCTGACATACCTGTGCAGAAGGGGCGTGACTAAGTATATTTATATCGGCTCATTTCAGACTTTGACAAAAAAGGGAAGACACAATAACTTGGAACAACTGGAAGGGAGTGATTTTCTTCTTTTACAAAAAGTAAATACCACTCCTCCTCTCCAGTCTTTGTGTGCAGATTTGTGGTGACGTGTGTTGGCGTGAACCATCGAGGTATGGCACCTTTCCCACTTTCTACTCCCTCTGGCATCTTTGCTTGGACCACGGCCATCTTTCAACTATAGCCATCATTTTGAACTTAGCTACACACCTGTAACGTTCTTTGACTGCATCTTGCACGTTTTGCAGCTATATAATATATTCTGTGTGCAGTTTTAAGTTGTGAGAATGTATGCCTTATATTATAAGAGCATTTATAAAAAGAAATTAAAAAAAAAAAAGTTTCTTATTATCTTAATATTTACTATATTTACTGGTAGACACTCCAGCAGGCTTTTATATAACTTGGAGATACAGTTCAGTAGTTTGTTGTTACTGTAATGTGCAGTGTACACTCAATTTAAGAAGATTAGCTTTTTGCAGAGCCTGAATAAATGGGTGGATGCCATGAGACATAGAGATACCATGCTCTAATTCCTTTGTCATACCAGGGTCTGAATGAATCCTCACAGAGGCAGAAAGGAAGACATTATTAATGAGCGTTCAAACGTGTTCACACGCACACTGTTTGTGCTGAAAAGGCACCTCAGACCAGTGGAGCTTAATCAAGCCTTCGGAGGCCAAGTTCTTGCGACACTGTAGAAGCAAAAAGGCTGAGCTGTCGAATGTCAGAATGATGCCTTCAGGTGCTGTTCGGCATTCACGAAAACTCAGCAGAAGCCGTGGTTGTTAAATTGGGATTTAAGTGACGCGACAAAGACCGGTCAGGAGAACCCCCTGATACAAAGCCCGCCGTAAAGGACCACATCACACATGGTCCCACGTGAAGAGTTGAAGGAATGCTGGTGTGGGAAAATTAGTCAGGGCCCGAGCCTGGTCCAGAGGGGCCGCAGGAAGAGAAAAACTCCAGGACTCAACAGGAAGACATAAAAACTTTCCTCCGTAGCAATGGAAATGTGAAATACTCAGCCAAGTGGACTGAGGATCCCAGTATGCCTGGATCCTCGCGACTGCAGTGCAGTTTCCATCAGGCCTCATTGTGCTTGTGATTTTAGAGCAGTGTGTTTAATGAACTCACTAGAACGCCCAGGAGTAGCCATAGCTGTGAGGCTTGAAGTCTTCTGGTCCCATCAAGGCCGTGGTCTGAAACACCTGCATGAACATCATGTGACCCACCATCCCGAGCAGACCTGCGAAGGAAATATGCCAGACCGGTTACACAATTTAAAAGGGAAACTAGTCATACTGGTCGTTCTATGTTGCAATTCAAATTCTGATTTCATTCAATCCGTATAAAAAAAAGAAAGAAAGAAATAGATGTACCTCCAAGGACCGTGAAGACGGCGGCGAAAGCGTTGAGCATCTGGCCCCAGCGGCGTGTGGAGGGGCACCAGGCCCTGATGCACAACTGCACAGACAGCAGAGTGCAGCTGATTAACAGCAGGCCCACATACATGATCTCCAACGACAGAGACAGCCACATCATCGCTGCGGAGGGAGGAGAAGAGGCGGAGCAACAAAGACAGGTGAAGGTCGACCGAGAGAGCAAAGCAACCCGGGACAAAGATGCAGGAGAATGTGATGGATGCGCTTACCTTTTTCAGATCCTGGAGTCAACGTATGAAACCCCCGACACTTCTCCTCTACGGGTATCAAACATGGCAAATGTAAATAAGCTCACACATTTACAATAAATCAGCTTTTAGTAAACAATGATATTTCACTGCAGTCACCACTGGTTCCAGGAGAAACCAGAGTTCAAACATCCTTCAGCCTGTGCATATGGTGCGTACCGTAAATTTAAATGAACACTGCAAAGTAATTACTGTGTGAATAACCAGATTGAGGTATAAGTGTTCACATGGCCTGAGGCCGCCTGATGGGAGATTATGAGATTTGTTTGGTATAAATCAGGAAGGATGGGACCCACGGGAAAAAGAATCTTAGTGGCGCCACAAAATGAGACTTTGTCGTTGCGTCTTGTCTTTCATTTCACTTATTGATTTCAAAATGAAAGTATTTTGTTTTCACCCCCCGACCACAAATGCGTCCTTTCCACCACGGCAAAGCTACTAGAAGAGAAGGAAAGAATAGAAGCAACCCTTTTTCCGCAGTCGGTTAAGCTTCTTTGTGGCTTGTTTACCAAATGTGTTGGCATAACAGCTGCAATAATCAGAGTACCGTATTTGGCTCTTAGCTATGGTGGCCCTGAGAGCCAAACACACGAGAAAACAGATGCAAACAGACAAAGCACGAGGGAATAAAGACGACATTTCCAACAACACATGTGCGTGAGAAAACACGAACAATGTCGAATTGGTAAAAAAGTTTACTTCATTTGCGTGTGTTTTTGTCTAATTACACTGTATTCGCCGTGTTTTTTTTCTTCTCCAAAGGCTGTGCGTGTGTTGTCAAAGTGGTCAGATTGAGGTAACAGTTTGCATAATGTTTAAAAGCTTTGACTAAACAGATAGGAGATTATGGGATTTGTTTCGTATAAATCTGGAGGGGTGGGGTTTACAGGGAAACTCTCCGTAGCAGCACAATATGACACTCGGTCAGTGCGTCGACTGTAGTTTGTAATTTTAGTGATTTTTTTTAATTTTCAACAGAAAGCTTTTTGTTTTTATCCCAAAAAACGTGTTTTTTCCCCGACTGTTAGCAATGACATAATGACAAAATAGAAGCAACCTGTTTATGCAGTTGGCTAAGCTTCTTTGTGGCTTATTTACAGATGTGTTTACATCCAGCTGCAATACGGTATTTGGCTCTAAATTACAGTGGCCCATAAGCTCAACCCACTGTGACTTATAAAACAGATGCAGACAGACAAAGAAAACCACTTTCCTCGTTTGCTTGGGTTTTGTCTATTGGCATTGTATCCGGTGGTGTTTTATGTTTTATGCATATCATGTCAATCTGATCATGAATCAGTCACTTCATTCAGGGCGCAACGAAACGTTTCCTGCTGCATGCCTGACTTGGCTTATCAGCCATCTAGCTGGCAAGCATGGAGAAATAGTTGAGTCAGTCCACAGTGTCAAGTGACGCTGAACCCAACCTAGCTAAACTGAGAGGATATTACCACAGAGTTTAGTTCTATGGAGAACAGGAGACCAAAAGGTTTCATGTGTCTTATGTGCCGGCAGACGTAGCCATGAAGCCAGCCGACGTAAAGCTACGCCCGACTGCAAAGCAGTAGTGGTATTAACATCGTTTAAATTGAAATGTGTTTAGGTATTTAGGTTGAACGTTTTTAGAATACAAATAGTTCCAATGGCATCTAGACCACAGATTGGTGTTATTTACCAATTTTATTTTAAGTGAGGACTGATTTATAGAATTGACCACATAAGTCAATTTAATATTTTGGCTGGAATTGAGTATCATTCAGAATCAGAATAACCTTCATTGGCCAAGTATGCGTGCACATATAATGAATAGTGACGAGGACGGGACAAGGACTAAAATAGACAGGACGGTCAAGTCCACAAGTAGTGAAAAAAAAATAGGTTTAAAGATATATATATATATATATATATATATATATATATATATATATATATATACACACTTTATATAAAAACCACCAATGACCAAACTCAATCTTTAAAATCAGTTGCAAATCAGCCGCAAATGAGAACGGTGAAAACCCAGCCAATGTTTGTGAATCCTATTAACCTTTCCCTCTCTGGGTTTCTAATCCATAATTGAGTCATGCTGTTAAAGTCTAAATCTCTGCGGGCAGAACACACACTGATGATAATCCTCTTTGGGCTGAGCACGTACCCAAACACACACACTCGCTCGGACGCGCGCACACAAATACAAATCAACACACCCGGGGCCTCACTTCATCCCACCACCTTGGAGCGCCTCTCCTCCCGTGACCTACTTCATTGTCTGTCGCACTAGTGCCACAGACAGTTTGTTTCACTTCCCGCTTCTGTCTGACAATCCTAGTCTCACTTTGGGAATATCCTGTACTGCACACGACCTGATCAGCCCACATGCCCGGGGGGCACGCTCATGAACTCCCGTGCATTGACACTGATTGTTTCCTGTGAGCACGGCTACGTGTATAACTGAGGTTTGCCAGTGCTTCTGTGTAGATTTCTTCTTACAAATCCTGTGTTCTCTCAATTATACATTCCCTCTACCTGCTTAATTATTTTCAGGGTCACGACCTTTTTTTTATATATATATTTGAAAGAACTTCAGCTACTTTAGCTTTGGACCTTCCGTTGTGATCAGTTGCCTGGACACGACTTCACAGTCCTACACCAATCAACATATTCCAACTATTTCCAATTGGTGTCATATTTCTTTTTTCCCCATTTCCCCCTCTTACCCGCAAAATCTGCGTAGATGTCCTCCTCGCAGATGAGGAACAGGCCCGTGTGAAAGACGGGGAAGATGAAGCGGTCGTCGCCGGTCTCCCAGGAGAACTGGACGGTGGAGGAGTTGGAGACGCCGGGAACGGGGATGCAGTTGCTGTGCTTGACGGGCGAACACAGGGGCTTGGGCACCTTCTGTTGGCCCACGCACCAGTAGGAGGACATGAGGGCGAGGCCGCCCGTGAAGAGAGACACGACGGTCTGGATGAAGGAGAGGCGAGGGGAGCGCATCTGCTGCAGGAACGCCATGGTGCGGGGATTAAATGAGGGCTTGGGCTGGTGGAGGAAACAGTAGGGGGACGGAGACGATGGTCAAATATTCAAAACCTGTTCAAAGAGCAGCCAGGAAGAACTGAATCGAAGTTTTTTCATTGTTAATCAACTTGACTTCATAGGTACACCGCCACTGTTTCATGCCGCTAAAAATATCCCCAGCATGTTCCTAGTTTCCAAGGAGAAGCGGCTCTGCCTGAACTGCGTCGCGAGGCGTTTGAAAGGGAAGGTGCGGGGGAGCCAGCGGTTTTACATGACTAATCACATTAAGAATCAAAAAGGCCGTGACGAAAGACAGACGGCTGAATCAAGAGGGAAATAGGTGAAACAATTGCTGTCACCATGGAAGCCCTCCAGGAGACGGAGCACTCAAAACCAATACCTCTGCGCACTCGACGTCAAGCGGGGAATACAATTTGAACGAAGGAGAGAAGAAGAAGAAGAAGAGGAAGAAGAAGAAGCACTCACCTACTTCAGCCGCTCTTACTTGGTACTTTGTCCTCAGTTCCCTCACTAAGCGTGGAAGGTGCCAGGGAACATCCGGCCGGGCTCCTCTACCCGCCTGCTCTCCCTCTCACTCTTCATCAGACAGTGAGAGGATGGAGGCAGTCGCGCTGACCTCTGTGAGCCGAGTGACTGTCGGTCTTTATGATACGACCCCAGCAGTCGGACACAACCGTGAGCGTAGCGTGCGCACACACACACACACACACACACACACACACACACACACACACACACACACACACACACACACACACACCCACACCCTCCTCTTCTCTAATCCATCCGTATAAATCCAAACCAGACGACTCTGCTCCATCTGTTTTCATTATGATTCCTCGGCTCATTTTTTGATCCAGTTCATTCATCTTATCTGCCCCCTATTCAAATGCCTTCCTGTAAAAGCATGCGGCGCTCACATTTTTTTCACGTAACCCCCCCCACGCCCCCCAACATGACCTTGAAATGAATAAATATGTCAGATACACACTATAACTTGATGATATTGCTCTGCAGTATACCACCTTTGTGTGTGTACGTACCCAATTTTGAGTGACAACCGTTTGACTCTGAGAGGTGGCGACTCCACAAGGGGGGGCTCTAAGGGTGGGTTATTTAATATCTGCAGGCAACCGCAATCGCTTCACTGCAAAGGTTTGATGTTGCTGCCGGTGGGTAATGAGGCACTTTCTAACAAAGACCACAGATCCTAAACGACTTTCTGTTTCACTCTGTTAATTATATAAATAACTTCACAGTGTACAATCGCTTAGCCTACTCTTTTGAGGAGCTGGACATTTTAACCACATTAACATTACTTTTAGTTGTTCCACTAGTCCACCATTAGTTTGAGCTATTTAACCCTTTATCCTTCACTTTATGTTTATCTATTACTTTTAGCTATTTGAATTGTTTATCCATCACTGTTAACGGTTTCAATTGTTTATCCATTACTTTTCACTCATTATTTCAATTGTTAATCCATCACTGTTAACTGTTTATCCATTACTTTTAGCTAACTATTTCAACCATTTCATTCATTTAAAAAAAAAAATGTGATTGTAATTCTATTTATTTTCTTGTATTAACTGATGTAACACTTTTCTACCCTTCCCACCTACCCTGTAGTATGTGCCCCTGGTTGGTAGAAATCCCTGTTCTGTGAGCCATTGCAGATGAATATATTACATTTTGGTTCATTATATGAAGCTAACCATAGTTCCACTTATGACATAGAAAACCTAAGCTAATGCACAAAGTAACACCCGGTCATATAATGTCTGCTTTCACCTTTCATGGCCTTTGCATTTTAACACTTATTTGAACTTTTACCAAAGCTAAATCAAACATTTTGGTTTCATATCTTTACATCGAAGTTTCGATGTAAATTCAAGTCAAATTCTTCACCGTATGACACTTTTCTCAGACACAGATTGACAGAAACAGAATTGACCCGGTGGACCAGTTCCTAGACTCAGGAAGGTGCTTTCATAACCCTTCATCTAAAAACAGTCAGGATGGGTTTATGCACTCCCCTCCAACTGAAAAGGCAGGAAGCAGAAACCAGGGACAGGGACAGAAATAGAGACGGAGATAGCTGATGTGCACATGTGCGACAGAGATGATTGCGAATACGTGTGCAAGAAAAAAAAAAAAAAAAAAAAAAAAAGGAGGCAGAGGATTTGGAAATGGTTGGAAAGAAAAAGGGGCAAAAAAATAAATAAAAAATGTCAGATGAAAATGAAACAAAATTGACAAAAAGAAGTTTCAGAAATAATTAGAGGAGCTTACTTGAAGCATTTTTTTTTTTAGTGTATTCATAATTCATATACATATTGACAGGTCTCTAATACAGCATGGTTTTGATAGTGTAACTGTCTTCTCAGCTGGACTTTTTTTCTGCTTTTTTTTTTTACAAGAATAACAATAAAAAATGATAAAGACAACACCATGTACGACTCACTTTTAAATTTTATGGCAATGCTTCTTTTTGAATGGATTTTGCATCTCCCGATCGAACCCGCCGCGGTGTCACTCACGAATGAAACCGTTCAGAAGTACTTGGTAAGGCTTACTCCCCGTCGGCCAATCGCAGCCGCTCACGTGACGCCGTCTCCAAAAGTTTCCAGTTCCCCAAAAAGAAAATGTCCCCCCCCCCCCTCTCCGTCACCGCACGGCGTGCCAGTCCTACGCGACTCCCCGCGTAGAACGTGCGCACTTGTGCACCCGGTACACGACGACGCGTCCTCCTGCTCCATCGCTCTCCGCTCCAAGAGTCAAAGATGGCGGACGCGCATTAGTCCATAGTGTTATCCCCTCCTCTGTCCTTCTCTTTGCACGTGACGGACATTTGTACTTGAAAAATAAGATTGTGTCCATCGGATTTTTTTTCATGAATACTATCTGTACCGTAAAAACCCCAGTGATGAAAAATAAGAACACTTTTCAAAAAGGACCAAAAATGGAATCAAAGACCCAGATATCGGCATTGTTTTCAGTTTCTCTCGCTCGCTCTCTCTCTCTCTCTCTCTCGCACACACACACACTCACTCACACACTCACACACTACTCACACACTCACACACATATTTCCCACTCATACACATGACTTTTGAAAGGCAACAGATGTCCGTTCTCCAAGGCAATAATGTCTTTGTGGCAAACTCGACCCTGACATTCCAGACATCACTCTGGCTCCTCCCTCTCCAGGAATGAAAAATAAATCCAATTCATGTGTTGACAGAATATAAAGTGAGATACATCCATTTCATTTCATGAGTAAATACTGACGAGGATACAAAATAATAATGAGGACTAAAATAATAAGTGTGGTCATCCTAATATCATAAAGGTAAAATACTACTTGTGAGAGGATATAGAATCTTTTCTGGGTTTGACAACCAACTTGCTCCCAAAACGCCTCTTCAAAAGCAACCAAAAGAACACCGACAAAAAAACAACTGATAATGATAATACAGATGATGATAAACAAGAGTTTTACACTTTGAGGGTGTCTGAGGAAAATCAAAGTAAGCCTAGAGAGGAAGTTTGTTTCTTTTGTTCTCTACAAAAAAAGTTCCTTTAGTTCCACCATCCGTCTTGACGTCTCTTTTTTTTCATCTTTTACTTGTAGCTCCATTCCGTTCTGTTGCATGTTCGTGTTTTTTTTTTTTTCTTTTTCTGCTTTCAAGTGAAGAGCAACAATTCTCTTAGAAAAAAAAAAAAAAAGAGAGAAGGTTTTCTTTTCTCCATTGTCTTACATGTAAATAATGCTGATTCCCGTTGAGAAATTGTACATTCCCTTTTGTAGTTCTCCGTCGCAGAAGCCAGTCCCGTCCTGTCACATTTCGGGCTGCTTCACAAACAAGTCCCACTCCTCAGTCGTCTATTGACCAAAATAACCTTGGAAAGGGAACACATACAAATTGAGGTTAGTGTGATCAAAAAAGGACCCTGTGCATTTGGACACAAAGAATGAACTGCTTTCACAAATTTGAGCACAATTTCTTTAATGGAGATGTCCTCTTTTAAAAGGAGACTACAAGGCCGATAATAACAGGTTGTGTTATTATTGCCACACAGTCCTTTACTGATTATCTGAAGCACTGACAGACGCCACATTATTTAAATGTGTATGTGCAAATTGAGGCATAAAACCCAAATGTCTCTTTCAGTAGGATTCATTGTGAATCCACTGAATTTGAAATTCTCTTTATGATTTCAATTAAAAACTAGATCAGAAAGAATGTATTTGCACAAAACGTGATGAAGTAAAAAGGGGGAGACGTTGCTCAATCCTGAGCAATTTGCTGTAATCTTACAAGAAGAGAAAGAAAAGGGGAGCTATAGGTGTCTTTAGTTTCCATGAGGACAGGCTGATTGGAAGTGAGGGGGAGGGAGTGAGAGTGACAGGCTGCAGTACACCCACTAAGGTGAGGTGAGGAGGAGTGGGAGAGCAGGAGGACTTTTTTATTCTAAGAACCAGCCAACAAAGAGTAGAGTAGGTACTGCATCGCTGTGTGAAATTAAATTGTCTGAATAGAAAAGGTATAAACAGCCCTGAGGCAATAAATTGGTGCCCATTCACTGAAGGTCCATTAATGAGAAACCGGTCTCCAGACAAATAATGTTTCCCAGATGAAAATGTATTTGTGGGGATGGAACCCGTTGGGGCGGCGATGTGGGCTTTTGTACTAGAGTTGGCTGCAGAACAGCATTACATTACATGTTAACAGCCATTTAGGGAAGTTACTTTTCCAGTCTGTATGGTTTTATGGTTGGGCAATGTAGAAATTCCTCTACTGACGATATTGCTTTAAGAAACACAATGATATGAAAAATTATGAGAGCGACGACGCACTTCGGCTGAAAATAAATACATGCATCTGTGGACTGGAGTGCACGTGTCACAAAAGTGGCCACAATGTATAGGAAGTAAGCTCTATTTTACACGAGGGCATGCTGAGATAAATGAATTAGATCAATCACCTCGTAGCAACCGCCCTTTATATTTTGTCGCCTTTGCAAGGGCCCCGATGATTGAGGGTTATGGTTCGGTTGCTCTTTGAGGATGGAGTCACTGGCAGACTTGCGTATTCTGTTGGATGGGGTGTCTTAAGATGGGAGCAGAGATTCGAGGGGTTTCCATATCCGGCTCTCCCTTTTCATTTGGTTTAAAAGCAAAGAATCGCCAATTTGGGACATTTGCATTCTTTTTGCCAGAGCAGACATCGTTCCTGCTGGAGTTATTGGGGCTACGTGGGTTAGTAATTACTATGACTGTACCGGATAGTATGAGGCGTCAATCATAACGTTGACGCCCAAATTATTGTTATTTAATATTGAATGATTTAATAAATTATACATTTTAAAACTAATTTAGAAAAAAAAAAAAACTAATTTCATAAAATAGTCCTCCAGCTTCCACCTTTCTTCCCCCTACACACACACACACACACACACACACACACACACACACACACACACACACACACACACACACACACACACACACACACACACACACACACACACACACACACACACACACACACACACACACACACACAATCTCAGTCCAGAAGTCATAATGTATTGAAAAAAGGTGTAATCACTTCCAAAATTCACAAAAGATTTTCATCTAAAAAACTATTCAGCTTAAATCCCTATTTGTTGGTGTTTAGCCTTTCAAAAACTACATTTTCACTGCTGTCACAAACTGTTAAATCCCCTGCACGCACCGACATCAACGGGGTGGTCTAGCAGCAATCTAACAGCACAATACGTTACATTTATAAAACCATAATAAAAGAAAATTAGAAATATGCCAGCATGTTGTCAATTAATTTTTTCATATGCTACAACAACGCGGTGAAGCAAAGAGAAAGCAAGAGAAAAAAAGAGAGACTGAATAAAGTGCAAAAACAGGCGTTGCATAATTGAATATCGCTCCGTTATCGTGGCCGACCAATATCGTGTTGAATGAGAAGCTCGTCGTGTCGCCCAAGCCTCATACGGATGCACACGAGTTTACACAAGCTTTTCCATTCCATTTTCTGGAAGGAAGAAAGAATAATAAGAAGGCATTGTCCTTGTAGTCTGGCGCTTCAATGAGCTTTGGTGCAGCATTTTATTTAGAGCTGGTGAAATGTTAATGTTTTGTGTTGTAAATGTCTTTCCTTTCATTGTATTTTCCGTTGGCTTTGCTTTAGTTTAATGCCGCATTTTGATCAGCTCATCATTAAGAGTGCTCCGACTTGATTTATTGTAATCATCCATTGTTTGTTCTAAACATTTTGACCAGTGGTGTCTGTGAAGGCAGATCAGATGACACATTGATTTTAAATTGAAATGATTGGTCTGCTCTCCAATTCGCCCTGAGAGCGACACAACACCCTGGGCAGGATGTCCTGTCTGATCAGCCCCATTAGTCAAAATTCGGCACCAAAGCTTCCTTTTGCCGCCTTATGTTAAATTAACATAGGTTAAGTTAGACCTTAAAGTATTGTATTTATTTTTTGTTGTATTTGTTTTTGTTGTTTTGTGTCTGAAGAAATAAAAGTTGAATAACCTAGACCGACATAGGTAACCGGTCCAAATTATTCTTGGTGGTTAATTGCTGACACCCCTAATTCACACTATGACACATGCTGTCCACACACACATACACACAAATACACACACGCACACACAACTCAGTCTAAACTTACAGCTCCCAGACTCCTGTGTCTCTTCTTCTGCGTTTCTCTCAGCCTCTCTCTGACTGCTCCAGGTACACTGACTTGGCTGGCCCGATGCTCTGGGTAAACTGAGAGAAGGAGGGAGGAGGAAGGGTGAGAGAGAGAGAGAGAGAGAGAGAGAGAGAGAGAGAGAGAGAGAGAGAGAGAGAGAGAAAGAAAGAAAATTGTCAGGGTTAGATGAAGAGACGTGTGAGTGGGTGGTGAGGATCTAGAATGGCAAAGGAAAATGAGAGTGAATCACACAAAACAAAGACCAACCTCTCCTTCTTTACCTTGTGCTTCGGACACCGCAGTGAGAAGTTATCTTCGTTCAGAGAGCAATCTGGCAGAGGGACAGGGAATTTTAGTGCAATACAGATATCACCACACAAAGCTCTTACATTAAAGAACAATATTAGTGTTTTAAACAAGCATAAACATCCATTATTGGGAAACTGTATTTAACATGAACTCACTGTCTAGAGTGCGCCTGTGTTTTAATGCATCCACTCACCTGCTTCAATAGCGCACAGGTAGTGGTAGCGGAGTGTACAGCCTTTGCTGTAGCAGCCCAAGGTTGAGCCAACCATCTCACAGTATGAGCAGCTCTGAGCAGAGACGGACAGAAAACCGTAACAGTCAACATCAGAAATAAGTTACAAAGCTGAAAAATCCCAAAACAAAAACAGGTTGAATTGATAAAGGACACTTACTGTTTCTCTGGCGCCATCTAGTGCCTCCTGCAGGCCATACAGTTTCCCATTGACAAGATACACCCCACTGGTCCACACTATGCATCCTTCATGGACCCACAGCTCCTCTGGGTCCATGGGCATCTGAGGCAGCTGGGCGAGTTGTGCCAAGGGTCCCAGGGAGTCCAAGGCGGGCGGAGGGGGCTGGAAGGGCAGGGACGCCTTACTGTTGGATGGCACCATTCTTGGGGAATCGTCACTAGATTTGTGCCTCCTTTTAAAGCGGGGGTGTGAGGTCAGCTTTCTGTGTTGAGGTCGCTGTTGAGCTTCCTCTGTTGGCTGCTGTTGCAGCGGTTGCTGGATTTGCGGCTGTTGCTTGTCTATATAAAGGTCCGGCTCTCTCTTAAGCTTCGGGATAGGCCGGATGTCTAGATTCATGTCCCAGGTCAGAGACGTTGTTTTACTGGTGTAGGAGGAGAAGGACGAAGAGGAGGAGGACGAGGAGGACGAGGAGGCGGTGTTACTGAACTTGCCCGTCATGTGCATCATCATTTCCTCTCCACCAGCTGTCGGGGCAGTTCTGACTCTAGCGGGGAGAGGTACTGGGTTTGAATCTAGGCTGATGGTGTAGTCACTCTCAGTCGGGGGCTTGGTAAACTGAGCGTCTTGGGTTGGTGCGTCTTGGTTGGCGCTCGAAGCATTCGAGCTCATGTCTGAGTTTTGTCCCGTTTTGTTTGCGCCCGTGGTCGCTTGACATTGTCGGACCTGGGGCTGGTTCTTGGGGAGCTTTGCAGCATATTCTGCTGGATAGAAAGGGCCATAGAGATCTCCAAGATGTTTGTAATTTGCCCATTTCTGACACAGGCAGCAGAGCAGGCGGCCAGAGTGATTGGTCTCTGTAATCACGGGGCCTGAAACGATATAGCCAGAGGAAGGAAGTGCTTTTCCCGACTCGAGTGTAGTCTCCCCCTCGTCTGTCTCCCTTTTCTCTGATTCTCTGTCTCTCCGAGATAACTGGGAGGAAAGCGCTGAGGTCAGGGGAGAATCAATCCCACTCCCGCCCACTTTCCCTCCGACTGCACTACGCTCTCCTTTCATCTTCTCCTCCTCAGCATTTACAATGGTGCACACTGCCCCAATCTCTGGTATTTTGTTCTCCACGTGTATGTGTGGAACAAACGGGCCCTTTCTATTTGGGTCCACAAATGCTTTATTTGTGCCAGGGCTCCCTCCTCCCCCCAAAGGTGTATCTGGGTCAACTTTGGCCACAGATGGCGGCGGCGGTCCTGCTCCTCTCCTTCTCCTCCTCTGTCGTCCTCTTGCCTCTGTTGACTGATCCTCGCCTTTTCCACCTCTGCGTCTCCTTCGCACAGGTTTGACCTCAATCTCTGGCTGTGTGTCCTCACTCTCAACATCCACTTTCACTATCTGGGTTAAAATGGGTGGGGTCAGTGCGGGAGCATCATCATTGTCGGTTAGAGGGAGTGCTGAAGGGGGTGGTGTGCTGCTCATAGTCTGCACCAACGGTGGGGTTAGGTCATCAACTGTAGTTGGCTCGGGTGTGGCTGAGGGAGCACTCTGACTTGTGCCATCGGCCTGTGCTTGGGGCTGCCCCTGCCCCGGTGTTTGGGCTTGGTTCTGGGCCCTTTTTTGTTTATTCACACTCCCTACGGGCCTCCCCTTCTTTTTGCCAGATGGGAAATAGCCTTTAGGCACGGAACTGTCTTGTGACTTAGAATCTTGTGGCGACATGCTGGACCGACTAGAGGACATCTGATGTTGCCTATTCAGCATGTGTCCTTGAACCTGACTATGATGGGGTGGGGTGGTTCCATAGTAGTCACTGCCAGGATAGTCATCAAATCCCATGCCAGATTCTTGAAGTTTCTGTTGAAGAAGGTTCGCCGCAGACTGCTCTCCTCTTCTCGTCTCAAGCTGCTGGTAAGTGTTGGTGAAATGCTGAATGTCTGACAGGGCAGATGAAGATGGAGGTGGGGAACCCTGGACCGGGCGAGGAAGAGGTGGAGGAGGGGGTAAAGGTCCAAGCAAAGCAAAATCCTCCTTGTCACCCGATGCCGATGAAACAGTGGATCCTAATCCAAAGTCAAAGTCTTGTTTTAGGCTTTGGGACGTCTGAGGATCACATGGGTAGGCTGTTGGGGGTAAAGGCCCGGTCTCATCAACGCCTCTGAAGGAAATAATGTCGTTTAATGAATGACTGTCATCCATGTAACTATCGTCCCCTCCCGTAACCCTAGGGAAATGTGCCAAGTCTTGGTCCTGTGAATCACTAAACGATCCAGAGAAGCCTGGATAATGATTTGACTCATCATCAACATGGCCTGCTGGCTTTTTGATATTTGGTGTGATTTTCTGCACTATTGCCTCCAGTTTCAAACCTCGGCCTTTCCTGGGAGGCATAGCCCTGGTATTACCACTTGATGGAGATAGAGGTTGTGAATAGGTATTCTCTCCGGGCATAGGGGAAGAGAGCCTGGGACATGGGATATCTGAACTGGAGGAGTCATCTTCATTGTGATGGCTCGACTCAGACTGAGCCCCAGGGGAGTGATGTGAATTTGTGGCAGCTCTCTGCTGGGACGCATCCTGGAGTTGCCTTTTGGCGGGAATAGGAGAGATAAAAGAACGAACTCTCCGACGCAATATTAGTGGATTTGTGTCTCCAGAACCCCCGGCTTTAGTCTGACGCTGCACCTGTGGCTGTGTGGTGTTCATGTCAGCAGAAGGCTTAGCGGAGCTGGGTGGAGGAGGTGGACAGGGATGTTTGGCTTCCTCTGTGGCTCCTCTGGGGACTTCAGGTTCAGCAGCATTTAGGCCATGAGTCATTTGTGGTGGAATGGGGACGTGTGAAGCTACAGGAGCAGAAGGAGGGGGAGGAGGAGGCGGTTGTGTTCTGTAGAAGGAGTCTCCCTCCATCATTCTAGCGCCTTCTCTTCCAGAGTGTGTCGACTCCCACATTTTCAAATCAAAGAAAGCGCTTTGATGATGGAGTGAAGTTTTGGTTGCGTGTAGTTCACCGGGCATGTCAGTTTGTGAGATCATCCTCTGCCTCGGTTCCGTTTGGCTGACCTTATGTCTTCCTGGAGAAGAACCAGGAAGCATCATCATCTCCTTTGATGGCCTGTTCATTGCTTTTACCCAGTCATTCATGTCATGGGGGTGATGAGGTGGGCCACGAGGGTGAGGATACATTTGAAGCTTATTTGTGGACTGCGGCTGGGGGGATAAATTGTGGTACGGATGGTGGGAGGGAAAATGGGGGTTACTGCGTGGTATCATATTCCCTTCTCTTGTATCTCCAAATCGATATCCAGGAAAACTGCTGCCACTGCCAGTTGATAAATCAACACCATGAAGATAGGACTGATGCCTTGAAGGTGAAGATAAAGGGTTCGTGCTCAGAGGATGAGAAGGTAAGGGTGTAATATCAACATTACCTCGCCTGTAGGGGTCAGTATTCATCACAACAGATGAATGAACAGACTTGGAATGATACTCCATATCAGCATCATTAGTGCAACCACTGCCATGATGATCAGTCTGTAAATTTGCAGAGTCTAAGCCAGCCTCTTTTAATGCCGTTTCCATTTTCACCACTTGTTTCTCTCCAATATCCTTTTTACTCAGATCATTGGCTGCTGCTGGAGAGGAAAATGGCTGTTGAATCACAGAGGCTCCACTCTGACTTTTCTCTCGCTCTCTCTCTCTGTCACTTTCCCTGTCCCTCTCTGGTGTGCTACGTCGGTTTGGCGACACATCACAGATGACAGAGCGCCGCTCTGATGGGGCTAATATGGAGCCTGATGATTTTTGAGACTCCGTTTGACCAATGCTGCCCGTTAGCGGCTCTGGCTCTTGCAAAAGGAGCTCCTGCACAGCAGAGGGTGGAGTGGACACATTAGATAAGGCTTTTCTCTGTGGTAGAGAATAGTCAGCTAAGTTTATATGTTTGGTTGGGGGTTGCTGAGACTCTGGCGCCTGTATTAAATGGCTCTGCGACACGCCCATGTCATTTTTCTCAACATTTTGCATTATCTTAGTAATAGACACTTCAGACTTCACGGAGGACTGCGCATCTGTGGTAAAACTAGGCTCACTTCCATGCCTCTGGTTTGGATGTGGAAGCTTTCCAGTGCTACCCATTTGTCCAGAATGAGCCGAAGCCTCAGTTATGCCGTACGGGTGTCTGGTTTGAAACTGTTGTTGAACTTGGAGATGGGCAGGAAAGGCCTGCTCTGGTCTGCCATAACGTCGATCTAAATTGTAACCTTGAAGAACCTCTTGTAAAAGGCTTGGAAATTGCTGCAAGTTATCCTCATGACCTTTAGCTCCTGCTCCTTGCCCTCTCTTTACCAAAGCCTCTGCTACAGAACCAGCATCTTTTGGATGCACAGGGCCATAACCAGCTTGCGATTGTTGGTACCCTAAGTATCTGGAATTTGATTCCATTACACCCGCCGGGCCAGCCCTCCCTCTGCTTTTCATTGTCAAATCTGAGCCATATGTTAATTCTGGGTAGCCATATTTATGGGGTCCAGACTGGGGAGGATTTTGAGGCCGTCCAAAATTAGATTTCTGGTGAAGGGAGGAATATAAACTCAGATCTACACCTTCCTCTCCATTATGGCTGCTCGACTCTCTTAGGAAAGAGTGTTTCTCTTCTATGCAGTTGCCTTGGGGATGCTTGCTTTTTTCAGTGTGACTTCCCTCAGACCGAGCTGAAACAATCACACCGACACTACTCTGGTGCTCCTCAGATGGGTGCTTTTCTCCTCTCTCATTATTGTGTGATCTGGATGCAGTGTGCAACCGGTTTTCTTTGTCCTGACAATTCTGTGAATTGACTTCTCCAACTCGCTGCATTTGGCTACGGCCTTTCTCCGTTTTGTCAACCGGCCCTTCACTTTCATTTTTGACGACCTCATTTTTTATTTCTGTTGTCCTCCTATGGCCACCTCTGTGGTCACTGTATGCGAGACCAGGCTCTGAGACACAATTTGGCTGCGGAGGAGGAATACTGGAGGAGGTGGATGATGGGGAGGAGGAAACTGGAGGTGTTGAATGTGAAGTTGGGCCAGTTTCTGATGACTGACATCCAAAGGATGGAGATGATGACGAAGAGGGAACGCGTGCCTCATTTGCTTTTGTTTCGGAAACATTTGGTTCTTTTGCCGTTGAATGGGAGGAAATTGTTTTCACAGCTGATGCTTGCCCAGTCTGTGTTTGAGAGGGAGGGCGACAGCCAGTTGGTTCAGATCCACTGCTTGCACCACTCATCTGCCTCATTCTCCCATGTTCCCCTTCAGAAAACTGCTCCTCACGGTCCACCTTGGTCCCTGATGAGCCTCCAACTGACATTAGTGAGGAGTCTTCATCAGCACCAGCATCTAAGCTGACGCCATCACCAATCCCTGGTGCACTTCCGTCTTTAACTGTGCTAGTGCTTGAGGCTGCACTTGCATTTCGACTTCTTGGTTGTGATGAGGGCACGCCATGCGTTGCCTGTTGCATCTGCCCCACATCCTTTCCCTTCTTCTGTGAAAGCACTGAGTCGGTGAGGAGCATGTGCTGAACTGTGTTTGGTAAATTGGCTACTTGCGAGCTCAAGGCATTAAGACTATTCATGCCAGCATCCTGCATTTTGTCAAGTGGAGAGGATGAATAAATAGAGGAGCCTTCCTCTCGAGATCCGACCCCTGTGCCTAAACCCAATTTGTTTCGGCCTGTTGGAGGAAGACTGCTCCCTCCAACTGCACTCATGCTGTGAGCTTTATGACTGCCACTGCTACCACAACTACTGATGCTGCTATTTGAGTTGGGTGTGGGACTTAATTGTGGCATGGTCTGCAGTAATCTACCTTGACCATGGCTGCTACGGGGGTTTGACGAAGGAGGATGCGAAGGACCATGACCTGAGGGGTTTGCATGTACCTCTGAGACGCCCATCAAAGGGGAAGGAGAGGAGCTACAACTGGGGGAATGCACTGCGGAGGCAGCTGGTGAGGGGTTGGATATCGGGCTGAAGTTTTGGTTAATTTGGGTTTGTTGAGCATTGGGATGCAATGGGGATTTGGCTATTTCTTGAGATGCTGCTTGAGGTATACTGGGATTGGAGGCTTGATGATGTTTAGCATATACAGAGCCTGGAGACGGGCCCTGGTGCTGCATCTTGAGAGAGTTGTCATAGCCTACCCCTAAATTGTGCTGCGAGTTGCGGTGCTGTAGTGTCGCTTGCTTGTGAAGCGAAAGTGTCTGTGGGGAATATCCAGGATAATTTGAAGCATGGTAACTCTGCTGAACATTCTCCATTGGCCCCACATTGTTAGCAGCAACTGAACTGGAGACTGAGTTTGAACTAGAGTTGACACTGGGAGAACTGTTGACTTTGGGATCGAACCCCGCGCTAGCAGCCCCATCGAGATATCTCTGTGGAGGAGGGCTGTACATTCCTGATGACCCGGTGGCTGCTCCACCCTGTGGGGAGTAGTGTGGGTACTGAGGGGTCATTCTGTGCCCAGAGTGTGGATAGCTCCTATGCTGCTGTCCATGGTGGACAGCTGGGAAGCTTTGTCCAAGCTGGCGGTGCTGCATCTGAGAACCTGGCACTGACTGCATTGCAGCATTCTGACTCATGTTGTACTGATGAGAAGGAGAGAACGCTCCAGCACCAGCACCTCCACCCGAACCAGCACTTGAGCCATAGTCTACTGGATATGGTGACATCAGGCCAGATGCTGGTGCAGAGCCAGACCCAGCATGCCGATACTGGTGAGGTATATGTCCATCAATATTAGGGTACCCAAACCCTGCCCCATAAGCCATGCCCCCCCTTCTGTGCCTGTCCTTTCCAGCCATTGAAAAATAATAATCCATGGCGTCCTTTCTGTAGGGGTTGTTAGTGTTGGCGCTGTGAATGTTACCCTGTGTTGGCGATGCCTCCACAGCACCTCTGTTTCTAGCACTGTAAGCAAGCATGTGGCTGGCTTGACTGGGGTGGTGATGGCCTCTGTGCAGGCTCTGCTGTTGCATCCCAGCGTAATCATCTGTCATCCTTGGGGAAATCTGTGGATCTGCTGGCTGAGGGGGATACGGAGTTCCCCCTCCACCCCTCCCACTGAACCCCGGGGGAAGCGAAGGGGGAACTGAGCTGTTAGAAAAATTCTGCATTGTTTTTCCAAGTTTGGATTAAAAACGGAAATAACTGTCAGTGTCTATACCAGGGAATGCTTCTGATCAGAAACTGGAAGGCTTACGGCAGTAACCATAAATGACAAAGAAAAAAAGAGTCTATGGTCTGGCAGTAAAACAAGGAAATGCTTTGAAAAAACAAATAGTTCAAGCTGAAGAATATCTATGGCAGATGTTATAATAACTTTTTTGTAGCAGAAAGTGGGTAGTGAGGTTGAACAGACAACGGTTTTATCAATATATGAAAAGGCCAAATGGTAAAAGTCTTACTTCTTCAGTGTGATGGTAGGGTTATTCTCACTTTTTTCTTTTTAAAAGGTTCACTTTACAGCTGGGTCTTAAAAAAATTGAACTTTCAAAAGAAAAAAGAAAAAAGTCGTGAAGCAGGTTTCTACTGCAGAAAAATACAAGATTAAAACTGTGCAGTCATTCCTATGAAGCTGAAGCAGTTTGGCACCGAGCAGGCAATGATATCAACTGTGACACACCACCATGTGAGATGTTCTTTGATGACCTCAAATGTCTTTACATGTACACTCTCCGCTATGATAACAGCTGAAGCAAACAGAGCTATGTTGGGATTGAAATGTGGTCCAATAGCATCTTGTGCAAATAAACAAAAACAAAAGAAAATTGCAATAAAACCATTAAGAATGTGTTGCGTCACGACAATCCTTCAGTCCGTCAATATGTTTGCCAGGACCTGACTCACACCTGTGTGAGACCAAAACGGCAGTAACTTGAATCAAGAGGTCTGAATACAGACCTTCACTGAATACTCCCGGAGGCAAACACTCCATTGATATTCTCATCAGCGCTTGGATGCAGAGTGTAATACTTTTTGAGATGTTCTTTTCCTTGGTGATTCCTTTTCAAATACAGTTTTTTTGTTTTTTTTGTTGCTACGGCATGCATTCATTCGGACTGTAGATGTCTTTGGTCCCTATTTAGTAATCGTTCTTTCCTCGACTGTGTTCAGATTCTTCTTGGTGCTCTCCTGTATCTTCCGCCTGTCGCTGTCTTACCTTTGTTTCATTATGTCAACCATCATTTAACTCTACCTAGTTCCATGGCAACAGTTTTCCAAAAGGAGGGTAATCCATTTATTCCACCTCAAGTTCAGTCAATTCAAGCACCTTTCTTTCGGTTTTCTTCAGTATTTCCATGCAGATACGTTCATTTTCCAGGAGCTGCTGACCAGAAGCCTTTGCAACTCTGCGAACACAAAAGATGAATCAAAACAGTTAACACACAAAAATGAAAAGACATAATTTATTTACAATACCCTGTGCTACATGTCTGTAATCAAATAGTTATAAAGAAGAATATACGGTGGTCATTCAATAGTGATAAAAAGCTTCTTTGGTTTAATATTCAGTTTGAGTATTCTATTCAACAATCTTGTTTGAACAATTCAGTGGTAAATTACGACATATTGATAAATATGATGTAATTTACCTAAAATAATTGCTAAAATAATTTAATTAGTTTTGAGACGTCAGTGTTGCTCTAGGATCAAATATAGCAGATTACAATGGCATTTCCCATAAGTGGACTTATCTTTAGCACTAAAATCACCCAGATCCATCACAAATATATTCACCAAACCACAAACAATGTTAGCATTTCTTCCTTGTTGCACACACAGTCCACCAAACATGAAAAAAGGTTGCTGGCCTCCGATCAACACTGCTGTTTTAATATGCGCCGGGAGTACAGCCTTTACCGAGGTTGGAGCTTTAACAATACATGCCTGAGCTGTCTCTTCTGACTGATAACAAACCGGGTTGGTGGAGAGAAAAATAGGTTTGCGGCAGCATGCAATTAAGGCAACAAAGTAACACAGACAAGGTCACAAACACAACTTCACATGTAAACAAACAAGCCTGTGTAGCCAAGACAGAGGCAGCCTCTCTAAAATGAAACTAAAAACCGTGAACGTTAAGATTATTTTACAGGCGTTAATGATTAAGGGCGATAATTAAAAAGGCATGACGACATCTTTATAGGTCAGCACCCATAATTGCAGCGTGTGACACACAAGCCTCTATTGTGCACTGTAAAACAGTTAATGGCCCCAACGCAACTTTGGGGCGACTTTTGTTAAGTGTCGACTTACACTGAGTCACGCAATTACCAAGCCCTCACTGTTTATGACTGCAACCATTAGTCCACTGCTAACTGGTGGTACTTGTCCGGCAATCTCATCATTAGTGTGAACCCATCTTCACCAATGTAATGCATTGCTTTTAGCACAGAGGTGGACCAGCTGGATGGACAATGATTGGGGAACAAGAATACCAGGTGGGCTCCTCAACAAACCAGTCATTCCATGTAAATCTATTTATGAGTCAAACATATTGCATGCAGCTCTCTGTCCAGGTGTCACAACTCAGGGTGCAGAGCTGGTGGGTTGATGCAGTGTCAAATTTTAAAGTTAGGACACCATCACCATCGCTCTCCACCCGTCTGTTCGCCCTTACCTTGATTACTAATTAATCACAGCAGCTCACTGGGCACAGCCAGGCAGCAGCAATCACAATAGACCAGCGCAGCGAGAATAAAAAACGGGCTCAACGCAGTCTGTCAGCGGGTCGATCCGCTGCACAGCTGCCTTGTTGTTAAGAGCACACGCAATGCCGCGTCCAGCCCGTGTTCCGCTCGGCCGTGTCCTCTCGGTTTTGTGTCGTCTTTGATTGTCATCAACACAACACGGGCTCTGGTACCATTACCTCCGTGGCTACGTTAGCCGGGTAGCAGTACGCATCACAATTAGCCGTGTGGTGCTGCCTCTTGTAGCTCGGAGAGGTTAGCGTTAGCTTAAAAAATAAAAAATAAAAAACACCTCACATACTGCAAATTAATTATGAAGACAGCCGCATACGTTGAAGGGGGGAGGGGAGGAGGGAGGGGGGGGTTGCTCGGCTACGGCCGCGGAGCTAGCGTCATAGCGAGAAGGCTAATTTTCGCGTTTGCTACAATTATCACGCGCATTTGGGAACGTGCACAACACGGTAGTTTGTAGCAGGCTAAAGGCAGCCAGGCGGCGTTTAGCTACAAAAGAGAGGTGATTAGGTGCAGATGTTACCCCTCCCCACCCCCCTCACCCCCCTCCAGTGGGGCTGGGAGTAAAAGAGCTAGCTAGCATAAATAACGTCCACTGGCTCGAGACCTGGTGTGGGTACCGCATCAGACACAAACCATCACGCTGCCTGACATTTTCCCTGAGCAAACAAGAGCTAGCCAGAGGGAAAAAATGGCAAGTCGGTCCGAGGCGGGCTAGCTAACGCAGCCTGGATGCATACCTGAGGACGGAGCAACACAAGGCCCCTCCAAGAGTGAAAGGCTGTTTTGTGACAAGCCCGCTGCTTGTGGCAGGAAACCCCAGTCTCGAGTCGACCGCTCCGCCGCTTTTCCCCTCACCCTTTTGAGTCCAGACAACCCCGACCAGCGGCGGCGAAGTCGGGGAGAGGGAGGGGGGAGGTGGGTGGGGGGGTGGGGGGCGCCCGTCACGACACTCGGATCCCGGGCCTTTCTTCCGATTTCCCCTTTTTTCTTTTGTCCTCACCTCCAAAAATGATGAGAGCGGAGCACAATCGGGGTGCCTGTAGGTCCCGTAGCCAGTGAGGTCCATACACCCCCGCCCCCTCCCCTCTTGTTCCCTCGCTCTCTCGCTCTCTCTCCCTCTTTCACACGCCGCCGAGGTGATTCCGCTGATCTCGAGCTGAAATTAAACACATTGCCATCCGACGAGCCGAGCACTAACGCATGAAGATCTCAAACGTCAGTTTCCGCCACTGAATATCATTTGCATGCCTTCATCGGGAGCTCGACCTCTCCGTTTTCCTGTTAGACTACTGTTTTTTTTTTCTTCTTCTTCTTCTTCTTGCAACAGAAAGACCGCCTTGAAAATGCATACACACTCATATTCCTGCACCCCCCTCCCTCATCCCTCTCCATCACATCCCTCCACCTCCCCTCCCTCTCTGGGGCTTTTGCTTTTCCACTGCTTTTCACCTATTACCACCATAACATTTAAGATTATAGTGATATAGCAAATGCATTTCTTTTTTTTTTCTTTTTTTTTTTTTTACATGTCAGGGCTCAGGGAGTCAGCACAGCTCCTTTGTTCCCGTTTCATCTCCAGTGGAAAAACGAATTAGGGTCTAGCCTAATGAAGGCACCAGGGTACAAAGGCAATGTGGAGACAGGGCTGAATGGAACGGTAGGTTATGTCTGAAATGAACAAGTCAATAACAGATAAAAGACAATTTGGGAGCAAATAGGTATACGCCTGCGTTATAGAGGGAGATTGCAGTGCAATGGTTGAAGCTTGTTCAGCTCATTGTGGTCTCCCACTGCTGGAGCGCGGACCCATTGTACACACAGTGCAGCTATATTGTTGTTCTTCCACTAAGAAAAAATGCCACTTAAATCATTATTGTAATATGAAGCCATTGGTTAATGTTTGACACAACGCGCTCACAACATCCGTGGACGACAACAGAGGTGACACAAACCGAATCCTTTTCCCCTTTGGATGTGTTGTGCTGTCTCCACTCTCACACATGGGCCAGCGAGTGCAGTGCAGACCCGCTCACACTCTCCTACCCTCATAATGACGTGCCCTATGGCCCCCATCAATGGTGCTGCACTTTTAATGTACTGCAGTGTGGCACACATGGACACACACACGCACACACACGCGCGCGCACACAACGAAACCCCACAAGTACGTACAAAGACAACACACCACACCGCACACACAATCACACACAAACAGTTCGCGTGCACATCCGTGCGAACTTAACCTGTCGATCACGAGCGTAAAATCTCAGTTTCTAAACAACTGTTCAATACATTTCATTCCCCCTTGCAGATACACGTCTATTTCTATCATAGTTGCCATAGCAACTGCATCACAGAGCCTTAACTGTGGATAATTTTTAGGCTACGTATCTCCACTCGCTTTTTCACATGTGGCGATTTCATGCAGACCCCTCTTGTTTGCCGGGACAAATATCTTCAAATATCTTCAGCCATTGAACGAAGCAGTCGTATGCTCGTGTTGCCACGAAGTCGAGGCGAGAGAGCTGAGAGGCGAGATAAAGGGCATTGATACTCTGGGCCAGCAAGTCAGCCAGCCAGGCCTATCCAATCAACAGGAGCGCCTGCTGGGATACACACAGGCTCTCTCCATCACGGACAAGGGCACAACATCGTCTACAGAGGAGGCTCAAAGCCATTTGTAAGAAATGGTTGTAAAGAAAGCGACCGGTTTTGAACACACTTAACGCCCTCCACACACACACACACACACACACACACACAAACACACAATCATGCGCACACAAGTCCTGCAGAGCCGCAGCATCTTTCAATTTGCTGATATTTTTTTGAAATTGTGTACAAATAGGGACGGATGTTTGAAAATTCAAAACAAGGCACTGGAAAAATTTTTATTTAAATCTCCCACATATATTTATTCATATTCATTTCCGTTCATAGTGGGAAAAACAATGTTTCGTGCCCCAAAAAGCTTCCTCCGTGGATGAAGTTGAAAAGCGCCTATGTCGGTTTCTGTTGCCTCATATCCACTGGCGGTGGTTTTTAATTTAAAATGATGATTAAAAAAAAATACACAAGAACTTTGATTTCATGTCGCTGTATTTTCATTACGGGGAACATCTCAAGGCTGCAATGCTAACGGTTGATATTGTCACAGCTCGTCCCCCAACTCTGTATCTGCTCACAGGAACGGCTGAATTGGTCGAGATCCTTGAATAAATATAAGCACTAAACAATACGTCCACTACATTATGTACAAGGCCTTCATGTTTACAAAGTCCAACGTAACCCAGACAGGGGAACTTGTGAAGGTGCTACACTGCATTTCCATGTTTGACACCACCTACTCGTACAGAAATCCCATCGCGTATGTGCACTGAGTAGCCGAAGCCAGTGAAAGCCTTCACACAACAATGAAATAGCATCGCCCTTGACACGTCAGAACTAAGTGAGGACATCCGTGCGCCAGCGCGCCAACGTTCACGTAGAACTCATTTCAGCGCGCTGAATGTGTCTGGTTATCTGCGGAAGGTCGACAATGTCCACGCCGGACACGGGATGCAGGTCGGACGTTGCTCCAGCGAGCGAATGGGCATGTTCACACTCGGCTGGGAGCGCACTTCTGCAACCTGAGTGAATACAATCCCCTCCATAGGTGTCATTTTGATGCGAAGGTGTGAGGCTATAGTCAGCAGGCTCCTTTTGGCTACTGAAAGACGCCTGCGGGTGTAATAACCAATTATGACTCCATTCTCAGTGCTGATGCTTTGCTGACATTTGTCACAATCACTTGTTTCAACAGGAGAGCTGTGGGGGAGCAAATGTCCTTTATTGTATTATTTAGGTCTTTAGGAGCTGTATATGTACACTAAATATATACATTTAGCATCCTGCCTCATCCAGTTCATACGACAGCGATCAGAACAGCAGTGATTTGCAGTTTCCTTGATGACCACATGGAGTCAGAGTCATACAACAAACATGCAGCAGGGCTCTGACGCTCAGACGCTGGCCTCGCGTCACAGCAGCAGACTGAATGAGATGGAAAAAAAAATAGCCCTCGTGTTATTTTGTCTGAAATCCCAGTTCATCAATCCCTTTGAAGTGTGTGCTTCTAAAGTTATGCTTCGGTACAATTTCACAGTCTTTGATCCTTTTCTATCTGGAGTGTCCTACAATATCACAATTAGTGTCCCACGGACACTAAGTATTATATCAGCAGAGAGGCACCGCTTTGATAATACGCGGTGGAAAACATCATTCTGAGGACACAGGCGGATGAGATGGTGAACTTTGATTGCTACTCGGTGTGGTGCCTCCTTTCACGAAAACTCTCCGAGATCAAAAGAGCATGACGCAGCCCAGTTGAAATACGCTTGCAACAGCTCCGGCTCTAAATCGGTGACCTTAACAGAGGCCGATGATGCAAAGATGGTTCCCTCAAAGGGACACGGAGTGATACATAATCAGCATTCCCTCGGTCCGCAAGCTCTTAAAGTGACTGTTTCCATCGAACAAGGGATGTTAACCGAATCTGGAAATCAATAGCAGAAAAAAAAAGTTCACAGCAGGGCTCCCACAAACACTGAAACACTCAGTTCTGTGTGGGCCCTTTGCTTGTTAACCATTCATTGAACTCAGTGGCCGGCAGCACCCAGCAGGGGGCGCTCCCTCCCCTCATGTCCTTCCCCTAACCCTCTCCCACACCGAGGCCGGCTGCCACACTCTCCTTGTCTCCTAGCAACCGCAGAACCCTGCCTCCAATCACTACGGATACCGGGAGGGATGGAGGGAGGGAGGAGGGGGGAGTGTGAAAGAGGTGGAGGAAGATGTGAGAGGCTGGCTATAGGCTTCAGCATCCCGAGCAGCAAAAACTGAAAGTGTTTGCAAGGGTAAAAAAAAAAGAAGAAAAAAAGAGTTGATGCAAGGGTTCCAGAGGTGGGTCGTGTTGGGTGGGTGGGTGTGAGGTCGTGTTGGTTGGGTGGGTGGTAGGTCGTGTTGAGTGGGTGGGAGAGGAGTATTACAGAACCATGGCTCTCAGGGACATGTAGAGATCATAATTCAAATCGGGTGTATATTACAGATTGTGACGTGGAGAAGAGTGATTGCCCCAATTAAGCCGGTTGGTTTTGAGGGTCCCCTTTCCGTAGCCTCCACCAGCTCATGGTCCTCCCCCCCCCCCTCCCCCCCATTAAATTTGATGGTGCCATCATCATCATCATCATCATCATCATCTCTGCTCCGTCCTTGTGACTCGCGTGGTGGGCCTCTGCACTTTATCACTCCCCTCTTCCTCGGGGGTCCGTCCTCTTCTCTCCGGTGATCTATGTTGCTCTCACACACACACACACACACACACACACACACACACACACACACACACACACACACACACACACACAAGCAGACACAGCTCCAATCCTACATTTGCATCATACAGCCTATGATTGCATCACACCCAAGTCACGTATACTTACAGCTGGCGATGCCACATATAGCCGCACGTCACATAACGAGCCCATGCGACGTTCTGTGTACATATCACGCATGCAGACCACAAAGAAAACGCACTTCGCACGCACGTGGACACACGCACGCGGACACACGCACGCGGGCACGCGGACACACGCACGTACACACACACACACACACACACACACACACACACACACATGCTCGTCACTCACAGTCACCACACACGCTTTTCACACACCCTTCATGTGATGCGACGGTGACCTTATAGACACTGGATCTTGCATGACAGGGTTTGAGGAAGACTCCAGTGACAGAACAGGAGTCACAGTTTGATAGGGTAATTGAAAAAAAAAATGACAGGAAACTGTGAATTTAAACAAATTATAGCATTGTTACAGCTTGTAACATGATCGCACGTGTGAGTTATTCCTGAACGCACGATGTTGTATGTGCGGTGCAGTGTCAGCTTGCAGAGATATAAATAATTAACATTGCCCGCCTGTTGCATCTTGTGATTACTGTACATTTCATGTAGCTTTTAGTTCAACCTCAGGCCGGAGAGCTAATGACCTAAAGAATACATTTCAACCTTCAAATCTTTATAACAACAACACCGAGAAGCAACAGTGACACCACGTGATCTCATGTGATGTGATTCAAACTCATTGGTTGAACTCACACCACTCATCTCCAGGCACATCCTGATCCTGTGCCTCCTCGGCATCGGGCCAATGTGTCGTCCTTCTGGAGAGATCTGTAGTTCCACGAAGAGCGGCGTGTTGATATAATACGCCTGCAAAAACTTTAACTCTGAAGAGACGAGGAAGGGAGGGAGGGGGAGAACATGTGTGTGTATGCCTCTGTGTGTGTGTGTGTGTGTGTGTGTGTGTGTGTGTGTGTGTGTGTGTGTGTGTGTGTGTGTGTGTGTGTGTGTGTGTGTGTGCAAGAGGGATTGATAAAGAAAGAGAGAAAACGCCGGCTGCTGTTGCCGAGGCAACCATCTCTCTCTCTCTCTCTCTCTCTCTCTCTCTCTCTCCTCTTTAACCCTTTCTCCTCAGCACTTCCTTTTCACCTTCTGTCTTTTACCATTGCAGCGATCTCTCACTTGTTGATGTCCTATCACCCCATCTGTCCCCCTCTTTATCTCCACGAAGCTCTCCATCTCTCTCCAGCTCTCTCTCTCTCTCTCTCTTTATCTCTCTTCATCGCTCTCTCTCTCTTTATCTCTCTCCATCTCCATCTTTCTCTCCCTGCAACACAAAATGAGTGGCTCGTGAGCTCCTCGGTTGCATCCTCCTCCCGATTGCTCATCCTCACATCGGCACACCTGTCGCTTTGTCTGCACACATGTGCTTTGTTCACGCTGAATCATTCTGTGCGCGAGAACAGCAACAATTTGTGGCAAACCGCGTTAAGTATCAGGAAGTCGTTGCTTCCCCGCAGGTGTTATTGATGACTAGAAAAAACTTGAACACATGGGGAGGGAGGGGTAGGAGGGGGTTGGGGGGAGGAGGGGGGGGGGGGACAACAGAACTGCTGTCATGCAGTAAAGTGGTTAACTGCCCTGAAGGAGGAGTACATTTGAAAGGTTGAGCAAATGTTCTGTTTCAAGGAATCATTTACATCATTCTCTGTAAAACTGTCATGTTTGAACTCTGTCTTTTTGTACGGATTGAATAAACACAGCTACAGGGCTACCTGTGTGCATCTGTTTCCAGTCTTTGTGCTAAGCTAAGCTAACCGCCTGCAGCTTCACATTTGGCATAATTATGTGAAGCGAGTTAGTGTATTTCACTAAAGGTCAAACTATTCCTTTAGAGCATGCATTGCCCTCAGTGCCACCCAGTTCTACTCCTATAAGTTTACAAACTTCAGCCGAAACCAAATTGGGATCGGGCAACCAGCCCCTCCATTCAGGCCTCCCGCCATGGCCACTCCCCAAAAACCCATGAAGGCCGCCTGCCTGCCTGCTGCTGGAGGACGAGGGAGCGTTGGGGGAGAGGGGATCGGTAACAGTATCCAACTACCTCAATGAGTGCATGGGCACGCGTTTGATTTATTGATCGATATTGGGACATGAGATTAGATTTTAGATATTGTAATAATAAGTGTTGTCTTTTCCTGGCTTCAAAAGCTGTGTTACAGTAGAGTAACTTACCAGACCGTTCAAGCTGTTCTATTATTTGCCTTTACCCACTTAGTCGTTTCATCCACATTACTTAGTAAATATTTTTGTGAAAGTGCCGCTGGGCAACACTACAATATCGTCGCGATATCGATATGCAGCAATTTGGTCAAAACTATGGTGGTACTTGATTTTCTCCACATTGCCCAGCTCTAATAGATTGCTGTCGGGATGTGAAGAGAATTTCAACAAATATAACAAAAAACCTCTTCTAACTTAAATTGCCTTACCCCAGCTTTAAAATCCACTCATGTGTACCTATATGTGATATGACTGGCGTCTACCAGTGCAAAATCAGGACATGGTCAGTGGCAACCTCAACTCTTGCCAAATTCCAGGACTTCGTATGTGTCGCTCTTCGAATGCTGCATCATGAAAAAAAAAGCCTCCGCCCACAATCAGCCGGAATTCTATACGCCGCGTGTATTGATCACTTCCAGTCTCATTACACTGCATACAACATGAACGCTGGCGCGCTGACTGTCCAGCTGCTGTGTTAAATCAGTGGCTGATGTTCCTCAACAATTCCTGCCTACACACACACACACACACACACACACACACACACACACGAAGTGTCCAGTCAAATCAAATCTCAAGGAACAGTTTGTTCCCGGTGTGCGGAGGTAAGCGTAATCAGCGCGCGTCAACGACCTCGACCTTTCGTTACACCAAATAGTGGGAATTAAGTCGAAATGCATTCATGGAAATGTAACAATATTAATTTAAATAATATACTTTATTTTTCAACGCTGCCTCAGACGCTTCTCTGTTTTTTTGACATAATATATCCTGTTGCTAGGTAACTGTTAATTGTTAAAATGCAGGTACTTTATAAAGAGCAGAAAGAGAAGGGACAGGGATGGAAGAAAAAGGGAGGAGTGTGACAGAGCAGTGCTACACACACACACACACACACACACACACACACACAGCTGAGAAAATAAGCGAGTCTTCTAAGGTCACAAGTTTCAAGGATAAAGTGAATTGAATCACTGAAGGTGATGCTTGTTTTATCTGAGTTTCTGGAAGTACTGTAGCCCCTCTGTCATCTGTCCTTTTTACCCCTCTCCTTCTCCCTCCATCCTGCTCCTCCTCTCATTCTCCATAATCCAGTGAACTCTCATCCATAACTCACGGGCCCCTCTTCCTTTTATTACTACGATGCCCCACCACCACCACCACCACCACCTCTCCCTCCGTCCTAATAACTCAAGTTGACGCACAATATAAGGAGGCATTGGAGGGAGTATAAGGGTGGGATTAAGAAAGTGAAAGAGAAGAGAGGGGTGGGGGGAGGCACTGAAGTATGGGTTGAAAGAAGAACAGAAGGAAGGGACACAGTCTCAGTGAGTATCAAGTGGGAGACAGGAGAATAGGGAGGAGTGACGGGGGAAAAACAACGGCGAGAGGCCGACAGAGAGGGCGAGAGGCAGATGGAGAGCAAGGTTGTGCCTCCGACTGGCTGCTGAATTAGAGCTGTTGATGGCTTCGGCCTTCAGATACAGGCTTCTTCTGTTCGGACGGTCAGACTGTCCAGCTCTCCAAACCAGAAAACAAACAAACTGTATATCATTCAGCTAATCTGTGACAGCAGCTGAAACACAGCACACTGCAGCGCAGTGATATTTCCCATTTAAGGCTGTGCGCAAACTCACATGTGAATCTCTTACTAATATATCTTGTCCCCCCCACCCCCCGCCCCATCTCCCCCATACATACACACACACACACCTCACTCCCTCCATCAATAATTGAATAAGTCTCGCTCGCCAGTGTGACTGAAAAATTAATGTGAGCTAGGAGTGAGGGGATGATGGATGAGGAGGTGGGTGCCACCGTAGCTGGGTTGGGGGGGGGCGGGGGCTGCAGAGTGCAGGTATAGAGGTGAGAGCAGGTCAGATATTTAGCATACAGAGTGGATGCTAAGCTAGTTAGTGTTGTCCCGGCAGGCAGCCTCACTCACTGCCGGCATGTACCGGACTGTGTTTGCCCCGGTTTGTTCTCGTCAGCAGGTTTATCGTCACGTCTCTGAACCTCCAGGTTCCCATGGCAGGCGATGGTGAGAAGATGCGCCTGGGCGGTGGCTTTTGACCCTTTTGGCCCTTTCGGCCACAGAGCAAATTAACACTCCTCTGCTTTTTCGGGCTCGAGCACAAAAGCTGTTTGTGGTGCTGGTTTACTCGCGACTGAAACTCTCGTCCTCCACCTTTGACTGGCTGAGAATGCGAGAGGTGGGGAGTCTCTGAAAGTATACTGGCAAAGTAATCATTGAGTCACTGGTACTGATCAACAACCCTATCAAACCGTTTTGTACTATGGGGCGGTATAAACTCAGACGGCATCTTTATGAGTCACTCTGGATAAGATTGGCTTGTTAAAATGTCAAAATGTATAATTTATGGACTACACAGCCCAGCTGTTCAACGGTGGAGGAAAAAAAAGAAAAATAACTGTTGTTTTTGGATGTCAGGTGCTTTTGTAATGTGAGAGGTAATCACAGCTAATCACGCTCACCTCCATATTGAATATGGCTTTCCATTTCAATGAAGCATCATGATTGAAACTTGGCTGGCGTTGATGTGCGTACAACGGAGACATGACATGCAATGTTTTAAACGCACCTGCTGAAAAAGAGCCGAGGACATGAGCAGCCGAGCTAACTGCACACGATTTCAGCTTTGATTTTCTCCTGGATGCTTTTGCCTGTATCCTCCTGCTTATTATTCACACATTTAAATACATTTGCACAGGGGACTTGCTCAGTACAAGAACAATATTACACTATTGGCAACTGAACAGTGTTGGAGGCTGCTGCCGGAAGATAAATGCCCTTCTCAATGTCAGTTTGATAGCAATTGCTGAGACAGGGGAGGGTTTTCTTCATTTACTTCCATCAACCAGATTTTTCAATCTGTCCCGCTTCCCCGACCTCGGATAATTATTATGCATTGTGAAAGACACCCTCGACCCAAGTGTTGCTCTCTCCTGGATGAATCAGTGTACAAGCATTACAGTGGGAACCCGAATGGGTGCCGGATCAGGTTTTAAAATGTAATCACACAACAGGTCAGCAGGTAAGTCCAGCAGGAGTAGTGATGGTGTGTGAGTGTGTGTGTGTGTGTGTGTGTGTGTGTGGAGGGGGGAGGGAGGAGAGAGAGCAGCCTGAGAGAGCAGCCTGAGAGAACCCCGAGGGGGCTGGACGGCATCAGACGAGGCTGTGTGGAGCGCCAGCAGCAGTGTTGTTGAGGGGGCAGACCCAGACCCCAACCACTCCACCATACCGTCACCATATGGCCCTCCTCTCCCAGGAATTCCTGCCTGAGAGAGAAAGAGAGAGAGACAAAGAGAGACAGAGAGAGAGAGAGAGCGAGAGCAAGAGAGAGAGAGAGAGAAAGAGAGCGAGAGAGAGAGAGAGAGAGAGAGAAAAAGAGAGAGAGAGCTTGTGTGTGTGACAGAAAGATCATGCATTTTGTGAAGGACTCAACGAAGGGTTTCAGATTGTGTGTGTGTGTGTGTGTGTGTGTGTGTGTGTGTGTGTGTAGCACTGCTCTGTAACTCTCCTCCCTTTTTTTTGTGTTCTGGGAGAGAAAGGCGGTACAGAGCCAGGCGGACTGTCTGAGCGTCCACTACAGTGGGTAGGAGAACATGAGAGCTATGCACAGGAGCTGCAAGAGGGAGGGAGGGGGGTGGGGGTGGGGGTGGGGGGTGGTTGGGACTTCTCTGATGCATAAATACGCCGGCAAAGTGAAATGAATCACCAGTAAGTGTCAGGGAGGTCAGAGGGAAACACAAAAGGCTTAAAAAGACTCGGTGCCATATGCGTGAAACTTAGTTTTTTATTATTAATACTCAACACTTCATTTTGTTCATCATGTACAAAGAGAAAGGATAGTCTTATTTGAGCACTTATAATTGTAGATATCAGTATTATCCTTATTAGAAGTACCTTAATGTTTTTCTTATTTTTTTTGCGATTTTGTCATGACGCGGTTAATTTTGTTATTGAGATTACTTTGATCGTTTCCATACAAAAAAAACCCAAAACAAGGTAAATGTTTTTCCCCCCAATATTCAGTATTTACACAACCTGTACAATTATTTGTTTTTGTGTCGTTTTCTGTTCGTATGGTGTAAAAATTTGGGGGATTATTTCAAAGAAAAGGGCCACAAAAAGAGAAAAGAATGGCCAAGAATAATATTATGTATATCATTATGTATACAATTGATACTATTCATATGTTACATCTTTGTTAACCCACAGTAAATCTAATCAATGTGTGTTCACCTTGTGAAATACATTTAGTAGCAACCCCTGATGCCTTTTTCATTCTTGACTGTATGAATGATGACGATGGAAAATAGCAATATTAAACAAACAAAACTGTACACAATTTAATAGAAAATTTTGTCTGCATCAATATAAAGCAATATCAATACATATTAATACACGCACACACAGATAGATCTTTAAAATATGAGTAAACAGCTTCTGCAAATGAATTAGAGTGAACTGGAAAATTATAAGCAGCTAAATTACATGGAGCTTCACAACAAATCAATCGCATAATATCACAGTATAATTCTTCCTATCTGCATGTGACTTGTTGATTTAAAAAAAAAAAAAAAAAAAAAAAAAAAAACAATGATAGAAATATTGATGTCAAATACATTTTCACGAGTCAGTTTAACCGGTACATCGATCCCTGTGGCTGACCACGTCATGCTCTCGTTTGGTCCCATGTGTCAGTATCCCTGACAGAAAAAAAACACACGTCAGCTGAGGGTGATATTTACATCCTCCACCTTCAGGATGTCCCAGACCCGCTAACTTGCCACAGCCGTTTGTTGTGTTGTAAAAATGTGACACAGTGTTTTCTTTTGCTCTACCCGACCCATTTGAACAAAATGTGTTGTTGGCATGCTCGTGTGCAGAGAAGTGAGCCCGGGACCAACCGGGCCGTGAGGGAAATAAATAAATAAAAGAAACTTCTGGCGAGCCATGCTTACTCTGCACCGCTGCCCCGCGGCCTGCAGAGCAGAGCAGCTGGAGGTGGTAAAGGCCTGATGATAGCATGTTTACCACAGTGTCAGGTGCACCTTTGACTTCCCAACCAGCAGCTGGACGCTGGCCCTGTAGCTCGCCCTTCCAGTGCGTGACCCCTCCCCCCACCTCCCCCAAAAAATAAAAAATAAAAAAGTTGGAAGGAAGTGATGAATTGGCACATACAGTGTACAGTAAGAGCTTGTTTTCTATTTTGTCATCCTGTTTATTGCAAATGAGGAGAAGGATCGTGGTGGCTTGTGTACGAAAAATATGCAAACCCAACAGAGCTTACGTGCACACGGATACATTTTTCACTTTTCAATCAACCCGCTAGACATGAAAGCAGTTGAGGAGAAAAACAGAAGAGAGATGAATTTCTCTCCCAGGGCCGGGGCGAGGATTATAGAGACTTATTGGAATCAGTGCCATACAGAAGAAGACCGGGGGAAATAACTTCTGACTGCATGGGGGACAAACTTGCATATGTACACAACAAATTACAAATCATATCTCCCGTCTCATACTGAGAAACAAGCGGTGCGCAAAGTTGCACAAATATAAATTAGAATCCAAAGCTTTTAAGTGTTTCCAGCTGTCAAACAGCACAGTTTAGTAACAGGCGAGCTAAAATATAGCAACAGCAGTTGATTCCCCTGAAGCAAATCTCCACCTAAAATGAGACATGACAGAACAAATGTTGCACCTTTTAATAAGGGGTTGCACAAATGCATTTCCGCTTTAAATGGATTCTCGATAAGATGGAACTACACTTGCTCTTTGTTCTTGGGCAATATTGTGCTGAAATCCTCAGCAGCATTAATATAAACTCTGGGGAATGTCCAGCGCACATTTGTGTGTGTGTGTGTGTGCACATGTGTTTATATATGTGTGTGTGTGTGTGTGTGTGTCCTTTACCACAGTGATGTATAGCCCAAACATAGAGAGGGAACAGGATAGGCCGGGCCGACGTTGGCTCTAAATTCTGTGTGCAATCAACGTTCGAGCCCAGGTTTAAGAAATCAAATAAACGGGCAACGAAAACACAAATATCCTGTAAGTTTTTTTAACAAGGATCGCTGCTTTAAAAATGAAGGATCACAATATACTGCCTCTATACGCAAATATCATCTATGTATACACGTAATATTGTATTCCATAAATGTGTAGATAATTGATTTTTATCTCAAAAAGCATGAAGAAGAGCTTACCTTAAAAAGAGAGAATCTAAACACAATTCAAGGGAAGCTTAGCAAAGACTCCTAAAACTAAACTTTCCCCTTTTATCACCAAACGTCTACACCTACAGTAAATTATCCTCGATTTCCAACACTTTAGTGAAAATATGAAAAAGCATAATTCTTAACATAATCAGTATACTCATTGGTAAACTATCATAATTAAGTAAACATGAGATTTAAAGAAAAAGAGGTTCAATTATATCACTTATGATTAGTAATATTTGTGTCTTAACTATATTTTGCATATTTTTGTTCATGAGTTTTTTTTGTTTTTATGAGTTTTTTATCATTGTTTTGTTTATTTCTTAAATTGCTGTAAAACATATTGAAACTTACATCCTGTCTGTCTGTTTACTGTACAAAGTGAAAAGAGTTTTAAATATATTATTTACAGGGAAAAAGATTGAACGTACAAATGCTGACGCTGATTGATGCCCTCTCCGAAGTCTCGTTGCTTATTTCCTCGTCAGATCCTGGTCTCCTCCTCATGCCATCTCGCTGATAATGGTTGACCTGAACTTTCAAAAATGTGTGCGTATAAAAATTCCAGAGATCCCAATCTATTTATTAGGAGAGTCATCGGGGAGGGGGAGGGGGATGGATGGATCTGTTTGATTTAAGGCTAACTCGATCAGTCTCACATTGATGGTGTCATCTGTGGAGCGAGGGAAGGAGGAGAGGCGGCTGAACGTATGAATAGTTATCAGCAGGTTTGTGGGGGGGAAAGAAATAAAACAACCGTAATCATTCAATGATTTGCTTCCCTCCACGCACACGCACACACGCAAGCACGCCAACCTATTACACCGGTGCATTTAGATTAGGGAATAAGATAGAAGTCCGCAGTGACAAAGATCACACTCCAACACCAGGCCAGCACTCCCGCGCAGTCTCCCGCAGCCCTTGAACTTCTGACACCGCCAGCCAATCGAAGATGAAACCTTTAAATGACTAAAAGAGGCTTCTTTATTCTGTACAGTAATACGATGAGTCATCATCAGACAGCTCTGGGTGGCGGGTGGGGGGAGGGTGATGGGATGATAAGGCATGTCTACTGAGTGCCTGAACCTACACTGAGTAAAAGGTCCTGTGCAATAAATGAGGCCTCTCCAGCTCAAAAGGACTCTCTACATCAGTCGGAGTGAAAAGCCCGGAAAGCGTTGGCAAGATGGCCGCCTTCCGGACGCCTCCGTGTTTCAGAGGCCTCTTTCAATTAGACATCCTCCTCAGCTCAAGCTTCAATCGGCGTCATTGTCACGGGGCAACAACACGTCTCCTCCACGTTTTGTTGCACTTCGCCAACAAAAAAAACAACAACAGTGCATATATTAATCATACACAATATACAAACAAAGCTTTCTCTGTGCGCGGCTCTCCGACCGCTTACGTGAGTGAAAAGTAACGCCTACATCGAGAAACCGGCGAGAGAGGCCGAAAAAATAGCGAGTGCCTGGTGACTGCTATCCTGTAACACCTGAATAAAAAGAAGTGGTCTGAAGGCTGCCGGGTTGTGAAGTGAGAATGCGTCGGACCGTCCTGAAAAACGTCTGGCTCGTAAAGCGCCGCCCAAACTCCACGTACGAAATAATCTTACGAATTTAAAAAACATCCTCCCCTTGTATCTTAACCCGCCAGCTGTTGCGTCTCCAGCCCGCCGAACATTTTTCACTGCAGTTTTGGCTCAGAAACGTAAAGAGAACACCGAGCAGCCTAAAGGCATGCCGGTCCGTCCCGGTGCTGCCTGGTGCCGCGAGGACCCGCGTGTGAACCGGAAGGACACGCCCACTGGAGACCATTAAGGCACGTCCTTCCTCTCAGTGTCTTCAGCTCCGGACGAAACGTGTCGTTCACAGTAACACAAGTTCAGACCGACAAAATCTGCATGTGTTTAAGTGTGTGTGTGTGTGTGTGTGTGTGTGTGTGTGTGTGTGTGTGTGTGTGTGTGTGTGTGTGTGTGTGTGCACTTGATTTGTAACGTCTTGAAACATCAAATGAGGATCTAAATGTGTCCGCCAGATCCTGCTTTTCCACAAGGAGCAAATAAATGTATGAGCATGGAGTAAAATATTCTACAGAACACAGAAAAAAAAGGGAGTTAAGGACTTCAGTCTTTCTGGCTTGTTGGTTGAACTTAAAACAACCTTCCTGCTGCCACCCGGGGTAGACAGGATACAACTACAGATACTAAAACAGTAGTGAAATATTATACCAACAGAACATAAAACAAGAAAAACTTAGTGATATCATAAGCAGTGTTATCGTAATCAGCACTAACGTCTTTGTTATTCACAATGTTATCAATATTATTGTTGTTCTTATACCCTGTTTTTTTTTTCTTTTTCTATAAGAATATCTTATTATCATTCATGATTGTATTTCTCATAGCAAACAAGATCAGCTCTTTTGGCGTCAGGGATGAGGAGGAGGAGCGGGGAGGCCGGGAGGAAGAGGAGAAGAGTGTAGGACGGTAGAGGGGATGGACAGGGCCGGGCTGTCTCCTTCCAGAGAGAGAGAGAGAGAGAGAGAGAGAGAGAGAGAGAGAGAGAGAGAGAGAGGCACTAGTCATCTCTTGTGTTGCGGCTCTGTGAAACGTGACAGTGTCTCCTTTCCGCGGTGACACAGGGGCAGATGGGCCGCTCGCTCTCGCAGTCTTTCCTCAGCGGGAGCTCTCAGACGGCCGTCACATCGCACCAGGCTCACACGTCCAATATCAAACGAAGACGAGGTGTCGCCTCTTTGCGATAATAACCAAGTACACTGACTTCTGCCTCGCTGGTGGATAAAGTGATGGACTTGGAGCCGAGTGCATTTCTTGGGAGGTTGAGGGGAACGTTGATTGACTGTGTTTGAGTAGCTTTGGCCGTTTCTGAGAGAGGGTTAACGTCCCACATCTCCTCAGGGTTTTTGCAAAATCAAGATTTCCCCCTTCCTTTCCCCTCTTACTCTTATTTCACTTTTCACAGTCTCTCTCCTGTCTTACCTCATCGTTCTGTCCCAATATGGGCTAGGGTTGCAGTGTGTGGACAGTGTCTTTAAAATCATCCCTGATCTCCGAACACCGCTTGCCTCCCCTCCTCCCTCGCCATTGTCCGCTCCTCCTTCTCTTCTTGCTCTCACACGTCAGACTCAATGCTGGAGAGTTTCTCGTACACATGGCCATTGCTTCCATTGAAGGGACGCGGGGGGCCGACCCCCAGCATGGAGCCGTGGTGGTTCATTCCACCGAGGCTGAGCTCTTTCGGGAACCGGGGGGTCACGTTGGACATCACCCCGGCTGTGGCGGACGCCGGCAGATATGACGTCGTGCTCATCTGGCTCCTGAAGTCACTTCGGCTGTTTTTGGCAACTTGTTGCTGCTGCTGCTGCTGTTGCTTTTTCATGTAATATTGTTTGGCTCCGTGCATCAGACACTGGTCATCGCCAAAGGTGGGAATAAAGGGGTTTTGGTTTACCCTGTCGGGGTAAAGAGATTTGGATAAAGAGAACCCTCCCCCACCTCCTCCTTCCATCAAAGACCTGTCCCTGTCTCGCATGTCTCTCTCTCCGATGGAGCGGCGGTGGAGGCCGTCGCCTCTGAACAGGCCGAATGGCGAGCCGGGTCGTTTCCGGCCCTCACCTCCGTAAAACAACGGGTCCCTGTCTCGCTCCCGTTCTCTCTCCGAGCCCCCGTGGCGCTCAAATATGTGTGCGAAGGGGCTGGTGCCCTCCATGTAGCGTTCTTTCTCCTTCAAGCTCACGCTCCTGGGTGGGGGCAGCATCCCTCCCATACCGACACCACTCATCCCTCCGCCACCTCCTAGGCCCCCCATCAAACTTCCCATCCCACCTGACTCCTCTTTCTGAAGGTCGACAAATGCGTCATACGAGTGCTGCCGCCTCAGTGGTTTGCCGAAGCCTCCGCCCTTCCTCCTCTGCTGGCCCTGAGATTGAGACTGAGGGCCTGCGCCCATACCTCCTCCTCCCCCACCTTTCCCACCCCCCATCTGTTCCAAGAGGTGGTTGTTGTCCTCGCTGATATCGTAGAGGTTTCCTGTCTTTTTACAGCCCTCGCAGCGCATGCAGGTCGCAGAGCTGGGGCGGCTGTTTCCTCCGCCTCCCGAGGACCCGCAGCTCATGCCACCACCATACCCTCCACCACCCCCGCCTCCATGCATGGACATCTGCTTGCCCACTCCTCCCCCACTGGCCCGACAGTTCCTGCACTCCCACTCTCCCCCTGCCAGCCCAGATCCTCCCACACTCTTTGAATCTGACTTTTTGGGTTTGCTCTTAAGGAAGTCGTCCACTGGAACCAGGGTGGTGCAGGGCCCCACTACTCCATCTCTATTCCCCGGGCCCTCTGTCAGGTCCACGTGTTCCCACTGAGGGACGCCCTCTTTGGGACGAAACTGATCCAAATAAAAATCCCTCACGCTCTCCTTTTCTCTGAAGAGATAGGAGTTCCCATCGTTGTTTCCTCCTCCTCCTCCACTTCCTCCTCCACCTCCTCCTCCTCTCTTCCGTTCGGAGGGCAAAAGCGGTGGGGAGGTAGAGCGGTGGCCGTGGTAGTGGTGGTGGCTGATGTGGTAGGGCTTCCTCCTGTAGCCCAGCTCGATCTCGTCCAGCTCCCGTCTGGACTTGGCAGAGGCCGGCCTCTTTTTCAGGCTATCACGGTATTGTTTGCGCTTCTTGGCGTTACCCTCCAAGTTTCCATAAGTTACTGTGTGCGTGGAAATATCTGAGACATCGGACCGTATATTTCCTTCGTCATCTCCTCTCCCTCCGCAGTAGCCATGCCCCGGGATAAATGTGGAACTCGAGGCGCCTCCCTTGAAGGAGAACTTCCCGTACAGGTCCGGCAGCCCTCCCTTGAAGCCCTGGCTGGGGGGAGGAGTCTGTCCAGACAGCAGGTCAAACTTGCTCATGTTCCTGTGGGTCAATGCTGAGCAGGGCTGGGTGGTGAAAATAGGGGCCACCCCTCCGCCCAGGCTGTCACAATCTAACATACCACCCTCCAGAGAACTTGCACTGCCAAAACTGTGGGGCCGGTTGACAGGCGGCCCGCTGAGCCCGAGCGTTGAGCCGTGGTGGTGCAAGTAGTGGTCCTGGTACAGGTTACTGTCCTTCAGGTGGAGGTTGCCGAACGTCCTCTCCACCTCGCTGATGTAGTCGCTGAACATGTTGTCCTCCGGTAGGTAAGGCGGCTTGCAGTCTGAGTGGCCCGCCAGGCTGCGCCGGTGTTCAGAGATGTCATAAACCGAGGATTCCCGGCGGATGAAGTCCAGGGCGCTGTGTGGTGAGCCGTTCACCCCCGACAGGGAGGCCATGTTCTTGGCGGTGCGCAAGAGGCGCATAATGTTGGAATGGGTGTTGTTCATGGTGGCTGACGGGGAGTTCAAGGCCGAGCTGCTCTTCTCCTCAATCTGTACCCCGTGGATGCAGCTGTAGATGCCCTGTGTGGGGAAATACAGGAAAGAGGCAGCATTAGAGAGGGAACATTTGGCCAATTTTACCATTATTCCTCACTAATATTGTACTCTAAGTTGACAGAAACATTAAAACTGCAGCTTCATTGCATCCTGACCGCCCCTCTTTTTAAAAACCCAGATGACGCAGAATGAGTACAGCTCTTTCTGCTGATGCTGTTAATAGCTTGCTCAATAGAAACAGTCAGTAAAAGCAGATGTTACTTATCATTTATCGACAGTAGCATGTAGTATATCAACTGGTCTGAGATAAAGTGAGACAGTGAAAGTGAGCAAACAGTATGATGATTCAGAGAGGACAGTGTAGCTGCATGGTGGATGATTGATAAAGGCAAAGGGGCTGTAAACCCCCCCTGGGTCCCACTGGTCAATACCTTTAATCAATGTGATTAGAATTCAGCTGAACAATATCCTCCGGCAGTTATTAAACACCTTAGTTCCCATACCGCTCAGCGCCGCGACACAATCTCCTCCGGAGAGAAAGGCCATGCCAAGGAGACGCCGGCTGAGCGTTGCAGTGACAGAAAGATAAACTGCACCATTTGCGTCCAGTGATGTACGATACAATATTCATATAAAAATGGATGTGCAGAGGAGAGCAAACCAGGCATGACGGATGGGGACGGTAAAGGATCAGATCAATTCTAAACAATGATTTTGCTCAGTTTTTCTGGACGTCTGTGGAGGACTACGGAAATAAAGGGATACTTCTGGCCGCTGTCAAAAGATCAGAGATCCGCTGACCTCCGTCCTGCTCGCCCCAGCTGAGGGCAGGACGAGGAGTTAGGGGTCAGCTGGCTGTCAAATCCTCTCTGCTGTTCAGCTATGACTCTTCCCAACCTCCTCCTTTTATCCACTAATATGAGTCGTTGACCCTCAGCTCTCCTTTCCCTAGCCGCTCCTTCCTGGAAGTCAATTAGCTACATGGACAGAGCCTGCATTGCAGCAAAAAAGGCCTCCATCCCTCATTCCACTTTTATAGGTTATTACTTCGTTCAATTTCACAGTCTGTTAAGAACCAAGTATGTAAAGCTTGACAATGGCTGAAAACCAAGAGAGGTTAACATAAACACAAAAGGACTCATACATGCATTTGAGAAATATGGGCAAGTGGAGGATAAATGTATACGCCCACCTGCGTGATATTTCAGGGGGTTTAGAAGCATCTTTCAATGTTTATCTGGTCCTTCGCTGTCTCATCTGTGTTTCTTTTTTCCATCTGCCTGTTTATATAATGTGTCATCACTTCATATCTTTTGTTTTTCTTCTTTTATTGTCTTGATTACACCCCACCTGGCTCCAAATCTGTCACGTCCTCCCTCCCATGACATTTATGCGTCAGCATCCCATTTCGGCCTGACTTTTCCAGAAGCAACCACCTTTATCTTTAGGTTTCGACCTTTATAGACGGCAAAGTTGTGTCGCATTGAGCAGCGATTGCGTTCTAGAGCAAGCTTAAGCTGCATATTCGTGTGGTTTTTAAGCTTTTTCCTTTTGGCACACACACACAAGCACAAATAAGCAACGAGAAGTTAATACTGAAGTGCATCAAATCTTGGACATTTAACAAAGTGATTGCTGCTTCGTATTCAACAGCAGAGTTTGTCTACTCCACATGCCCACATAATGTAACAGTTGGCAGATTGCTGCCGGCCCGGCGCTACTGTAGCTGATTATTTGGGCAGGATGTGTGAATAGCAATAACTGTGGCCTGAGGCTTGCTAAGAATTTTCAATCCACCGGGGGAATCACAGCAAAATCTATAAGTGATTACACTGGAACAGAGAGGCAGGAAATCAACAAATAACTAGCTGCCCCTATGTACGCTTGCACATGCTGTGGAGTGCCTACTGTACAGCTGAGCTGCAGCTCATAATTTAATAGAGCCTGCATGTGGTGGAAGTATATGGGGCTAAATGCAAATGAACCTTGCCCATGATGTGATGTGAGGACCATGAGAAGTAGGAGTGATTAAACCTCTAATACATTTATTGTTCTGAAGCCATTAGAGGCTTTTTAAATCAATATAATTAATTTGTTTCAGTTTTGCAGGTGGGACCTGGAGGAGCAGGTAGCCAGGGGAGGGCCGCTCACGAAGCTGGCGAGCCCCTCGCAGGGCGGGAACGCTAACCGACCGTGAAGCCGTGACCAAAGCCACGTGACTCGCGCCGACCGTAACAGATGTCTCATTTTTTACACTGCTGGGCTTAAATGTTAATTGCGGCAATAACAATAAAGTTTATTGGATTATGCTGTGAAATTAAAAAAGCGGAATTAATCTGAGTGGCAGAGCAAAGGAGGTGGGGGGTGTGGGGAGTGTGGGGGGCGTGTGGGGGGGAGAGAAATGGCCAAGTCTGGAAAGAAACACTCGAGTAAATGAGGAAGAGACAATGTGAGGCTGTGGCCAAGGATTTTGGAAAGATAATACACCGTAATTTCCACTATTGTTTTGCAAATGCCCAAGCTGGCTGCTATATATGCAAATGAACGCCCATGAATATTTCCCCTGAATATTTTAACATATTGATTTATCTGGCTGTATTTGTGGACACTCAGCGTTCATTTATGTTGTCACATTGTAGCAGAGACAGAGGTAATTTCTGTAAATGAGAGCAATAACTGGATGTTACACAAGGCATAATTGCTTTCAGATCCAGTCCCCGTACAAATTATAATGATGTAATAACAAAACCCCCCAAAAAACCCAGCACCGAGCAGCCTGTCTTTGGGAATGAGAAGTCAACTGACATTTTAGCAACTGATATTTCATGCTCCTTCATCGCAAATGGACCCGGACACGACCATAAACCAGGCGACAGCAACAACGTAAAATTAACACAACACAAAATAATCAAAGTTGGGCACTGGAGCGTAATATTAGAGCAAAGAGGGGAAATGTTTATTCCCCCCCCCGACACCCCCCTCCCTGTAGCCTTGCTTTCTTGGCACAAGCAGCTCCGACACCACAGCAGCATATCAAATGTGATGGGAGGGTTGGGGGGCGGAGGGGGGGGGGGGCAGCAGTGTGTGGCTCTCTGCTGTAAATTAGCCACGTGGTTTAGCCTGCAGCGGTTCACCTTCAGAGGCACACAGTGAATTACACCGAAGCCATGTCAAAACAATTGGAATGCAAATCAAATACCTCGGGGGTGACTTTGGTCTCCTGGGATCCAGGAATCTACCCTCTCCAGTTCTGTGGCCGAGTTTTGTTAAGTGAAATATTGATTTTGGCTCAACATTTTGTAAATATTTACCCCACGGACGTCAGACAGGCCTAACCACCGAAAACAAAAAGGAAAAAGCTCCAATATCGGTTTGGAAGTGAGAGTCTGGATTGGTTACATGCTCCTTTTCATTTTTTTGCGCCCCCAAAAGCCTCGGAGAACAAAGCGGAGGCATTCCAGACAGTAACGCTGATGAAGCAGGGCTGAACCAAGGAATGAAGGTCACCTTACAGACGAGGAGTCGTCGGTGATGCAGTAGTAAATTGGAGAAATACAAACTTTTGGGGTGTTTTGCAAACAGAAGACAATTCTGGTGAGAAAGTGTAGTTGCTGGTTGCTGACTTCGGCAACCATAACGTGAATATCAGTCTCTCTATTTATCCTTTGACTCCTCACCCTTCTTTCCCATCTTTCCCAGAAGCGCCAGTACAGAAGAGTCAGCAAAATGACTCCGTATTGTCAGGCACATAGCAATGTGGATCTAAAGTTCATCAGCTACAATGAGCCACCAAAAGCTACTAGTCACACCAGACCAAGTGAGTATATTTAACTTTAATGCTTCCCAATGCGACTTTTCATTTATGAGGAGAAGAATGTGATCTTTATTATTTCCAAGGGTACATTGTCTCATTTTAAACATTTAAAGGTTGCGTAGAAGTCAAATTTCTTTTAGCAGTAGCTAGTCAAGTGTGATTCCACTGGGCTTGATTTGATGCTTGGAAACACAAGCCTGATGTGAAATGCATCAGCTGCAGTGTGCTGGCTCTGTCTTCAACAGACCTTACATGGCAATCAGGACATTTGTTAAAAAGCACAAGCCATGGAACACCGATGGTCATTTGTGTGTGTCTCAAACAGAAGGACATATTCATGATTCATTCATTCATTTTAACAACATTCTTGATATCAGCTTCAAAGTCTAAGGACATTTCCCTCCCGTCCTGTCTCACCCTGCTGATGGAGAAGACGAAGCCGGGCTGGCCGGAGCAGACGCCCATGAAGCAGAAGCGCAGCTGCCAGTAGAACCAGTGCTCGCAGATGAAGGTGATGAGCGACAGCGCCATGGCGGCGCCGAGCATGTAGAAGACGCCGGCCATGTTGTCTATGTCCAGCTGGCTGGACATCACCTCGTTCTTCTCGTGGTGGCAGATCCCCGTCAGCCACAGGGACTCCAGCTCCTCCATCTCACCTGGATGGAGCAGGGAAGATGGGCAGAAGAGAGGGGAGGGAGGGAGGGAGGGAGGGAGGGAGGGGCGGGCAGGAAGGTAAAGACGAAAAAACAGAGATGAGACAAGAGGGTAGGGCGCACCATGACGACATGAGGAGAAGTGTTTTTATGATTCGCACGGGAATCAGAATGAAGAAAGTGGGAAGGAATGTGAAAAAGGAGAGAGGAGGGATATGATGTAATAACAGGATGGGGTTTGGAGGACACGAGGGATGGAGAGATGATGCAACAGAAGAAGAGAGGAGGGAAGATGGCGGGCAGACGGTGGGAGGGGGGGGGAGGAGGCGGTCAGGGGAGTTAGAAACAAAATACAGCCTTGAATTTTGCAGTACGCTTCATTGCAGACTGGAACAGAGAAACACACACCGTCGGTCACATGGTAATTACATTGATCTTTTCTTTCTTTTTGCACTCACTTCTGCAAATGATTGTGTTTTCTATCTACCACACAATATGTTCAAGCCTCAGGTTCAATGTGAGCATGCGTCTATGCAGAGTGCTAATAAATAAAAACAAACACAAGTGTTTGCGTATGTATGCATAAGCACGTATATGAGTGTGTGTGTGCGTGTGTGTGTGTGTGTGTGTGTGTGTGTGTGTGTGCGTGCGTGTGTGTCCGTGCGTCTGATGCCGGTCCCTGAGCTTCGGGTCTCTTTTGTGGGTCACCTTCTGTTTCACCACGAGCTGTTCTCTATCAAAGCCGACTGTGGCAGGACGGGCCTCGCTTAATTAATCATACATTCAGCCGTTGTCGCTGCGCTACAGCGCGACTCTCGCGCCGGAGCGCTGGCTGGCCTCTGAGCGTCAACAAGACACACACACACACACACACACACACACACACACACACACACACACACAAGCACACAGCAGACACTCCTCTATATCTGCTGAGAAAGGGACTGAAGTGCAACCATTTTGCAGCCGTTTTGATGTGACAGTGTACAACACTAGGAAGGTCTGACACTGTAAAAAAAAGCGACGAGTGAACAAATTCCGTCCACCGATGAAAACCATGAGGATGTCATTGATAATACTGGAGAAAAAAATAGAGCGAGCTATTACCGATAGCCTTAGTAACTCATTCAACAACACATTGTAGGTGAAATATATATATAGGCCCAACAGTGTGTGCTTCATAACTAGTAGCTAGCACGCACTGAGGCACGTATTAATATGGATTACACTGGGGCCCTTCATAAAAACCGTACGCCACTGAAAGCATAGGGAATAAAATAAAGGACAAGATGGAAAAATGACAATTGTGCTGGCGTTTGACTTGAGTCCCAAAATGATCAGTTCAGCGAGAACTTGCATAAAACCTTCATGCCTGCAGCTCTGTTGTCTGTCAGCTCATAAACTTTATTGCAGGTTGTCATCTTTCATGTTTCCACTGCTCTTATTTTTAGTCACTTTCCATGTTCTAATAACTAACAAGTATGAACCCAAAGCATTACTGACAAAAGGTGTTTTGGAGTCAAACGCCGGATGTTAAAAAGAGTACATTTTAGAACTGAAGAAACCTCCCATCATTCATGCCTGGTGTTTCTGAAGGATGCTACTGGTCCTTTCATCGCGTTCAAGCCCAGAGGGTCATTGAACGCAACACCTTCTGTAAATGACCTTCCATCCAACGGCGAGTCAGAAAATCCCCGTTCAAAACCACCGTTTCCTTTTTTCTCGACAGTCGTGGCATATTCTTTCGCTCAGGCCTGCGTCAGACTACCCAGACTCCCCTTCCAGCCCTCGTACCAGAACACTGGGCTCTCCACGTGAGTCCCATCGCTTTCTAGGCCACCAGGAGGGGAGTGGATGGCGAGGCGTGGCAGAGTGACATTGAAACCCTGAGAGGGGCGAGACAGGGCCGCTCGCTGACTCTGAATGCTTCTGCCGTGTGGCACAGGGCGACGTTACCGCGAGCCGACCCATATTCATACAAACGCACACACACACACACACACACACACACACACACACACACACACACACACACACACACACACACACACACACACACACACACAAACAAACAACCAACAATCAAACTTATAATCAATAAGTCAGGAACAATACACACTATTATTGAATCGCATGTAGGTGGATAAAAATAAAACCTGTCATGAATTGTCAGAATCTCTCCAGCACTCTCTCTTCATCTCTCTAACCCGCACACACAATCTTGCTTACACACATAGAGGCCTGACCCATATTCACATGCGCACACACCCACACCCACAACCCCTTGCGTTCATGCTCACACGGTGTTGAAATACACCAGGAGCTATGCTGGCACCCCTAACTGGGACGCACTATAGTGGGCCCCCGAGGGCCCTTGGTTCAGGATGCTCACAACACGCTGGACCATGCCCAAACCAACTAGAAACAACACACACACACACACACACACACACACACACACACACACACACACACACACACACACACACACACACACACACACACACACACACACAGCAAACTTCCATTCTGCATCGAGCTGTGTATCAAAACAGGACAATGTGAAATTAGATGGTTGATGTCGGTAAAGCGAAAGCGAGCAGCAGCTGTCTGAGACTATTTGACTCGTTCATGATGAAGAGTTTTCACTCCAAAACCATAAAGCATGTAGCACGCGGGTCAGGAATGGACATTTTGAACATGTTCTGACTCATTAACGCCCCAGCTCGAGCTGACAGGAATGAAGCGTTTCAAAAGAACAAGCCCTGGAGAGCTTGGACAGTCTCCCATAAAAGGCAAGCGGGATCATAAAGCACAGGGCTCCCACGGTGGAGCTAAATCTCCACTTATATTCCAAGCAGCGCTCTCCTACCTTTCCTGTCTGTTCTTGATATATACGAGAGCGTACGTGTACTTTTGACTTGCGGAAGCAATTAATCACCACAATTGTGGTCACAGACACAGAAATTAATTTGAAGAACTATGATTTTCTCACCTGAGTTTAGAGGTTCTGGAAAATACTGTATTTTAAAGAAAGTATATGACAGGCAAATTTGGTAATAATTCATGTTTATTACAAGTACTATTTCTTTAGGTGTGGATTTACGTTAACCGTGTTGCTTGCCCCATCAGACTTTGTGTTTTCGCAATGTTGCCATGTAACTTGTTGAGTAAAACGTTATTATAATAGAGGAGAGACAGAGGCCGAAGCCAATAATATAAGATCACAGCTGAAACAAGCCTCAAGGCTTTGAAAAATAAGTTATGTTCCGTTCCTCACCGAGGAAAATACGGCATTATCTCAGTGACTAACTCGTGGCGTCTGTGGCTTGTTATTTACTACTCATCACATCAACACAGCTGTATGCATGACAGACCCTCTGCTTGCTGAGTGCATTAAACTGTGTGCCATCCATGAATAAAGCAACGGAGGGAACCAGCACGCCGTCTCACCGTCTCCAAAGAGCTGCAGGATGGCCAGGTCCACGTGCCTCTTCCACAGCGACTCCTTCTGGATGGCGATGCCGTACCCCGTGGTGGCGAAGATGTAGCCGCTGCCAATGGTCACCAGCTTGCAGCCCTCGTCCCTGCCGGCCATGTAGTTGAGTACGGCCGCGTCGTAAATGAAAGCGTCTAGTTTGCTAATGAAAAAGAGAGAGAGGGAGAGAGACAGAGAGAGAGAGAGAGACAGGTTACAATTAATTAGCACTTAGGAGTCAGACATCACAGCTACAACATTGCAATTAACCTGCTAAATAACTCTAAGCTGCTGATAAGTGTAATAGACTTCCACTTGGTTTGCCAAAGGCTGGAGCTGGCACACAAGGCTGGCGAAAAAGCACACTTGATGAAGGAGGGGGAGTTATTCAGCTGTAATATGTTTACATGAAGACAAGTAGGAGAGACATAAACAGGGGACTTTGGTTGAAACTGCGTCGTGCTTTTGATTCCCTTAAAAGAAATCTGCATCGCCCGGTTTCAATGTCACTAAACATCGAAACTATTGACCTAACTGATGTTCACATGCCTGAAGTCAAGACACACACATATACAAGATACGTTGTTCAATATATCGTCAAGTAGGGACTCACGTTTCAAAAATTAAACGTGACCCTTTAAACTCATTCTACTCTGAAAATCTTTTTGTAAATTTGGTTTCACAGTTAAACTTTAGTTTCTCACCCAGCCTTGAGACTCTGCAGAGCCTCGTTGACGTTTCTCTGATGGAACTTTGTCATGTAGCCATGCATTTCTGGATAGTTGTTCCTAATGTTTCTCTCCGTGCTCCCGTTTGGGACGGTGCCGAACCGAAACGGAGGCGAGAAGTCGTTGGGACTCTGGAACTAAACACGGAGGGCGGAGCGTGGATAGAGAGAGAGAGAGAGAGAGAGTAGAGAGAGAGAGAGAGAGAGAGAGAGAGAGGCATGTAAAGCGTGGACTTAATCAGGTTAAAGGTGCAGGTGAGGAAAAGAAGACGCGGCTGTCACAGCATCAAACAGAAACCTTCCATCTTACCTTTTTGTCCGACAGACCAGTTACCTGGTCCACGTATTCCTCCTGGATCATGAAAGCGGCCAGGTTGGCAGTGTAGGAGGCCAGGAAGATGACAGCGAAGAAGGCCCACACTGACACCATGATCTTACTGGTGGTGCCTTTGGGGTTCTGTACCGGTACGGAGTTGTTAAAGACCAGACCCCACAGCAGCCAGATGGCCTTACCGATGGTGAAGGATGGACCGTGAGGCTCTGAAAGAAACGCAGACAGATCAGCTTTGGCTTCTAAACCAGAGCGTGGGACACACAGCTGGTCCACGTTTACTGGTGGGGTCTCCAGCCGAGCGGTGCTTTTTGCTGAGTAGAATGAAACCTAACATCTTACTCGATTCCCGCTCCAGTCCAAATCTGTTGGATGAACTGGCAGGAAGTTTGGCACAGACGCTCATGTCCCCCTCAGGAGGAATTTCAATAACTTTGGTGATCGCTCGACTTTTCGTGTATAGTGCCATAATCGCGTCAAATGTTCAATTTGTTCTAATGCTGTTGTTTTATGACCAAATACCTGCAAAACTAATGGCATTCCCATCAGCCTCAGCTTTTTATGGCCAACATTACACCTGCTAAAACATCAGCGTGTCTGCGTCTTTGTGAGCATTTTGCCACGTTAGCGTTTGTATTTAGCATTTAGAGCTGCTAGCATGGCTATAGACTTGTTATTTTATGCCACTTATATGGGCTCTATACACATCCTGCACATATTAATATATTTTTGGGATAATTTAGGGAACTGTGTTCGAGCTGGCAGCAGACTGGTTCACTCCGGCCATTATGCTGCGATAAGCAGTTGGTTCATAATTTGTGTGTGGGTACGTGTGAACGTGTGAGAGAGGACGAGAGAGAGCGAGAGTGTGCGCGCAAGCCTGTGGGTGTGTATTGTTGTGTGGGGCTTTTGTTCACGGACGAACTGACGTTATCGTGCCAAAAATCTCCTCCGTGAAGTTTGTGAAGAAAGTTGGTTCAATGAATCGGGCAGAGACTTTACAAATCTGCAGTCAGGCCATTGATACATTGTTGCGTCGAATCCTTTGAGTCCAAACTTCGATCTGCACTCTTCATGATACCAAAACTCCCACCGCGCTACAAGCAGATAAAACAAGGAGGCACACACAGAAGAGAACAGCGCTTTAGGGAGGAGTACATCTTCTCCAGAACATGATGAAGGGTGAGAAGAATGAAAGAAAAATGATAGCCATTGTCTAAATATAGCCACATCAGAGATAGAGCTGTGGGAAGACATTGATTTTTTATTTTTTTATTTTTTTGTTTCTTATCTTTTTGGGCTGGGGGAGATCTAACACAAAACTAGCCCCTAGCTGTCAGAGCTGACACGTGATTTTGAGAAATATGGAAATGAATGCAAACGCCTTGTCCGGTGTGAAGGAAGCAGCACTTGAGGTGTGTTGAATCCCAAGCAGTGAGACACACCTGTGAAAGGATCAAAGGAGAGCAGCGTGGGGGAGGAAGAGGAGGAGGAGGAGGAGGAGAACGAAGTCATTGGGTCAGCAGAGGAAGGCTGGTCTATATGTGGAGGCGGCCCGCGGTCTGTTTGTGCATGTCTGTGTCTCTGTCTGTCTTTGTGCACCGTAAGACAATTTGCACAAGTGCAGAGAGAACGCACTAACCTGCAGAGCTGTACATCCGGGCTCCCTCGATTGGTGCAAATAACTAGCCGGAGCATTACTCATGGAACGCTCTCTCTGCAGAAGCTCAAATTGCCCGCCGCCATGTTCTCTGCGTACTTTGGCTCCTCGGTCGCTGACTGCACCGGCGAAGATGACAGTATTTCATGGTTTTAATCCCTCGTTGAATGTTGGAAAATGTGGCGGACACTTGATTTGAATTCCACCGATCCGATTGTTTTCATTGCCAAAAACTATTTTACTGCTTTCATGCGCTGGCGATAATCTCACATCCAGGACTTTCGTGTTGGCTGCCTAACATTCTCCCACTCAGACGCTATTCAGAAAATCAGAAACCTGGAAAATGCCAGAAACTTTAAGCCAACAGGCAACCGAACCCTGGGGAGTGCTGGTACTGGTTGAGTGTATGAGCCACCAGCATTCAGTTCCATCATTTCATTTATCAATTTATCAGTGCAAATGGTAGTTTGATGCCACAAGAAAGGGAGTAAATGAGGTATTATGAGAGGCATCAGACATGGTTAGCATGTGTATATTCAGATCCACCAAACATCATCACTGCAGATCAAAAAAGCCATACTGTCACCAATAAAAAGCACTTATCCTTCATCCAGATCCTTCATTTGTGAACCACTGGACAAAATATATAAATATATATCAGTCACTGGGGCAGTTTTCTGCAAAAAGATCACTTTTACTTTTGATAATAATACTCCTGCATATTTAAGTAGCGAAACAGGATTCTAAATAAAGGATTTTAATTTAGTAATTTTATAAATTTTTGTACTTTTCAATTCTTCCACAACGCACAGTGCAAAGACATTGAGGGGAGGAGGTCGAGGTGGGTGATTGGGGCATAGTTTTTTTTTATATTTTAAAAGCCAACGTATCTTGTGCTTCAAATCAGCGTTGAGCTTTATTTATTTTTCAGCAATATTTAACCAGCACCTTCATCTGATGAGCGTAAAGCTCATGCTTTGAGTTGCTCATGTTCAGTATGAACCGTTCGTGTTGGCAGAGACACTCACTGTAAACTCTTTTGTTGTCTTGTAGATAAACGTAGTCTGGACAGCATTACTGTACATTTCCTGCAAAACAGATTTTTTTTGCGGAGTGCTGAAAAGTCCCACTCTCATTCCAAAGTAATACGTCACTTTGAGCACATGTTGCAGCGCTATCATTTCTCTGGTAGATTCAACCTAAGCGTGCCCTCCCATCTGGTGTGCTCGGAGATATGAGGGCGGCAGCACGGCCGGAAAATATCTGCATCCATTTACATCTATATCCTCAAACAAGTGCAGCCCTCCCCCAACAGGTACCATAGACCTGTGTGTGTGTGTGTGGGGGGGGGGAGGGTGGGTATGTATGTGTGTGTGTGTGTGTGTGTGTGTGTGTGTGTGTGTGTGGCTGTATGTGTGTGGCGCTGGAGCCTCTCACCTTTGCCGTCAGCCAGACAGCGGTTGTAGCCCACAGGGCTGAAGTACTCGAATATAAACACAGCCATTGCTGACACCAGCAACAGCATCACGAACATCATCACCCACACATCCGCGCTGAAGGGCTCTGGAGGGCAGGAGAGAGGGAGGAGAGGAGAGGGAGAGATGAAGGGATACGAGGGATTGAGGGAGGGAGGGTGGACGGACAGAGATAAGGACAAGAGAAGAGAGGGGGAGGAGGGGGAGAGGGAGAGGGTTGTAAGAAGGCAGAAGACAGGGGAGGGGACATCAGGAGAGGGAGGAAGAGGGAGAAAAGAGAGCGAGGGCGGCAGAGAGGGAGAGAGAGAGAGAGAGGAAGTGAAAAAAAGCGAGAGAGGGTAAGTGAGATATGCAAATGTGGAGCGCCAGATTGAGAAGAGGAAGGAAGAGTAAGAGAAATGGAGTAGGAGTGGGAAATATAAGAGGGCAAAGAGACAGGGAGCGAAAGAGAGAATACATAAACAGTTAGCCATATT